>QUSF01000006.1:4096590-4696590 GCA_003676055.1 Chloebia gouldiae
GGGTCAGTGTCCGTGCGGGTCAGTGTCCGCGCGGGTCAGTGTCCGTGCGGGTCAGAGCCCGTGCGGGTCAGTGTCCGCGCGGGTCAGTGTCCGTGCGGGTCAGAGCCCGTGCGGGACAGAGCCCGTGCGGGACAGAGCCCGTGCGGGTCAGAGCCCGTGCGGGACAGAGCCCGTGCGGGACAGAGCCCGTGCGGGACAGAGCCCGCGCGGCCAGCAGCGGCGGCGTGCGGGCGGCAGGGGGCGCTGCGGGCGCGGCGGCCCGCGCATCCCGGCGCTGCTGCGGGGCTGCCGTCGGGACGCGGCCGCGGCGCCCACCCCTGACTCGCCCACTTCTGGCTCCTGCGGGATTGCAGAGGAGATACCTTGCTTCTTTATGTTCTTAGGGAAGGAAACGTGACACAGAAGCTCCTTGTAAATTCTTTCATGAGTTCGTTAAACCGCTGAGGACTGTTTTTTTGGTTTTTTTTTTTTCCCCATGGGAGCTCCAGCAAATAGGTTCTCTTTTTTTATTAAAAGACAGAAAGCTTAAAAATACTTCAAAAAGTTAGGGAAGAGTCTGGAACACAGCTCTGATGAGCAGCGGCTGAGGGAATTTAGCCTGGCGGAAAAAAGGTTAATGGGGGACCTTATTGCTCTCTACAACTACCTTAAAGAAAGAGTGGTGAGCTGGGGATCAGCCTCTTTTCCCTGGTAAAAACTCAGAGGATAAAAGGAAATGGACTCAAATTATGTCAAGAGAAGTTTGGATTGGATATCAGGGACAATTTCTTCAAGAAAAGCTGGTCATGAGTTGGAAAAGACTGCCCAGGGAAGTAGTTGAGTCACTATCCTTGGAGTTATTTAAAAGATGTGCAGATGTAGCACTTCAGGACATGATTTAGTAGTGGACTTGGCAGTGCTGGGTTAATGCTTGGACTTGATGATCTTAGTGATCTTTTCCAACCTAAGCGATTCTATGATTCTCTGATTTTGAAAAGAAAAAAGTAGAAAAATGTTAGGGTATTCTTTACACAAGAACTACTCATACATTAAAATCTTCTTTCTCAGAAGAAAACCTTCATGTGGGTTGTGCCCCTTTTTATTAAAGTGGTCTCAAAATTATATCTTCAGAAGAGATATTACACTAAAACTTGTTGTCACAGTGAGTAAACCATTTCTATGCATCCAGTGCAAGTCTCAGCAAAGGGTTCTGCTGGTTAATCACATCCATTTTATGTCTGTTTCTGTAGTGAAACCACACTGCCTCTCCTAAGAAGTTTGCTTCCCTAGTTCTCTCAAATTTAATCTATGCCTTAATTTAAAAGATCTTCTTCAGCATATAAGGAATGGAGAAGTTTCCTCAGTCTGCCTCAGAAAATTACTGCCAAGACCCACCTACTTATTCTAACAGAGCCTGACACAAGCAACAGGGAAAACTCTGTCCACAAATTAATTTTCTGTATTTTAGATTTTCCTCATCTTTTCATCAACCCTCCATTTTAAGGTCCCAGATGAAAACAGCTGCAAGAAATTTGCTCTTTCATGGTTTTTTTCAATAAATACCTAATAACTTGGTCACCATTTTCTATTTTTCCTCTGCCTTGTTATGTCCTAAGAAATTTTGGTATAGATTTAACTAAGCTTAATCTTTTGGATAAAATTATGCTTTTCAGTG
This sequence comes from Chloebia gouldiae, assembly GCA_003676055.1. NCBI lineage: Eukaryota > Metazoa > Chordata > Aves > Passeriformes > Passeridae > Chloebia > Chloebia gouldiae. Next base: position 4,098,245 of record QUSF01000006.1, read on the forward strand.
TTAATACCTGTCTTAGAGGAGGACAGTCAGCAGCCCAGCCTATGGGCAGACAACTTGTAAATTACATAGAGATTTTATCAAAGAATAATTGAGATGGCTGAAGTTTTCAAATAAGGTATCACATAGAGCATATATTTTACACTCCTCTGTTGGAAAAGCAGACAAAAACTTACCCCAAAGAACAGGTAGCTGTGAGTCAGCAAATACTCCTGTTTTTACTGGTTACTTACAGATATGTCAGATTCAGTGCCTTATGTAGCAAAAATAAGCTAATGATTAGAGGAAGTGCAGGAGTATTTTTCTCATGATACTATTACATATCCAACATTATTAATTTTGCCATTGACTTTATTGCAGACTGATATCCAAACCATGCCTTGTGATAAAAATTGTGATTTCAGCATTCATTAAGTCAGGAAGAATAACAATCTAGTTCGACTGCTCAGGCTGGTGCTCACAGGTAGCTCACTGAAATCCCTGCTGCTTTAGCCACATTTTGGGTGATTCCAGCCACTTGTGATCCAGTTTGCAAAGAACAGCTGGGACTGCTGAGGACACTCTTTTTTAGGAAGTGGCTGAAAAGTGGCTGAAAATATAGTGAACCTCAACTACCATGGCAACCTCTCTGAGGAAGAACTTATGCTGTGGCTGGTTCTTCTTCTGCTTCTTGTCCACATCTTCCATCCTCTCGAGGGAGCTTCTTCTTGGCTCCCACATTACCTTTCCACCCCACTAAGTATGGTGAACAATGAGCCACTTTAGGAAGTGTTTTGCCAGCAGACAGAGGTCCTTTGCCTCTACCCAGCACTGTGCCAAGCTGTGGTATCCTCAGCGTAAGAGAGACATGGGCATACTGGAGAAAGTGCAGTGGAATACCACAAACATGATTATGGGACAGGAACATCTCTCCTATGAGGAAAGGCTGAGAGAACTGGGACTGTTAGCACAGGGAAGAGAAGGCTCAGATGTACAAACCCCTGAAGGGAGTGTGCAAAGAGGATGGAGCCAGGTTCTTCTTGGTTGTGCCCAGTGACACAGAGACAATGAGCACAGACTTTTCCACTGTATGGGTGACCAAACATGGACACACATTGCCCAGAGAGTCTCTACCCTCAGAGGTACTGAAATGCTACCCTAAGCAGCTGGCTCTAGATGGCTCTGCTTGAGCAGTTGGGTTGGACCAAATAACCTCCAGAGGTCCTTTCCTCAACCCTGCTATGATTGTGTGAACAACTGCACAATTTAGTGGGCAAAGAAGCACTGGTGTGATGTTACCACAGAGGCCTCCCACAAATTAGAAAGTGGCATTGGGCTGTCCTTATCCTTGACTGTTCTCTAGAGGATGTTTGCTCATGGGAATGGCATGTTTGTACTATTAAGATGCTGGATAGACAGCCCTGGAATAAGGTAAACAGATCCATCTCATCTAATGACATAAGTAAGTTTGCTTTAACTCCTTTTTTTTTTTTAACTGCTCTGTGTTTAAGTACTCCAGTCTCATTTCTCAACACACTGTAGCATTTCTCCTGACATTAGTGGAATTATTAACTTCTTGCAATCAAAGGCTACTTTAACTTAAGTATCTAAGGGTAAAGGTATAAGGGTCCTCTCACATATTCAAGAAGAAAAAGATCTGCCTGAAACAGAAATGAAAACAGAAGATGGCAGATAAAGAACTGATACTTCTTGTCATCCTAGTATGGTAAAACTTCCCTTTTAAATGAAAACAGGCTTCTATAACTGACTAGATGATATTGTCCTTACTTTCCTGGAAGAGGGAATGAGGAAGAAACAAAGAAGGCCTGAGATGTATATGGAGGAAGAATGGACAGAAAGACGGAGAGTGGGAGAGAACAATTTTGCTGCAAAATAAGAAAAGACAAAAATAAATCTAAGATTTGAAAAAAAAATCACAGTTGCCATTTGGAACTAAATATGGTAAAAATTAACAAAATAAATACTAGTTGTTCTTATTTGTCTCATTGGGAGGTTAGGGTTAAAAATAATTTCAACTCCAAAGCAGTTGTACAAATGTAAAATCCAACATATTCCTTATAGAGCATGTTGTAACAATAAATCACTTTTCAAACTAGCCCTCGTATATCACACATTAGAAATCTTATCTACCACCAAAGGAATAAGCACTGTCTCTTACAACAGTAACAGTGCTAAATATCCAGGCAATAAGCTAGCTTTTCTGCCTGTCTGCCCTGCTTTTTTTTTTTTCAGCAGTTTTAAAGGAAGTTTTTCAGAAAACCAAAATCAACCCAGTGATCTAAAGCAGTTTCTCAGCCAAAATAAGAGTTTCATGGAGTTTCAGGTATTTTGAGAGATACATTTTCAGAAGCCTGTGAACAAGAGGTGCTCCATGCTATATTATTTTGGGGGTCATTACAGGAGGGGCTCCTGCAGCAGGACAGGATGCCCTCAACTCTGCTTTGCTGACAAACCTGCCTCTGCTGAGCAGCCACAACAGCATCATCCACCCAACACTGGGCAGAGATGTGGGGGCAGCCCTGGAAGTTGGGCTGCACTCTGGGCATTTTCCTGCTTCTCGGTACCTTGAAATATGGGTAACCAGAGGAATTTTCTGAAGAAAGGGGAAAACAGATGGCCCCAAACCTCAAAAAACACAAAAAACCCAGAGTTTTAAGTTGCATTTACTTCATTGGAAAACAACTATTTTCCTGCACAGTCCTTTCACCTTCAGAAATCTTCAGAAGTGATAACTTATCTTCTGATCCATGAAATATATGGTGATGGATGACCATGAATATGTGGTCTGCTGGGCACAACAGTTTCCCTGAGTGAGCAGACAATGTACTGGCCTTATCCAATATTCACAACCTGTTCACACCCAAGTTTTTGCATGCTTTGGGAACGAGACAAGATCAAACTCGGTTCCCCCTGAGGTGCTCATTGATTTCACCTTCTTGCCAGTGGCAGGGCTCAGTGCCTTAACTCGCTCTGGAATGTTTGTCAGCTGTTTTGTTGGAGAGAAATACAATTTGCTGTGAGTTGAACAGATCCTGCAGGTGGCTGGGTCCCACACATTTCTGGGTTCTCCTCTAAAAGAAACATGCTGGTCCACCTCATATTCTCCAGGATCTCTGTCATAGGAATTGAATGGACACTTATATGTTCTGTGAGGGAATTTTCAACAGTACTACCCTATAATTTTTGTGCAGTCATACACACCATAATATAATCTGGACCTTGTTGGGATCTGAGTTTGCAGTCCTTGCTCATATACAATTCTTCTCATTTGCCAGCCACAGGGAGATCTTAGGCAGCTTCTCATATCTTCATTTCTCTCAGGTGCCCTGAAACTAGGTTTCATGAACATCTCTCAGTAAGAAAGGGGTGCAATTAAAAACAAAGGGACCAGGAGTGGTTGTCAGTGGAAAACTTTCTCCGATGAGAAAGGTCACTGAAAGTTTCTTTTTACAAAATTTTCCAATATGTAAAACACGAAACTACTACTGCCTCTGTTCCCAGGCCCCATCCATGCTCCTACCTCATCCACTAATGCAAGGCTAATTGTATGCTAGATAACATTCCCTTTAGCCACAAACTCTTGTTTGGTATGACCAGAAGAATGTAAGATGAGAAACTGTAATAGTGTTTTTAATGTATATAGCTGTATTTACATATATAGTATTGTGTATATTGTTTTCTGAAGTTCTTGGGATTAAATTTCTTGCTGCTGGGGAGCATTTATTCACAGCAAATAACACAGGCAAGATGCTTGTTCTTTCTTGAAACTTTTGCAGTTCTGAGCCTGTAATTTTAAGACTGACCTGTTGCCTTAAGTCTAAAGATATTGTGGAGATTTTCCTCCAGGTGTTATTATTCTTTAGCTTTCCTTTGCTGGTTAAGCGCTGCCATTTCTGATGACACTGGTTCATCATACGGATACCATCTGTTGTCTGCACAATTTGTTACTCAATCTTATCTCCAGAAAACAGATTCACAAAGGGAACACAGGTATTTAAGAAAGTGTATATAATTTATTGAATGCTTCACATTATTTACATCAAAATTGTTTTTAAGAGTGATCTGTTAGAGACATGCGTGGAACTAGCAGTTCTCAGGATTTTTGCTGTTAAGTCTGTCTCTAATGCTTCAGATTCTAACTGCTTTGTATGTCCAAAAGCATTTGCATTTTTTCCCCTATAATAGCCAGCATTATGAGAAGAAACACTGCCTCCCTGTGCACCTTGCCTTGACTAAATAATATCTCAGCAGAAAAAACAGCAGTCCTCCAAGAGAAAAATCATATCTTGGGGCTCGCACACCTTTTTCCTTCTCTGCAGAACTGTCTCTTAGCCATGCTGACAGGGGCCTTTGGGCACCATCACATTTCAGATGCTAGTAATTTTTATTTATTTTGTTAGGCAGCCTGCAAAATAGCAAAGCTCAGTCAAAGAAGAAAACACAGAAATTCCTCTTTGACAGGGTTTGCTTAGTAGTATCAGCAATCATGCAAAGCACAAGATCATAAAGTATTGATTTTCATTTTTACTCCACCTTCTCTTCAAATAGCTCATGTAGACTTTCAACCATAAATGAATAATATCTAACAATTTCTCTTTGAACTAAATATTATTATCTCTGTATATGGAGCTGAAAATGGACCACAGGTTGTTAAAAACTTTCTCAGGTATGTACTAGAACTATATCAGGAGAAAAACATGCACTCAGTCCTGAATTTTGAATCAGCAAGATAATTTTAGATAGGAACAAGCCATTAATTTTAGAGAAAAACAGTTTCAGGTATTTGAGATGGAAGCAAATGCTATTTCCTTTTTTCTTAATAGTTAATTGCTGGGCTGATTTTCAGTAGAGGATATCAAGCTTTAAATTCCAAAATGCTTTACTCTAACAGTAAACAAAGGGTACTTTCTATATATTAATATCATGCCTTCTTCTATTTAGATCATTAAACAAAAAACAACAAAACCTGATAAGATAATGATACATCATTATATTTCACTCTACTAAGGTATCTGATTCATAGATTATTTATGTGGGAAATTGCAGGTATATTATTTAAAATGTTCGGTCAAGCTAGCATTAACAGCAGGAAATACATTTACTTCAGGAGAACAAAAAAAATCAGTAATTTAAATACTTTTTGCCTTGAGAATAAAATGTGTCAGATGCAGTAAGAGCAAAAGCTGGGCTAGGCTGGGAGACATTAGGGTGATGAGAGAAAGAAGAGCATCTCCAGAAGAGAGAAGAAAGATGAGACAGAAAATAAAAGATTCAAGAGAAGAAGAAATCAAAGGAGAAAGGAAAGATGTGAAGGGATGCAGTGAGAGTGGGAAATGGAGATGAAAGGGCCTGAGGAGTGCGATGAGAAGACCTCACCTGCGAGATGAAATGGAGTTCTAGCGGAGCAGCTGTGGGGCCCACTTGCTGTCATGGCTGGTGGTGCCCTGCAGTGCCCTGGCCCCACAAGTGAAACTGAGCCTGCAGGTGGTTGCCTTAAGGGTGCATGTCACTGCCCAGAGTGAAACCACTTCTTCAAATGAGAGGGCTCGAGACCTGAGCCACAAGGAAACGGCTGTGGGACATGGAGGAGAGGGGCCTCTCTGGGGGTCGGGGAGCATCTTCCTTCTGTCAGAGGATGCCTCCACCACTCTGAGCAGCTGCCTCCTCTTCAGCTGCTCAGTCTCGAGTCCTTTGCTCACACTTACTAATACATATTTTCTCCTGTAAATTTGTGCTGTCTCACTTCAGCTCTTATTTTTGAAGCAGTTACAATTTCTGCTTTCACACGCTGGCAGTTAGCATAATTTCTACAAGTCCTGATGAGGGGAAGAGCAAGTGTTTTGCCAAGCTGAAGAGCTCAAAAAAAAATCCAAATGAAGTTTGTGCAACACCACGGGAATACCCCACCACTTCTATCGTGGTGGGCCGAGGGAGGTTTCCCATGCTTGGTGAGCCTCTGCTCTGCTGGTAACAGAGGACCTGCTGTGGTCTGTGGTCACCTCCAAGATCCTGGGGGCTGCCACCCGGGCAGGGAGTGGGCTTGTGGCATGGGGCTGTGCTTATACCAGGGGGAACAGGGAACTATGTTTGCAGGAAGGTTCAAAGGCAGCCACAGCTGTTCTGATGCTGTTACACAGATTACTTGTCTAGGGGATGAAAACAAATGTCTCCAGGATGAGATGCAAATCTGTAGAGGCAGAATCCCTCTGCCCTTAGCCTGTCCCTGCTTGCCACCTTCCTTGGAGCATAATGCTTCAGGAGCTGCCTCCTCAGGTTGCTGGTGTGTGAGGTGAAACTCAACCAGGTGTAGGTGAACTTGCTGGGCCAGCAAGCCCCACTGATTTGTACCAGAACAGGACATTGCAGAGGGGCAGACAGATCTCCCTGCCTTGCACAGCTGTGCATCACAGTCACCAAGCACAAATCAGACCCAGTTCTAAGGATTAAGCTTGAGCTTCCCCTCTATGATCCCCCAGGATAGACTGGGGGATTTTTATTATTTGCTTGGCTGTTGTATTTTATATATAAAGTTGTATTTTTTATCCATTCAGTTGTTATTTTTACTTGCCAAGGGCTGAGCAATGATTCTGCAATTGTTCAGAACCTGGATAAAAAAAATCCCTAAGCAAATAAACTCAGTGTTGGTAAAGCGTTCTCAGAAACATCTCAGAGACTATATTTAGATTTTTTTATTGATACCTGCTTTCTGCATTAGGGAAGTAAAAAAAAAGTAGATGAATCAGAACTAGACAGACATACCATATCCAAAAGAAGATACACAAAACATCCTGAAGGCAACTACAGGGGCAATGGGGCACAGAGGCCAGCATTGTTCATGGATATGAATGCATGATCTCTCACAAGAGTGCCTTAGACACACTGAATGAGTCAGTACCATTGTACTGCGGTGCTCAACACAAGTTTGTGTGTTTTGCAGTGCAGAGGAAGGAGCTGAAAGTATATGAAAATTAGGGAGGTACATATTTGCAAGGATGCAAAAATGAGAAAAGGAAGCACAGGATTCCATAGGCTTTAAAGAAATTGATGCAAACAGGAAGATACCGCTGACAACAAGCTTTCTTGGCTGGCAGGTTGCCCCTTTTTTTTCCACTGCCCACACTGGTACACAGTCCCTAAGCATGAATGAGGTTTCAAGGCACCTCTAAAGATTGCCTAGTCCAGTGCTATACTCAAAACATGATCAGCTAGCACAGGCTGCCTCAGAGCACATCCAGTACAGTTTTAAATACCAACAGAGATGGAGAGTCCACAACTTTTCCTGGCAATCTATTCAGCACTTAAACCACCTCACAGTATAAAAATGTTTCTTGATAGTCAGAGTGAACTTCCCCTGTTACAGTTTGTGCACATTGCATCTGGTTCTGTCACTGAAATGAGTCTGGCTCCCCCATCAGATATTTATACACATTGATAAGGTTCCCCCCAAGCCTTCTCTTCTACAGGCTAATCAGTCCCAGTCATTTCACTCCCTTACCAGATACCCCAATCCCTTATCATCTTTAGGAAAAAAAACCCCAAGACCTAAGGAACTACAGACCAGTGTAGTCAGTTTCGGTGTCTGTCAAGACCTTGGAGCAGATTCCCCCAGCAACTATAAGAAGGTACATGGAAAATAAGGAGGTGACTGGTGACAGCCAATACGACTTCACTAAGGGCAAATGGCACCTGGCAGATCTGGTGGCTTTCTATGATGGGGTTAAAGCTTTGGTGCAAGGGAAGAACGACTGTCATAATTTACCTGGACTCATGCAAAGAATTGTCCACTGTCTTTCATGAAACTTTGTATCTAAACTGGACAGATAAGAATTTGACAGAGGCACCAAGCTGTGGACAAGGAATTGGATGGATGGTTAATTCAAGAAATTGCGGTCAATGGCTTCATGTCCAAGTGGAGAGCAGTGACAAGTGGTGTTCCTGAGGGATTGGTTTGGGACCAAATCAGTTCAACATCTTTACCAATTATGTGTTTTCCTTGTAAGGGGTACTTTCCTGTACCCCTTTCAACCCTACACATATATACAGCTTTTGCCCTCAGAAAACAGGGGTAGACAGTCTGTACTTCTGTTCTGAAAATAACAGACATCTATCCCAGCCACTGAGTGCTCACTGTTGGTAGGGTAGCCTGACAAAGACCTGTCTAAACATTTACATATGTACCAGGCAAGTGGATTCTTGTCCTCTGATTTAAAATTGGCAAGTGATCCAAGTGCTTTGTTTTCTCACCCACCTGATGCACTCAGCACTGGTAGCTGCTAGGATTCCATTGGAGATATTTTGGGGTTTTTTTGTGATTCTGACAAGGAGAAACACCATTTAATAATGAAAATCTGCTGCTTGTGATTCAGCTGATCTGGTATTAGAAGCCTTAATGTATATGTCAAGTTTTCAGTGTAAAAGCTTCTGTGAAAGATCCAGCTAGGACAGTTCACATCTACTGGACTAAGCCAAATATTTTTAAGTTCTGCCATATTAACTTATTCCTAAAGATGCTGGACCGGGGTCCAAAAAGGGTTCAATGAATGTATCATACACATGCATACAACAGTAAAGCATTCTTTGAGTGAGCAGGGCTTTCTTCCACCATGAGAAAATGGTTTCTTTTATCAAGTATTTTATCCAGTTTGTCCATCCTGGTTTGCCTTCACTGCAACAGGTAGATAAAGCCTATGCCAGTGGGAGCAGCCACATGGTAAGAAATTCTGTAGCTAAACCATATGATCAGATTACCAGCACAGTGAAACTAGACATGTATTTTAGTGCTCTTACTAATTTTAATTCTAGCTTAGGGCTAGGACCTCCCCTCCATACATTATTAATATAAGGTTTAGCATACATTATTAATGTAGGTGTTAGGAAGAGCACTTCAGGGTCAACTCCTGATTTGTGACTTGATTTGAATGCAAAACTTCACTGAGTTGAAATGAATTTCTTTTTACACATGAATAGGAGTCTGGTTGGGAGCCACACCTGGTTTCTTCCAGATACTGTTAGTAAAGACAACTGCCCAGTTAGGGACCCATGGGTATTGCCACAGCAGGTCACTGCATGCAGTCCAATATCCTGACTGCCACGTTAGTAATTCTCAAATATTTCAAAGGCAGATAAATTTGTGGAATAATCTCCTCAAGACTGGCAATCTCCCTCTGACTTCAGACAGTAGCTGGTGTACAGCCTGAAGTATTAGGCTTTATTCGAAAAAAAAAAAGAATTATTAGCACTTATGAAAAATTCATAAATGCTAAATTCTTGTCTAATATTACTGTGGACCCTGATCACATCTGTTTTTTTTCCTTAATTATATACTATAATGATAGACTTTAAAAGGTAAATTTGGATTATGTGCAAACTTTGTTTAGAAGTATTTCCTTTGAGCTCTTTCAGTAATACCAGGCCAGTTTTGTAAGTAGAGATAGTATCTTCCAATAGACCCAGCTGGTACTGTTGGAAAAAATCCAGTGTTCACATATTACTTTTTCCAACTACTTGGTTGGTTAAACAAGATTCCTACCTACAAAACTTGTCTTGCCCATACCTTAAAAAAAAAAAAGCTACAGTAACTCTTTCCCTTAAAAAGTATTGTTATTCATTTGCATTATCTGATGCCAGCCTGCACTTAAGGATCTGTTTCCACATGATTTAATAAACAAGTTAATTCTGGGTTGACACAAAGAGAAGATGTCACTCTCAATAGCAAGCATAGCTTTCTCAAGAATGGTTCAAATGTTAGGGGGGAGCTGCTTGGCACTTGCAAGCTGATTTGGCTGGAAAAAAAAGAGCTCTTGGCAGATGTTTCCTTCCCAAGGATTCCCTCCCCCAGCTCGATTTTTCATCTCATAATGTTTGGTTCTGCCTTTCTGGCACAACTCATGAGAGTGACACTCCATCACTTGGCCATGGCTGCAGGCATGCATACAGTGGTATTTCCCCCTTTCTGGGTCAAAAAGCACACCACAGTTATCACTTAACTACAAAGTGGGACAAGACCCAGGGGAATCAATCTCTTTCTCCTTCCTCTTGCTTCCTGAATTTCATGTAAAGCACAGCAACACTCTCCACACAGGTGCCAGCTGTGATGATGAGGGGACCTAGTTTTGTGAAAGAGGTAACATCATCAATCACTCCTTTGCAGGAATGCATAGTACATCTCCATGCTCTACACGAAGCAGGGGAGCAAGCTGAAGCAGACAGAGGATGGTCTGTGGTCCTCCTCAGCACTTTGGCTGACCAGCGGGAGCAGGCAATAAAAATCAAAATCTGGAGAGGAACACATGATTAATGAGAAGATGTCAGGCTCCCATATGGACACTCACTTTCAGCTGGTCAGTCTTCAGGCCACACCTTTGTATATAGTGAACAGAAATGAAGAGACAGGAGAGGTGAAAGATTCTCAGAGTCACAAAAAGAGGCTCATGCCGCTTTGAGCATCTTCCCATTGGTTCTGCTCTGCTGGCCAAGACAATATAGAAAAGGTGAAGGACATTTCCATGTTGGTTGCTGTTTAGTGGCTCAGGTACAGTACTTAGGCTGACTTCAGAGGGGGAGAACCCAAACATCCTTGGCACCATACTGCACACACCATTGCTAGCTGGGCACTCAGGCTGACAGGATCATGCACTACTGCCTCCACTATCTCAGCTCTTCCCACATCCAGTGGGAACGTTTTGAACCTGAGCTACAGCATGTGGATAGAATAAATGTGGGTTGTGCGTACACAAGCCAGTTTGTGTCCTTGTTCCTAACCTCACCGTGTACATGTAATATTAGACACATGCAGAGATCAGCAAAAGAGCTGTGGGAAAAGCAGATTCACAGGGCTGAAAGCACAGGTTAGAATACACTTCAACGATGGGAGTGGCTATGCATCTCAAGTCTTTGCTTGGAAGAATAAACTTCATGTTCAACCAGTTTACCCAGAAAAGGTATTACTCTATGTGTATCATCAAATCTCTTGTAAGATAATTTGATACCATTAAATCCACAATACTAAAGCTCCAGACAAAGGGCCCACAGATCTTGGGAAGAGTCTGGGTGAAAGCTGAGATTTTTTCTTCTCCCTTACTAACATTTTTGTGTCTCCCTTTCAAACCACCTCACATGTACATACAACTTTTCTACCCACTCTAACCTCTGGGGAGGAAAGGGATTTCTCCAAGGGACATCCTTCCTGGAATAAGAGGAGATAAATAGACTACTGATAATAAGGCTTAAGCAGAGAATGATATTGAGTTCCTGTCTCTCCCTCACATGCTGCATTACCTCAACACAACACCTTCTACCTCCCATTTGCCTCTATGAACCCATGCATCCTAAAATCCCCATCTGCCTGAGACCTTCACCTTCTGCTGGCATTTTCCCTGGGCACCAACCAGCAGGACAAGAGGAGAGAAAACAATGCACTCCCAGACTCTCCTCACTGCAGCAGCTAAGGGAAGTGTCACCTGCAGACACCTGTGTGTAGCTGCAGCAGTGCAGGGAAGCCCTTGTCTTCACTCCTCAGAGGCATAACACTAATGCTGGGGGGGGGGGGCTGAGTACACAACCAAGCAGCACTGTGGGCAGCTCACCTCAAGCAGCTGGGACCGATCTGTGCACTAAAGCAAAACTGATTTTGGTTATCTCAGAAGGTGCAAGCTGGGAGTGAAATGTTTCCCACAGCTGAGGCATTTATGAGGTCTTTCTCCCTTGTAGAATCTGCTGTGGTCTGTCTGAGCTCTGACACTGAGATTTTAATGGAGAAAACAACAGAGTCTTTTCCACTCTTTGGCTTACTTTTCAAACTTGGAGGAAGACAGAAACTGTGAGCTCTCTGCTGTACTGTTGAAAGAAAGTACAAGTTCATTCCTACGTGAAAGAAAATGGGGATTCAGACTTGGGGAGAGGGTGCATAATTTAGTTTGCAGCTAAAAGCTCCCATATGAAGGATGCTGTTCTAAGAAGGTTTAAAAAGAATTGACCAAGCCCTGAATCTAAAGCAAAAACATTCAAAAAAATTGTTGGGGAATGAGAGAGAGATTATATCCTCACCCTGTCCTCTTGGTATACAGTCTAAAACTGAAGCCTGGACTGTTGTAGTCTTGTCCTTTCTCTAGTTTTCTGTCCAAAATTTTTGACCTTGAGACTTCAGCTTAAGGCACGTTTATTTCTAAAGGTCTTTGAACACTCTGAATAAGATTTTGATTTGCTCCATTGAGACAAGCTCACTCATTATTTTGAAATTTCTTTTCATGCAAACTGTCAAAGCATCTTTCAGGCAGGCCCTGATTTTCTTTTCATTTTTAATAAGAGAGAAGGCTATGACAGACAACAAGTAATCTTAATTCTACAGTAAATGTTTTTCTTACCAAAATAATGTCAAGTACACTTTAACTTATATTTTATCAACTACATACATACACGCTATTTCAGTTATTTCCTCACCACAAGCTATGCCAACAACTTGACAGAGTATAAATTGAAAAAAATTACAATCTTGAGTAGCATTGCAAACGAGTCAGTTAAAATTCACGTAACAAAGTTCCCCAAGCTCCGGGGAAAAGACCTGAAGCATTTTCTTGAGAACTGCGTCTCGTCACCTGGAGAGGGAGAATCCCTCGGGCCGCGTTCCCGCCGTGCCAGCAGGCAAGGCACGGCCAGCCGGCTGCCGGGCGGCGTTAGCGCAGGAAAGAGGCACGAAACTTTTGTGGAGGGAAACCGGCTGAGCTCCTGCAGGGACGGCCGGTGCTGTGATCCCGACCCCGCGAAGCGGGAGAAGGCTCGAGATCCAGCCTGGCACCGCGCTCGGGAGCCCGGCGGCCCCGGGCCGTGTGCCGGGGGTCACCCGCCGCCGGACGCCGCCGGACACCGCCGGTCACCGCCTGTCATCGCCGCCGCGGGACGCGGCGCTCTGCCTCCCGCGGCTCGGCGGGCCCCGCGCCGCCGCCGCCCCTCCCTGCCGGCCCGGGCCGCTGCCCCGCCCGCGGCACCGGCTCCCTCCGCCTCCGCGGCCCGACCGCCGGCGCTACCCAGGGTGCTCCGCGCCGGCGCAGGCGCGGCCGCTCAGGAAGAGGAAAATGGCATAAACAACCCCGAGCGCCGGGACCGCTGAGGAGGAGGAGGCGCCGCCGCCCCGGGCCGCGCGGCCCCTTTAAGAGGCGCGGAGTCGCCCCCTCCTCCTCCTGCCCCTTCCGGAGCCGGACCCGGGGTGACGGCGGTCCCCGCGCCCCTTCCCCCTGCCCGCCCCCTTCCCCATGGTGCCGACCCCGGCGGCGGGGCGGTTGCCATGAACAGCAGCGGCCTGCCCTGCTCGTCGCCGTCGCCGGTGGTGGGGCCGCCGCCGGGGGCGGGGGTCGGCGTGGCGGGTCCGGCGGCCGGCGGGGCGGGGGCCGGCGGCGGCGGCGGGGCCGTGAAGCTGAAGTTCTGCCGCTACTACGCCAAGGACAAGACCTGCTTCTACGGCGAGGAGTGCCAGTTCCTGCATGAGGAGCCGGGCGCCGCCCCCGCCGGCCCGGGGCCCGCCGCACCCCCCCTCGGCGGGCTCCCGCTCGGCATCCCCCCACCCGCCGCCGCCGCCGGGCCGGGCTACTCGGCTCACGGGGCCGGCTCGGGCCCGGCGGCAGCGGTGGTGGGGCCTAAGAAAGCCGAGCTGGGGGCGGGAGGCGGCGGCGGCGGCGGAGGGCTGGATGGCCCGCGGCTGGCGAGTGAGTGCGGCGGGGCGGCCCGGGGGTGGGGATGGGTGCGGGGCGCTGCCGGGAGCGGGCGGCGGGCGGCGCGGCGTTCCCCGTCCCCGACACGCCGCGCTGCTGCCGGAAGCAAATAACAGCCGTGGTGGTGACCGGGGACCCCGGGCGGCCCGGCGGGGCTGGGCTGGCTGCCCAGAGGAGACCCGGCCCGTGCCGATGGGAAGGAGCGGGCAGGTGTTTGCGGGAAGGGGTTCCTCCTGTGTGGCTTTAAACGGGCTCCCGGGCAGCTGTCCATCCATCCCTCTAGGGCTAGGCTTGGTGCAGGTTCACAGGTATTCCCTGGCCGAAGTCAGGCCGGGAGCAGGGAGGCAGCGCTTCCCCGAGCGGTACCCTTGGATAGGCTCTTCTGAACAGCGTATATTGAGTGGCGGCTCTGGGAAATTTGAAGTGCTCCAGCTAAAATGCAACGTTAAAATTGCGAAAAGAATTTATAAATTGCGATTCACTTCATCGTGAAGAAAAATTGCCTTATGTTGAGGGTGGCAGAGAGACTGCCCAGAGAGATTATGGAGTCTCCCTGTCTGGAAACATTCAAACCCCACCGGGACGGATTTCTGTGTAGCCTGCTGTAGGCGATCCTGCCTTGGCGGGGGGATTGAGCTACATGGTCCCCACATCCCTTCCAACCATAACGTTACTATGATTCTAATGTTACTATTCTGTGATAGATGTCTATGTTATTTACTATTGTGAGCAGAAATTATCTCGACACCTTTTTCTGAGATTTTTCAGCTCTCAGCCCCCCCTTTTTTTTTTTTTTCCACAGCCCCTTTTCAAATGGTGAGAGCTCAGATAGCTTGTATGTCATGCAGAGCTGCACTGCTGTTGCTGGTCAGTGTTACATCCTCCTGATGTGCAGGCTGGTAGTTAGATGGAGCTTGCAGTAAACTGATTTTAGTAACATTTGTTTTGTAGGTGAAGCAGCATTTGGCAGGCTAGGAAAACATGCTCCTTGAGAAAAGCTGTGCCTCTTTACATGAGTATGTTAAGCTTGGCTGCATTATTGATTTTTGACACAAACGTGGCATTTATTTACATTAGATGCTTTAGCTAATAAATGGTCACAACCATAATTTTTCTGAAATTAAGATGCAATCATGCTGAACATCCTGTATATAGGTTTTTAGTGCTTGATAAATCTTTCAGGATCCCGCAATTGTTGTTTTGCCAGGTGTGGTGAGCTTGTGCCACTGAGTATTATCTCTGTAGTTGGTAGCTTCTCAGTGTCTTGCATTAATACAACACTGTCTCCTCTTCAGGAAAAGCCTGTACTATACTACTGCATAAGGCTTTGTATTAAAGTCTTCTAGGTTTTTGCTGAACTTAAGTTATTCAAGCTGAAGGCTCTCTTGCTTCTTTTTTTTTTTTTTAATTAAATAGAAATATGTTGGAGGGATTCAGCAGCAATAAGTCTTCGCTAATCTTTTGTTTGTAAATCTTTGTTAATTTTTTCTTTGGACGGAGTTCAGTGTGAAACACAATTTTTCCCTGTGGGAAGGAAAATGGTTAGGGGATTCAGACTTGGGGAGGGGATGTACAACTTAGTTTGCAGGTAAAAGCTCCATATGAAGGATGCTCTTCCAAGAAACAGTTAAAAAAATTGCCTAAGCCCTGAATCTAAGGCAAAAACCTTCAGAATTTGTGTTTGCTTGGGGGCTGATACTGCTGAGCAGTTAAATTATTTAAAACACTTGCTTCTGTTGAATAATGCTTACTGCAGTCGTACCCAGTTGAGGAGTGAGGGCACCAAGGATGGAGAAATGTGCTCTGATGATGTCAGTGGTTGCCTACTGGGAAGTCCACATCACTTGTTGGGGGCAGAAGCTTTCACTGGTTGATCTTGAGGGACACTAGCTAGGAAAAAGAGCCCAGAAACAAAGGACAGGGAAATTTAAGTTGAAAAGCCAGGAAATGGGCCTAATCTCACTTCTAAACTTTGCTTTGGGATGAATTTGTGAAAAAATAAGGAAAATAATTCTTCAAAATCTGAAGTTGATATGTACAGGTACTGACAAGCTAATATCTGAATTCCTTACCTTGCTGATGACCTATGGTGTTAACAGTATGATTTCCAAGTAGATGGAATGAAAGTTTTGTTTCTGTGAATGTAGGCAGTAAGATACAAAGTCATATTAAAACAGTTTTGAGGTTAAGGATATGAAAGTGGGAGTTGCCAAAAATCACCTGCCTGTACAGTCACTGACTATCTAATTCAGAAGTATTTGGTAGTCTTAAATGTGGCTGTGGATGCCACCTTTTCTTGCTCCTTCCTCACTGGACACCAGAGCACAGAGCAGATAATACTCATTGACTAATTAACTGGGTAGTCCTATTTATTGTTAAAAGTGGGTCAGTGCCTCATTCTAACATGCGTGTTACTCTAATCCTGCTTTGAGTACAGGATTGTTAATTTACTTATAGGTTTTCCTGTGGTAATCACAAGGGCTCCCCAAATACCAACTTATTTTCACCACATGGGTGGTAGGAGTGTTGAGTGATGAGGAGATGGTGAATGGTGAAAAAGCAAGAAATATTCCAGTGTGCAAGTATTTCACTATTAGAGTATGAGGAGGAATGAGCAGCTGACATCCTCAGAGCTAGCCAGGAGGAGTGTCTCAGGTCATGTGTGATTGAGCTATTCTGTGCCCATAGATGTTTTGAGTGCTAACATCTGACAGAATTCCAGAAGAAAACTCAGCTTGAGATTATTAAATACAAAAGACTTCCCATCTCTGCATCAAACTCGTCTTCCCTTGCATATATATGGCTGAAAGCCTGATGGGAAATTCTGCTTTAGCCTTGCCTCGTACTTATGCTTTTGTCCACATAGCTACTGCTGTCCTGTGCCAGAGGTGAGGTAGTGGGCTTAATGTGGCTTTAGCTTGATGATGTGGCTTTTTATGTTCCTGGGGTGCAAAACTGGCCATGCCCATGAGCTGCACCCACTCTCAGAAGGCAGCGCTGCTGCTTAGTGCCCCCAGACTATTTGACATGGAGCACGTGTTCAAAGTGCCATTTCTGCTTCTTCCACCAGAGCTGAGTGCTCAGCCTTCTTTTTCTCCAAATTTGTTAGCTGCTTAAATTTGTGCATGGTACCTTCTTAGTAGATGTATGTCCCACATGTCTGAAGGCTATAGAAGGAGCAGAGGTGGAGAAATGACTGGTGCTTGCTATTTAGGAGAAAATATATGATTAACAGGATTTAAGGGAGTAGCTTATGGAAGGAGAGCACAGTAGCGTGAAGAGTATTTCTTGTATGTACCCTCTGTTCTCTCTGGCACTTTGCAGCTTCTATAAACAGCAGACCAGCAGCCTGCTTTGCTGCATGCTCTGGGCTTGTTCCTAGGCCACCATCCCTTCTCAGTGCTGTCTGAGGGAAGGTCTAGAGGGAAGTATTGTGGTATTAAAATGTATCATGCCTGTACCTAGGTCAGATAAGTTAAAGTTGCATGGACAACTGCCATTGTGTTTGTTAGCTTTCAGGTAGTTGAACAGGTGTAATATTCCTTTGCAAGTAGATCTCATATTATATATTGATGCTGAAGTATGGCTCCAAACATTTGCTAATTTCTGCCCCACTTTTTGCTGTGAAGTTCATAATACAAAGTACTCACCCTTTCTTCTGGCTTCTGATTCCTATAAAACACTGGGCTGAGGAGTGCCAGGTGTGCTCTGGGCCCAGTGGCAGCCAGGGAGCTGCCTGTGAGGAGCTGGCCACAGCAGCAGTGCTGCTGCTGTGTGAGTTTCCAGTGCCAGAGCCTAGCCCACCCTCTCACTGTTTCATGTTTGCATCTGGTTATCTGCTAGAAAGCCTTTTTCAAAGCCCTCCTAGGAAATCTGTAGTTAGAAAACAGGTCTGTGTTTCTGCAAGGTGGCATTTTTCTATGGCTGCTGAGACAGCCCACCAGTGAATAGACTTTATTGCCAGCCTGCAAGAAGGTGGAGAGGGTCATCAAGACTTGGCATGTGTTGGGTTGGCCTAATAAAAGCATTATGCTTGTTTTCACAGCCCTAATAAAAGCATTATTTCTGTTTTCACAGCCAGCCATCTGCATGTTGTGTCCAGTAAGGGCAGTAGTGGCCCCTGCTCTAGCAATTCCATATGCAATTGCTCTATGGTTAGTTTAGTGAACATTACACCTTAGGTTTTGTGAGATCCCTAAATACACTAGGCTTGGAGTGGAAAGACATAGATGTTTGTGAATGTTCTGGTTTTTAAAGGGTGCTTGATTCTTCACCAGTACGGTCCTTTTTAGACAAGATGAAGCAGTTGATACAGAAAAAATGGAAAGATAGCTATTCATCAAAACTGATACTAAAGGTAATCTGTTGGATTACATTTCTTAATGCAGTGAATCTGGTCAGGGTTATTAAATTTGGATTTTTCTTTGGTAGCATTTCAGTATTTACAGGCTGCAGTGTTTAGAAACAGTTACATGAAACTTCTAAGTATAGCTGCAGTATGTCACATACTCTTCACTTTTCCTTGGGTTTTTTTCTTCTCCACTTCTTTGGAGAAAGTACATATTATAGTAAAGGTGTATGGTTGAGAATTCGTCTACCAAACATGTTTGTACTTTCTGTGAGTGATGCTGTATTAGTTGTGTACCTCACTTGGGGTCTTTTTCCTTTAGAGGTACCTCCCCCTTTAATTTTCTTTATGCCTTTTCCAGGATCATACAATCCATGACGGATCATACAATTTTCATCTTATTTTGCTCTGAATATTTTTAAGAAATGGGAAAAAAATTCTTAGCATTTGGAGACTGATACAATGGAGAATTGAAGAGTAAAACCAATAACCTCTTAGAGATGCACAAGGGGAAATGAAAGTTACTGAGTTCACTGAATCACTTTTTGTCTCATATTATGTCAGCTTCAGAAGTCAGGCAATTAGACATGGGTTTTCTTTTTGCTTTTATGTGTTTCATGTGGGAATAACAGAATCACAGAATATTCTGAGTTTGAAGGGACCCACAAAGATCTGTTAAGTGAATGGCCCGTAGGAGGAAAATTATTTGGAGAGCTAAGGAAAAAGAAAGAGAAGGAAAAATTTCTCAGTCTGCAAAGTTATTTGGGATTTTGAGGGCAGTGAAGTTAAAAAAAAATACACTATCAATTTGCATTCATTTTATGTGTTTATGTACCTCATTTTTTTTCTTATTGTATAGGAAATCATTCAGTGTCCAAATATTTCACAAGAATTGTGGGTATCTGAGGAATATTTGTAATTACTTGTTTCTGGTAGAACCCACCTTGTGTTGAGTACTGAAGAATACTGTAACACTGTTACTCTTGTCATTGTTTTCTGGCTTCAAAGGCAAACATGGAAAGAGTGTGAGTATGGGGATTGTTACCTTATAGGAGCAAACTCTTTGCTATATCTTAGTAACGGGAAGCTTGTTTTTCAAAACTGAGGCTGTCCCTCTTAATTTCTGTCTAGCAGGTATGAGAAACTGATTTTTTTTAGATATTGCTCTAGGAGTGTGTCTTCAGGAATGATTTGAATGTCCAGAAAATAGTGACTCTGAGGATTAGCTCAGAAAGGTTTCCATGTGTAAGGAACCAGCTAGAAGTAAATTTAGACTACTGTGGGAAAAGTGTGCAAATGGTAAGTAAGGCTAGGGTGATAGACACAAGCATTGCTATAGAACCTCCATAGCAGAAAAAATAGTCTTGGTTGTGAGGCAGCTGATGAAAAGGGGTCAGTATAGGGATTTAGATAGTAAGCTGATGTGGCTGATGTTTTCCTGGTTTGTTGCTTTCTAGTCAAGATCTAATGCTTTATGCCGTCAGAAAAATGGTGTGGTGAATCACTGTGTATGTGTGGGCATGAGTATTGGACCTGAGTTGGAATTGATCACACTCTTCTGTGTGTGTAGGCTTCATGAGTCTTTCAATAGTTAAAAAAGTTCCAATTATGTGGTTGCCTTGTTTGATTCTCAAAGATATTTTGTGCTTAGAACTTACTTGTATTTTTTAGTTTGCTTTTTAACAAATTTACTCTTGATATTTTTAAAATTTGAAAATAGAGCTATAGAAACAACACACATATATAAACATGAGAGCAGAGACCTGCATTATACAGATTGGTCATACAATGTGTGATTCCTATAGTTTATGTATAGAGTCTCTAAACTTCAGTTGGTCTACTGCTGAGACAAATGGCAGGAAGACTTTTCCTTTCTTTTGTGCATTCTCCCCAGCTGCTGTGAAAAATATCCTTATGTTCTCTTCAGGTTATCTGCACATGTGTCATGCAATTATTTTTATAAAAAGTTGAGTTTTAGTTGGGGACTATTAAAACAAAAGCTTAAATGTTTGAAAAAATTGGTGCAGTTTGTTGAATAGTTCAATGCAATTTTTTAGTAATTGTAAAAGATCTTGGAGAGGGTTAGCTCTGAAAGCTATGGTATTAAGTAATTGTATCACTTTAAGTTGCTGTTTCTGATAACAGACTAGTTTTGATTACTCTTTTGAGCAAGTATCAACTTTAATTTGTATTATTACTGTGCTTTTGGACTTGGTCCATGAGGAGGAGTCCACCTGCTCTCAACTTTGTAACAAGACTTTTACAGAGCAGAAGGATGGCTGTTTTTGTCTTCATCAGATGCTTCATCTTCACCAGATGCTTCTATGATCTGTGAGGTATACAAAAAAAAGATAGCCCAGCCATTTACTGTTATGCTAAAGATTGCTGTTTTCTTTTGCTTGCCCATGAATATCTTGTCGCATAGTGGGAGTGTTTGTAAATAAGGCAACGTTTCCCAAACTGTTTTGCTTCCTGTCTGCCTTTCAGCCAACTTGGTTCATTTGTGCTGTCTGCCCTCCAATTGCACTCTGTGACAGTGTCCTAACCAGTCGTGTGCTTTTATTTTTGCCTCTCATGCCTGGAAGCATTGTTAATTTTCTTTGTCTGGTGCCTCTATTTCAGAGATTCCTAGTCTGTCTTTCAAAAACATTGCATTAAATGAGAGAGGCATAAAACCGGCAGAGAATCCAATTTCCCTAACAAGTTCCAAGTAGGAGCACAGTAGAGAAAGTAACACTGAGGTGTACAAGTGAGATTAGCACCACTAGCACAGGATTTCTTGGTGTACAGAAATGTACATGTCTGTACAGAAAAGAAAGTGAGTGTAAGCTCCTCTGACACCCTGGTTCTTCTGGGTGACTACAAGGACACAAATATTAAATTACTTACTTAGATCAGCTTTGTATAAATGTTTTATTGTTTTTGTCTCAGTATTATGATAGCTATCTCTGTAAATTCCTCTGGAGATATGGCATTGTAGCTTTTACTGCTTTATATCTACCTGAGATAGCACGTTGTCCTTAGGATGCATGTGTATGCAGTGAACCTATGATTCAGTGTACCAGCATGTGAAAAGTGTGCTGTTGCTGTGCTGATAGTTTAAATCAAGATACTATATAAACTTTTTACCCAGCCTAAAAATAATTGTACATTTAGGAAAAAAAGTACTAATAGCAAAATGAATTATTTCAACCCACATTTTATTACCTTGCCAGAAGGCTTTAAAATATTATTTGGAAAATTGTTGGCTAAATCTGTTGTGGCCTTGCTTTAGCCCATTCACTTTGGGAGTAATCTATCATATTATTGGGAAGGACCCTTTTTTGTCTTATGAGTAGTGTCTGAGATCACCAGTACTGATACTGGGTTCATAAAAGAAGTAGTCTAGAATAATACAGTATTTTTTTACTGGTTAGTGAAATCATAGAATGAAAAATATGATAAAATCTTCTCATATAGTATTAGTGTTCTGATAGTGTTAGTATTAGACAAGACACGCATTAAACTAAAAATCACTGAAATTGGCCCCTTCAGTTGAAGCACACAGCATGTGCTGTGTGCATGGCAGTACTACTCTAGCACTTAAACTGTGAAACTGTGATGAGATACTTTGCTTCTGAAAAATGTCGTTGTAATGAGTAATTCAAAAGTAACTATCTTTTTTTTTTTTTTCTTCTCTCTGGTGTCTGCATCTGGCAGGAAGCCTACTTTCTGCTAAAATTCTGTGGGAGAGGAATTATATAAGAAGATATTTATTTTTAATTGCAGTTGTCACATTAAGCTGCAGGGTTACTCACCAAGCAAGAAAAGTATTAGATAATGTGTATAAAAAGTAGAAAATTTTGTCTTAATTTCTCAAGATGTTCTATTTAATTTTTTCTAGAATTGCCTGGATGTACCTTCTGTCTTGAATATTGATAGAATTTAGAATTTTGTTCTGTTTTCACACAGCTGCTTACATAACATGTTAGCTCTTTTTTTCCCCCTCTGGATTCTTTGTTTTTCACTTACACATCTGTCTTTACTCAGAACTGCCTGGTCAGCCTTTCTGCTTTTATAAGGAAGATTCTGCTTCTGTCCTAGAAGAACTTGTTGAAAATATGTACAGCTTCAATGCATGGATAGTGTTGCTACACAACAGAAAGGCTTATTCCTTTAACAAAAAATAGCTAATTCAGGGTTTTCCTAAAATTACCTAAATTTACTAAAGTTGTAATCAGTGTCTTGAAAAAGAAAAGACAGACATCAGAAGTTCATTGGTATTTTAATAGCATAGTGTATGGAATATTTTAAAGTGTTTGCTTGCAGTTGTTCTGTAGGAAAGATTTGGATGGATAAATCAAATGCAGGAACTTATGTGAACTGGTAAACACATAAGAATAAAAACTTTATGAGGACTAGAGGTTTTTTTCCAGCCTAGGCTTCCACTTTCTTAATACTACACTGCTCTTGTGGTAAAGTGTGCCTACTTCTGCAGACCTTTTATAGGTTGCTTATGATAAATAATTTTTCCTAACTACTGTGGTCTTGAAGAAGCAAGTGAGAATTTCTGATTTTCTGAATGTTTGCCAGAAGGTGGAGAAAGTTGTCTGCTTCTCATAGAGAAGGCCAGGTGGCAAATACAGTAAAAATACTTTGGCTGTTCAGGTATTTGCTGGGCTGTCAGCAGTGTAAAAACTGAATGTCCATTTGAACACAAATGGAGTATGTATTGAACACGGTTTTTTTCATTCTCTAAGTAAAGCAAGAATTACTTTTTTCTTCTTTTCTGCAGGCTTAATTTTCTTGCTAATTGCTACAGGGAAGTCAGTTTAAGGAAGCTAGTATTAAATTTTCTTTTGAAGGCAGTAGTTACACTTGCCATGTCTAGAGCATTCTGTTCTAAACCTGAGCTACTGCCAAGAAAACTCCTCTGCTCCAATGAGTGTATTTTTGATAGTTTTCTTTTGATTTTGATCCTGTGGAATATGCTTTCTTGTGCTCTGGATCCCTCTGCTAGCAGTATGTTTCTAGACTGGGAGAGGACAATAAAAATCCTTGGTGTTGAAAGCTATTTTGAAGTTGCTCTGGTGCCACTGGAACTTAGCGCAGTGTAGCTGTGTCAACACTGAAATACAGCAATTTGTTGGAGTGGCACAAGGAGGATGATTGGTATGGCCAAACCATAGCACTTCAGTACAGAGATGATCTTCCTGCAGCTAGATAAAAGGAAATGTTCTCAAATAGCTTCTGCTGTTTGAAGTGCCCAGTTAGATATCACTGTGCCAATAGCCTAAATTGTAGCTTTGAGCAGCTTTAAGTGTCTTGGATAGGCTTGCATAGCAAATACCAGGAGTAGAAAGGTTGCAGTGTCAAAGATCCCAGCAGCAGCCTCAGCCTTGCTCAGCTCTGAGGTTGCTGTCCAAAGCCTGCTCCTGCCTGCAGCTTGACCTGCCTGGCACTAAGGGTGTTTCAGTCGGAGCAGGAGCAGAGTACCCGGTGCTGTATCTGTGCCCTGGCAAGGTTACTGTCACAGATTCAAGTGCTTTGTTTGGATCTTGGGTGACTGAGCTGTACCACCTGTCTGGACTTACTGCAGGCCAGCTCTGAGGTTTCTCAGTGTGGATAAACTTGCAAGTTTTCATTGGCTTCTTCCCAGTTTGAAGGATTTTGTGCATTTAACTGTATTTGTTCAAGGGAGAACTGGAGGTACCTGGATTCTCATGACTAGCATAGTGAGGAGCAGTGGGAGAAGCAGGAATAATAGACTTTTTCTTAATTCTCTAACAGAGCCTGAAGGATTTGGAAAGCTGATGGTGTCATCTGAGGGAGTATCTTGCTAGTTTGTTAAAAATTGGATAGAGTCTGTAATTTCAGGCAAAAGTGTGAGATGAAGTAGCAGATATACTGCTGAAATTTTTTAGAGCACCTTGAAATTACAGTTGTTCCTGGAAATAAAACAGTTTTTCTTGGTTAAGGTGTAGCATAAAAACTGGAGGAGTTTTTGTTAACAGCTGCAGTATAGGCAGAGAAAGCTACATTGGAAATGTATTTTTAGAATAAATAAAAACCACAGTTAAAATCAATTATGGGCAAACTGGACTGAAACTGCTTACAATTAGACATGGATTTGACATCTTTTTTGTTTTCTTGTATGAGTGAGTCCTAGTATTTTTCATGATGCCAGAAAACCCTATGTAAGATGCTACCCTTTACAGTGTAAGTTAGGGACTGACTGTAGCAGGAAGGATGAGACAGTAATTTGCATTACTGCAGACATTACTGTTTTCCACAGTACAGTAGTTGAACTATAAAATACTTTTCCTAGACTTCTGAATGTGATTTTGCCAAATGAAGGCAAAAGAGGAACAGTCATTTAAAAGACAAATCCAAAAAATCTTATCTTTTTTAGGGCTGTAGCAAGAGGACTTCTGAAGTTTCTGTGTGGCTACTTACTTAAAATTATGAAGGAGGAGCTGAAGCATGGCTAGTGGAGAGAGTTTTATTTTCCTATTCTCTTAGGTAACTTCTAAAATACTTGTAAAAAGAAGTAGCAATTAATTAATAATTAGCATCTTTAAAGTTTCTTAGGCGTTTCCTTCAAACCTATAGAATATATAAATAATGTTCTAGCCTTGGCAGCAAAAGTTCAAGAATCTTTTTCCCTTGCAAAACTGATGTTTATTGCCACTGAGATATTCCATTTATTGGGTCTCTCACATACAGTTCTCCATTTGAACTGGTGTTGGTGTTTCCCCCAGTGGGCTGATTCATGCAGCTCTAGTCTCCGGGTAGTGCAGCTGGACAGTGTTTCCTTCTGTCTGTGGTGTGTGTGCTACTCATCAGTCTCTTCCAGCCCTTCCTGTGGTTATGTATGACTGTACTTCTTTTGCTGTTTCCTGTGCCTAGCACATACAAATGGCTCACCAGGTTATGCAGTCTGTTTTGGAGGGAAAATTCCTGTTCTGTTGAAAATTGGGGGTTTGTAGTATGCATTCCTTTGGCTGTGCCACTAAGTTGCATTTTATTTCCTTTGAGGATTAGGATCAGGAAGTTGTTTCCGGGTGTCACCACCTGGCTGCGAGTCCTCCCAGAAGTTCAAGTTGGATAGTTTGGTACAGGATGTTCCTCTGAATTGGATGTGTGCCTTCCTACTTTGAAGCTACCCATTACTCATGCCTGTTGGCTTGCAGTGGCCTGGCCATACTGATGAGTGTCTTTATAATTTACTGTGTGTGGGTGCTTTTACAGGAGGTTCATTTGAACTGCAGCTTGCATACTATTGTTAATGCCTTTTTTTTTTCCCTGTCGAAGAAAATACCTGCTTGAGAGTTTTTTGTTACTTATGACAGCTTGTTGTTCTTTGTAGTTTTTTAGTACTGAACTAATTTATTTGTGGTTAAAGAAGCAATGTATGTCAGGCCCTTGTTTCTGGGTGGGATGAATTTGTTCTTGTATCCTTCACACCTTCAATCTAAAGGATTTTTTTGGCTACATTTCAGGAAATTGTTGCCACTTTACAAAGAATGAGATGATGAAAATTGTCCTCAGCCCTTAAGGAAGCATTTAAAGTGTTTGTACTTTCTGTAAAAGGGTTTGAGATATTTTAAAGTGTGCATTTTCTATGTTACCCTTTAAAAGAACAAGTGCATCCAGTTCAAAACTCCACTTAACGCATATATTTCCAAGAAGGGCATGGAGGAATATGGGTCTTCATAAAATAAGCTTGCCTTCTAGGTTTTTAAATTTATTTATTTGATTTTTTTATGTCATTTTTGTCCTTGTTATTCTTGTTTCTAAAGTTTGGACTCCTCTTTGCTTCTTTCTACATTTATGCTGTAACTTCATGCTACAAATACTCTCATTTAGTAACTTCTTTCATTAATTTCCTTTTTCATGGTATGCACTATTTTGTTTTTGGTTGTTTTGCTGAGAAGACAGTAATACTATATTCTATTTCCTTGCCAAAAATATATATATATATAATAGATACTAGTGAATAAACCCATAGCTAAGGAAGCTTTTTCTGAAGTATTTTTTTTTCTCTTTTCCTTTTAGTTCCTGGAATGGATGGTGGTGGGTTAGCTGATGCTAATCTAACGGATTCATACTTTAGCACCAGCTTCATTGGCGTTAATGGATTTGGAAGTCCTGCTGAAACGAAGTATCCCATGATGCAGGTAATAGCAGTGATTTGTATAATGTTTCATTAGTTCCAGCTGGTGTTACACCAAAAAGAGAAAACTGCTCAAGAGGCAAGACAAATGGAGCCTTCTGGAATGTGTCATCTTGTATGATATACAGAGTATATACTAATTTTAATTTTGCAAATGGAAATGAAGCAGTATTACTGCTTTAAAATTAATCTATTTTTATTTGCACTTACCTGAGCTGTTGTGTTCAGCTTTGCTGCATACCTTAGTTCTGTGTTAGGTTTCTTTTCTGAATGTGACTTTCTAGATTTCTTTTTAGGTTCATACCTTTTGATAGCCTTTTGCTAAATATATCAAATTCAGGTTTTGAAACCTTTCAAAGATCCAAAGTCATTGAAGGAAAATGTGAACTGTCAAACCTGAAATTACTAGGCAAAAATTTCAGAATTTGTCAACTCAGACTCTGGTGGTGGTATGTTGAATTCATATTTCAATCTTCTGAAATGTTTGCCTGTATTTCTAGTGTTCTGTAGAGGTTGGCATAGGAACTCCCATGAGGTGGAATTTATTGTGTAGGTAGTATCATGGAAAATTTGCAACAAAAGTCTGTCATATGTATAACCTAAATGAGTATCTACTGAATTAACACATGAAGTATTATAATAACTCCCTCAAAGTGTTATGCATTTTAAAAGAAGTACAGTCCCTGAAAGAAGATGGTCTGTCCTGTAGTAAACAAAGCAACTTCTGGTAAATGAGAGAGTACAAGTCAAACAATTCACACTGAGTCCTGACAACAACTCTCTTCTTTTATATCGAGGAAACTCTCCTTGTGAGGTTACTTTGATCTCAATTGTGGCTGTATAATGGATTGAAAAATAACTCAGCAAAAGGTGGGAATTAATTAGGTGTGTTCCTTTTTTTCCTTTTGTTTGGTTGTTTGTTTTTTTTACTGCATGTTTTCAAGAAGGCTAGATTTTCTTATTTGATGAATTGCAGAAGTATGGAAATGTTTTCTTGACAGTTATGCATGATTTAAAAAGAACAATTTTAACCTCTGATTCCAAAGTGTACTGTTGAATCTGGCAGTTACAAATTTTTGTATAACTGAGGTCCTATAATTTTAACACAGTCATTATGTTTTTATTCTTAAACTGTATTCTACAGTTAGTGTCTTTCTAAACACCAATTTTTAATTACAACTGTTTCTTCTAGAAAGACAATGAGGCATGCATCTAACATGAATGCTTATGGGATTTTTAAATACTTTAATGCCTGAGATTACAGATAAGGCATTATTGTTTCTCTTTGAGAAGAAATCAATGTGCCTCTTGCCCATTGGAGGACAAGGAAAATTACTATGGAAGTAGGATTTTATTAGTGTTGAGAATGTGCTTGCAGGCATCAAACTACGCTTTGAAAAGCATTCCTGTACTGATTTTTTTCCTTTGAATCCTGTAATTTAAGTTCTTCTTTACATAGGTAATGCTGTCTATTTTGATTGCTTGTCAGCTTCTAGGTTAAGTACACACTGATAAAGTTTAGCCACGTGGAATGAGATTTTCTGTGTCATTCAGCCCTGTGGAGATCAAGGCAAAGGAGAAATTTTAGTGGGTTTGACTTTAAATAATACTAGTCATTTATGATTTGGAATAGAGACTTTGAATCTGGTAGATTGTTATATCTATTTGTTAATAGATCTGGATATTGTGTCAGGCATATACCTCTGGCTTGCTTTCTCCCAAAATTTGCACAGATTTTGTCAATTTAGATTAAACCTTTGCAGAACTAGTTTATATGAACCCACTGGAGACTTCCTAGATGTTAAATAATTTTCCAAAGATGTAATCTACACTGGCATGCTCTAGTTTGAGTACATTTTTACAGTTGCTGCTCTGGCATAATGTAATACTTGACTGAACTCAGAGCAGGAACGCTGATCAGCTTCATTTCCCTCTTTCCTTTGCTTCCACTTCTGTCTGAAGCAGCATGGAAGTGGATCTATGTTTAATGAAAGGGAGCTGTATCTGTGTTAATTAGAGCAGAGGTGTTGGTAAGGGAAAAAAAATTATGCTGTGGGCTTAGAGAAGGTGAGCTGAAGATAAGTAAAGAAGAAACCAGGAAAGATTGAGCAAAGAAACTGAAGCAGAGAGGAGATTTAGGTGGGACACTCACAGAATGGGGACTGGAATGCAATACACAGAAACTGAAAACAAGTTTTCATGATGTAAAGGTGGGACAAAGTAGGGTGGAGAGAACGAATTCATGTTCCTATTTCTTTCCAGGTTCTTGAATCAAACTGAAGATACTAAAACTTTAGTGTTCTGCCGTCAGTGAAACATCAGATGTCTTCTGTAAAATATTTCATTAACTCCCAGTTTTGCTTTTGCAGATGGAAGCATCGGTTCCATCTGAGTTACTTTGTCATCTCTGGTGAACCTGTGTAGTTTGCAAATAGATGCATCAGTGATGCAATGAGGCAAGCTCTTCTGCTAGTTTTTTAAAAGTGGGAAATTGCACAAACATGCAGATAAACACACTGATAAGAAAACAGTAGTAAGATGCAGCAAGATGTTAGGAAATGATAAGTTTAGGTTGCCAGTGCAGCCTTGAAGTTATATTTAGAGTTATATTTCTCATAATGTGTAATTTTTTTTCAGTTGGAAAATTATTAGTGGGTCTTACTCAGAACACAAGATGTGTGGCACATTCATGTGTACTGAGCATCTGTTTGATATTTGATTAAATGTTCATCATATGGTTCTGTGCTTTATTCCTGCATGCTGTTTGCATCCTTGTGAAGACTCTTAGCTGGCAGTGCTCTTTTGGGTGCCATTACAATTATTTCATCAAACTTTGTGCAGTGCTTTCTGTATGAAACAGAAAAGTAGTCTACATTTTATGGATGCATGGGATAGAAAAGGATGGCAATGAAAAAAACAATACTGCAACAGTGCTGGCAAACAAGAGACCTGAGTTTTTGAAACTAATGTTTACAGTTGCAAAGTCATGAATGGAATTAATGACCACCAGTAAAATTCTTGGTTGAAGTTGCTTAACTGGCCTCACTCTAGCAAGGATAGTTAAATATCAGTCTCTTCAGGGTATTGCTTATTTCTGTTACCATGAAATAATATTTCTGCTGTCCTTGTTCTATTCACTACATAACTCTCAAAATAATTGTCAGGTATTCAATTGATGAGTTGTCTTGACTATTCCTGTCTAATCTCCAGAATATGTTTGTCATGTGCAGCGCATAAAATAGCGGTTTGTTAAAAAGAGTATGTGGTTGTATATGTTTGGGTTATCATAATGCATATATAATGGAACCAGACTGCATCAAGCAAAGCTATATCAAAGTTGGCAATTGCCACATTTTTGTGTGCAGTGTCTGATCTCTAAGATTCAGTGTAAAAGGGAGGAAAGTGGATTATATCATGATGAATTGGGATTGGATGTGCTGCTTTGAGCATAAATAATGTAGATGAATAGTAGTCAACATTTCTGTAGAATGGCTATTTCTCACTTTCAGATTTCATTTATATCTGTGGAAGAATATTTTACAAGACCATGAGCATATCTTTGGACTTAAATTAGTGATGAAGATGCAGTTAATGGCAATACTCACTTTGCAGTGGGGAAAACAGAGTAAAAGTACTTGGTACAGCTCAGAAGAGGTAGGATTTTTGAAGTGGCTGTGGCTGTAATTCTTCCTTTTTCTTCCTTTCTGAAAAATACCTCTTTGCCTTATCCTTCCACTCCTGTTACTTCAAAGGTCTTTTCTGTTGGCCAGCCTTTCAGTGCCTCCCATCATCTTCTGTTGTTACTTAGTTTCCTATTAGCTAATAGTCTTCTGTCCTCATTGGTTTGTGTTTTTGCATAAGACTTTCGTTTCATATGTCTCTTCTTCTCTGAATCTGTATATTCTTTCATATACTGTATTAACAGTTTTGTTTTCCATCTTATCAAAGCACTTTTTCTCTGTTTTCCCCTTCTCTAAGTAATCATAACTGACTGCAGAGCAGGCCTGTGCAACACATGGCCCACAGGCTGCATGCTGTCCTCAAAGCTGTTTTTTTTCTCTTTTTGGCATAGCAGCAACTGCCAAGAGACAATCAGAGGTGTGGTTTGAAAAGCCGCTCACTGCTTTTGGCTTTCCCAGCAGTGAAGAGGCAGGAGCTGGCTGGCTGGGATGCCTCTAATGCTTGGCTGTTTGCTCAGTGTGTGCCACTTGCTTGGCTGGTGTCACTGTTCCTCTGACATTAGTGCTGCCCTTTGACTAACTTGACCCAAGATGCAGGTGGTGTGGAAAGAAAGTTTGATATTATTATGTTGTGCTGTTCAAAGGGTATTATAGCAGGAGGAGGCAGAGAAATATCTTGATGTTAAAACTTTTAACATTGTATTAGAACTGAGCAGCTTGGTTGTAAGAGCATGAAACAGTAGAAGGTGCCTTCATCCGTGTTGTTTCACAGGAATCTGGTTTTCTTTATTTTGATGGGATGAGATTTATAATATGGATTCCATTGGATTTCAGGTTACATAGAAAAGAAGTATCTTAAGTTCTCAGTAAATCATTCTAATTGAAATAGGAAGGGAGTAACAGTCTTCAGCATTAAAATTGGCAAGGCCAAGCAATGGAGAATAATTGGTTTTGCTTGCTTTCACCATGCAAATGTTGGTGTACTAAGCATTCTTGAATAGCCTGAGAAGTAACAACCGTGCTCACTTCAAAGCTTTGCAGCTGAATAAACACAAAGACCTTTGTTGCCATTGCTGCATCTGCCAACAGTGAGTAATAAAACTCTCCTTAAAGCACAGAAGCTTGTAAATGTCTTCAGTTTTTAACTGTTGAGAACAGAGTGAAACTACAGATGTGCTATTTTAAATATAAATGTATGCTGTTGTTTTCATAATGCTTTCTGAAGAAATCCAGTTGCTTTAGTTTCAGCAGTTGAGTGGGTCATTCTGTAGATGGTGCCACATGCGCTGTCAAAGATAGGTTTTGGATTGTTTAAAAAGAAAAGCAAAAGATATCACCCTGTGTAGGTCACAGAATATGACAGCTAAACAATGTCACAGCCAAACAAATCAGTCTTAATCTTTTGCAGAATGACTGTACTCCACTTAACATTAATCTGAAAATTATAAAGAAATATTCTGATATGGTTCCAGTAAAACAGTAGTAAGATGAAGAGACTAGATTGTGACATACTGCAAAGTGTTTTGAGATGGTACACTTAGCACTGTGGTATGACCATTAGGAAAATCCTTACTTTTTAGGATTAGCGCATGGAACATAGAGAAAAAGAGGAATAAATATAATCTCTTAGGTATTTTGGAGAAAATAAATGGTGGAGGAAATAAAGGGAAAGCAGTCACTTCAAGATAAGTCTTACAAGCTATGTAAAACTAGATCTAGTTGTCTGCATCAAAGTTTTATTCGTGCTATATCTTGATGAGAACTTTCTAATATACACTTGAGGGAGATGAAAGTAAAGCAGACTTGCCTTAAGTGCAGCTATAATTCTGGGGTTTGTTACTGAGCATTGAAGGGTGGAGGCAAGGTGGTGTGTTCCTTTTAGAAGGTGGGAATATTTGTTGTAATACTTCTCTTCTTGGTATACTGCATGGAGGAAGTGGACTGCCTGAAGCAGAACATTGCTAAAAGGTCAAAGGTGGTGATCCTTCCCTTCTGTCCAGCAGTGGTGAAGTCACACCTGGAGTGCTGGGCTTCTCAGTACATGAGGGACAGGGATATACTGAAAGGAGTCCAGTATAGGGTCACAAAGAGGATGCAGGGTACTGGAGCATCCCTCCTGTGAGGAAAAGCTAAAACAGAAACAACTTTTAAATTCCTTTAAAGGGAGTGGGGCAGGATGTATGCCAGCCTAGCTGAATTTTGAGCACTGTTTAAAGCACCTCAGAAAATCATAGCAATAGGCAGGCAGACAAGAGAAGTGTGTGGAACTGAGTGTTTTACTTGGTTATCACAAAGTTGTCATTCTATATTAACTTCCATATGATAAAATCCTGATGTAGTAAAACAGTCTGAAGCTCTCATATGTGTGTGCATACCTTTCCTGTCAGGCTTAATATTTAGTTTTCTTCCTCATTAATGGTTGCTTTTGCCTTTCTGGAGCTTTCATCCCTTGGGCTTGAGGTGCTTACAATGTTAATGAAATTGAGTTTGTATGAAAAATAATTCAATGTCATTAGAAGAGCTTGAGGAGTGTTATTTAAAATCAAAGCTAGAAAACGCAGATAACGAACAGCACTTGTGCATTCTTTTCTTTTTTTTTTCTTTAAAGACCATTTTGTTAAAAATCAGATACAGAAGCAGCCTTCCTTAAGACTAAGTGCAGTTGGGTGCTGGCAGAAGTCTTAAAATGGTTTTAAAAGCCTTTACTGATTACATGCAGGTCGTCTATGAATAATGTTTAAGGTAAGAAGCTTGTACATGTGTAGTAAAAGAGAAAAATGAAAAATTCATTAATGTGGTCGAGGTTTCTAATTATTCAAGGTACAGGTTACAAGCAGTTGTTAAGGCAAGAGCTGCCCAAGCTTTGGTTTTTCAAGATATGTTAGCACCTTGAATGGGAACTTGACTTTGTGAAAGCACAAGTTGATGCTCACAGATTTGGGTTGCACTGTGCTTTAAGAATCCACAATATGCTCTGTCGCAGTCTGCCTTGCGTGCACTGTATGTTCTCAGTGGTTGTGTCAGCACTGGTTTTCATCATCTCAGGCTCCTGTTCACATTGAAAGTAGTTGGTTGAATGTTTAACTCCTCTACCTGAGGATGGTGAATATTGATGGAATAAAAGTACTTTGTTCCATGTTTAACCTATGTGTTTAACCAGCTTTGATACCAACACAGTTCTCAATATTGTATTTATTCCTCTTTCAACAAATCATTACCTTTTACATTAAAATTATTAATAAATCTGGTATTATAAGTGGACATTAATTGTGTAAATATTAAAGGTTCTCTTTAGGACATTTCTTCTTTAGACCCCTTTGTTTTATGAGGATTGGTATGGACATCTCAAATGCTAAAAAAAACCATGCATAACAGGGATGCTTTTAAAACATTTGTGACAAACTATTCAACTTCTTTCCATTGCTTAGGAAGGGAAAATGGTGTATGATTGCTTGAGCTACTATAATCCAGAAATTATTTTGGTCTATTTTTATTCTTATTTTGATGATTGTGAGCAATTGGATGGGTGTCCTTGAATTTGGGCAAAGTTTGTCAATTTAGTGTGGGTCTCTCAAAGGGGTACCTTGTTTTGTAAAAATAAGTCAGCTTTGTTTCACTAGACCCATGTCTTTTGTGTATAGAATTGATTATCACTTAAGTTAGTGATATTTATGTTGTATGAGGTCAGTATATTTAGGAGAAAAAGACAGGTGACTTCAAAATAAGGAAAGAGAACACAGCAAAAAACTTGCTTGAAGTCTTGAAAAAGTTGAAGGTTTATGTGCTATTTACATGTTGTAAGTATTCCACATAAAAGCTACTTTACACCATCTATTCTTTTAGACACAAGTTTTAAAAGCAGCAGCTCTTGGTGATGTTTGTGGTGCTCTGAAAACTGCAAGTGATGGGAGTCTTGAATTGCAGTTGGTTTACAGTTCTACCATATTGGATAGCACTCCCACTTCTGTTGGTTCTCTGTTCTTACCAAAATTATTCCAGAATGTTGATCTTTGTGGTCAACAATTAGATGAAATGGCATTGAAGTATAACATAGTAAGCTTCCTGCCCTTTGCTACCAACATTGACACTGGCTATGGAGAAAAAGAACTGTAAAGAGCAGCTCCAGTGACCAGTTCTGAGTCAATCTGTGTCTAGACTACTAAAGGGAAGATGACTGGAAACTTTCCTTGATGCTTAGGGCCAGCTGGCACAAAAGGGCCTGTTTGTGCTGGTGTGTGCTCACCCACTAAAGCAGAGTCTGCATGCAAACCGTCAATTTGAAGGGTTCTCAAACCTTTTCACTGCTGAATAGTGCCTGGAAATTGGCTGGGAGACTCTGAGTTGATGTGGGCCAAAAGCATGCCAGGGAGTATTTTAACAAATTAGTGGTTGTCCCTCTCAGTGATGAAGAACACTTCCTGACTTTGCCTTCCTTTTCTTCTCACACTTTTTCTTCCTGTTGGGAAGCTGGTGAAAGAAAATAATAAGCAGGAGTAAGAAGACACACTTTAAAACTTCTTTATGAAAGAAGCAGTAGCTCTTAGAGCAGCGCTGCTTCACTTTATTCTAGTTTATTGCTAGCTGGTATCTCTAGAGGAATGTAGGAGAAGCGAGTGGAGCCTAGGAGGAATGTTAAAAGGGTTTCTGGCTTGGAGGAATCAGATGCTTTGCTGAAAGGTCTCAAAAGGTTCTTTTATTTTTAAAAAGAATCTATCTGGTACTTAAGTATTTTTCATTGGAGAAATTTCACTTCATGGTGATAGTATATTAAAAGGAGTAGTTGTTTCAGAAGTGCAGTGTGAAAGACTGTTTTAAGGAGATAAGTAATTGTCTTATCTAATGTTTTCACAACATGCAGGAAGAGAACCATAGGCTTGGTTAGAAGAAATTAATGAAGATAGTGTTTCATTTGAATATACAGCAATTTTTTGTTTGCATTTCTGTTGTGCAAAATCCTTTATTTTACTAAACGTTTTTGTCAATTACAAGTCTGTTTGCTTAGCCTATTTACTAAATGGGGAATGAGCACAAGTTTCATAGTCTGTCCTTAAAACTTTCTAAAGGTCATCCCCAATGCCCTCACTTAATCTGTTAAGGCTTTATTTTACATGTACACTTTAATCTTTTATTTCTACAGAGGATGACAAATAGCAGCAGCTCCCCTAGCCTTCTCAATGACAGTGCCAAGCAGTATGCAGGCCATGGTAAGTATATTTAAAGTAATACATATAAAACTATTTTGAAAATTTGAGAGATTCACAAAACTGAGGCTTAAGGGAGTGTTTCTTGTTCTCTGATTTTGTTTGAGGTACAGCAGTAATTTTTTTAATTATAGTATAATGGACTTATAAATGTTTAGCCTTCTCTTTGCTGTGGGGAAAAAACTTAGTCATTATCAGTCTTGTCACTTCAAATGAAATGTTAGTTTGGATATCTACTGTAAAGCACTGATAGCTTAAGCATTTATGTTACTTCACTGTACTATCCCTTTTTTTGATGCTTCTTGGATGAGTTATTGTGTGGGATTAGTGTTCAGGTGTTTTCTGTTAAATTTAGGGTGTGTGGATTTTGTGAAATGTCACATAACTGATTTTTAATAGCTACTCAGTTTTGTCTTGCAGGCAATACTTCGCCTCTTATAATTTTTTCCTTTCTACAGGAACATGTTTTATTTACATGGTTTTCAGTTTAAGAAAATGTCTTCATAGTGGAGGCCTGTGTACTCACTAAATTATTGTAGAGGCTGTACTGAGCTTTGTAATGTGCTCTTCACAATCATTGTAGATTATTTCAGCTGTAGCTTTTAAATTAAGTTCTTTAAAGAAGAGTGTACTGCTCCCTTATGGCAAGGACATATATTTAAAATAAATTTCTGCTTTGAAAATTGCTGTGTAAATTATGCTAGAACTCTGTTTGCATGTCTGACTCTGCAGCTAGTCTACTTACTAGTATTAAAATTTTTTAAGCATGGTAGTAACTACTATAAAATGGACTTGCTTGAAAGTCAAAATTTGTGGCTGTTATCTTGTTTTTTCTTCCTAGTTTATTTCCAGTAGGCTTTGATATTAACTCTGCTTCTTTTGTCCTGCTGAACAATTAGCTATTCAAGGCAGTGGAGGTCTCCAGTTCTAAACACAGTCAGAATTTGAGTGTGACAGGCCAAATAGTAACGGTGTGCATGTCAAGGAGAGAAACCACACCAACTTTTAGAAACCATTTTAAATTTTGTCATGTCTCAGATCCTTCCCCCTCTCTCTCCCTGCTAATCTGCTAATTTGACAGTTTTAGCTATGTAGTTTGGAGTTTTAAGTTGCATCTGTGAATGTTACGCAGGTTTTGATACTTCAACTCTGGAAAAGATGAATACAAACAACAAATAGCAATAAAAATTTATTAATGGAATGTGGACT
This sequence comes from Chloebia gouldiae, assembly GCA_003676055.1. NCBI lineage: Eukaryota > Metazoa > Chordata > Aves > Passeriformes > Passeridae > Chloebia > Chloebia gouldiae. The sequence continues at coordinate 4,134,538 of QUSF01000006.1, forward strand.
TCTGCTGTCCTTGATTCTGATTCTGATTTAAATTTGTTGTTCAGAACAGTGACAGGACAAGCAAAATCCACATCATTATTTTTAAAACCTGTTACACAGAAGATTGCTAATTTCACGTAACAGGAGATCAGAGAATCACAGGGTCTTTCATGATGGAAAAGATTTTTTAAGATCCAATCCAAATGTTATCCCAGTGCTGCCAAGTGCACTCCCTCAGTACTACATTTACACAATCCCCCTAGGGATGGTGACTCATGCTCTTGCCCTGGGCAACCTGTTCCAATGCTTGTCAAGCCTTTCAGAGGATCTTCTGGTGAATTGGAAACATTGTAATGTATTACCTACAGGGTTAAAAATGACATGCAAATGTAAGGAGCACTTACAACAGGTTTTCTGATCAGATGAAGGCTGTGAAATGTTAGGTGGTCTTTAAATAGTGTCAACATCAATTAAACTTACTGAATTCTGTTAATGAGAACCATTTCAATTAAACCGTTGCACAGAATTTAATAAATGCTGGGAGTTTTAGCAGTGTGATTGCTAAACTTAGGTTTGTCAAAAGGATTTTTTCCATACAGAAATAAGTTTAAAATATACAATTTCTTTTAGTAGTGTGTATATATATGTATGTAACACCTTGATTTTACATTGGTTTTATAGATCCACTAACTTCACCAAATTCATCCTTGTTTAATGACTTTGCTGCCCTCAGCGTGTCTCAAAGGAGGAAGGTAGGCAACAACTAAATCATAAGTAGCATATTTATATATGCATTGACAGGGCAGAAGATCTGGAATAACTTGAAATGCTGCATAAAATAAGGGTAATTCTTCTGATGTTACTAGATTTACTTTAATGTGTTGCTGCTGATATAAATAAGATCTTACTTCTTCACTTTTGCTGCATCAGATCAGACTGCTGCTACTATTAAGGAATACTCCAGGCACTTGTAAATTAAAGTTTATGGAATATGAAACTTAGTGCATAGCCCACTGAATTTGAAAACAAATTTTTATTCTGCTAAGGGACATGTGCACTGCAAGCGTTTATAGGAGCAAGTTCAAAATACATTAAGAATCAATTTTCCCATTTATTTGTATGTTATGCAATAATAATTATAACATCTTGAAATGCATTAGGGTAAAAGACACTTTTATCATTGGGAAGCGAGGGTTTGGGTTTTTTCCCATCCCTCTAATTTGTATTGAGAAATCTTTCTTTTGCTGATGGCTAGACAGCATCTTCAAACACCTTTGAACTGCAGCTGAGCAAGTTGTGGTGTTTTCCAGTTTTACATTCAGAGGCTGGAATAAGAGACAAAAGTTTGATTACATGAGTTCTTTCTCATTTTCATGAACTGTCACTTACCAAAACCAGGTATTATCTTGTCCCAGCCAATTACTAAGTTTTGCTTTCACTGATGACTTTCATGTTCTACTACATATTAGCTACATTATCATGAGCTTTCCTGTAGTAAATAATGAAAGCCAGCTACATCAGCATGTTCTATATTATTCCTACAGGTCAAGATTGAGCTTAAAGATAATTGCTATAGTTGGTCCATCACATTGTTTTTTAAATATAAAGGCTGTTGTTGAACATTAATTTTCTAATATTATGCTGTATCCCAACTACATGGAATATCTGCATTGCTCTTTTCCTTAATGCCAGCAAAGTGCGCTGAAAGTTGAATGTAAAGAACTATAAATGTGTTGCTTATCTACTTGCCAAGGCTCGTAAAAATGAAAAATAATTGTACATTCCTCCTTAACACAGGCTTTGAGAGCCAATATATACACATATGCATGTATATACCTGGGTGTAAACTTGTGTATGAACCACACGCACCAAAGGAAATGAGCTATCAAACAGAAATATTGTAAGAATGACCACTGTCTCTAAAAATACTTCAAAGTTAAGCAGCACAAAGTGAAAACAAACCAATTAATGTTTGCTTATAAAGCACAAATACCTCGAAGCTCAAATAGTATTTCAGAGTGTTTCCTGACTTAATGTATTTTTTCCTCAAGAAAAAGAAGCAAATTAAGGCACTGGCTGCTAAAATAGTATTAAGAGTAAGTTTTAGCTATGAAATTGATTCACTTGTTTTTTTTTTTTCCTAGTTAGCATTTCAGCTATAACTGGCATTAATTGAAAGATGTTTGTGTTTTTCTTTGCATATTAATTTATTTTTGTTATGACTGCTATTTTTTTAATGTATGCTTGTATTAAAGGTTGTTAAATACTAGTAATGGGGAAGTTTTGATAAAATACTACTTGAGCTGTGTAAATCGAGGCATCTAGGCTCCCTCTATAGTCAGCACAGGGGGATGAGTAGTTTAAGGAAACATTTAGCTCTCCCTGAGAAAAACACTGGAAATGACCAGATGTTGGTGATTGCTTTAAGTGGACAAAAATTGATGGCTAAAGTTATGAGATATTAATAAGTTTTGTGACTGACTTTTGCTGCCAGTCAATACATGGAAGTAGTTATGATGTAGCTTTTTAATATTTTTAGTACTTTTATTACAATACCCGAATTGTCTGAAGTGATTTCCTTAAAAGCATTAAGTGCTTGAGTGCCAGGTATTTAAAACCTTGTGTGATTCCCCTCTACCTCATTAACTAGAGTTTGTTTATAGCTTGAACAATGGGATTTATTAGGCCAGTACTTGGTGCCTGCTGTATAAAGGGAGCCTTGGTGACTAGTTCAAATGTACATGTTTACAACATCTACTGTTTTAAAAAGTCTTCATTATCTTACTAAGAGCCCAAGTCTAAGGTTTTGTTTGTTCTGAACTAGCTGGCAAAACCAGCATTTCCTTCGTTTATCACTGACTTGGAGGACAGATATAATACAGTCCTGGTAAGTGAAAAAAGAACAATTGCTTTCCTTTAAAAATATCACAATTCTAATTTGTAGTATTTTGAAGTATTAAGTTATTTGGAACTGTGTAAAAAACTATGCATGTTTGTGTTGTGTAAAACTGAATAGTTTCTGTAAAAGCATGTACTATGTAGTTCTGTTAAGCAAGTTTATTGATTGTCTCTGGATGTTGCTGATCATGTTATGGTGGCAGCCCTTTAACAATGGGCAAGCCATATGGAGAAATATTAGAGATCAATAAAATACTGAACTTAAGTTGATGATTGTAATTTGGAAGACTGAGCTATTTAATTAGCTTTTGATTATTTGATGTTTAGAGGCATTTTACTTTCTGTTCAAAAAGTAAACATAGTCCTTGAACTTCTATGAACATTCTCAAGATAATGATCTCTGTTTAGAAATTATTAAACTGCATTTCAATTTTAGATTTCAGGAAAGCTAAGATTAATGTTTAAAGACATTTTTATAGGATACTTAAAATGAAATCAAAGGAGCTAAGTATTTCTGTAGATGGAGCCTTGGTGGAGGTTCTGTCACCTGTAAAATCTTCTGGATTTACTGTGCGGTTGTTGTTACTCCACATGCAGTAAGACAAGCAACCTTAAAGTGAATTTCCTATAAGAGATTTTTAGGTAAGTATTAATCTACAATGCACAAATAGGATTTGTGAAGCATGGAACAAAAGCTAGAGTTAGTAATAGACTAACATCCTTTCCCAAGAATAATGTCATGCTTATTTCATTTTTTTTCCTTCAAATACATGTTATGCTTGTTAAAAATAGAGTGGCATTCTGAACTTGAACTTCCTAGGTGTTTTTCCCAAGTTGACTTTAGCTATAATCTAGAAAAGTGCTCCTCTTTAAACCTGAAATGATCTGTTTGGAAAAGTTCTTGCTTTCATTTCAGTGCTTCTGGTAAAAAGTTCATAAAAACTTGTGTGACATAACTGATTAGAATCTTCTGTGAAGGATGTGACAGCTTAATGCACTAAGATGAAAATATATTATGAAACTTATCTTTAAATTTGTTCTGAGACTGTTGCCACCAATCCAGGCTAAAAGGTTCCTGTATTTGTCACTGGTCAGCCTTAGAGAATAGTGAAAAGCATTTACTTTTACATTTTTCTTTGTTTTTTCATACCTTCAATCCTCATGAAAACTGAAGTCTTATGAAAGGTTTCTAATACTGACTTATTTCCATTTCATTTTTTTAATTGTTCAGTCACACCTAGAGGAGGTCCTTTAAGGTGAGAATAACTTCAGTACACAGGCTGCAAGGGGTGAAATTGCTGTACTGAAAAACTCTAAACATGACTTTAAGGCTGCTTTTTATGTATTTTCAAGCAATTTTTTCTAGAATACCTTCCACTGGTTTTAGGTGAGTAAAGGCAAGGACAAAACCTCTAGATTAGAAAGGAAAGTATAAGAGAGATTATCTGAATTGAAGTTCACCCCAAACAGGGTGCAGCTGTTGAGTGCCATCTGTGGAGATTTACAACAAGTGAGACTGGACAGCAGACTTAACTAATTTACTTTGAATACCAAACATAAATGTGCACAGAAAATTATTTGAAGCAAAGACTGCCTGTAAGCCTAGTCTGCATAAATGCAAGTTTTTAATGAATGTGCAAAGAGTTTGACCTCTCAAGTTAAAAGAAAACAAGGATAATTTCAGGTCCTGTGGTTATTAAATTCTTAAGACTTAAATGGTTGCTATTTTATTTTTTAGTGTCCTGCCTCCCAGGACACTAAAAGCTGTATTTTGGGAAGCTGTATTTCTCTGCAGCTTCCTGTTTCCATCTAGCTCTATCTTGACATCTCTGATAACCTGATCATTATCTAGTTCAGTGGTGTTCATTGAAAAACTTTATGTGCTGTCTTTGGTCTTGCTGGATTTACTTTGAATGAAAATGTGTTGAGACAGTTTTCACCTTTCAGAGCCTCCTGCATATGATCTCAGAAGCATGAATCTTGTTCTGATAAGTTGAGGGGTGATGATCAAGCATCATGTCACTGTGTTCTAAGAGACAGAATTATGGCTGCACAGACTCTATGATGTACCTGGGTGAAATTTATATTTCAAACCTAAATGTTTTCTTCTGAGATTTATACACCCATACTGCAATAATGAAACATAATAGTTGATGCTAAAATAAGTTGTTGCAGCAATGCAGAAGGACTATGCTTTATGAGAAGACTATATAATAAATGTTTGTAGGTAGTACCGGGGTCTAAAATCTGTAACAAGGATATAATATAATCTGCTTTACATGTAATGTAATCTGCTTTACATCTTTTCTTTGAATAGTTAGTTATTGGAATTGTTCCTCGGTTGCGTGCTCTTGCTGTCTTGGTTATTACTATTTAGATAAATATGTATTTTTCACTTCTAAGTGTGTCATGAGAGAATATATTATTCACTTTTATTTTTGTGTGTGAATTAGTGATCATTATGATACATAAGTCAAACTTAAAATAAAAATAAAATAAATAAAAGCATTCCCCTTTAAAAAATGTTACACTTTTACATTTTGCTGCCTCATCCTTTTGTGTATTTGAAGTCAAATAACTTGAAATGTAACTGACATGCTAGATGCATTTCTTTATATTTGCAAGCTTTGTTTGATTCTTTCTGTGCCAAGGTGCATGTAGTCTTCAAGAGTGATTTGCAGTAAAATAATTAAATTCTTTTTAGATTTGTGCACATGTTAGTTGAAGGCACTATACGAATATTTAAAGCAGCTAGAAAATATACCACTTTTGAGAAATCATGCCTATTAAAGATCAGCGTAAAAGCTGCATCAGTCTTTAACCCTCTTACCTATATATTTGGTAACTGCACATGATCTTCCCATATTTTTGTAAGTAACACAAAAATTTCTGTTCTATTAAAAGAAATCTTTAAACTTGAAGAAAATCTGTAATTTGTGATCATTTAGAAGTTAGGAGTTTTTGAAAGTACATCTTGGGGTGGTGGTAGTCTGACAAGTCTTCACTATAGGTAGAACTATCTACTTCATTGGTGGCAGAAAAAAGTCTGCCTTTCCATCAGTTTACATCAATTCAATAGGTGATAGGAATTTCTTAGTAAAGAAGTTTGTCAGTATAATTAAATCCATGCCAGGATTTAAAATTGTGGTAATTCATACCTCATCCCAACATAGCTAGGCTGCAAAATTAATGAGAAAACATTTGACTTAATTATGTCCGTTTTGCTGCTTCTGAAATCTTCAAGATTTTCATGCCTTCAGCATATATACTCATGAAATAAACTTTTTTAATATATTCACCTGAAAAATTTCCCTTAGCTATGGTTTAAAATGTCTGATACAGTGCCTGATCTATTGGATCTCTAAAGTTTGTTTAAACCAAGAATTTTTTTTTTTCTGTGATCAGATGTGTTGCTCTAGAATAAGACACATTTCCATGTCAAATGTTGCATTTAAGTTTTCTTGTGGTAGAAGAATACATCTTGTTTGTCTCTATATTATACTTTTCAACTAGTGAAATTCTGGCCTCAGCCAAACCCAGGTTTTCATGAGCAATTTGGATGGAAGGGTGTCTGGTCTGTTAAATGCATGTAATATCAAAGTATAGTGTTGTAAACTCAAAAATTGTAAGCATTATAAATGTTAGCATAGTCCTCTTTTTCATAAGGGGAAAAACCCTCCACCGAACAACAAATACCAGCCAACTCCACAATTATTTTTAAGCTCCAGTTCCATTTTTTGTGGATATCAAAAATTTAAAAATTGGTTCCAGCCTTCAGAAGCTGAGATAGAAAAAAACTGCAAGTGTAGTCTGCCTGTCTACCAGTGGGAGGTTGTAATAAAAAAGGAAGAGTAGAGGGTATTTTGGTTAACAATTAACCCAGTCCATGTAAAGGGGTTTTGCAGCTTTATGGGCCACAAAATCTGAACAGTTTAACTTCTCTTAAAAGGCAGCTTTTCTTTTTCATATTTCCATCTTACAGGATATTCCTGTTGACACTAACTCATGTTCAGCTGTAACACTTAATTTGGCTTACTCATACACAGTAACCGAGTGGTATTCACAATTAAGGTACTGCTTAGCTGATTGTGCCTGTAAATGGGCTCAATAACATATTGAAGTTCATGTCTATGATTTGGTGTTTCGAGTACTGGCTTATTCCAGCTAATCAGTTATGGTTATTGGGTGAAAGTAGCAATAATGACACCAAGAACTTCTATTTTGTTTTTAGCTTTAAAAGCATAATAAAACAGAAATTGCTCCTTTTTCAGTAGACTAGCTGAGTCTAATGTTTAATGTCTCTTTTTCTAATGGTCTCTTTGCTATTAATTAAAAAAAAAAGTCTTTCAAAAGTCAGCATTGAAATTTAAAGTTGTATGTCTCACATAATTTTGGTAGTCCAGTAAGTAGTGCAAGGAAAGTGTGAGTTTGTATAGCTTTTTAAAATTTTCTGTCTGATAATGTAATATTTTGTTTGTATGTGCAGATACAGTCAACTCACTGTACAACAGATGAACCCTAGCTAATGCTACTGTGATACTTTTAGCTATAGTAATTTAAGGGAATGCTGCTTTGTTTAGCCTGTGGTGGTGAAGGCTTAATATGGCTTATATTTGGTTTGATAGTAGAAGCATTTAAGACAGCATTACCGTAGCTCAGACTCTTCACAATACTTTGAAACACAGCAGCCTGCTCATGTGTTGGTGTGCTGGATTTAATCTGGTATGTTTTGGTACTAAAAAGGGCTTGTAAATCTAAAATTCAAAACCTGCTAGAGGTAAATGCATTTTAAGGAACAGAAGTGTAATTTGGGACCTGAGTGATCCCAAAATAAAGTGAGTTGGAGATCTTCAGTAGAAGAAAACTTTGCAATTGTGTAGTTTGATTTGTCAGTTTATCTAGACTTAAATACTACATGGAAGTCTTTACAGTTTGAATGTTTGTAGATATTTTCTTGGTTAAATTTATTCCTCTATGATAGCCATGGAACATCTTACAGCAGAAGTTGGTTTAATCCTGAATTAAAAAAAGGGAAGTGTGATATTGCCCACTGACCTTGAAACAGGAGGAACTAGGGACAAAGACACTGTTACAGCAAACAGTAGGAAGAAAATATAATTGCTGAACGCATTCCCAAAGTTCTTGTTGAATGAATGAGAACCACGTAATTAAACTGACTTGAGGAATACTTCCTAGTATTCCTCAAGTGGAGAATATAGTGGGCTATTGAAGTTAATCATCATTAGTAGTGTTCTCATGTGAAGATGCTACTTAGGAAGGACTTGTTTTTGGAATGGCTCTCTTTTTGTTTCAAGTGTAATGTTTTTCAGAATTTAGGGGTTTATCTTTCCTAATAACTGTGATAACCAGTAGGCTCCTATCATTGCTTGCTGGCATCAACTTGGTTCTGCAGGGCAAGGGTTATAATTATTAGCTATGGTTGAAAATGCTTACCCTTCTCACCCTGGGGGAAACTAAGCTGTTGCTAGCAATTAAAGGTTGTTAGCTGTTCCCTTCCTCATTTGCAGCCAGTAATTATTACATCTGAACAGCTTTTTTACCGTATAGACTGTAGGGAAGGCAAAAACCAATTGTTTTTATAAATATCCAGGAGAAATTGTCCCCAAGTATAAAAGTTCGGTTTATTAGTCCAGATTGTCATGCCCAGTGTTTTATGTAGATATATTTACCTGCTTATATATATATGTTCAGAAATGATCAGTGGTTGATGAGTTCTGGCTCATTTTAAAGTGAACTGTTTATGTTGCTTTATTTCCTGCTTTTTGTAGAGGTCAGGGATATAGCAAGGTTGATACACTGCTTCAAACTTCTCAGTCTATTTGATTTTCCTTCTGTTGAATCTCTCCTCTTGGCAGATACTGTTTTCTGCTTACCTTTAAATTCAGATTGCATTTCTAAATCAGACCCAAGTTTGCTCTTTGAGAACAAGTGTTATTTAGAATTACTTTGATGCACATAGACTAAAATTTATTTCCAAATGTTAATATTGTCTAGTCCATCTTCTAATGTCTGTCTAAATAATGAAATCTTGACCTAGTAATCCCCTAATGTTTTATGATAAGTAGTGAAAGAAAAAAGTGTTTTTTTAGACTCATCCAGTGCTTAATTTATTTTTTAAATACAAGTAAATAAAGAACTATTGGAGCATGAATTCATATTGTCTCTATATGATCTTTCATAAAGTCTAGAATACAGTTTCATCTTGTTGTCTGGAATCTGAATCCTGTTGTGACCAAAATTGCCTTCTTCCAGATTGGCTTATTTCCTCTTTTGCTTCAGTTCTCCTTTTCAAAATATTTGTAGACAACCAGTTATAGAAGATTAGAAGAACCCTTTGTGAATGGAAACATCTTTGGGCACTGGCTTGTAGTCCAATAGTCTGAGGCAGACTGTGCCCCTGCACTTGATAGAGCATAGGAAAAGAGAGAGATGGGAAAGCTTCCAGGGAAACTGTTATTCTTCATCATATTATTTACACTAGTTGGCCTAAGAAAAATACGTACTCTGTTCAAACCCTGCCCTACAGTCCTGTGTTGCTTGAATGTCCAGCTTCTCAGCTGTAATGGCTTTGCAGGTTCGGATTTTAGTAGTCTTTCTGATTTATTGAGAGAAGTTGCCCAATAATTGAGTGTTTCTCCTAATAAACAACCAATAGATTGGTCTAAATAGATTTACCATGATCAAGTGTATGTTTGAACTACAGGAGGACTTTGTGCTACCCATCACAGATTTCTAATTAGTATGCTAAAATTCAGCCTTGTTTATTATTAGTAAGTTTAATTAACTCTTCCATGGAGTTTGTTGCCTTTGGTAGTTCATAGTCCATGTTGGTATCCTTGGGGATTTTTTGTTGTTTTGTTTGTGGGTTTTGCGGGTTTTTTTTTTGAGGGGTTGGTTTGGTTGGGTTTTTTCAGCAAATAGGGTACTGTTGACTCCATTGTGTTTTAATTCTTTCCAAAGCTTTCAGCCTAAAAGGTTCCAGGGAAGTAAAGGAGAGAGTCTATTCAGGTTTTGTTTTTCAGCCATTTTATGATAGTTTTGTCCTGTGTTTTACAAATTGTTTCTGTGTGAGTGGGAAGTCTTCTCTAGTTAGATTCTTCCCTTGTTTTCTGAGGTATATTTTCTAAAGTGTGTATGAAGGTACATGTTGGTAAGATTTCTAAGGTGCTAGGTGAAATAGATATCTGAATAAAGGTAAGTTAAGCTTTGATTACTTAGAGTGATCTATATCCAGGTGATAATTACACTGTCACATAAAAATGCCCAAACAAAACCCTACAGCAAAAGAAAACCAGCTAACCCCTGCAATTTCATCCAATTGTTGATATAATTGGCATAAAAGCCCTGGTCTAAATATGCATAGATGCTAAAATATTTATTTTGATGGTATTTACTACCTAGGTAGATACACATAGGTTTGAAAGCACAGAGAAATCTAGAAAACTTCTGTACTTTACCTGTTTGAAAATATTTAACAGATTTTCTTTTTTGCAGTGTGCCTTTTGAATTTAATGTTCATGTAATTCTTTATAAATAGTTCAATTTGTTATAAATAGTTATAATTTGTTCAATTTGTTATAAATAGTTCAATTCTTTATAAATAGTTCAATCATTGCCAGTGTAATAGAAATGTCACTGTTAATGAAGTACAAGTAATTCCTGCATATTAACTTGCTCAAATGTGTTTTGTTTTCTCTATTTTATGACAATTCACAATGCATTTGTCATAGTATTTCTTGTCTGTTTTCACTTAATACAGTAGCTGAAGTTATTTTTTTAAACATTAACCTGAGCAGAAATGCTTTCCTCAGAATTCTCCTGCAATTGGCTATTCAGTTCCACCTGATTTTTAAAATCAAATTTTCAGGAGATGAGTCATAGCAAGTTTGAATTTAAAATTTGGTAGAAATTTCAAGGGAGGTGTTAATGAATATGATGTGATTGAAGGTATTTATTTTGAACATATGGATATTTATTTTTAAACAATTTATCATCATTTATCATAATGTCCAAATTTATGTGCATATTTCAGTGGCTGACTTGTGATGGATGGCTTTGCTTACAAATAATTAGTAGTCCCTGAAGTTTATTTTCTTTATGTTTTTTACGCATTGTTTATTATAACCAAATAGTCAGGATTGAAAGGAAACAGTCTCAGTTAAATTTTACTTGCAAATTGTTTCCTATTCCACCAATCCAGAATCATGTTACAGTGTAATACCTATTTTAGTGTAGCTTTAGATGAGGGTTGTTAGGAGTGGCCTGGTTTCTCTCCTTCTTTTTCATAGCCCAGGAAGTATCGACTGGGAATGCTGGATGAGAGGATAGTTCCGGTGGGATCAAAAGCAAGAAAATCAAAGAACCCTATTGGCTGTCTGCCTGACAGGTGTAAAACAGGAGTACCCATCAATATGGTTTGGTGGAACAGAGTCACAGAAAACAATTTACAGGTAAAATTATTTTTTACTGGTCATTTTTCAGTATTTTGGATGTTTTATTTTCAGTTTTGGAAAATGTTAGAAAGAGTTACTCCAAGTATGAGTTAAAATCAAATCAAATATTTATTTCACATAACAGGCATAGTGGTTCTCTACGAGAGTGGTTTGGAGATATTTAATTATCTTCCCCCATTGCTGACCTATATACTTTACTTGATTTTGGTATAATCTGAGGAGAAGGAGCAGAAGTAATCATTTAATGTACTCTAAAAACAAACAACCACAAACTTTAATTCTTATCTGAGAAAGCTTTTTACTGGTAAAATGAGTGATTGTTGTTAAAATGATTGACACAATGAAAATAGATACCCTCAGTACAGAATTTGAAGACATTGCCATCATGATCAGGAAGTATAAATTCTTAATTTTTAGTTGGGATAGTTTATACTTCTCAACTTGTTTGAGAAATGCATGCAACTCTTACCATTATTTTACTTTATTCCTGGATTTTCTTCAGCTCTGTAAGAGGGGGGTGGTACAGCTGGATTTGAATATCTCTTTACCAAAGTAGCAGGTAATCCTTGGGATGAAAATAAAGAATAATTATAGCCTAGGGTGAATCTGCTTTATATCCCTTAAAGTAGAGTTTAGATGGAAATTATTACAGTGGTGGGAACTGCACCACTGCTGCTTATACTGTTTTCACTTGTGTAGTGCTTTTGATTCCTCAGAAATTGTTTTAGTCTTCCTATGAGGGTTATGTCTTTTTTGCTGTTTTCTAAGTGAAGTGGGTAAATTGATAACAGACTTATAATTAAGGCTTACATTGTGGCATTTCAGGATTTTCTATCAGTTTACTGAATTTCTGCCATGTAAGGGCCAGCATGATGCTCATATGAGCTCCTTTCCACACTGATGCTAGTTTTGCTTTAGTTGATGTTTGGACATCTCAGTGTTATTGAACTGAGCAGTCATGGGCAGTGTGATGTAGGTGGCATGATGCTACGTTGTTTAGGGATATTTGGACCTTCAGTCTTTCTTGCCCTTTTGCTGCTGGAGAAGCAGCATAGTCACTGATGGAGAAAAGATGAAGCTTAAAGGAAACATTGGTAGAAGGGCTAGGTAAGCTTGAATGACAGTGGTGAGACCCTGTGAAGCAGTACTGTTTTGAAGGGAGAGAAAATTGACAAACTGAATTTATTATGCTTATCTTAACAATGAATGTGAGCCATAATTAAAGACAGTTTTGAGAAGAGAGAAGCAGAAAATTGATCTTTAGTTTTCAGGTGGACATTAATGAGCAAAGAAAGTCCTGTTTGCCCTCCTGTCCTCTGTTGTTTTCTTGCTATACAGTGATACAAGCTTTGTTGTTAATCTGCTCCATTTAGATTAGAAACAAAAGAACTTAATGCTTTTGGAGGCTGGAGAGGCAGTAGCCTGAAACTTGGGGCTTCTTGCCAGGAGCAGTTGTCTGCTCAGTACCTGTGCACTCTGGAGTAGTGTTCAAAGTGCGGCAGAGGGAAGGAAGCTCAAGCTCCCCATGCTTTCTGAGGTTGGCAGTGTTTGGGACTGGTTGCAGAGCACAAAGCTTTTGAAGTGTGCAGTTCCAGGCTCCTTTATTGCACCAGAATCCTGGCTGCATAATTGATTTAAAGTATGTGTGGCTTAAGGTTTTACATTACATGACACAGTTGCGTAGCTTCCCGTGGAGATGTGGGCTTTAACAAAGCATGTATATGCACATGTGGTGGAAATATGAACAGAAGGATGTGCCAGCCATAATAAATAGAATTGAAGGAGAAACAGGAGGGATTGAAGAGCAACTGTGGAGTCTGACAAGACTGAAGAAGCAAAGGTGTTAAAACTTGCATTGTAAAATAATTTAAACTGTTACTCCTGTGTGGCTATGAATTTATAAACCCAATCTGTTTTGTTTAAATATGGTGTTTCACTTACATGATTAAAAGTGAAGTCTGCAGAGTGAATTGTACTCTGGGTTGTGCATTAAAAAAACAAAAAAAACACAAATCAAAGTTTGTTTTATGTTGATATATCCTACCTTATATTAGGAAATGTCCTGAGCTACTATACTACTACATGATATATATTATAATAGCAAATGTAATCCTCCATATAATAGTAGGAATCAATACATTTTAGTTATACAGATTAGTTCTTACTCACCATCAATTACTGATTTTTTGTTTCTTGATCAAAAAATAATCTTAGTAATGAATTTTTTCATGTATGTTGTATTAGGAGCATAGACCTCTAACATTTTAGATGTTTTTACAGTACTTTGAAGGATTTTTGTTAAAGAAACATGAAAATATTCCAAATCTAATTTTAAAGTTTACATTTTAGTGAGATCTACTTGTCAGTTGTAACAAGACTTCACTAATAGTTTTGTCTGAGTCTGTGGTCTGGTTTATAAACAAATAAATCTTTAGCCAACAAATTTTACCCAGTTTTAATGAAATTGACTCTTAATTCTTCTGCAAGAGCAGTAGAGTAACATAAATAGTAATGTTGGCAAATTGAAATTTATTAGAGCCTATTGTTAGAGTGATGTGATGATTTGTCACAGTAATTCTAAAAATGTAGCATGTTACACAAATTCACTGGTGAAATAGAAAGATTTGCTTTGAAGTCCTTGGTGACCTCCCATGTCTTCTGGGTTTCTCTGACACCACAAAATTGACTCCTTTCCTGATGTCATGGCTCACAAGGACTCCTTGGAGGAATTGCAACAATGCTCTGTAAAGTGGACTTCCTCATATAGAACCTCTGCCCATTAAAAGAAAACAAAGAAACCCCAAAACCCAACAAAAACAAAATAACATGTTAAGTTCAAGAAAGACTTCTGTGTGTTTCTGTATTCTTAAGAGATACTATGAAAACTGTGCCAAAAACAGACTGGTAAAGGAGTGCCCTGCTTTATAGCATGGTTGTGGGTTAGTGGTGGTTTTCTGTAACCATTACACGATTATGTAATTTGGGATGTCAGAACAGATAAGCATAAATTTGGAAGTGAAGGAGAACATAAAAAGAAAACAAAGAAGCTTGTATCCCATTTCTAGCATGTTAAGTACATTAGCACATCCTTCTGAAATCAAATGAGATTGGCCTGCTTTTTGAGTTAGGTAGCAGGCTTTGGTTGAATGAGGAACCAGAACCAAGCTAATGAAGTACTATTACAGCATCTGAAGCTGATGTGGTGTCTCTGCTGCTGCTGTACAGCTGTGTTGAGAGATGCTGCATGAGAAATGAAAGAGAGAGAGAGAAGAGTGGTTTCCAGTATTCCTGTGGGATCCCTGCATGATTTTCCAAAGGCTTCATAACTTGTACATCCCTGTATTCCAGCTCACTTCTGTACTTAAAGGCACTTTGAGGATTCATTTATTAATTAATGCACAATTGGGGCCTAACAAGTTTATCACTGAGAAGCATAAAGACAAATCATGTGTATCAAAGTTTATAGTTGATGAAACAGGAATTTTGATTTTATTTCTGGATTGCAGAAATCTGTTATGTGCAACTCCTTAACATACAGTAATGCCACAAACTACTGTGTAGTACTTCCACTGACGGTCTTCAGCTTAGATCCATGGCTTGCTCTTTGCTTTCATCTGTACATTCTTTTAAGGACCCTTGAATTTTTCTGTAGTGTTTTGGGGTTTGTTTTTTTTTTTGTGATACTCATAGAATATTTTGTTTCTTCCCCTCCATGCTATATTTTAATTTTATTTCCTTTTCATACTTGTAAAAGCATAAAAGTCACCAGACAAAGTCTAAGCTGACTGGTGACGCAAATAAGTAGTTTAATAGTCCTGGCCTCCTTTAGTAATTTTTTGGTTCCATCCTTAGTAACTGCATTGTGGCTAAAATCAGCCTTCATTTGGACTGTATTTATAAAGTTTTTTTTCACTCCGATGTACAGAAGTGTAGGAATTGTTTTTGTAAGTGGAACTGGATGGACTCAGTTTTGTGGTCTGTCTTTGGAAGTTTCTGTGCAAAGCTGACTGGCATGGACGTAAAGAATCTGAGAACAGGGTATTTAGATGAAATTTCTTTATGGAATCATTCTGAGAATGTATTCTATCGGAATTCAGGTAATAATTAGGGAAGTTGCTTTACTGCTTTAGTTCGACACATCTTTGTTAATATACTGGAAGAAGGGGGATGAGATTTCAGTTGGCAAGGTTGGGAGGAAAAGGGAATGATGGCCATTTTAGCAAAGGTATCAGAAGTCACCGTAGGTGGTTTGCTAGAAATACATAACCGAGCTGACACAGCTGTACTTCCTTCTCTTTTATACTGTTTGTTGAAAACGTATTTATTAGCATTCTGAAATATTGTGTGTGCCTTTTTATGGAACATTTACATTTGAAACTGAAATTAGACTTATTTAACGCAGTGCAGACAGTGCTAGTAGGTTTTTTTTGTTTGTTTTGGGTTTAGAAGTACTTTTTGACGTCACAGTATTGCATAATTGTTACATGATTCTTGCGTGTCCATTCTTCTGGTTACTCTTGAAAATTAATAAGTGTTTTCAATACCCATTTTCTCTACATATTTTACAATCCTGATTTATTCTGACTTCAAATTTTAAGCCTCATATAGCATGAATAAATTACTTTATTCTGAAATGAAGAATTAATTAGTAATTAAATGAAATTTGTTTTAAAGGTGCAAAATTTAAACATAATACAGAATGAAAAAAATGTTTTCTCTAAGATGATATAGATTATTTTCATTCTTATAAAAGTTTAATTTTTTTTATATCATCTTGGGAAGTCTGGTAAGACACTAATGGGAAAAACTGTAAGAATACTCAGTCAGGTTCTGAAGCATAGTTACCATTTAAGCAGATTTTCAAGCTTACAATTGATCCAAATGTAAAGCTAAACCTCGAATTTATACTTTGTATTATGAGTTGACAGAGTGAAAGGCCAAGAATATAATACTTTGAATCATTGGCCACTAAGAATGTTGGTTTTCTAATTTTGACGTATTTGCATGGTCACTGCTGTAAAATAGTTATCTACAAAGATTCAAAACTAATTAAGATATTAAATATTAAAGAGCTAATAGTAATATTACATTCCCTCAGTTGAGTCACTTAATCTAGCCTCATTATTATTTTCATGGAAGAAAACTGTTTTCAGAAAAATGAATATTTTACTTCAGATAAAATGTTTTCAGAAACATAGACTTTTTAAGAACTGCAGCTTCATGTAGAGGTAATGAATTTAAATGTGGATTGGGGCTTAAGCTTTAATTGTCTGACAGTATTTGCTAGTTTTGACCACCTATCACTAGAATTTGCTGTATTAATTTGATTAGTTTATTCTGGCTAGTGACTGTGGAACTTGACTATTTTTCTGTATTTAGAAAACAAATTGAAGGGTCCCATGGAAGGGTCTTTTAAAATTATAACCAAAATTTAAATCACTTTTTTTTTACCAGTGGGAAAAGTCTTGGATTGCAGCTTCATGTTGGTAGCATCACAGAGAAGTAAAACAGGCTTTCACAGTATAGGGTCTATCTTCATAAATCAAAGCTGTTTACTCATATACATCATTTTCATCAAAGTTATGTAAAAACAACTTAATCTTACTAGGCTGTGATGCTCATCCTGAATTGTGAGATCATAAAATGGAATGAAACTGAATTTCCATCAGACTTGACCCATTGCTGTTTGTAATTCTACAGCATAAACCAGGTCAGCCCTAGCAGATTCCTGTGTTTGACTCTTTCACTTGGATAAATTAAAACACCTACCAGTTAAGGTGGAGCTCTTTCTTAAAGTGAAGCTGCATTTAAAAATTTTGATGATTATAGGTAACTTTTAGTAAGAAAGTACCTTTTTGTAAGTAAGTAACATAGTAGTAAGTAAATAACTTTTAGATGTGAAAACTTGTCTATGAAAGTTTGCCGAATGCATTTAGAAATAAGAAGTATCTCTGTGCTGTAGGAGTTTGAATCAGTAGGTGAAAATGAAAAGAGTTTAGCCATAATACTATGGATGAGATTTTGGAAACTCTCTCAGTTGCTCTAGAAAGTCTGAGTTACCTTCCAGAAGGTGTCTTTTTCTGTGCTTGTGTGCTTCTATGCCACATCCCACCCTTGTGGCCTGGTTGACACAGTATTCAGATGTGATAGGGCTGTGGATGTGTCATTGCTACTTTTAGCAGTTTAAAAATGTACGTCTTGTGGCTCCTTGGAATTAAATTCTTTTAGCGAGATGATACAAATTCTGTCCCTTACTCTCCCAGTTGTTCTGTTTGATGACTATTTAGCTCTATCACTGTTTGGAAAAGTTGTACTTTACCACCTTTGTAATTTTCTCCAGTTTCAATGCAGATTTCGCTGAATGGTTGTGTGCCAGTTTTTATCTAGAGGAACACTATTCTCTTAGTTATTCCTCTACCTAAATTCAGATATGTCCAGAATATTACCTTATCAGTATAAATGTATCAGTTATATCTTTTCAGTTCTATATAATTCAACTTATCATTTGTTTTGCTGTATTATTGCACATTTTAACATGTTTTCCTTAACTGTGATTAAAGAGTTTAAAAATTCATGTCAACTCTTTACCCATTTAATATGTTTTACTTCACAATCTGCATATTTAGTTATAGCTGTTCCTTGAATATTCAGAAACATGCACATGTAAGGTGATAAATAAGGTGGTATCATAAAGTCGATGGTGGTTAAAATTTACTGTGTGATTAAAGGTAGAACATTTTTGCTATTTGCTTTTAAACCTGGGCATCTTCTTTAATTTTACAACTTTGAGAACCTTCTTTTTCAGCACACTGAAATACATTAATACTATGATATTTGGCAGAAATAATCAAATAAAAGTATTAAAACCCAGTTAACAGAAATTCTTCTCAAATGCTTTCTTTGCTGTCTAAATTGATGTTCACACTTCACTTTTAGTTTGGCAATAGCTTATTTCTCTAATGCCACTTTATATTGCTAAAATCAATATTGGTAATTTAACTAACAGTTGATATATTTGGTTATTTTAAAACTGCCTGAAACCAAAGTAGTCCAATATAATTTTCTGTTAAAAACCATTATGGATTTTCATGACACTATCCCTTGTCTATTAGGAGCTGTTGCTATCTTCTTATTTTACCTAACTTTTTTCGACACTTTGGAGAGGTACTGTGCAGATTACTTAATAAACTAAATCCTGTAATTTAATAATCTTCAAGATTTTCAGTGCATTCATGTAATAATTGATTTTATTTCTTGGCTTAATGTAGTTTTTGTTCACTCCTGTAATTTGTAATTGGCTGTCCAATGATAAGCTTTTTGCCTTTTGAGCTCTAACTGGGATTTTCTTTTTCTAACTCTCCCTACCCCCAAATCAAACAAAAACCTCACCTCAAAACAAACATCATGATCCCAAACTACAAAATTGTCTGCACTGATTTTAATAGAAATTAAAAATTGTTCATGTGTTTATTTTATGTTCTAACAAATACTGTATGTTTGACCATCATTCTGCTTCTATTTTTGTCCATGGCACCAAATTAGACTTTATTATTAAGGGTATTGGATTAATGAAACAGGTAATTAAAGCAGTAGTTACCTTCACAAAGAAACTGAACATACAGATCTCTTTCAAATGGACGCAGGGGTGACTTTTCTAGTAGGAATCATTTTTACTCCTTTAATTTGAAATTGCCGGTTTGTTTGAGATGAAATTGCTGAAGTCATGGGGGGACAGTCTGCAGCTGTGGCAAAGCTTTCTCAGTGTCAAGTCTGTTCTCCAACTTGTAATGCTTATGGAAAGCCTTTTGCAAAATGTTGTATGAATTTGTAGACTAGCTGCTCATATGGAAAGTTTGCTTATAACACTTCAGACATAAGCTAAAAACATGTCTAATTTATTCATGCAGACCAGCTTCCAGTATTTTTTTCACTTCAGCAAGCTGTATGTACCTTAAAAATACCCCCTGTACTAGTAGGCCTGTCTAGAAAGTATTTTCTACCAAATAAATCCCTTCTCATTTGAAAGAAACATTTAATTTATTGTTTTTTTAAACAGACACCAAATCCTTCTGCAAATGAGTTTATTCCTAAAGGAGGATCAACTTCCAGGCTGAGTAATGTATCCCAGTCAAGTATGTCTGCCTTCTCTCAAGCCTTGTTTTCTCACCCCTCCATGGGAAGTCCTGCTACTGCTGGGTTAGCACCAGGTATGTTGAGAGTAATGATTTACAGTAGAGTGGTTTTTTTTTGGTCAAACATAACCCTGTGTGTATATATATATATATATATATATATATATATATAGGTATAAATGTAGCTACCTCCTACTTCAGCTCTTAAGGCAATCATTAAAAAGCAGAGGAACTTTGGATTTATATTCCAGTAGTATGGAGATCACACTGCAGGCTGTGAAATCTGTTCAGCCACAGCAGCATTGAAATTAACAACTTGTTCTGCTCTTCTTGGGGAAAAGGGTTGCTGAGTTATCACATATTGTGTCCTAAGTGGTTCTTGCCATAGCAGTATCTGGAAAGGATTTAAACTACCCATAGTCTAGAAATGCATTGTAGTATACAATGCATATGATCTTGGTTTACTACACACCAATGTCCTCTTTTTATTTGTTTCTAGACTGTGTGATGTAGAAGCAATTTTTTCAGTATTAATGAGTGCATATGGGACTTAAAAATCTGGATTAAAAATACAAAGTAGAAGACAAGCTAATTCTATAATACTGTGCCTTGCAAAACAGTGTTAATTTTATTGTATCTGTTATGTGTAATCTCACTTTTAAGACAAATTTATAGTTATTTCTCAGGTTTAAAACTCTAACTGAAACATGTTCCATGCAGTCATGTAAGTGAGTGACAGATTTTTTTACAGATTTAACAAGTTCAAGCCCTTCATACATCTTTTAGTCTTCTGATCTTAAGATGTTAATATAATTCTAACAATTTCATTTAAATAAAATTAAAGTATTTTTAATATATAGCCATCAGCAAATCTGGATATTCACACTGCAAATTCTTTGAGTTTCTGTATGTACTTAAACCTCCAGCATTCTCTTGTGGCTACCAAGAAGCATTAGGTAATTGCCAAAAGGTGGACGTACAGATGCTATAAATTATTTTTAAAATATCTATTGGCAATTACCATTTATTAAATAGCCTTCACTCTTTCCTGATGCCAGTGTCCATGGGAAAGAAGCGAGCATTTTACTTGCATGTATAAACATAGCACAGCAGGCTAGGAAAGTGATTGATACTTCTGCTGACCAAATGAACATGTTGTGGAACTGTGTCTGCTTGATCCTATATTGTGCTGTACCGTCTTATTGGAAAACTGTTGTGTTTATATGCCTCTCAGCCTTGTCACCTGGATTGAAAAGTGTGTAAAGGATTAAATAGAATACAGTAAAATGATCTACTTTTGGAAAGTGTCCAGTGGGGTCTCAGAGGGATCCTTCACAGTCCAATTTCTTTACTATCTGTAAGTAATACTTGAAAGGATAAGTAACACTGATGAAAGAAGTTCACACAACAATTTCAGCTCCTAGAAATAAATATAGATAACAATGCTGCATACTTTCTAGCCTCAAAGACTATTGTTTGTTTATGGACAAGAGGGATGGGGGAGTATTCATAAGAGGTAACTTCAGGCAGAGTTGTCTTATTTCACTTGCTCTTCCTGTATAACTAAAATGAAAATATAGTTCAATGTAGGGATCTTGACTGAATTCTCTGAATTTTTCTAGAAGCTTTTCTTTTCTCACTGAGTGCAGAATTCTCTGAACCTAAGTGTCCTATGTAAATACTGCTCACAGACATTTTTTTTTATTTAAACGTTAACATTAAAGCTGTCAACATAATCCATCCACAGAAATTCCTGTTACCTCAAGGTCATCTAGGAGGTGGTCTTTCTAAAAAATTTGGCTCTTAAATAAGAAAGCAGTATCTTTGTGTGGGGAAACGTCACCACTTAGATTATACTGGGTAACAGAATAAAAAATTCTGAAGTTGTCATGAAAAAATGGTTGAGATATGTTAGGTTTCAAAAAGTGGAAACAATTTCAAATAGAAGCCATATAAAAAGAGTTTATAAGAATTTTCCTTTGAATAAAGATGTCTCCTTCTAGTTAAAGGGTGCATACTCTCCTGTAGAATAACTTTGTGGATTTAAGTATTTATGTGAGATTAAGTTTGTTTATTGTAAGTTACAGGGTACTGGAGGCAATCAAAATTTCATGAGAATTAAGGAAGTGTAGTAGGAGTATTTAAGACTTCCATAGTTTTATTCACCCATAACAAAGTAGATAAATTATGAAAACAGTCCTTTGATTTCCTTCTTGATGATGAAAAAATGTAAGTTTTTTCACATGTCTAATTTCTGAGATTTCTCTAAAGGTAGATGCAAATCAAAACCACTTTTGATATCTAATATTTCTTGTCCTTGGAAAATATTTGTTCTGCCTGTCTTGTCAACAGTACTGCAGAAATAGTGAAAAATATGACAGGGGAAACCTCAAGTGCTTTAGTGGGTAACGTGTTGAATCCATGCTTGATTTATCAATTAGGATGTAGCATGGAAGAAGATTACTCCTACATTCACATGTTTACTTATGTAAGTGCTTTTTAGGGTAATCTCAACACAGAGTCATGTTCATCTTGGTGACCTTTAATAGAGTATGGAAATAGAGTGATATAAAATGGAACTTACACAAGTGGTGGGAGAAAATTGTTTCACTGAAGAGTTGTAAACAGATCTCATTTACTGTTTCCAAACTCTTTTTCCATAAACTCACCTGAATACTACCTTATTCCTCCTCCGTTTCCTTGCTGACACACCCTGTTTGTCGTTTGTGTGGGAAATCTAATAAGAAGTTGACAGTCTTCAAATAGCACTTTTGTTTACAGGCTTATCTTACCCAGTCCTGCATAGCTGTATTAGTGTATTAATGTTATTAAAATAAGCAACACAGTATATGAAAGAAATTAATAAATGTCATCAAAGTGATAAGACATCATTGCTGTGTTGAGCTTGAGAGAGAGCAGATGTATAGCCCCCACTCTAGTAGTGAAAAATGTCTAGGTTATACTTAAGAATGATGCCTTTGTCACTGATAGAAGTGACAGCAAATTGCTGTTGCTTTTATATTTAGTCCAAGTCAGGTTCTGAGCTATGTAGAATGTAGGAGATCCCATTTCTGCCATTGTGAACCTGCAGGCTTAGGAGCCATAAGTGCAAAGGTGTTGTGCTTTGTGTCCAGTTGGCACGTCTCCATTGTGATGAGCTGCAGGATTGTAGTTCTAAGAGCCCACAGCCCCAGCTGGAGATGGAGCACTTTGAGCTGAGCTGAGGTTTCTGTGGCTGAAGGCCCCGAGAGCTTGTTCCAGCCTCCTGGATCAAATATGGTGTGGAGGAAATTCTGCAGCCATTCCAGAATAATGGAAGAACAGAAGAAGGCAAAGAGACTCTAAAGTGATCTTTTTTTCCTAATTGAAACTGAAGAGTAAGAATTGATGATTCAAATTGTTTAGGGAATGAAGCAGATTTAATTAACTTGAAAATACACAGCTACAATGCTAATGACCTGATAGAAAGCTTACAATAAAAAGAAATAGTTAATGAATTTAAGGATGCTACTTTAAGTTCTTGAAATAATCTGATATTATAATTTACCTTGCTTTGTCATTCTTTAAAATTTACCTAGTAGTCTGGGATATCTCTAAAGTACAGAACATTAAAGTGATAAAATGTTAAATGTTTAATTTTTCATCTCTTAATGTGTTACAAGCATTAGCGGCATAGGGATATGGTTGTAAGCTAGTAAATTTTTAGGCAAAACTTGAAGGTTTTTTTAACCTTTAATGCTGTAGGTCAGCTGATTTGCATACATGTGAGTTTAATGAAATCCTGCCTCACTAAGTTGTGAATTCTCATTAAATCAAAAAGTTGTTGTTACTGAGTCATTAAGAAATCATGCTTAATGCCTTTTGATCCTGATTATCTGTATGAATTATCAGATTCAAAATACAACTTAGCTTTTAATTCAAATACATTGTGTGCTACAAAGCTTTATTAGAAACATTAATCTCATAAAATGTCTTTGGGCATTCTCTCAAATGCATGTCAAAGTCTACCATTTCCCTTTCCATAGTCACAATGAAACTTCAAAAATAAAAAACAAGGCAATAAATGAAAATATGAGAACAAAGAGGGATGTGTAAGCATGATCTCTCTCTTTACCGTATAAGAAGGCATCAGGAGCTGCTGGTGTGTGTAGGTAGCAATATTCACTGTGAATATTGGGAAAAGATCTTCAAATCCCACAATCATTTCCATGTTGGTGTGACAACACCATGACAGCTGCATATGGTGACACCTCTTTTTAGATAGAAAAGTGAAAGAAACCCTTTCCCCTTGCAGTTAATATTTTAAGATTGTATTTGACTTCTTCATTAAATGTATTAAGATTCCTCAAGACAAGAAATGGAGAGGAACAATTTGAAAAAGGCCTTTTGATGTCTGTCATAGTATTCCTGTTGGCATTTGAATTTTAATACAGGAGAATCTTGAACCCTCTCATAATGAAAGCTTAATATTATTTGTTGAGATCACTGATGTGAGTGAGACATATATACATGTGTATATGTGTGTGTGTATATATATATATATGTAAGTCATAAGTAGATTTTTAAAAGCTCATTTTTTTCTTAGGCCCTTAAGTGAATAGGCATTTATATAAACTGTGTTGTTAAAACCAGCCTAATTCTGTAGGTCTGGTTCCGTTGTTACTACTGTATGTTTAGTAACATCTTTTTTCTTGAGCATGAGTTAGTAGGAATATATAATCACTTGTTATTGAAACTATTTTTCTTTTATTTTCCTCTAACTCAATTTGTTATGATTAGATATTATTATTAGTGTGCTTTTAACTGAGTGAAATACTAAGGAAGTTGGTGATATCTCCTTGAGTTTGTGCCCTCTATTACCTGCCTGAAGTACTTCAGTATGCATAGTTTCACTGTATTAAGAGTTTTTCCTTTTTTTTTTTTTTGGTTTTGTTTTTGTTGTGCTGGACTTTCAGTAGTTATTTAGAGTGTGCAGAATGTAATGCAAGTCTCTCAGAAGAATCTGTCACTTTCAATATTTGTTGTCTCAAACTGGCTGTATCCACTATGGCACTAGGAGCAAAATTCTTGCAGCATGTGTAGTTTATTGTTCTAGTAGAATAATGCCAAATTCTAGTCAAGGTTCTTTTATCTCCTGAACTCACTATGCATATTGGCAAATGAGGAGGCCATATATTCTGCCTGCCAGGTGATTTTCACTGAACTCTCAATGTCCTTTTAAAATGAGACCTAACTAGACTGGAAGGCCATCTGAAAGGATTTGTGTAATGCTGTGATCTTTTTCTTTCAATCTTGCATTAATACCTGTGCAAAGACATTAAGGATTTACGTGTTTAACTATTCTTCATCAGGAATCAATTTTTTAAAAAAGTAAATCTTGAAGTGGAAATGGTATCTGTAAAAGTCACTAGAGATCTTTTTTCTTCTGTGAAACTTGTAATGGAAGGTCACAGTATAATTTTAGCAAGTTGCGAGTCTTCACTTTTCTGTAAGATATTACTTACTGTCTTGTACCTGTAGTGTTTATTTGAAAGCAGAAAGGTCTTCAGTTAATTTTCCAGCAGTGTATATATGAAGGCTGCTGAGTTCATATTTCATGATCCCTACAGTTGGCTGCTTTATTGAGTTGCTCTTGAAGCCATTTAGTCTGAGTTGAGATTATGTGCTTGTGAGGACTTCAGTTAATACTGCTTTATTGGAACAGAGTGAAAAAGACATGTCAGTAACTTCCCATAGATGAAAAGAACTCTTAGTTATCATAAACTGTAGAGTCGCTTTAGTTTAATGGCCACTTTAGTCATCCTTCAGCTTTTAATACTAATAGATTGTTTCCTTTAAAATTGATCTTTCCCGCCAGTAGATTAAGAATACATTTGTGTTTTAGTCTTTTGTTAAAAATGTAACAATACTTACAGAGCTGTTGAAATATTGAAATATTACTCAGTCACTTAAGGTAACTTTTACCATAGTGTAAACTTACTTTTCTTCTGTCGCATAAATTGGTGCTATCAAAATATGTAACATTTTACAGTTCATTTCTGAATAGATTTTTAGGAGACTATCTATGTTACCATTTAGCCGTGCCTATTATTATTTATTTTTAAGTTAGTGCACTGATAAGCAATATTCTACAATACTGCTTGTCTACAAACATACAATACATGTATGTGTATTAATACAAAGAAAAGTTCTAGCCTAGAAAAGTGCAGACTTTTTTCCTTTCATATTCTTATATTTTACAGTTTTATGAAACGAGTAAATGACTTAAAAGACACAATTAAAAAGAAAGGCATATGATTTTATCAGTTACATTTTAAAAATCTTGTTTTCATTTTGTTGAAACTGTTCACTTTTGAGGAACAAAAGAGAATTTTGCTGAATTAATGAGCATGGTTTTTGAGATATCAAAGGAGTAAAGGAGAAGAGCTAAATGAAAGGTTACAAATATTCTTTTAACATCATTAGGATAATAAAGCTTCAGAGTAATTTTTCCCAGGGTGTTACTTACATGTTAATACTGAAACTTATTTGCTTTTGTTTTTAAAAAGAAAAAAATGAAATGTAGGAGGGATGAGATTACTTTAGGGACACGATACGAGTGTGAAATCACTCCTACACATTACTGATGATGCATTTTGAGAACTCTGCATGCAGTAACTCATGATTGAAGTTAAACAAACTGGTTTATTTAACTAAAAAGTGTGTATGCAAAAAAGGTTCCTCTTGCTTTCATTAGCTGGATATTTGCTTAAATTACTTTGGTTACTAGAGTTTACATAATTAATTTAATCAAATATCTGATTAATAACTAACAATTCTTAATGAGAGAATTCTCAGCTGTCAGTAGAATGTTAAATATGAAAGCTGTGTACCTTCTATCCTTTCAAGGAAAAGATTTAGTATGACTAATACAATTCTGAGTATATAGAAGAGAAAGCAGCAATAATACCTTTCAAAGATGTTTTCCTTGGTGTTAATCTGAACACCTGAATGTGTCATATCTTCTGCTAGTAAGTAACTCCACAAGGAGTTTTTTTGAAGGGTTCTCTTCCTCAGCAGCACCCTGGAATGTCTATTTTGGACCTAATTTTTGTAAGTAAGCAAGTCTGAGAATTCTGCATGCAATAACTCTTAAAGTAGTTAGACTGTTTGGTAACTAAAAAGTATGTATGCAAAAAAAGTTGCCCTTATTTTTCTCATTGATGCACTTTGTTTAGAAGCAGAGTTTCTCAGGCATCAGTGGGGCATTACAGTGCCCCTGTAATGTTGAAGGTGAACACCAGCCAATAAAATAACTTCAAATAAATTAGAAAATTCCATTGGGAATGTTTAATAGACTGCATATCATGAGATGTCACCTATTTTTACATATCAAATAGATCTTTTGGAGGATGACTTTTGAATATAATAATTGCAGGAAAATAGGTAATTACTCCCCTGAAGTTATTAATAGTAGCATTTGTGTATTATTAGCACACTTGTGTGCTGTATTACTGGAGACATTTATAGCTGTGGAGTTCTAATAAAAGGTACATACATAATTAGGTGAAGTGAATTACAGCTAAGCAAACTCCACTGACTGCTCATGTAACCGTTAAGTAAACACTCCCTTACATAGTCATTAATATTTTATCTTTTTGCAGTTTAATGAGCTAATTTTTAGACACAGCATTATTTTGACTTGTCTTCCCTTTTCAGCTACTTATGTTTTTCATTTCAGTTCTTCATTTGTATATTGTAAGTTCTCAAGCCCTATTTCTCTACCATAAGCAAAGATTTTGGGGAAAAGATACCTGTTCAGTCATGCTCTTACTTTTTTATCTCTTAAGGATTTCTGTATCTATATGAGAGTTAAGTGTCTCACCTATTCAGAATGTTGTTGGTAGTGAAGGCTGCTTTTCTGAAATTGCTAAATTTTTTTTTGATGACAGATTTGATCAAGAATGTCTTCTTGTGTTTCTTTAAGGAATGTCACTGTCAGCAGGATCTTCTCCTCTTCATTCTCCCAAAATAACTCCTCATACATCTCCTGCTCCTCGAAGAAGAAGTCATACTCCTAACCCAGCAAACTATATGGTGCCTACTAGTGCCTCTGCGTCTGCCGCTAGCGCTGTCTCTCAGCCTCCATCTACTGGCCAGGTGATCCAGAAGGAAACAGTGGGTGGAACAACATACTTCTACACTGATACAACTCCAGCACCTCTCACAGGAATGGTATGTTGGCTTTCAATACACAACTGTCTGGAGTTTGTAAGTGCTGAGTTGGTTGATACTACAGATGTTATTTTTAATGCTACAAACCGCTTATTCTGTATGAAGATGAGGTCTTTCAGTTATTTCAGTTGTGCTCCAAAAATCACTGAAATATAAGGACCAGAGAAATTTTTATATATTTCTACAGCTGTACAGAGCTTTCTGGGGTTTTAATACAGCAATAACAAGAAAGCATTCTATATGTCGCAGTGGATACATTCATAGTGAGAAAATATCAAAAAGTCAGGGGTTTTTTTGATAGATTAAATAGCTGTTATATTTACAGTGATGGGAAAAAGGCAGTTACAAAACTGTGGAAATAACTATGTATATAGATATGTACACCTACACCTGCCTCTCCCTTGAAACCTTCAGAAGTGAATAATACCACATTAAAAAATTGTAACATATCTGACAATATATTTGTAACTTGTACTGTACATGGGGATTTCATAGTTTCAAGAAGAAGAAACTATGAAGAGTGAGAAAACTCTTCATTTACATTATCCTTAAGGACTTTAAAAAGCTTCTTGAAATATTTTATTTTTAGGTTTTTCCAAACTACCACATCTATCATCCAGCTGCACCTCATGTTGCTTACATGCAGCCAAAAGCAAATGCACCTTCCTTCTTCATGGCAGATGAGCTCAGACAGGTAAGTTTTTAGAGAGTTTAAAGGAAAATTTAATATCTTGGCAAAAAATAGAAAATTGTTAATGGTAGAACAGAAGTAGACACTTGCAATCTGTGCAGTTTTCCCTGTGGAGAATTTTAAAAATGAAATCTTGTAATAGGTGGAGTACAACAGAGGGTGGGGGTGAGTTACAACATATATAACTGCAATCTAATCTCCATGCCATGATTTGCTATTCAGCTCAGTAGTATTACTGATGTGTTTTTTTGGTGTGCATGTGTTTATTTTCATAGCATTATTTTAAGCTGTAATACTATTCAGTTTTAAAGTCTCCCACTGAAATGGAAGTGTATGCAGGTGTTAGTTGAAGAGCTCTTCTCAGGGTTCATCATCTCAAGGCTGGCTGTGAGTGTTATTAATTTCAACTTTACTGTAATAGTGCCAGCTATAGCGAATGTCTTCTGAAGCTCCTTCAAGAATTTAAGTATTTTATCATTCAAAATTTCAAGCTGTTGATCTTCTGACTCTCTCTGCCCCAGACACATCAATTCGCTATTTTAGTACAGGTAGCTAGTACTTCAAAGACAGTGTTTTCTTAAATTGTCAAAAATAATGAGCTGAATTATAATGTTCTAAATGTAACTTAATTTTTCCTTCAGGAACTCATCAACAGACACTTAATAACAATGGCCCAGATTGATCAGGCTGATATTCCTGGTAAGTAAGTGCTTCCCAAAACTCTAAACAGTGAACATATTTTTCTGCAACCATGTACATTCATCTATATTAACAAGCTCTTGCAAAAACTGACACCTGTTTGTATTTTTTCATGGAGCTTTAATCATCAGCCTGAGCCATGGTTAACCAAATGCAGTGTTTCAGAAATATGAATTATTCTTTCTGTCTTTATTGTAATTTTTTTTCTGTTTTGAAGCTCCATAATCGTTAGGAATAGTTCAAATTGCTGAGAAAGGAAAAATCATTAAGAAAGTTAAGCCTTGTGAAGAACAGTTTTGTATTATTTTGTAGGTATTAGGTACTTCTTTAAATGATGCATATAATTTTCAAATGTTGGATGTAAACATTTTGTTTGTTTTGAAGTGATTTGGCTGGTATATCAGAGAAGGCATTGTATTAGCTGTCAGGCAGAAGAACCATATACTCTTTACTGTGATTTGGCTTTTGGGGAATTTACATTATTCAGCTTGATTTAAACAATTTTTACTTGCAGTATCTTCTCAAATATGTGCATAATATGATAATGATGCAGTTAAAATAGTGCAGTTTAGTGTTTTAATCCAGATGAAGTGCGAGGGTAATCTCTTAATCTGATTTGCAAACCTTCAGCAGTTTTCTCTCCCTGTTTTATAAACCACGATATGAAAACACATAAGAGTGAGACTTGCTTTTTTTTCTGATGAAAATGCGGGTCTTACTATGGTATGAAGTCGGCATGGAAATTGGTGTTTATGATTGAATCAGTGAAGGAAAAACACCAAAGAAATATCATTTGTAAGGGTGAATTTCTAAAGTAAATGAGAAAATGGCAGATGGAATGGAAATGGCATCTATTCTGTTAAGTTTACTTGGTGTAACACTTTATCTGAAGACAATCATTTTAGTTCAGTGGGTTTACTTCTGGGAATCTATCAATATGTTGTTGTTAAAGCAAAAATAGTGAATTTTAGCTTCACATGCACCTAAGAGATGGTGGAGATAATTTATATATCAATGAAAGTAATTTTAATTTTCTTTGCTACTCAGTAATTTTCTCAAAGTCAGCTGAGGCCTAATGTGTTTCTGTGTATTTTAGCAGTTCCTGCGGAAGTGGACAGCTACCACAGTCTCTTTCCTTTGGAACCACTGCCACCACCCAATCGGATACAAAAAACGAGCAACTTTGGGTACATCACATCGTGCTATAAAGCTGTAAATAGTAAAGATGACCTGCCCTATTGCCTTCGGAGGATACATGGTGAGAAAAATTGGGTTGTCTCAGTAGGACTAGCATTCCGAAGCATACCAGTCATATTTTCGTGTCTGGGTGCTTATTAGCAGTTGCAGGCAAAATGCTAAAGTAAAAACTTCTCATTCGAAACATTATACTTTGAACCATGGGTTTTATTTTTTCCCTAGGTTTTCGTCTTGTTAACACAAAGTGCATGGTATTGGTTGACATGTGGAAAAAGATTCAGCACTCAAATATCGTAACTCTGCGTGAAGTGTTTACCACTAAAGCTTTTGGAGAACATTGTAAGTTTTTATTTTTTCTTTCCCACCGCCCCTTCCCCCAGCTGATGTGTTGATACTTTTTCCAAATATGCTTGAGTTAGTAAATATCACCTGTTTCTATTTTTAAGCTTTAGTGTTTGCATATGATTTTCATGCTGGAGGGGAGACTATGATGAGCAGACACTTCAATGACCCTAGTGCTGATTCCTATTTCACAAAACGGAAATGGGGTAAGGAAACCACACTATGATATAATACTTCTATACACTGTTTCCAATACTTCAGCAGTAAACATCTGGTCACAAACAGGTGTTCACCTTAATTTTTTAGCTAATCAGTTCTGTCATACCGTAAGCTGATTGATATGAGAGAGTTCTTCTTCACCTCCTATTTGAAAAAAATTTTAAACTATCAAATAAGTATAAAATTGATGTCAGCATGTTAGGGAATTACAGCTCTTCGAAAGAAAAATAAACTGGGACAAAATTGGGAGCCATGAGCTCTGGCATCCTTATTGCAGGTCTGTCACCAGGTAACACGTAACATTTAATGGTGATGGTTCCAAAATTCAAAAGATATGCTATGCCAATTTGATGCTTACTGTTTAGGTGTCCTACCCTTCTGTTTTTGACAGTATTTTATTTGATGATTGGAAATGTGAAGTGCTAGTTAAGACAAGAAATGATTGAAAAATCCCTGTACTATATTATTTTCATGCACCAACTTCACATCTTAGGTCTGAATTGTTTTTTTATTATGTTTATACATAGCTTCAATGGAGTCGCTAAAACTACATCAATGTTCTTAAATGAGATCTGCCACAGATCTCAGAGATCTGTCTGTGGCTCAGCAAGTAGCCCAGTAGAGCTCATATGCTTGTGGCTAAAGCCTTTTCCTCTCCAAAACAGTGTGCTGTCAATCTTTCTTCCTGTTAGGACCAGTTTGTGACCCCTGCAGTCTTACAAACTGCAGTCAGGTGTTTGCAACAAAAACAGTGCCATACTGAGAAAGAGAGGTGATCACTGCTGAATGGAATCACAGAAAGACTTAAGGTAGAAAAATACCCTGCAGAGCTTTTTTGGACCAACTTCTTGCTTGATGCAGGACCAGCCCTGAAATTACATCCAGCACTAGGAATAACCAGATGACTGTGACATGGCTTGTTTTTTTTGGTTTTTTTTAATTAGAGAAGATCGTCCCTAAATGTCTTTAGGCTGCGAGCATATGAAGAGAAACAGAAGCTAAGGTTTTCTTCTTTCTTGTACCTTTTGAAATTAGAGCTTTTAGCTGTGAATTCAAACTCTTTCAAAAGCTGAGACCTAGAACTTCACTTGGCTATTTTTTACATCAGAGTATAGTGGTTTGGTAGTGTGTGAATATGTTCAAAGGCTTGAAGAAAACCTTATATACACTGAAAGACTTGTGGATACCTTATATGCTGCATAATTCCCACTGACTTTGCGCTAAGCTGACCATTATAAGTGGAGATGGAACTTGATTTCCACCACTGATTTTGGTGGTAGTATCTCAGATGGAGGAAACCTAGTTTGATGTGTCATATCCTGTGGCAAATCAGAACACAATTACAGATTCAATGAGCCTGATGTAAAACTAATTTGGTGAGATAAAACTGGAAGATCTACTGCTAGGTTAATGACTGTTACGTGCAGGACTAGACTTCTGAGCGTTTCCCAGTCAAGGTTTTCAATTTCCATGTGAATCAGTCCTTGTTATGTTTTTGTATCTCACTAGAGAATCATACTAGAATGATGTTTGTTCTAGATAAAATAATAAAAGTTACAATAAAATTCTTGGGAACACATTCTTTTGTCATACTGGAAAATAATTAAGTTATGGTCCTATAAAGGGCAATCATGTCTCATTAATCTATCAAAGTTCTTTAAAGGAAGATCCAGTAGATAAGACCTTGGAATTTTCAATGAAGTCCAACAGAGTCTTTAAAAGAATCTAAGTAATCATGTGTCAGATAAGGTTCTCAGGTTAATGCCTGGTTAGAATATTGGAAACAGAAAGAGTGAACAGTGAAGATTACTGATGGGTCTCACAAGAAGATATCCTGGGAGTTGTGTTTCTTAACACATTCACTTGTTTGCTCTGAAGATAAATGGTCTGACGAAGTTTGCTGGTAACACCAAATTATTTGGATTGTTAAAAACAAAGTCCAATTGTGATTGATTGGAGAAGGATCTTACAAGACTGGAACGCCTACTGATAACATAGCAGGTGATGTAATGTAAACCAACGTGATCAAAGGAAAGATGTAACTAGCTTTAAACATGAAGTGATGGCCTCTGGTGTGACTGTTGCCGCTCAGTGGTAGGTGTGGGACCACAGTTAAGAAGATTGAAGAAAATACTGTCCTCTTGCTGAATAGCTGGAAGTAGGTTGATGTAGCTTATTAAGAAAAGGGCATGAAATGCTAGACATTGTATTCAAGATCATGTGTGCCTGATAGACTCCTATCTGTAGCTGTGTTACTCCTCATGCATTTTGAAGGCTATAGAAAAGCAGCAAAGTTGAGATGAGGTGATGGTGATTATCAAAACTGTGGAACAGCTGTATGAAGAACAGCAGAGTGGAATAATGCTTTTCATGCTTTTAAAGATGGAAAGGACTATAATGGGGTTAAAAAGGACAGAAAAATCATCTGGAAAAACAAAGAAATGAATAAAAAAACTATTATTTCTTCCAGCCTAAAACCAAGGACTTACCAATGAAACTAGACAGGTAGCAAATTCAAAACCTATGTAATGATAATTAAGCCGTGGAACTTTCACAGATTATTATGGACATCTGCCTAGGTTCAAGGGGGAAATGGGCTTACTCATGGTTGAGAAATATTTGGGGACTGCATAGGGATGATATTTACCTCTGGGCTGCAAATCACTGGAGGCTAATAGAATATTCTGCTTGTTTATGTTTATACACTTCAATATTCATGGTAAGCTGATTTTTGTGTATGTGTCTTTGAAACAGGCTCATGGGTTATTGGACCTTTTGTTTTGCCTACTTCAGCTTCCTTGTATAGGCAGGAATAGTATGGGAAGTTGGAAATAAGACATCAATGTCATTCAAAATGAAGCATTAATTAAAATGAGTTGTTGCAACAGAACTTACAGGGATATGTAGGGAAGATAACTGTCTCCTGACTGTTATCCTGCTCTTTCAGTATTTTCAGTAGATAAATTAGGGGAAAAGTCACCTGAATTCCCAAATTTTGCTAGATCTTTCTGCATATCTTTGCTATGGACTTTTTTCTTTTTTTTTCTTTATTTCTTTTTTTTTTTTTTTTGGATAACTGCTGCTTTCTAGTCTAGTCCTCCATAGAAGGAGCAATTTAAGAGAGAAAAATAAGATTGCATACCTATAACTTGACTTCTCAGAATTGCCTGCCTTCACAGATCCTTTCTCCATCCCCTCACAGAGTTTCTTGGCCGTCTGCCTGCCTAGAGGAGACTCCCAAGAGAAGCAGGGGAATGGATGGAAGTTGGGTACTCTGCATCATGAGGCCCAGATTAGTACAATTGCTTATAAAGGTTTTAGGAGGCACAACACTGTGAACCTGATCAGTGAACTCAGAGAATTTGATTTCAGGTATGCAACCTTATTTATGTTGAAAACTTCAGTTGGCAACATGAGACCTTGATAGTTAAAAGATGAGGATTATGGTTTACATGGCTGTCTTGCATGTCACTGGTGTCAATGTGGTCAGTCTTGGGTGTTTTCTTCTTGCCATGTTATTTACAGACCCTGTTACAGGAATACCTTGTTAGAGATTTGGTGTGGAGGAGAAAAATAGCAGCTTACATTTATTTTTATACTGTAAACTAATATCTCTAACTTCTGAATGCAGTAGAATTGGTTGCTTGTGTTCTTTATTCAGTGATACCTATTCTTCCTTCAGATGGTACAGTGTGATAATCTAACATTGTTCTGTCATATTTTACTAAATTTGTACATGTTTTAAAATCAAGAATCTGAATGTTCAGTTAATTGCTACTCAAAGTACATTTATTGGAAAAGTTTCTTCTTATGTTATTCTCACATCTTATATTTCCTCAAAACACTTTTTCATACTCTAAACATTAAATCTGTTGTTCTGGAACTTTTTGGTTTTCTTCCACCTTTCTTATATATCTTAGCTTCAGATTATAGCACATATTAGTTCATTTATGTCTACCAAAATTATGTTCTCTTTGCATTAGCAAGTTAACCCAAAAGTACTGAAATGTTGCTCTTAACAGTCCAATAATTGAATGGTAAACAAAATTCTGAATGTATGTGCTTTAAAACTTAGCAGCCAGAAAATCATAGGAAATTAACAGTAACTATTGACAGCTGCCAGAAAGGTTTGTCCTGATGAGTGTTTGTGGTTGGCAGAGATAAACATGCCTTTGTTATGTCCTTTGGTCTGCTTTTAAACACTGAGCAATTAAATGTTGGTGTACATGCTGTTAGTAGAAGTTTTCAGCAGCACAGTCGCTGTTTTTCAGCAAACAAGTACTTTCTGATAAAGATAAGCACGGTCTGGGAAACTTGCTTTGCTTTTGACACATTAATAGTAGTATGTCATGTACAAAAATGGACTTCACTGCTGACTTTACAGTTTTTGCATCCCCATGTGCTGAATATTTTTTCATAAAATACCCCTTCCATTGAAAAATAAATAAATTGTATGATGACTAGATGAATAGTGTGTGATGAAGAGTAAGAATATATGAATATTGAAAGTCAGCATGATGTTTTTGAAGACAAAGTATGTGACTAATAATTATCCTAAAATACCTTTGCCAAAAGCTGCAACTTTTTCAAAGTAAGTTTGAATTTTCAGTAGCTTTGGAATTTTAACAAGAATACTGCTGTGCTTTAGTAGTTCGGAACCTTTCTGTATATTGAAACTGGGAAATGTAAAACCAAACCCAAGTTTCCCTGAAGGAGAGATGAAGGCTACTGCATTTATCTTGTTTTCAGTACTTAAACTTAGGAAAACCAAATAAACACTGAACAATTCACAGTTCTAAATGTAAAAGACTGGTTTACAAGCCTGAGAGGTTCAATTTAGTAAACTGCTGAATCTTCCATTGTTTTTTTTTTTTTCTTCATAACTGTGTGAGAATTGCTGTTTCTTGGCACATTTTCAGTGTGTCCTGATGATGTCAAACAGGTCTTATTGCTGGTGTTCCTAGGTCTTAATTCCCACCCCAGGACTATTCCTGGAGTCATACTTGCTCTGGAGAATAGAATTTCATTTGAATGCTTTTCTTAACTAGAAAAAACTTAACATACACATGCACACTGGTACAGAGGGTAATTTTTTTGTTCTGTTGTCAACAGCATACCACAGAACTAAAAATAAGTGTCAGCATTTTTATTTATTTATGTTTATCCAAATGTGGCAAGGAAAAATAATGCATAACCTGTGTTTTTGAAATGGCCTATTTTAAATTTTTAATTTTTTCCATTACTGACTGTGTTCTACATCACAGAGATGAAATTACTGGGAAAGGTGAATCTGCCATGCAGTAGATGGGAAGAACACAGTCTGAAATTTTGCTTGTTGTGGCCATAGATTCAGCCTGTGGTGGGAAGCCTTTACAAATCAACCGTGGAATCTCTTAAAAAAAACCACTTTTTCAAGTAATACTCTGATCACTTGGGTAATGTTTACTTATATTCTTGTGATGTTTTTCCTTGTGTTCAGCACTGTTTGGAAAGCTTTCCAACTGTGTGTTACTCCTGAAGAGCAAGCTTTTGGGTCTCATCTCCTTGGGTCCTTGCTCAAGTGCTGTCTGCAGCAGGTCTTATGGGCCTCTTGGGACATACATTATAGCCAGCATTTAGCCAACTGAACTGCTTTTAATCAAAATAAGATTCTTATTTTGAACAGATAAATATGTAAGAGAGCATTTCAAAGCTGATTCTTCCCATGTTCTAGTTTGTATATTTAGCACTATGTGAATGTGGGGTGCAGCCAACTGGTGTGAAAGCAGCAGCCTAGATTTGGCTGTAGCCTCAAGTAACTTTTTCCAGTAGTAAAATAATGTTGCTTGAGATTTTCTGACAGTTGAGGAACTGTGTCGAACTCTGGTCTTTCAGTGTATATTGGATATTTTCTTGGTTACATTGCCTTAATTTGAAAATTAAAGGGCAGGTGCTGTTATACATGCACAAAAATAACTGCCAAGTTTCAGCTTCTCTCTCTCTTTGGGATATGTTAATAACATTTCTATTCTGGACTTACTTTGTACAGATGTGACTTTCTTACAATATCCATACACACCCATGTTAAACTCACTACTCCTGTTGCTGTTCACCAGATATAAAGTGCATTCTACAGCAAGTAGTAAAGAGAGTCTCAACTAGTACAGGAGATTGTATCTTCTCAGTCATTTTATATTATAATTTTTGTCATTCTGAAGGAGAGTTATGAGGGAAAAAGTTTGCTACGTGAGACTTGGAATGATGGTTTTTGTGGGAAATGATTTGCATAATGGTTCATCAGGAGGCCAGAAAAAACAAACAATATCTCATTATATTCAGCTTTCAGTAGACATGCCAAGCTTATTGCTATTTAAAGGAGTCAGCATTTTGATCTTCATAATCTAAACCAAAGTACCTTAAACCTGGAAAGCAAACTAAAATTTCAAAAATGGACAAAACAAAACTCAAATAAAAGCTTGTAACATTCCCAGCCCATCACCACAAAATCTGTAGAATTTCTAAGTAAAAAGTTATCAGGAATGTGTTCCACGTTTTTTCACTGTGCATATATTTTGTTTGTTTGTGTGTATGCATGCAAGTATGCACATGCTTGCTGATGAAATACATAAATGTTGATATGGTCATGTAGGAAAAGGCAAAAAAAAAATCCAGCCTCAAAAAACAACAAGAACAAAAACCAAAACAACCCAAAAACCCCAAACAAACAAAAAAAAATTCAATCTGAAAAGAAATAAATGTTTAGTGAAGAGCGCAGTCAGTTCACGGCTAAACCAATTAGATGCTTACATGATTTTACTTAATACTGATAATATTAATGGTCTCAAAATAAGCAAGATCAGTACTTGGGCAACCTCTTGAAATATCTTTTATGGTTTGTAAAATTGAGATATTCTGTTTTACTCTGGATGTATTTTCTTTTGCTTCAACTTTGTGCAAGGCAAACAATGCCAGCTTACTTGAATTATACACATCATACTTAAAATAACATTTGTTACCTATACCTTCATTTCTTCATCTGTGACTCCGTATTACTCAAACTGTTTGTAATGTAGGATTTGAGTGTGTGTTTGCAAAGATTGAGTTTTACTTTTGAAAGGAGAACTACAAATCCACTTGGAAGGGCAATAATGCATTTCTTTAATACGACCCATGGAATAGGGGTCATGCAGTGATGACTTGTCAGGGAGCTGTGTCACAGCAGAACATAAGTGAAGTTGTGTTCAGTGATGTTTAGCCTCCAAATATTTGTCTGATTTGCTCATGTAAGTTGAAATTAGCTTGTTATTTTTTTTCTATTAGATAATAGAAAATGTTTAATTTTCTACCTGCAATAAAGGAGGTAAAATGTATGCGGTACATACTCTTTGTTTCAGGATATTGGTGTTTTTACTTCTGAAGTAGCTGCATATTTTGATGTACCATGTACTTTGAGCAACTTCCAGTCAGTGCTCATTCTCAACTTCAAAACATCATTTCCCTGAATATGAGAAGGAAAATAATAGTGCCTAATGAATTGTCAACATTTTCAAAAAAACACATGTGAAACCAACCAATGAAGAAAACTCACCCAAACTCACCTTTAAAGCAACACAGATGTGTCTTTCAAGAACTATTAAGAGTTAAATGAAATGAGTATGTGAGTTAATTGTATAATTCAAGATGTTGTACTTTGCTTTTTGCACAGCAGCCTTCTATTGATGCTCACAATGTTTTGGTTCTAGGTCAGCATGATGGGCCTCTGCCACGGCAGCATGCAGGATTGCTTCCAGAGTCTTTGATATGGGCATATATTGTGCAGCTCAGCTCTGCCTTACGGACCATTCACACAGCAGGACTGGCGTGTAGAGTTATGGATCCAACGAAGATTCTGGTAACAGGCAAAACAAGGTAATGAAAGCATTCAGTCTCACTGTGCTCTGTGTTCCTGGCAGCTGCTGACTGTGCACCTGATACATAAAAAGCTACTAAGTTCTCTCAAATGGCCTGACGCAGTGTGCTAATGCTCGTAACTTTGGTTTTTTAGAGGTCTTCTGAAACATATTTTGGGAAGACTTATACATTATCCTCAAACTACAGATCAGACTCACTACTGTCAGTTTAGGAATTTGTTGATTTATTTGTAAACTGAATACTGTCTGTGCATTTTATCAAATAGTAAAATCAGTCTTTTCTGTTGCATACTTATTTGCTAAGTACTGATGACTTTTATCATATCAAACAATTCAATGAATGCTGGAGGGAAAATTGAGTAACCAATAAAGTTCAATAGCAATT
Organism: Chloebia gouldiae; assembly: GCA_003676055.1. Lineage (NCBI taxonomy): Eukaryota > Metazoa > Chordata > Aves > Passeriformes > Passeridae > Chloebia > Chloebia gouldiae. Next base: position 4,173,657 of record QUSF01000006.1, read on the forward strand.
TTTCCTTTTCTCTTCTTGTTCCTAAAGGTTACGAGTTAATTGTGTTGGAATCTTTGACGTTTTGACATTTGACAACAGTCAAAATAATCCACTGGCATTAATGGCTCAGTTTCAGGTATGACAACACTGCTAGTGAGGTTGGTGGCTTGGCAAAGGGATTACTGCAAACCAGTGTGATTCCTTTTGGAAGACAAGTACTTTAATTAAACTGTAGTCCAGTGTATCTATCTGTAAATGACTTTATTTTTTCATTTCTGATTTGGTCTTGGTTCTCCCATACACTATTCAAATTTGCTTGTAATTTGTAAATGTAAATGCTCACTTTGATATCTTCTGCCTCTAAAATTTCAGCAAGCTTACCAAACAGGTTGAACTATAGTATTTAACAAACTTGAGTCAGAAAAGACAGGAAATAGAAATTTCTAAAGGGTGGAGAAGAAAAATCTAACATTTAGGGGTAGAGATAAAAAATAATGATTCAGTAATAGTTTTTGCTCTGTCTTTTGTGATATTAACATAAATAAGTGTTGAATACCTGTTGAGAGGAGTAAGATCTTTCAATTAACTGCATTTAGACCCTCTCCTCATACCAAAAAGATTCTAGTGTATCTTTATTTTGGGCTCCTAGTTTTTCCGTGCTCTCCTGGTGTTCTCTGAAGCGTGGACTCTGCATAATTCCTGAATTAAGAAGAACACCTTTAGACTTAACAAAAACTGTTCCACAGTCATCTGGAGCATCACTGTGTACAGGAGTGCCTCTTTCCCTAACTTCCCCTCAGGGTAAAGTACATTACTTCAGCAGTCATCACATACCCTGTCTGTACTGGGAGTGAAAGACTACAGTAGGGAGTTGGATTTAATTTATTTTCATTAATTGACTTTATTCACTGTGAGAACTGCTTATTCAGAGTCTTTAAGTAATAACTGAAATGTTTGAACTTTGGCCAGCAGAAACTAGCTTGTTGGAGTCCTAGAACGTAACTTTTTTTTTTTTAACGATACAGTAAAGCAGTTTTCAGTGTGCTTTGAGGAGTACACCAAAGGATTTCACGCTCCCACACACACACACACGCTCAGCTATGTATCAGTGGGTTTTTGGTAATTATTTAGTGGAAAAAAGCTGAGGGAAGATGAAAATGTATGTAAGTAAGGGATTCCATGCCTAAAAATGTAATGAGAGGGTTTTTTTTAACTCTGAGTACTTCTCTATTTTAATTTCAGCTTGGAAAGGGATCCTCCTGAGATACTATGACATTCAAGTAAAGAAAAACATTTAAAATACTTGAAGACACAAATCTAAAAATACTTGCAGGTACACAAGTCTGTCAAAAGCACTTACCACCATAGCAGCTCAACACATGGCAGCTGACTTGCTTGATAATGCCTAGTTATTTTTAGGGGGAATGGCTTTTTATGTTTTATATGTTGTTAATATTCAAATTGTTTAGGTTGCTCTGCTAAACCAGAAAATAAATACTCCTAAATACTTAGTTTGGAAGATCTAAACTGCAATTAGTATGGCATTTTCTTTTGTTGCTTTTTCTGGAAGGACTAGGCTTTCACTGCCCATTTTCTTCCTTCAGAGGTGCCAGACTGGGTCCATTCCTTGAAATTTAGGAGTCATTTCTCATGCTCTACCTTTGTTTGCCCTAGCCAGATAAAATTACAAAATAACAGCAGCTGCTCATCCTTTTTCCTTTCGATCCATGACCCAGTTCCTGAATTCCTCTGGGACTCGTGTGGCTGTTAAAAATGTAGGTTGTCTCTTGGTTTACTGCCCAGCTAATATGCATTTCCTTGTTGTTGTCTTCAATGGAGAAACCTATATTTGTTTAGGGTTTGCTATTTTCTGGCTATTTCCCATGGTTAATATAAAGAGAGATTTTTGGCCAAAACAGTGAGGGGCTATGTAAAAGGAATGCAATTCTTTTCCATGTCAAACCATGACACTCTTTACAATCTGTGTTAAATGCATTAATCTCTATGATCATTTAAGAATTACATAAAGACAACAATAAATGAAGCTAAAAAGCAGTAAATGATCTACGAATGGCCATTTGCATTGAAAACCAGGGGTTAATCCTGGATAAACTGCAGCACATGACTTCCTGCCCTGCTGCAGTCCATAAGGATTGTGTCAGTCATAAAGCAAGGTACAGATGGGAAAGGTAAATGGTGATACAGGAAACAGTAAAAAGGTTTAATAAATATTTCTGTATTTGGAATAAAATGTAAGTCCTCCCTTTTACAAATATAAGAGAATGTAAGTTTTACTGTTTTAACAAGGGCTATAAAGGTTACTTTTGCTTAAAGTAAATATTTTCAATTTAGCAAACCAAAATAACTTTCACACGCACCTCCCCAAATTTAAAGAAACTAGTTTGAAGAGATGTCTCAAGTACTAATATTGACTCTAAAAAATACCACCAAAATATAGGAACTTGGAGGTACTTCTAAGGACAATTCCATAACTTATCCTTTTAAGTGAATCTGCAGAACTGGAGTATGGATGAGCTGATACTGATCCACGCATGGCAGTGGATCAGGATAAACAAAACAAAATAAAAAGTAGTGTTGGTTTCAAAGAGTTTCTGGAAATTGGATCCTGTCAAAAAAGTTCTATTTGAATAGTTTACATGTCTGGCTGGTAAAATCAAGTGTATAAAATGTTGAGGTATCTCTAGGGCATTTGGCATAGTGGCACATACCACATAATACAAAAAAGAATAAGAAAGGGTACCTATGCAATTAACATTTGAATTACTCACTTGATATGCTTGAAATTGACTTGGTAATAGAGATACATTAATTTTCTGAATTTATCCCCTAGTGCTGGTTTTTAGTGAATGCTATTTAATAGCTCTATGAATGAAATAAATGCTGATAAAATTCTTACTTGCAAAGCTTTCAAGAGATAAAAAACTAAGTTGGTACAGGTTACAGTTATGAATTGAATTACTAATTAAATGGTTATTAATTGCATGCAAGGTGCATTTTTGAACAAAAGGCTGCCTGTGCTTAGAAGGTGTAAAGATTTTCCTTGAAGTTAAGAATCAACTTAGTATCAACTTCATAGTCATGGTTGATAGTTACCATAGCAGAAGTTTTCTGTCAGATCTGTGGCAAAAGGAACTTATGTGATCCATAGGAACATGCAAACACAACAAGGAGTATAAACAAGGAAATGATTGTACCTAATATAGATCTGTACCTTGCTATAGCAAGGCTACTACAGGAATGCAGAAAAATATATTTCTGGTGTTCCTGCTGCAAAGAAGTCTAGTAGTTCTTGTGTGCCTTCTTTAACCTTTCTTTGCCTAGGAGCAGTAGGAGCTGAATATGCTGATATTTTCAGAAGACAGGTTAGGACTTAATAGGCATATGTGGATTGCTTCCTTACAGAGAGAATGATGTAACCCAACTCCCGGGAAGTCATGTACCCTGTCTGACTGGATAGAGTGGGTCAGCAGATGGTAGTTTATTACTCTAAAACATAAATCTGACTTTCAGAAGTCCTGAATTTTATGGGATCTTTCCAGCTTGTGATATACTGATTGTCCAGTCACACAGGAAGAATATTACCTTTGTGCTTTTGTAAAACTTAAAACATTGGGTATTGTGATAACATTTTCTTTCAGGGTTTCAGCTAACAATGAATAGTGAAGTGCCTCCAGAGACCAGTTCAGCTGGCTCAAAATCTGAATTGTCTTACAGAATTACAGCTGTGTCTTAAATTGATCAGTCTCTTAACTGAATGCTTGAAGTTCCTAAAATAAGTGGGATGAATCCAAGCCACTTTTGTGCCTAAAACAAGCTAATCATTGGCTGTAATTTGAAAACTTACAAACTTGTGTATTTGGGGGTGCATTGGGGTGTTGTATCCTCTCTTCCAGTTCTTCTGGTAGATGTAATTTGTGAAAAAAGAAAATTTTAAGGTTGCAGGTCAAATGCTTAAAACTCCACAAATCTCAAATTTAAAATTTCCTGTCTGATGTTAAATGTAAGACTTGCTCAATAATTTCTGAAATCTAATGTAATCTGTATTATGAAAGCACCTGTGCAAAGGAAGACAGAATTTTCATAGGATCTTGCCTGTATATTTTCAGTGTCTCAGGGATGTGTGATGATACAGAATTTATATAGAATATATCCTTATGAATGACTAAAAGTTGAAAGATATTAAGTGTAAAGTAGAGGACTGCAGAAAGAAGTACTGTGGTTAATACAAATACAAATTTCTTCCAAGACTTCTTGGAGAAAAAAATCATAATGAAAATGCCATTGTCTCAGGTGACATATGTTTCTAGATACTGCACCAGCAAAAATCCTCTGTTTAGACCCATAGCAGTATTTATGCTGGTGAAATTCACTACTTGTTAGTGGAAGCAAGTTCACACCAAAAAGTGGTTTATTGCTCTGATTAACATCTCTTTTCTAAAGGAAAAAGGACTGCTAATACTCAGAAATTCTATGTTGCTTAGGAAATAGTCTAGCAAATGCCAGTCCCATCTCCTTTTTCAACCACTTTGTCCTTATTTGTGTCATTTTGCACATCCTGTTTCTGTCTTCATTATGCTTTTATAATACAGTTTTTACCTTCTGACATATTGTGTATCCTTGTTCAAATTGTGCTGCTTAATCATACTTGATATAGGAACAGCAGGGACATTGAGAGACTTGGAAAGGTTTGGTATTTTTCCCTTCCCCTCAGCACCTGGGAGATGTGGCTTCAGGGAAGGCTCTGCTCAGCTACTGCAGCCAGAGGCAGCAGGTGTGATTATGCCTCTGGGTGGAAGAGCTGTGAGGGGCTGTGGCATGTTCACCATCACAGCACTTTTCTAAAGCTGCCAAATTCTAACCAGAACTTTTAATGCTGCCAGATTTTATAGCCTTTCTTACAGAAATGACAGAAGGTGGATTCCTTGTATGACTGCATTCTCTGCTAAATAGCTTGGCCTTGCTCTAGGCTATGGAACTGACTTTCTCAATTTTACTAGTAGCTTTTATGTTTTTAGTTTTGTAAAAATATCTTATTTTCTCAAAAAATCCCCAAAACCCCAGGAAAATTCTGATTTCATATCTATAGCTGACTGTTAAATTCCCTCTGAGACATGTCCAGCATGGAAGGGTGCAGGTGTTTTTAAGTTTAGCCAAGCTGTGTGCAGCTGAAAGCCTTTCCATGGAAAGAATCAGTTCAACTTTTCCTATGAATGTCATTGTTTGGTACTAAATTAGGCTCTTGCTTTTAACAGTGGGCTTTAAAATCTTCTACAGCTTTTCAAAATCATTTCTCATGGCTGGCTATTAATACTGGCAGAATTTTCTGTTACAGCAAAGCAGGCTATATCCAGCATTTAAGAGCAGTTCTGCTTTTAACATGTGTTTTGTAATGCAAAGGTTTCTTCATAACACACAATGCTGTTTGGTTTGGCAGCCATACAGGCCTGTCTAGTTATTTTGCACAGTTCAGATCTTTTCACACTGTCCATCAGAGATAAAAATATTTGAGCAATTTGTTAAAATGGTGATATCATGTAGATGAATTTGGTGTGGATCCCAGTATGGAATTCACACTGGATGGCTAGATTGAAAAGATATGAATGCAGAAAATGCTGGTTTCAGTTTAACAAATAATCCTTTTATTTCTACATCTTGTATTGCGAAGATTTGTTCTGTTTGCCACCAACTCCTTGATTTTTCAGGATTGGGCAGGTGGGTGGCTCAGAGAACCTCATTACAGAGCTTCTGCTCAGTACACAGTTCTCTCTGGTACTGTCCTTAAGATAAAAATAGGTAAATTTTAATCAGTCAAAGATAAATATAGTACTTAAAAATTGCTAGGTGTCAGGACAGATTTTCTTCTGTACATTTTAACTACTGTAACTTGAACAATCATACTGAACTATGATTTGAATAGTACTTTAGTTGCTCAAATTCTTCTAAGGTTATTGAAGAACTGTCTCTCTTTAACACCATCTAGTACCATAGGTAGTATTTATCTATACTAAGAATCTTACCTGTGTGTGTTTTCCCTACTAGCAAGCAGATCTGATCTCCCTGGGGAAAGTTGTGTTGGCTTTGGCTTGCAATTCTTTATCAGGAATTCAGAGAGAGAATTTGCAGAAAGCAATGGAACTGGTGACAATCAACTATTCCTCTGATCTGAAGAATCTGATTTTGTAAGTTTGTTTAATAAATCTTTTAAAGCAAATGTAGTGCTTTTTATATATACAAATGCAAAAGTCAGTTGGTACTTTTCAGTGCAAGAATGATTACAGATAAATCTGCTGTTGTTGAGTTATCTTCATGGCCAGTGCAGTGTTAAACATTGATATAAATTTTTTTGTATAAGGCTGATAAAGCTCTTAGTAAGAATTAGAAGTGTAAACAAAATAAGCATTTTAGGTTGTCTTCAATACTGGGCTTCATTGCATGTTCTCTGCAATAGCAGTATGCTAGTCTTACTTTACAGTTTCACAAGGTACTGAGAAACAGGCACACTGACTTCTTGGCTGAAAGGTTGTGCTAGCTTTTTCTGGCTGCATATTCTTTTTGTGTCATTTCAATATAGTCAGCCATTTTCCCCCTTGCAGCCTGAGTGGGAAAAGTAGAAGTCCTTTCTCCTTTCCTCATTTGAAAAAACAATTGCATTGCCATCTGAAACTGCATTCTTCTCTTTTTTTGTGTATGTTCTTGCTGTTTGCATGGAGTCAACTGCACAGTTTCGTGAAAGTATGCTCCTGTTTTGTATAAATAACTAACCTGAATGCTTGCAAATTAATTGTGTTTTCTTGATGACATCTTCTTCTGAGAAACATAACAAGTGTCAACCTCGTGTATTAAATACAAAAAGTTAAATAGTTATAAAATCATAATGGAATATAATGTTTGGCATTTGCAGTAAGTAATCTTTTGGTGGTTGGGTTATTTTGGCAGGTATTTGCTGACTGACCAAAACAGACTTCGCAGTGTAAACGATATCATGCCTATGATTGGTGCACGATTCTATACTCAGTTGGATGCTGCTCAGATGCGAAATGATGTTATAGAAGAAGACCTAGCAAAGGTAAATCATGCAGTAATTCCTGAAGAAAGATCTGTAGTCAGTATTCCTAGAGCTGTACCTTAAAAGGGTATTCCTTTATAGGGAATGTTTTCTACTGGTTCCTGGTTTTTTTTTTTCTGTTTGTTTATTAGCCTAAGTAATCTGCCTGAAGGCTTGACAACTCTAAAGTCAGGTTTTTGAAAGCTCCAAAGCTTCAAGAATTCCTAGTTCTAAGATGTCCTCAGCTGTGTTTTAACTGAAGTAGCATCTTCATTTCAACCAGTAGTTTTGGGGAAATTATGTTCTTTATAGCATGGTTAAAATTAGCATTCTGTATAAAGAGGGCCATGTATGTCATGTAGATCATGTAATTTGTGCTAAAACCCCATACATTTTTAGGTTTGAATTTTGGTGTCCCTGGTCTCATATGTTTTCCTTTCTGAATTAACTCTAATTCATGGAGATACCATATTCTGCTTTCCTAAGCATGCACTCTTGCTGTGGGGGTCTGTGGTGTTCAGTCAGGGTATCAAGTGCCTAGCTGTAAAGAAAATATGTACTATGTATCAAGTCAGAGTTCAACAGGAAGGAGTGTCTGTTAGTCAGAAGCGACTGACAGCAGGATTTCTACCAGGACTGAGATACATCGTGGAATGCTTTCCTGGCCCTGAAAATGTGTGGGATAGGATATTACACAAGAATTTAATCAAGTCCTGTGATTCTACTCCATTATAACCCCTCACTGAGACCTTTTTAAGAGATAGTAGGCCAGTGTTTGGGATTCTGATGGACTCGGTTCTCTTGATTTCTCCAGTATTGTCCTGTTGGAGAACAATTTTCTCCTCCTTGATGAAAGATGCTGAAATCTATCAGAAGCAAGGAGCTGTAGAAGAGCCAGGCAGCATCTGTTTTACCTCTAGATGCTGGGTGCCCACTTTGTCAGAATCAACTACTAATTTTTCTCCAGAGATGTTTGAGATCTTTTGTTGTTAGGGTGGCCTACGTGCCTGCACAAAGCTGGGCAGATGGACTCTTTCCAGTAGCAAAGATGGAGATTGCCCTGTGATCAGCACTAAAATTTCTTTATCTTTAGTCACATTGTTTGAGCAGTTGCTTATCACTGGCAGGTGGCAGAGGTACTACAAATTCAAGTTGTTGCTTAGCCCCCAGCTTGGCAATAGCTGTTTGTCTGACAGTGATAAATGCCACTTCTAATTAGCTGTCACACTATTACGTGTTCATACTACAACATCCCCTCCATTACCATCAGAGATACAGTATCCCTTCAGTCTAGTCTGGTGCCCTCTGTTCATTTTTGTCCCAAAGCATGCTTTAGAGGCAATATTAGAAAAAGTCTACTGTATGGCTTTTTTTTTTCCTCATATTCTTCAAGCACGGAGTCATCTGTAGCTTAGGGACTTCTGATGCAGGAAGTGATTTATATGTAGTTAATATCTTCATAACACTCCCTTTTCACACAGTAGTAACCCTTTTATGCTATTCATTTCCTTCCTCACTTTTATATTCATCATATTGATGTAATCGCAGTCTAAGCCTCAGTTTATAAGCCCTGTGGAGAGTATCTCCCTCCTTACAGGCTACTGCGTCTGCTGGGAGGCCTCTTGGAGCCTTATGGCCTGTGTTGTTGTTCAGCTGTGTCATCATTCTCTGGAATCTGCAAGACAGTGAACTTAACACAAATGTAATTTTGGCTTTTGAGTATTTGACCACATGCAAAAAATAAATTTGGTGGTTAGACCAAATAGTAGACCTTGGCTAGCTGGACAGGGTTGGTTTTCCATGTCAGTCTCTTTAAGTGTAGCCACCGTTGTGGTACAAGCTGTTATCCAGTGTGGTTTTAGACTATTGATAGAACTCTGCAACCCATACATTGTCCAAGGTGTGGCTGTTATCACCTTGACCCACTTTATTTACTTAGCTGTGCACAGTAATCTACTCCAGACTGAATTCAGTTGAAATCAGTATGATCATGCATGGAATTAGATGCATCTTAACATGAATAATGTTGTAGACCTGAGCCATTGGAAAATGTCAATATTAGAGAGGATCTTTTCCTGACAACTTTGATTTACACTGTGAATTAATTTTTTATTTAATGTAAGCTGGGGTGTTACTGTTTTTACTGCATCCTGAGTGGTGTGAGAAAACAAGCTAAACCAACTTTTCAGTTGTGTGCTAAGCAACTATAATTTTGATGTTCTGCCTCTGTGTGACCTTATTGTCATTGCTTTATTTATGTCATTTATGGACTCAGCATTTATACTTTTTTAAGACTTTGAACTGCTTTGAAAAAATTTGTTTCAAAATTATTTTTGCAATCAATTATCATTTGAATTCAATGGTATTGTTGCTAAATATTTACTAATAATGGCCTACAAAGCATTTCTGAAAAACAGATCTGGTAGATTGTTTCTTCTCATCTTTACCTGAAATAAGGCGGTGTACTACATACTTCTGTGTATCTTGGTAACTCTGTGTGTGTGTATATATATAAAAAACCCATATTCTCCTTGTTTAACTTACTGTATTTTAGCATACCTGTATAGCCTGGCAGGAGATTAGACTTACATTTCCACAAAGAAATAGATTGCCTGGTCCAGTTCCTGCTGGGACAGAGAGGTATTACTAGTTGCTGAATCTTCACATTATAATTTGAAGTGCTAAAAATGAGCACTGGACTACTGATACGTAATACATTTGATCTCCATCTGAAAAAGTGATACCTTCTTCTCTGAGTGAATAAGTCTTTTTAAGTAATAGTGCTTCATTGGCATTATTACCATGTATCTTTTGCAAGTTAACATCTAAATTTTGTTTCAAAGACTCTTAATAACCTTTTTCTCATTTTCTAGGAGGTGCAAAATGGAAGGTTGTTTAGGCTCCTAGCAAAATTGGGAACAATCAATGAGAGGCCAGAGTAAGAAATACTTATTTTTGTGGTTTAGAGTATGTAAAACACAGTTTGCAATGCATTTTATTCCTTCATAAATTTAAGCTAAATTTTCCCCCATATTTGCCCATGGAGAAATGAGTATTTAAGAAGCCTTGAGAAAAATCAGATAAGCAATTCTGACCAAAACTTTAAGTAGACAAGAGAAGGCTACAAGTAGATATGCTGAAGTTGTTTCATTGTATTTAGTATGGTTTCTGTTGTGAGTGGCAGTAGTTCTGGAGGAAATCCATAGCTTTCTTTAACTGCAGCAAAGGATCTCAGTAGTGGTTTTAAGCTAGTGAGTTTTCACCTTGTTTTTTATTCACTAACTACATCAAAATGAAGTATTCATTGTCTTGTTTTCCATCCTTTTGCATAAACTTAGAGTTATGTTTATAATGCAGGTTTCTACATGTATTTTATGGGGTAAACTTGTTGCAGATAATTTTTGCTTTCTTCCATTATTTTCGGTGGCTCTTGGAAGGCATTAGCTTTAGGTGCTCAAACAGCTGAGAAAGCTTTTGTGTATGCCATCTTCTGTTTATGGTGGGGGGAGGTACTAATTTAATTGCAATTTATAGTAGGTAGATTAGCTGTGTGATAACATTACTCAGCTGAGATTGAAGTGTCATTTATATCTGAGATTTGATTTTGCTTAACTTACTGAGCTTTAATATGAGAATTTGTTTTTCACTAGGTTTCAGAAGGACCCAACGTGGTCAGAAACTGGAGACAGGTATTTACTAAAGCTCTTTCGAGACCACCTTTTCCATCAGGTGACAGAAGCGGGTACTCCTTGGATTGACCTCAGTCACATTATCTCATGTCTTAACAAGGTACACTGTACTTCAGCTAGCTTTTACACATTTGATTGGGTTAGCTTTCTTTAAAAGAGTATTCCACTGCAAAGCAAGTTGGCACTGGAAGTGCCATTAATTAATGCCATTGGCTTAGCTGGTGGTTATTTTCCCCACTTTGGATTAAAACCATGTATTCACTAAGCTAATATTTCAACATCTATGGATATTTTAAATAAAACTAGTACATGAATATTAAAAATTTGTTAATATAGTGTGAGATACAATATTAACTTTTTGTCCTAGAATGCATTGATTACTGTGGATAAGCAATGCTGGTCCCTTTATGCTACTCTGGTCTTTCAACTTAGCATAAAGGATCCATAATACTCCTTTAACTGGGGGAGGTTTCTGCTGGTAGTTCTCACAAAGGATGGTCATAAGGCAAGATCCATTCCTAAACTGTGTTGACTCGAGTAGGAGACAGGAGGGAAACTGCGAAAGAAATTTGTGCAAAATCTTTGCCATCAGGACAGTGCTGGAAAATTTCTGTGACTTAAAATGTTATGTCCAGTTGTATAATAACTTCCCTAGCCTCTCCAGCCCTTTGTTTTCCAAGGTTGACTTAACAAAGCTATTTACAGTTTTCTAAGAGCTGCACCACTAGCAGAATTTTATCTGAGCACTCTCATGATTAATAGCAGGAGATGTGTGAGAGACCACAAGATCTTCAGTAGATGAAGAACTTGTCTTGCTCCATAAATTAAGAAGTATGTGAGCTGATTATTTTTTTCATTGGTAGATTGGTTTTCAGCTTCTTTTACATTGTTTTGCCAAACTTCAGTAATGCATGGGAGACTAAGATACTGCAACTTTTTTTGTTGTTGCTTGTGTAGCTGCTTGGTAATTTCACTTGCTCTGTAGAGAATGGTGATGCAGACACTGACAATACAGTTTTAGTGCCCAATATTTTCTAGGACTAGGATAGTCAACTTTCTCCTCCAAGAAAAGTAGAATATGTTCAGATCCTTTGATGTGTAATAACTGTGCAGTTAAATATTTTTCTAAAATTGTCAGGGTTTCTAACCTCCTATTAGACCACTGCTGTTCATTTTTTAACCTCCTTTTTATCTTTCTGGATGGTGTCTGTAATCACTTTAAAAAGGACATTAAAGGGATTGAGGCTAAATCAAAAAGAAAGCATGTTGACATTCAAGTAGGCATTGAAATGCCATCATGATTTGAAAGCAGTGACTCATACAGTACTGTAGCAAGAGGGGACAGTCCTGAATTCATAGGTCAGGTAAGAGACAATGTCAAAGAATGCCTTGTTCTATAAATGTTCATGGCTTACCTTTTTAAACAGAGGCTCTTCTCTTCTGTGGTTGTGGGCTCAGCACACAAAAAATGTAAGACTTACAGAACTCTGCTTTGGAAATACACTCTAAAAAACACTTCAGAAACTGTAGAAGTACTAGTAGGAGTTATATGGACTTTACTGGTACTTGCCGAACACATTCCTTTTGAATGAAAGCTATTCTGTTGTTTAAAAAATCAAACCAAAAAACTTTCCTTTTCAATGTGGTGTTTTGAAGATCTTTTCAGCTGAGAATATGGATTTATGCATCCACAGGAGGAAAGAAAGCCATAAATATTGATGTTTGTAGTTAGCAGTGTGGCTTTCTTAATACAGATCTTCCATTAGGAAGACCTTCCATTAAGGTAATTCATTGATTTGTTGTATGATGCTAATGGGAATGACAATATTTCACAAACACCTTATTTGTATTAATATTTTGTAGTGGATGTTGGAAGACACTGGTGGTTTTATCCTACTCTACAAAAATTAGAAGCTAATTGGCTTGCTTTCGTCCTTCTGAAACCATTCACAAAGCAGCAGCAAAATGTGGCAGTTCCAGCTTTTAAGGTTACACTCAAAACATTAGTTTAGAAGAGAAGTGCAAGAAATTGCTAACTTGCTGTGTTGCTCCACACAGCAGCTAGTGGAACATCTCTGTGACAAATTTCATTGTTTTTCTCTTCAGTACAGCATTATAATACATACATTTAAACCTGATGGGGTTGTATTTCCAAAGAATGGGTTGGTAGTGTCATATCTCACTTGCCTCTGCCCCACCTGTTGTATTGGAATAAGAAAGACTATGATGGAACTATCTAACTATTGACTAAAACAAAACTACAATAATTCTGCATAATAAGTGAGTCTGACAGTTCTCTATTGATGAACACTTCTTGCATGGTGAGAAGAACATAAGAAACAGTGATGTAATAGGCTTCAGCATGTTAAGCAGGATATTCCTCTGTTACAAATTAGGATCTAGTGGTATATAAAAGAAAGTGCATATTGAATTTGAGAAGTCAGAACAAGCCATGACAAGAAATGTGGAACAAACGTTGATCTTCAACCCCAAATTATCCATTTGGTTGTGGATTATACCAAAGTAATTTTTTTCTTTCTAAGGGATTAAATGTACCATACAGCCTAGTTTGTTTCCAGTACTGTCAAAAATGTGAGGTTTGGGTTTCTATCAGTTTTCAGGCTACCTGGGGTCTGATCCCTACATTATCTCATTTCGGAGTGGGCAAGAAGTAAATTACCTACCTGACGTTTAGGCATGTGGATCATATGTGCAAATGTAATGTCAAATTTAGTTTTGTTCTTCAGGAAGTACATGAAAATTTTGCCAGGCTTTCTACACAGGGAAGTATAGCATTACAGGATTCCTAGCTTTGTGGAAAGGGAAGAAAACAATGGTAATCTAGTCTTAAGGTGTGGAATGTCCGTCAGGTTAAGACCAAAATGTCTCGATTTTTTGGCAAGGATGTTGTTGTGATGCGATTCAGATTCTTCCTTTGTGTCCTGTTAGTGGATTTGAACTGCGCTATAACAATGTACTTGCCAAGAAATTGATTGCTTTTGTTGTTGGGGAAATGTTTTGCCATTTCTTTCACACTTCTTTTATTTTATCTTTTGCATTCTTGTTACAGTTAGATGCTGGTGTGCCAGAAAAAATAAGCCTCATTTCCAGAGATGAGAAGAGTGTACTTGTGGTAACTTACAGCGATTTAAAACGCTGCTTTGAAAATACTTTTCAAGAACTGATTGCAGCCGCAAATGGTCAGTTGTAGTATTTGCTGAAAGCATGCAGGACATTGCTGAGGAACTTAACCTATAGCAAATTGCACTACAGCTGAATTGTTGTTGTCATCTCATTTCACATTTGGGAAACAAACAGGAGATGAGCAAAGCTGCTTGCACTTCAGTCAGGTACACTGTTACTTGAAGGGAAGAATGTTTCACTTATCCTAGAGCAAAGGCTGCCATTGGAGGCTTTATCTGTGAAGAATTTATTTTAGATTAAGGAACACATCAGGTGCATGATGTTCCTACTTTTATTTTTTCCACTTGTATATGCACTAATTTTAATTTTTTTAAGACTTTTCTGATCTCTGAAGTTTTGCCACATTGTATACTTAAGGGAAACTCTTTGCAAGGACATTTCTGGGATACATTTTTGTCACTGAGGATATAGCAAAATTTATTCATTTTTGATATTATTTGCACCCAGAATAGCATAAAGGACCAGGTAAATAATTTAATAGAAATTGTGTTCTATTAATGACCGTTTAGTTCGTAACCTCTGTAAAAGTGTGTTGTATGCAAGCTCTGTATGCCACCCACAGTTAGCTCAAAGAAATTTGAGAAGGAACAACTTTTTAAAACCAGTCAAGTGAAGTATTGGTGAATTGACTAAAAAGGAAAGAAAGTCCCCCTGTCATTCGATTTAAACTTTGTCTAAGCGAAGTGACGAAAACAGCATAATGGGAAACATCTTTAATTTAAGGAGCATATCAAACTTGCTCTAAACACAACCAGCGCCTTTTAAAAACTGTTTGTACATTTTCCTGGTAGTCAGAAGCATTTACATTTATGCAATTTTTTTAATAGATTTTTTTTTAAAGAAATTGTTTAAATGCCTGAAGTTTCAGGAGTGTATTACTTTAGGTTATTTACAGTATAATTTTTGTATAAAGTTCTGTTCTTTGAACCACAGCTTTATTATGGTACGCTACACTGGATACAGATATAAAGACACTGTTAAAAGAAGATTAACTAAACACAGCAGTTGTCTGGCATCAAGAGCTTTTCAAGTTTTACGGCCTGAATCTGGAGGGATAATGATCTGCTGTGCCTTTGCAGTCACTGCTTAGCCCAAAGTAATATTACTTTTGCTAATACTCAACACATGAATATTCCTGAAGTAATTCAGTCTCAAAAGTCTGGAATTTTGCTCCTCAATTACCTTTCTAATTTTTGGACATGCAGTTGTCTCCAAACTTGGGTATTCATGGGACTTCTAGTTAAACACCTACACTTTGATACTGAAGACTGCCAAATATGTAGGAATTTCCTTTCTTAAAACAGTAGTGAAGACTGTATCTATCCTTTCCCAGCACTGAATGTTTTAATAGCACTGGGTGCTCACCATGAAGAAAATGTGGAAACTCAAAAGGTCAGGACAGACTCTTAAGCACTTGCAACTGATGTTACTGACAAGAATTTTAATGATTCTCAATATTTGTAGTTTTCAGAGAAGTTTTTAATATTTCTCTGTCCACTTTTATAAGCTTTAAAATGATTCTCCGCCTTGAGACTTGCATCAAGAAAAAAGCAACTCTCTTCACATCGAAAGCTTTGAAGACTAGGGACATGCTTTACACATTTTAGAAAATGTGGTTGAGTCCACATTAAGTAGCATCAGTTGTTGAGTTTAAAATCAATTATTGTTGCAATTTTCAAAGGAACATAATGTTTAATATTCAAACGATAACAGTTGCCAGAATGTTCTTTTTAATATAAAAGGAACAGGAACTTTGAAAAGTGAACATGCAGAACAGTCTTTTATCATTAGCTCATGTATTTGAGGAAGAGCAGCTGTCTTTTCTATGTTTTTTGACAAATCATATTGTAATTCTTTTGTACAAAAAAAGAAGTACTTGTATTCTAGAAGAAATATGGAATGCTTAATTTATAAGCGGGCTGAGGTTTTTTCCAGTATTGTTTTCTTTGAAAATGAAAGGGGATCATCTGTTCAGTTGTGGGGTTTGGGAACCTTTGAAAATTTAATTTGTGGACCAATATTTTGTGGAAGTGTAAGGCAGGGGTAAAATAGGGCTTGAATTCTCATCCTTTTTAGACCAGCACACCCTCTGCAAGACATGTCTAAATTGCAAACCTGTGTGTATTTGCATAATGTCAGTTTGCTTCAGCCCCTAGTAACCTCAGGACTTGGTTTAAAAATAAAAAGGTAGACAGCTAATAAGTTTTCATACATAATGTCAGCCAGAAAATATTTGGTGTCAGGTAATACATAAAATTAAAAAGAAGTTGAGCTTTGTTTTCTATTTATTTTATTTGGTCTGTATTTGGGAATGATTTGAACAGTCTGAAGTTCAGCTTGGGTGTTTTTTTGGGGAGAGCCCTTCTACCCCATTTTAATTCCATTTAGAAGGTTGTCCTAAAGTTGTAGTTTGATCCATTCATAGGAAGAACTGTGTATCTGTATTTAAAAGAAGAGTCACCAGGATGTGCCCTCCCAGATGGGAAATTTATTTCTGACCTTCCTATTTTTTACAGCTAAAAGCACAGAAGGGACAACCTTTGAAATCATCTGATGTTGGTCATTTTAATTTTTGTACCTGTTTTAAATTTTGTTGCTGTATTTACTATATTGTAAATATTTTGTTGAGGGTACCTATGTATTTTTGATTTGCCCTTGTTTCAGTAATTCAGGTGTCAACTGCTTCCCCTAAAAAGCACCAGTATGTTAAGTTCTAATGTCATGATCCCAGTATGTGTTACTCATCTTTAATCCTGTTTTCATTGTTCATGTGTACAGCAGTATTTTTAATAAAGAATACCAGAAGTAACGTGGCCTTATTTTGACATTGTGAAGTTCTGGATTTGGATGCAGGGCTTTTCAACTTTGGTGGTGGAATTTTATTTCATTCTGTCTCATACTTCTTTTGTATTCATTCTGTCTGCAATGCAGAGTTTAAACAAATAGGAGTCACAAATTTTGTTTAGTGCTTGCCACTTAGAGTGTATCAGATGTCTTAAAACTGAGATATATTGTTCACTAGAATTGTATTAATGCATATTTCCGTAACTCCCAAGTCAAATCCCATCTGCATCAGTTTGATCAGGTCTGCTTTCCTCGACAAGCCCTACTTTTGAAAACTCTGCTCAAGTACCCTTACTTCCACGTTTCTTGAGCTTTTTTTGCTCAGTAACAAAGTGTATTAATTTCTCTGAGAATTTGCACATGGAGTCACAATAACCTCATTTCACGGATTCTTTTTTTCAGTATTTTAACCAGCAAATGTTCAATGATTTTTTGGTGGGATAAAGTCTCCTATATCCATCCAATGCTGACCATACTTATGGAAGATGTAATTTTGTGTCATATATTGTGGATTGTCAATAATCCCTTCCTGTAGTTAACATGGAGTTGTTATTGCTAAAATTGCAGTGTTTTAGGAATGTTATTATATAAGCTGCATTGTTTGATTGATGCGCATATCCAGTCTCCAGTTTCCTCCTTAGTAATGTGCAGCTGCAGAACTCCTGCAGCAATTGATGATCCCATTGTGTTCTGCTTTCCCAGGGAAAGTTTCATCTTTACTTCCTTCCAGCACTTGGAGAGCCCCTCAGATGACTGAATGGTGTTTAGCAGAGAACAATTGATTGAACATCTCTGTGGAGGCAGCATCCCCAGCTTTGGATGGATGGGGTGGGGATGTGGGTATTCTCTGAAGAAAAGAGTCACTACCCAAGCTTTTAAGGTGCTTCCTGCTGTCACAGTAGCTTCAGAACAGGCTTTGGTGGGGACACCTTAGCTCTGTTTACTGTCCTTTTCTCTGGTGTGCATCTTCTAGCTGCTGAAGAAACCAGGAATGGTGGGTGGTTGGCTGGATGTTTGTCTCCATGTGCTGTTTTGTTTTCCCCCACCATGAAACCTTGCCTCTCCCAGAGGCTGAGTTGAATTTTTGTCTCTAGACAGCAGTAAGCTCTTCCCACACAGGGATCAGTGACAGGTGTCTGTCACTGTAGCTGGTTTGCTGTATGAGAAATGTGCCTTCCTTCTTTGTGATTATTCCATGTTCTCCTTTGCTCACAAAATCAGCCTGTGGGATGGATGTGTGCCAGATGTTTGTGCTGACTTGTGTGCCACAGCAGTTTTTGACACTGGCAGAACTCTGATTTTTTTTTTTCAAAAGCAAACTTTATTATATGAATTTAGTAGTCAAACACATTATATATAAAGACAGAAAATGCAAGACAAAATAGGAGTTCTTCACATCTGAAGACACTTGGGGGTTCATACAAAAGTATTCTTTGTAGTCCAGTTTTCTTAAATATTAATGCACAAAAGCATATTTATATATTTACACTGTGCAAACATGTCCTTTGAGATGCATCATCCTCTAACTATTCTTGCTCAGTTCTAGTAACAAAAGCTTACTGAAACTTTTGTTTTGATCAAGGTCAAATGTACTTTACCAACAAGAGACAGTGCAATAGATACTTAAAACTGATGATCTCTTGTGCAGAGATATTTAGCTCAGAAGGAGTACTACGTATTTATTTTGCTTGAATATCAAAAATAGTTTTTATTTGTAAATATGCAAAAGGTCATTTGCCTTAAAGTCTGTTAGTGGCTTACATTCACAGCTCTTTAGCTGAATTCTGAGAAAGCAAGAAATCATATAATATGTAGCATTTGAGTTAATACATATTTTAGTGGACCACAAGAAGCTGATATTGGGCTGTAATTCATTTGGCAGATATCAGTGCTACTGTGATAAAAGTCCAACTCTCATTTCAGTACTGCCTTCAAAGGTGAAAGGGAACAGGTGCATCCTAATGCTTCTCGAGCAAAGAACACTCATGACCTTTCTTAGATGCTATACAAAAGTCTGCTGCAAATGAATGATACATTTTTATTCCTCTATATACTGGTAACTTAACATGGAAATTTAGGTGTCTTCATAGAAAAGCTGCCCTAACTTTACAGATTGTCTTGTAATTTCTAACTAATCTCTTCAAACTCTCTAGTGATCAATTAGTTTGTGCAGTCTAGTAGCCATCCTGTCTTTTCAGACAGATTCCCATAAATAAAATATAATCAGTGCAGTGTTAGAAGGTCCATGAGGTTTTGTGGACAGAGCTTGGCTTTAACCTATCTAACTTGTGGTTTGGTTCCAATGTGTGTGCATGTTGACGTACTCACAAAGTGCAAAACTTCATTTACTTGATTTCAGCAGGATTGTCCAAACTGAATTGGTATGTATTCCCTGTCGTTACAACCCTGGATCTGGTCTCAGCTTTACTCTATCCTTGCTAGTTGTGTTTAGCAACACATTTTAAATTCTTGCCTTGCAAGGCTTCCTACTTTGTCTACCATCTGGAGCAGTAAGATCCATATAATTCCTCACCCGCAATTAGCTTATTCAGTTTCTCCAGAGCATCAGCTCTCCCACAAGTTTCTCAAAGTAGTTTTTGTAAAAAATACAGTTTGTGGTATGTTTCTAGTTTCTATCTTCTTGAAGGCTCCTTTATTTTCCAGCACAACACATACTCCAGCCATGGGGTCAAAATACCTCAGTGCCTGGTGCAGATTCCCAGCTCTCTAGGGCTCCCATCTGCCTCTTCCAGTCAGGACAGAAGTGACTCGAGTCTGAGCAGAGGCTGTAATAATGGCCTTCCAGGCTTTCCTGGATGCAGAAGCACTCAGCATTTTTAGCGAAAGTTATTGGTGTTGAGCATTTGGGAAAGTCAATGTTTATATTTTGCTGTATTTTGAATATGTGTGCTGCGGTCTGTAGAAAAGCAGACCACTGGGATTAAGCCAATGATAACTTTTCAAGTTTTATGATAATTAAAATAATTTGGGTCAGCGTTTTTAAACTGATTGTGTTTCATGAGAACCTGCATGTTTAGATCTTGGCCTAGAAGTACTTAAACCGGTGGCTGAGAATAGTGGACAACAGAATTGTAGTCGGGAGGAGGAGAACGGCTGGCAATCACTTTCTCCAGCATTGCATAACCACAGGTGTGTCTTCGCTTGGAGTCACTGAGCTGGTCACAACTGAAACTGCAGAAGCTTCTTGGCTTGGTTATTCCAGAAAGCACTGACTCCTTGCTCCTGCTGGCACCTTTAATGCTGTAATAGAGCAGTGTGATTGTGAGCTTTCTTACCATGTATAAATTTTTGTTTTAGTGACTTGAGCAAAGCTAGGTCACAAGTTAATTCTTACATGGTGGCAAAGGCACTGATACAGATGGACTCGCTCCATGGGAGTGCAAAATAGGAATGAAGGAGCTCTCCTGTGTTCCCTGTGAGTCCCCTTTAAACAGAGGTGCTGGGGATGAGCATCGCTGTTAGAAGCCTTCCTGCATTGTATCAGTCTTGCTGCTTGAGGGGAGTAATGGACTGTTTCGCCTAAGCTCTAATTGCTCATTTGTGGCGCGTACTCGGGAGTGAAGCTTTATTGCAGGATGGAGTAGTGAGGAGTGTCTGGCAGCTTTGCTGGTGTTGAGGCAGTGTATCCCCACATCTAAATGTTTCTTCCTAAGGCAACAGGGGTTTTTGAGCAGGAGTGAAGTGATGGAAAGTCTCAAACATTGAGGCAAAAGTAGAAAACTACTAATGTAGGTGTTCCCAAAGCCTAATGCTGGGATGAATTTCTAATACAAAGGGCTGATGTTTGTGAGGAAGGGCATGAGGTCAGGCTATCTGGTCTTTTTTGGCTTCTTTTGTCAGCTGCCATGAACTGCTGGTTTGAATTAGAATTTTCTGTCCCTTAAAAGGACCAGTTATCCAGTAGGCTGCCTTTTATAAGATGCCCTTTACTAAGAGGGGTTTCTTGTCTTCTGGGCAAAACCACTTTTAAAGGCATTGTTTGCCTTACGGCACTTTCTCACCAATATTCAGAGATCACAGTGCTTAAAAGGGCTATTTCAATAATGAAGAAGATTAGGGCAAAGAGAATTTTTGCACCATGGAACTTGGATACCAAAGATTTATCTGTAGGCAAAGGACAACCCAGAGCATTTTTCCATCACTGTTTACATCTGAAATCCTAAAGTAAACATGTTGGACCACAGTGTCTAAAATTAATTTCCTCCCCTGTATTTTTCTAAGTTCATGGACAATCCACTCCTCTCCATTTATAAGGTCAGAAACATTGGCAACCCTAGTCTTGAATGTCTTGAAGACATTGAGAGCATCTGTTGAGGCTTGTAGAGCCTTGTGGACTATCTTCTTGCCAATCTAGGAATGTAAATTAGAAACTGTTTAGCTGGCCTTTAATTGGGATTGTTTGTTGGAGGAAATGGCTGCTGGTTTCTTGCCTTGTTCAGGACCAGAGTGAGGTTAGAGGCTGGCTGCAGTATTTGAGATGCTTGTTCCAGCTCACAGGAGGTGGAATTCTTGCTGTTCTTCTAGCTTTGTAATTTACACTGACTCGAGGGTTTGCCTCAGCCCAAGGATTTTGGCTTACTTGGGTTGGGCTTTTTCACCACTACTGAAAAGCTAGAAAAGGGTTGCACTTGGGATTCTTTCTACCTGTGGAGGAACACAGCTCAAAAAACTGCCCCCAAACCTTTCTACCGGGGTCTTTTACCTGAGGCCTTGTATTAGTAAAAACCTACTTCTCTTCCTGCTGTTCAGAATATAATTTTTCATCTCAGTGGCATTAGCAAGTCCAAGACACGTTGCAACCATTTATGTTTCATACTTCTGGCCACCATCTGGGCCTAAGGAGCTCACTGGGGTTTGGGCTGATGCTCTTTCCTTTAGTTAAACCAAGGGTGAGCTTTGGCATTAGTGCCTTTCCCTAGGCAGGAGAAGTGGAAGCCCAAGAGGAGGTGCCTCGCCAGGGTCAGTGGGGTACCCCTTCACTCGCAGGTTGGCTCCATGCTCTGCTCTACCCTGGGCCTGGCTCACAGCTTGGTCACACTGAGGAAGCACTACTGCATGTGCTGGCTCTCTCCTGCAGTCAAGTGATCAGTTTGCTCTGAAACAAACCCTTGGAGAGCTTCTGGAGACAGGTAGGGTGCTCTGGGTTTGGCTTCTTCCACACTATGCAGTTCTTCAGCTCTTCTCAGTCTGAATCTTCCAGTGCTTTGTTACAGCGAAGGGATCTAACTCTAAGTAAGCTGCTGCCAAAGGGAGGTGAAACCCTTCCTCAGCCTGGTGCTGTCACCAGCAGCCCTGACCGTGAGCTGCTGCTGCTCACTCAGAAACTGTTCTGACAATCTGGCAACCTGAATCAGCTCCCTGCAAGAAAAGCCAAGCTGAAATGTCAGCACAAGAGTGAGCACAGGAGCACAGAGCAGGATGCCTGCAATGCGAGGGACGAAGCAGGACTGTACATATGCTTAAATCAGTTTCCATGTCTCAAACTCCTCCAGGCTCCACCTTGCTCAATACAAATTTTAGGGGTATTTATTCACTCCTCCAATTAATTTTAAGGATGCTTAGCTACTTTAGGAATTTGTGCAGACTGAAGGGTCACTGCTGGCATACACATCCATCAGTGCGTTTTGGCACAGCGCTACAGTACCACTTGTTTAGCTTGCAGGCCAGATGACCTTGTATGATCTCAGTCAACCACTCTGTTTTCCCAAGGATTTATATTCTAGCAGCCACTGTTCAGTTCAATTCTTTTTCTTATCCAAGCATTCCTTTTCCTTCTGCATTTGATAATGCCCCTTAAAGCACTTCCGGAGGGATGCTTGGGACACCCTCCATGCATTCTGTGCCATGCAAAGAAAGGCATTTCATAAATTTTGTCTGGGGAGGTTGCCTAGTTGTCTCTGGCTGACAGCAGCCTTCAGAAATACACAGAGGAAAAATGAGTTAAACCACTTCTAGGGAACATTACATCCTTTGGAACCCTGTAATATCCACATACACTCCAAGCTCTCTAGTCCCTGGCTTCTCCAAAGACAGGATGCCACAATAGAGTGGCATAAAGTACAATAAAACTACTCAGGAGCATATTTTCTGCAAGGTCAAGGCAGGAGAAAGTGTTTCCCAGCATTTGTTTGGAATGGCTTGCATTGCCCTGTCTTTGCCACGCATGAGCAGCTTTGCCACTGCAGGCCGCTGCCAGCAGCACATTTACCCAGCCGTGCTTTCCCGCCCTGCGAGCGCCTGCTCTCCTACACGTATTTCTGTGCGTTCCACCACCGCCCTCTAAGTCGCTGGAATTTTTCATGAAGCAAGGCCTCTCTGCCTTGACCGCACGTTTCAGCCAGCTCTGATTGTTCTTTGAGACAATGCTACACCTCCCAGCCTGCCCAACTGCAAGGCACTGACAAGTTTGGCGCTGGCAGGATGGCAGGCTGGCCTTGACCTCCTGCCAGCATGAGATGAACGATGGGCTGGGTCTGGGCAGTCTCCGGGCTGGCTGAGAGCAGTGAGCTGAAAGCAGGACACTGCCAGCTTTGCAGCGGCTGGGAACTGATACAGCGCCGGCACTGAGAAAATAAACACTTCCCATTTACAGAGAGTTCATGTCAGTGCAACTCATTTCTTAGAGCAGCCCTAATTCCCTGCTTGGGCAGCTGTCAGGAATTAGGTGGAGGAAGATGGCCAATATATTCAAGTGCTTAAAGGCAGGAAGAGAATTGAGGCCCTCACATCCATCTATTGTAAATTTGCCACTTTAGCATCCTGAGCCCATGGGTGTTAAATGGGCCGTGCTTAGCTGAGTCATGGAAAAGAAGGGCAAAAACAAGCACAGGGGGCCTTGTCCCAGCTGGGGTGCCCTTGGGACTTGCAGAAACAACTGCAAATCCTTCACAGCCACACGTTCCTCTTCCCCTATTATTAAGGGCTTTTTTCCTACGGTTACCTGCCTCCTACCTCAGTTCAGTGCTCTCTGACACTCTGGCATTAAATTGAGCATTAGGTGGATCAATAAGTGCTAATAAATCATATTGCTGATGTGCATTGAAGGGGTTGAGGGTTATTTGCTTCCTCAAAGACATAGGTGTGGAAGATGATTGCTGATTAAACAAAGCAGGACACACCTCAGCAAGAGTGTTTGCAGGGACTGGGCCACCTCAGCTACTTTCATAGGGCATGATTTAACACAAGGACTTTGAATTCTCCTTTGCCATCTAAAACCTGAGAAGGGAATGTAAAATACAGACCCAAAGAGTGTCCGTTTCTGCTTGCTGCCTGTCCACGTGAAGCGTTTCAGTTCTTCTGGAGCCAGCACCATCCCACTGTCTGCTTGATAATCCTTAAAAAATAAAAAAAAAGATGCAGTCCTGTTAGGTGTAAACTGTATTTTACAAAGGACTCAGTTCCTCTTTGGTCTGATTTCCAGCATCCTTCTGGTCATTGATACTGAGACAGCTCTAGGAGGCAGCAGCTCTGTGCACAGCAGTGCACAGGTATTTAATAGTGGCTTTCCAAACCACCCGTACCTTGGGGTGCAGCAGACAGGTAATGTTAATGCAGATCCAGGGTGCTAGAAGCAAAGTGTCTACATGCAGTCTGAGGCTCTTGGCCAGTCACCAGTTCAACCCTGTGAGGACCACTATGCCTTTCCCACCTCCTGCTGCTTAATGCCTTCTACTAAGTCGCTAAAAGCTTGCCCAGCCTCTTAGCCATGTCTGTCCCTACCAGGATTGGGTGTGTGTCCCATTGTTAGACGTGGCTCCAGTTTGTGCATCTGTTAACAGGTCTTGTTCCTACGAAGAACCCTCTGATGGAAAAGGGACCCACAGTCCTTCTTTGTGCACTACTGTTCAGATGAAAACAAAGATTCAAGAGATTTTAAGTGTCTCTCCCACAGCGGTGAGATTCAGGTGGGACTGTGGTAGCTATACCTTGCAGACCTCTGGGAACTGACTGCTTTTTGTCAGGGAAGGAGAGTTTGCAGCCCATGACATGGCCAGCAAGGATCTCTGACCCTAATTTGTAGGTCAGTGGGATAGCCTCTTGTTGCAAGTACAGCTAATCCTGCACCTTGTATCAGAGCTGACAAAGCAGTAACCCTCCCATCCTGATTATCCCTGTATAAATCTGGCACATAAACAAAAAGAAATACATGGCATATTATTTGGCCCAGGAGTCACTTACATTAAATACAAGTTTTTCCTTCATGGGAAGCTCTTCAAATGTCTTTATACGCTGTGGGGGGTTTATTTTGAAAGTGTTTACGTATCTGTTCAACAAGAGAAAGAGGACAATTTTTGGTGAGTGTGTGAAGTGCACAAGCAGGAAGCATTGGGTATTTCTCTGTTTCTTTAGGCAGTTCCCAGCTATCTTTGAGGTAGGTCATACAAAAGGGACTTGTTAACCAGCCCCCACCCAAATCTCACTCCCCAGTCCCGGGGTACACCCAGCTGTGACTCTCACAGTGCCTGTGCCCTGTGACCTGCAGGTCTCTCTGGGCAGGGGCACTCCAAAAAGCCACAGTAGTGGGTGACTCAGCAGCTGATGGGACTCTCAGGCCACTCGTGGGCTGTCTCTGAGAGTTTTCTCCCACCCAGGGCTATGCAGCGATCTACCACCCCCAACAAACACACAGTCTTAATCTTGCTGATCTCACCTGACATTTTCGGTGCTTCCACAGCTTGAGCTTGTAACAGGAAAATTTTCATTGCACAAAGGATCAGATGCAGGGGGAGACCCACTTTCTGTTGTAAATATTGTGCTGAGGGGTATGTAGTCTTTACCTTCCTAAATGTAAACAAGAAATGAAAGCCTTATTCCTGGGTCCACGTGGCCAGTTGCCCCTGCCTCGGTGACAGCATGCAGTTGTGACATTAATACCTGCTGGACATTTGCTTGCAGCAGGTCGCCCAGCTTTTTCACCAGCTCGGAGAACCGTGGCCTGTCGTTGGGATTGCTCTGCCAGCAGTCCAGCATGATTTGGTAACTGTGAGGACAATAGCAAAGTGAGCACACAGTGGGGTTACAGCTCTGTTTGATTCAAGGCAGCGCAGTCTTTGACATCTTGTCATTGATAGACAGACATAGGTAGGTAACCTAGGTAGGTAAACCTGCTTGGTTTTACAAAGATTCTCTCTAACACCATCGAGCCCTCTTCCTAAAAGTAAAGCAGTAAATTTTCCACAAAAAAAGAAAACCTTCCTGCAACATCCTAGAAGACCACATCAAAAGGATAATTGAGGCAACCAGTCATACTTCCTTTTTTTCATTCCTAATTAAGCATTAAACCTTTGTATTAAACATCTATTAACTGGCAATGTTTAGGTTAAAGTATCCTAAAGGCATCCTAAGATGACTTATATGGATGTGTCACTTCCTTGTATTGGTTGAGCCAAGCTTTCCTTCCTGCAATAAAATATGTGGAAGAGACAAAAAAAAAAGCTCTTATCTACTGTCACTAGGATAATAAAATTAGTCAGTGGGCAATACTTCCAGATAGGCATGGCTGGCTTGCATCCTTTTCATCTGCTAGGACTATTTTTTTTGTAACAGTTGCTATTTAGAGTCATGACATAGCACTCGGGAGGGCACCAAGACACCCACATGTACTTGATTTTGCCTCCAGATGTAAAATACCCTGGACATGTTCATGGTCCTCAGTGATTTGTATCACAGGGTGAATGTTCAGTGTGCTGAATGTGCCTCCTGGCAAGGTGCTCTGTCCTGACCCACCTTGGTCTCCAAAAAAAGGTGTTGGCCATGCAGTAGCAGCTTGAGACTGCACCTGAAGGCAGGGGAGCAGGGAGTGATGGCTGACGTGGCAGTAAGGACTCAGACAACCCGGGTGGGGTGGCTGTGGGTCCCCGTCACCTTCCTTTGCCATCAGACACGGTGTACAGGAAAGGGTGGACCCTCATTACCCGAGTGATTGTGAGGAAGCCTCCATTGTCACTTCCTAAGTCAATATGATGTTAATAATGTCACATTTCTCCAGCACTTATCTCTCTGCATGTCAGTAAATATTAAACCTAGCAAGGAATGAATGACCTTCCTCCTCCTCCTCCTCCTTGCTCAGCCTCCTCAGAGCACAGCCCTGGTGATGCACTGGGCTCAGGTCCTTGTTGCCCCCTACCCTCTCCTACCCTCTGGGAGAGTCAGGGGCCAGGATGGGGCATGCATAAGAAGATACCGATGGAGGGTTGGGTTGTTTGTCCTTAGGCTGGCACAGGGTGCTTTTAGAGGCTGGAACATCCTCTGCAGGGCAGCCCAGGAGGGCGGGCAGTAGTACACAAGGCAAGCAAAGGCATCTTACATCTCCGCAGTCGCTTGCTCTGGAGCTCGCATTCTTGTGCCTTCCTTCAGCCTGCTGCAGAAATCCTCGTCTATTTGGACTCCGGGGTACGGAGAGGCACCTGGAAGTGACATTGGGAGAATAGATACATGCCTTGGGTACCTGTGACCTCGCTGTGGCCCTATGCATCTCCCTCAATTGCTTGGGGTGTGCATCATCAGGTTGCAGAGCTAGGGGTCAGGGGGTGCCCCCCTGCAGGGTCTGGCCCTGCTGGCTGCCACAGGCAGGGAATTACTGCTGGTTGTGCTCCAAGCTCCAGTCTTTGGAGAGGGGGTAAGGTCAAGACCACAGCTATTGGTGGTGCTTTCCTGGCCTAAATAGAAAAAATGCACATGAATTTGGTTTGAACACTATCCCTTGAAAAGCCAATTTGGACTACTCCAAATTCTAGTGAGCACAATATTTAAAAACTTCACATGACAAAAATCACCTTGAAAAAATTGAAATAATTTTTTAAAATGAGGTCACAGTACATTTGCATTGTTTTTCTATTTTCTGTGTTTTTCAGATGCAGCCTGATTGTATTATTGTTTTTTTTCTTTTGTTTGTTTGTTTGGTTGGTTTTTTTTGT
Source organism: Chloebia gouldiae (assembly GCA_003676055.1). Taxonomy (NCBI): domain Eukaryota; kingdom Metazoa; phylum Chordata; class Aves; order Passeriformes; family Passeridae; genus Chloebia; species Chloebia gouldiae. The sequence goes on from QUSF01000006.1 coordinate 4,201,376, forward strand.
TTGGTTTTTTTTTGGGGGGGGGGTTTCTCGTAGACAAAAAAAAGTCAGGAAAAGGGAAAACAAAAGGGTGGGGAAAAGGACCTTTCATAGAGTCAGAGAGTCACTAGGTTCAAGGAGCTGGGGCTTTAAGAAAAAAATGGCAGGTATTATGAGGCTGACCATAAAATCACAAGAGTTGGCAGGCTGACCAACAACATGTATTTAAACTAATAAATGATTGATTGTCCTGAGAATTGTATGGTATTGTTTCCTCTGCTGTTTGCCTCTTTTGTCAGCCTCTGTGTTGAACTCAATTAAGATTCTTCTTTTCTGACAGTCATTGTTGTTCCCACTGAGTGTACATTTTGTATCCTGCCTTTTCCACATGAAAGAAAGGGGAAAAAAAAGGCTTCACCAGGTTTTAATTTCAGATTGCATGCTCTAGTTCATCCTGTGGCATCAGTGCAGATGCTTTTTGCCTGCTGTGTCCAGTAGCCTGGGTGAGGGGGGTGCTGGATCCCTCCTGGGCTGGGGGGACCTCCTGGACTCAGGCTGGAAAGGGGGGTGACAGGATCTGAGACATGCAAACTGTGGGTTTGGCTTCCTTGCTCCCACAAGAGGAATAAGAAGCTTTTGAGAGAGCACTCAGCTTATGGCACTTGGTGTCTTGAATGCTGTCTGTGGCACAGGAGATGGTGCCTTGGTCTTGGGCAGCTGGTGACCCCGAATAACAGCTCTGTGTTATCCCACAGGGTTCCACATTCAATTAAAATGCTTTAAAAATTGCCTGATTTTCCTGGCTAGTGCCATCAGTCAGACAAAGCACTGTGACTGCTCTGGCTATGCTGCCCTGTGTCCTCTGCCAAGGCTTTCTACAGGGAAAAGTGGGAAGCTTAGGTATTGCCCATGGCAGAAGTAGCTGGTAAAGTTCTCAGACAGCTGTGCTATCCTTTGAGGCTTTCAGCTTGGCAAATGAACTTTCAGCACTCTTAAAAGCACCAAAATTTCTAGTTCACAGGGGCATGATAATCCCTCTGCTTCTGATTTAGGTCTCTCTGAAACACCTGCCAAAAGATCATTGGAGGTAATGGATGTTTTCCCCAAGCTGCAGTACCCACTCCTGTCAAGCTCCTGGGGTGCAGAGTTAACATACCCAAGGAAAATATCTCCCACAGCAAGACCCCAAAGGACCACACGTCGCTTTTTGTATTGTAGATTTTATCAAATATGGATTCAGGAGCCATCCACTTGAGAGGAAGTCGAGCCTGGAGTAAAAGGGACAAATCTGACTATTATTTTCAAAGCCTGAAAGATTTTAATCATAGATGAATCAACTATATATTGTTATGTAAATAATTACCATTCAGGCAGGAACCTGTGGGATTTCCTTACAGGCAGTCAAGATAAACCCACCCTCATTCATACCCTTAATAAATTGTTGGAGTAAAAGACTTTTTAAAAAAACATGTGGCACAAAACACCAGACATTGGAAACCTGTGACCAAGCCCTTTCTTTTCAGGGATGTGGGAGTGTGTAGGAGCAGAAGTCTCTTGCCAGCATCCTAGAGACAGGGCAGAAAGCCCTGCATCCAAGCACCAACCATTCTGGAATGATATTGGAGATATTCTGGGGGATATTTTCAGAGCCAGAATTGCAGGAGCACATCAGCAACCCTTGAAACCCCTCAGCGCAGGTTGTTAGGGTCTCCTGCAGTACCAAAGCTGTGTGAACATTTCCCAGCTAATTTGCAATGCTGTAGACCCTGGAAGCTATTTACAGATATGGGACTAGCTGCCAGGTGGGTGAGACCTCCAGAAAGAGACTTTCTGCATGACTGCAATGTCTACACCTAATTCCCATGGCTGGGTGCAAGCACAGTTTGCTGGCCCAGCCCTTCAGGGCAGGGCTGGCAGGGCAGTCACTGCCTGCTCTCTGCAGCGGGGGCAAAAAAACAACAAATAGGTGCTGGAGGAGCAGGTCCTGCTCAGCTGCTCCACGAGGGTGCCACGAGCACTGGGGGTACACACCTTCTTTTGGAGGGGCTGTTTTCCTTGAAGGAAGTTTACAGAGGAAGGGGGTTATGGTGAGCCAGCCAAGAAATGTCTAAAAAACAAAGTATTAACAGGGCAAAGCTGTGAAGCAGTTAGCATGTCTAAGCCTTATGGCTGAGGACTGAAATGCTTCCCAGACCCACAACACACCTGGACAGCTCATCTTCACATAAAAACTATGACAGCTTTTGAGTTCTTAAATTCGGGAAATGTGAACGTCTAGAGAACGTTTTGGTGGACAGTTTGGAATGACATATTATAAACATTTGAGTGAATAAACAGCATCTTGACTTACATCTCCTTTTCTCACATAATCAGGATTCTTATAAATATCTCTTGCGAGGCCAAAATCACAGATCTTCACAACGTTGTTCTCAGATAAAAGGATGTTTCTGGCTGCCAGGTCACGATGAATGCACTATAATAAAACAGTTTCACAATCAAACTGCATTTCCTTATTCCTGCCCACAAATTTCCTGGCTCCCATATACTTTTAAAAATTTATAATAATTATTATTATTTTTATTACATTTAATTTTTTTAGAGAAGTTGTCTGTAGTTTACATGAAGTTACTGTAAACAGCAGTAATTATTTTTTTTTTAAATTACTAAGTCCAGAAAGTGACAAATTTGTAAACCCTTTGACATTTCCAGGGCAAGAGCTGAATCATTTGGAGCTTCCTAATATATGTTGAAATTAAAGAAAAACCTACCACAGCCAAAAGATCTTGCCCAAATGAATGAGCTTGACCCGCTGCCTTCAGTCATGATCCTGTGTTTATGGACTATGGATACTTGGATAAACACAGTTATATTTATAATGCCAAGAGGAAAACGGCTCTTCCTTTGGGACCTCTCCCAAGGAAGGTGTCACTACAATGTAGACATGATTTCACCTCTGAATCCTGTCCTTCTGCAGTGAAAAACCCTCCGTGCAAAACTCACCTTTCTGGAGGAGAGGAACTCCATGCCTCTGGCCACCTGAAAGCTGTAAGAGATCAGGTCCTCCATAGTGAGGGGCAACTTGTACAGGTCATCAGCATCTGCAGAGGTGGAAAGCAGAGTTTGTAACCAAGATAGCTCACAGGCAATTGTTTTCCCCTTTTCTTACAGACCCCATTATTCCCATAAATTCAGTCTTTATGGAGGGGTATTTGAAGGTCAACCCACTGTCACTAGGAACAAAAATAGTGCTTGCTTTACACCCCATGCTTTGGACACTGCTGTGTTTTCCCCGAAGATAAGAAGCAGTCAGAACAAACAATCCCACATTTTCCTGTCAGATTTAGTAACCCTGGAAATAATCTTTTTTTAAATCTTCTCCCCTCTGGACATGACCCTCTGAGCATCTCCCACGGATGTTTATTAGGGTGATAAATGAGGAAAAGAATTTCAGGGATTCACAGTATGTTGTAAAAATATCACAGTCTGTGTAGGGACAGGAAGGAATTAATACCTACCCTCCTCGTCCTCCTCCACATCGCTCAGACTTTTATCTTCCTGGAACCCAGAGCTCGCAAAGCTCTCCCTGCTGGTGACACTGGCCAGCCTTTGTTTTTTGCTTTCCACTGGCTCAACATCCTTTTTATCTTTCATTGGCTCTCCCTGCAGAGAGAAGTCCTTCAAACAAAAAGAGAACAGGTGCTACATCAGAGCAGTGGAGGGGGTGGGGAGGAACCGAGTCAGACTGCCGATGCCTTTCTGCCAGCCTGGTGGTCTCTGTCATGTGTGGTCACATCTGTCATGGGCAGGGGTGTCCAGTGCCACTGTGGCGGGCAGGGGCTGGTGGCAGGCCTCTGTTCCACCAAGGTCATCATCCCCAGAGGGCAGAAATTTGGTGGCTTGGGAGCACCAGCACATGATTTTGGGGTAACCAGGGCAGTGGGCTATCTCTGCTGCAGCGAGGATTTGCAGGGTGTATGGATAGACCTGTCTGCTGGCCATGCCTCAGCCTGAAATGAGACATCTGGAAGGGCCCATTTCTCTCCAGCAGACAGAGAAGGAGCATAAAGAAGTGAGTTGGGAAGGTTGTGCTCATAATGGAGGTATTCCAGACCTCTCAGACCTTTGGTCTCAACCTGCTTAGGACATCTGTCTCTATGTCCCTGCACAGGGTTTGGTGTGGGCTTGCAAGCCCTTTCCATGAGGAGCAAGGTCACCTGGTGTTTGAAACAGCTGCTGTTGGAAGTGTTTGCCTCTCTTCAATGCCTTAATCCAATGCTTTCTTCTTATGGACAATCTTATGATGGTTTAATGGAACACATGCAACACTGTTTGGAAAAGCTCTCTCACTGCTACCTGTAGAGCAGCCGGGCTGCCTGGCCATACTCTTGCCCCCTCTTACTTTTCCCCTTGTCCTGCAACAATCTCTACTCCCTGTGCATGCTGGTGCAGAGCCAAACTTCCACCTCCTTCCTGTCCAGGCAACATTCCCAAGGGTGCTGGAGCACTGGGTGTGGGAACAGGGTTTGGGAATGACTCCACTCAGCATGGACCCTGCCCAGCCATGCTCCCTGCTGAGCGTCCCGCTGTGTAGGAGGAGCCAGTTGTGTCTCATGTGGAGTACAACATGGACAGCCTTGGGAACAGAGACTCAGCAAAGGCCTTTCAGAGGGGGATGGCCTCTCGGGGGGGCTCTCCCATAGAGCCCTCCCAAAAAATAAATCCCTGAGATACTTCTGAGCTTTTGGCACAGCTGAGCAGAGGCTTTGAGACCTGGTGTTCTGTATCCAGGCTCCTAAATCTGATGTCAGAGCCCTGGATCATTTGGAGGATTTTATCTGGAAAAATTTGAATTTTCTGGGCCATTTGGATTTAGGTTTGTAATAAGAAACACATCATGAGTTTGATTCAGTGGGCTGTGGGATGTGAGGACAAGACGCTAGTCTCTTTTCCTCTTGATAGCTCTTCTCCTCACACAATAATAAGATTACTTGTAAATCTCTGAATATTGGGGTGTCTTGGGACATGAGATTTAATTGTTATTATCTTGTTTGTGCTCCCAGTAGTACTGAAATAAGTAGGCAAAACCACTTCCTTTGTCTTTGCTGACCTCAAGCTCACTAGGAATGGGTTCATCAAAAGCAGGGCAAGAGCACATGGGGACACTTTGGATAGGATCCACTTTCCCTGGCTGTAGATGGCTGCAGCCAAATTAGTCACAGCAGTCTCCTTGCATGGTCAGGGAGGGAGAGGTGAATCCTTTCTTGGCACAACACATCCCACACCAAATATTAATATAGGTCAGGTGAACTTCATATTTCATCCAAAAGTCATTTCTCTCCTTTGGTAGAAGAGAGTCTGAGGAGACCAGCTCAGAGCTGACATCTACATTACCAACACTTACATCAGGCAAGATGAACCCTACCAGGACCATCTGCTTCCTCACCTTGTTAGGGCAGAAAAGATTCCTTTTGCTCTTCAGATAGTTTGATAAATTCCCATACTTGCAGTATTCAACAATCACCATCAGAGGCCCTGGGCAATTAAATTAAAAAAACAAACAAACAAACAAAAACAAAATAAAAATAAACCAACTAAGCAAAAAAAAAAAAAAACCACATTTTGAGCAGCATAAAGCAATAAAAGGTGGTGTCAGTTCTGAGAAATGCCCGTAATTACATACTCATCACTACAACTTGAGTCCAGAATAACTGGCAGCTTGTCCTAAGAGCTAGAAAGCTGCTTGAAGGACACTGCACATAATCAAAACAATACTGCTTCTGGAAATTAGGGCAGGGCCTAATTTTGGAAAGCTGGGTCTTGAGTCTGGGTCCTGAGGGACGCTCTGTTTCCTCTTTGGGCAGTTCAGACTGGAGTCTCACAGCCCACACACACTTGTTGAACTAAAATAGGTGACATATCTAAACCAAACAATCTCCCATACTTGTATTTTGATTTTCTTAGTGTGGTATCATGGAGGATTTTACAGCAGCTGCATTGTGATTCAGGGCCAGCAGACGATATCCCTTGTTCCCAGCCTCTCCAGATCATGTTTAACTTGAGTTTGAGCAGTGGAGTGAAGGAGATAAAGGACAGCAAGTGGCATATTCCTAAGTTCACACTTCATATATTAATATTAAAAGAGAGTTTTAAAAGCAGAAATGTTTAATCACTTCATTAAACGACTGAAAATTTCTTTTTCTTTTCCTCTTTTTTTTTTTTTTCCCACCAAGTACAGGATTAACTTGAATATAAAAGTTCCTAACATGGCCTCTGGATGAAAAACAACATGGGTCACTGGCTGTTATTGGGAGATAATCCAAACACATTTTCAGAGCAGTGCAGATTTTTTTTACCTCCATTTTTTGTGCAAGCTCCCAACAAATTAACAATGTTGAGATGATGACCAATGTGGATTAGGATTTTCAGCTCTGTCATCAGTGCTTTGTACTCACTTGCTGTGGCCCCTTCTGTAAATACAAAATAAAAAGTCAATGTGAAAAGGCAAAGTACTGGTCCTGCTGAGCTGTACCACTTCTCGTTACTTTCCACTGAAATAATCTCCATTACTGGATGTACTTCTTGTATTGATGTTCTTTCTCTGTTCCTCCCTGCTCAGCATCCTCTTGGTTGCAATTAAACCCATAAAAAGAGTCAGGCTCAACTTCCTCCCAGTAGACTCCGTCCTATTCAGAACTGAGAGATTTTTTTACATGAATAGTTCTGATGTTTCAGCCAAAAAAAAAAAAAAAAAAAAGAAAGAACAAATAAAAAGGGATTTCAAGATGGTAATTAATTCTATCTAGAACTGGTTTCATCTGACCTGACTTCAGCTATCTAAGGGTTTATACTACCCTGAACTAATCAACATTTTAAGGGGTCAGTGGCAAGAGCAAAGTATTTCCAGAAGCTGCTGCAGCCATCAAGTTTAGCTATCTATATAAGGGAAAGATGAACTACCCCTGGGTGATGCCTGCCTGGTTCTGTTCATTATGTAGGAAGCCTGGAGATAGATTAGGGAAGTAAATATGAATTGGTTAAAGTGAAGTGACTGCATCTCACCCTTACCTGTCATGGTCAATAATAATAGGAATGACATAAGAAATCCCTCAAATAGATCCAAAACATTCTATTTAGTGTTGAGTGAAACTTCTCACTTCCCCTGAGCAAATTTTTTTCCTGCAGGATTTGATTTCATTAAGAAAACAAGAAAAAAACCATATTGCTTTGTGTAGGCCCAAAAGGAATTCTTCAGTTTAGTGACACCAAGAGCAAGAACAGTCTATGGAAAAAACCCTTGAGCTGGATCTTAAAGAGCTTAGTTTCAACATCTGAATGGAAAGTTTTTCTTGGTGTCCCTGACAAAACTTGTCTTGTACTTGGTGATCTGCTGTTTGCCTGTATGGGTGGTGACACCTCTCCTCCACCACATGGGAATTCTGTGAGGACAAGGCCTAATGAATGAGCGCTGAGTTCCTGGATAATCTAGTGAGGACACAAGGAATGAGGCAGATCTCCCTGTGCTTTAGGTGAGATACTAAAGATGCTAAAGGTCTGGTCACCACTGGCTCTCTTCATTGTCAGCAAAGCTGAACAGGACTCAGCTCCCCATATAGAGGAGTCTGCCTGAGGATGGGATGAACTGTTGTCTCACCACTGCCAGTGAAGGGCATTTGAGTGACTAACTCAGGTACAAGCATCTACTCTGCACATGCACTTGTGGATCCCACCAGGAAGACTTCATGCAGCTGCCTTCTGCTCCCATCCATTCCAGGAGCACCCACTGCTCCTTGGTGGTGCTGGTGGCACAAGAAGCCTGCTGATGTACATAAAGAAACCCTGGACCCATCAGTCCACTCCAAGGGCTGGAATTTACGCGTAGACATCTCCTGATAAGTGATAAGTAAGTGTATGTGAAGCTGGGAGCCACTGGCTAAGATGGATTCATTAAAGCTACACCGATCAGAGGCAACAGAGAGCATTGGGGTTCCAAGCCATATTGGCAGAACAGGGGATGTGTCCTGGCAGAGAAACAACACCAGAAAGGATTCAGGGATTAAGACAGATAAGCAGTGCAGCATAAACTCCTGGGGCAACTAAAAAAAAAATAAAATAAAAAGCCTGCTCTGATCCTTACACATATAAAGAAGAGAAAGCTTCCTAGCTTTCATAGGAGGGATGACATAGGAGGGATGCCACCGGGACTCTGGGTTTGGGAATTCAATTACAGCTGCTGCAGGCTGTGACTGAATATCATCCTGCTTACTAACATCCCAAGTGCCCTCTTCAAATTAATGAGGGGGTTTTGTCCTTTCTGCTCCAATGAGAAAGGTGGCAGTGAATAGCTGGGGGATGATTTTACTTTCAGATGAGCACTGGTGTATGAACAGTGCTGGCAAATCCATTGCACAACCTCGGTGTCAGCATCCTAAGCACCGTGTGATGAGCCTGTAGCCAGTTCAGAGGGGACACGCCTGCACAACACCATCAAGATTTAAACTGCTCAATGTGTTTAGCTTAATAAAAGCGCCTTCATGATGAAAAATCATTATAAAATCTAATGGAGGAGGTCAGAATGAGATGCAAAAGTCAGGCATGTGTGAATGAAACATAAGGCATCTGGTTTTAACAGTTAGGTGATCATTCCTTGGAATGAATGACCAAGGAAAATATGAAAGCTTCTATCCAAGTGTCTTTACATCAAGGTGTATACCTTATACTTCAACTAAATTTAATTTACAGCATTTGGTATAGAGTCAGTTGAGCATAATGGTACGACTTTTTACTGAGAATGCAGTTCTTATTTCATTTGTGCATTTGTGGTGGTCCTGCAACTTGATTTGTACACATTTTGGAGGCTTCAAAAAGTTATTGGGGGAAGCTTTTGCTTTTGACAGAATTGTATAAAAAAATGTCCCACTATATATTTTTTTCCAGTGCAGCTTTGCAACAATATACCTTTCAACATTTTCACAGCAACTATTCTGCATGTTGGTGATTTCCTAATTCCAAAGGCAGATGCTTGTACCACCTTTCCAAATGCTCCGTGTCCAAGAGACTTCCCTGTAAAGAAAATAAAGTAGAGAGGTACATTTTGGTAAAAAAAAAAAAAAAAAAAAAAAGGAATCCTGTCAGCAAATGGCTTCATAGATGATGAACTGAAAAATGCACTTTCCAATGAGTCCCATAGGTATATTTGAAACATAGAGCTGGTTTGGGTTTTTTGGTTTATTGGGTTTTTTAAAAAGTAAGCAGTCAAACTAGAAGACAGAGTCATCAGAGGGAGCAAGTGATATGAGTGAAAATGTCATTAAATGAATGCAACCATTCTGTGAAGGTACACTAGCTTCAAACTTGATTTTTTCAGTCTAGCTCTGCCAGAGAAAGATTTAGCTCCTCTTTTCCCCGAGCACACTGCACCATGCAGCAGCCTGTGGTGCTGCCAGTTATGTCCTTAATAACACAGACCCACTTCCCCTTTTACAATGTGTTCAAATAGACAGCTCTGGCTGCCTCTGCCCTGCTACAGAGGCTGTCAAGCTTGGCCAGGGAGATCTTGTCAACATATCAGCTCTAGCAATAAGTTTTATTCCCCAGTAGTTTTTCTGATTGCTTTTGTGCTTCACTTTCAGCAGAACCCAGATACCAAAGTGGCTAACAAGAGTATGGCAGCAGGGTCTGCTGCATAGAGAAGAGCAGAAAATAACAGTCAGCTTTTCATATAAAAGCAAAGGATAACATGTACCATATATTTGTTTCTCAGATATGCACATGTGGCATGACCATCTCCACATGACAATTTCCTGTTCCTATGATGAACAGGACCTGTTTGACTAGCTGTCACATGGACATCTATCTTGTTGGTATCTGAGTGAGAGATTAATCCCAATCAGATACTTGCAAGCAGAGAAAAAGAGCTTCTGTCTGTAACAGTTTAAATCAATACTGCCTTTTATGTCATATCTAAACTGTAATTCTCAGTACGTCTGTCACTAGAAGCAAATAACATGTTATAAAAGCAATGGAAACATGAAGTGGAATATGCTAAGCCAAAAAAAACCCTAGAAAATTATTTCCACCCTAGGTGAGCAAAAGTGTTGTCATTTTTTACAGCAAATAAAAACTACACACAACTTGATGTACATGACTGAAAAGCATTAACAAACTGACCTTGGTTTGTGAAGGGCTTAGTGTTTGATAGAGAAATATAGATGAATCAGTGTGCATCTAAAAACCTGCTGTCACCTTTTTCAGTTACTGCATTTAGATTCTTCGATCAGCAGATGTGTAAGGGAAGCATCATTAAGACTCAGGTCTCAGTTTTCTTAGTGAATTGATGGTTTTAGTCCTTAACATTTTGACTGTCAGTGGTTTCTACACAAAGAACTTGCAGTTTGGGCTATGAAACCCGCCATTCCTTTGTTTAATCCGTAGCTTTAATCTGTTTCCATCACTCTTAATTCACTTCCCACACTGTGATAACCTACTTAGTCACCACTTGGAAAACACACCACCTCATACAACTGCACAAAGCTGCTAACCTTTCAGAAAGGAGAATGAGCTCTGGAAACAGCAAAACAGCACTTCCTTCTCTAAACAGTGGTGTGATTCAATGGGAAACTGTAACAACTCTCAGACTTGCTGCTCTGCTGCTGTTTGTACCCTGCTGAATAGTAGCACCGGACAGGGCTGCTTTAACTTTACATCACGTAGATCAAAACTCCACAGTTTAGTATGCAAATGTGGCTGTGGTTCTTCTTACAAAAGTCCCTTCTGTTGACATTGAAAGTAACTACAAAATTATTAATCAGACTAATATTAAATTGTGCAACTCTCTGAGCAGTCATTTTGCCATAGCCTTTGAGCAGCTACACTGGATATGTTTGGGGTAATGCTCAGGTATGTAATGCTGCAGCATTTAGATCCAGACCAGTGAAGCAAAGCGCTCTACTTAAGTTTTCCACACTTGACTTGGATTTACTGGGCCATTCAGAACACATTAAATTGAACATACGCCTCAGTCAAGGAGTTTTGGATCAGGAGATTTTCCTTTCAGTCCCATTTTAGCAGGGTCCTTCAAGCATGTCAGTTGCTGGAGCTGGAGCATCAGCAAGAAGCATTTGCAGACGCCTCACCCTATGTCTGTGGGAAGGCACAGGCTCGAAGGTGTGCTCTTTTCTCAGGTTCTTTGCCACTGTTTGAGTCATCTGGGTTTTCCCCACGGGTGGCTTCACGTTTTCCATTATGTTTCACAGGACAGCTGTGCACGTGCAGGAGAGTGGGAAGTGCTGTGCCTGGTGCCAGCGCCGTGGGCTAGCAGGGCACAAGAGGGAGCGGGCTCGGGAAGCCCACTGCCACCAGTGCCTGTGACACGGTGCTGGAGCCAGCAGCCTCACTGCCCTGGGCCCTGCATCCCGGCATCAGCACTGTGCCACCTCCCCAGACTGGGAAGGTCAAGCCCAAATGGAAGTGGAGAAGCCCACGATGGCTCAGCTAACACAGCGTGTTATCGCCAACCACGCTGACAGTGATTTATGGCACCAGCGGTTTTGTGCCTAATGAAAAGATGAGATTTTATTCTCAGTGAGACTAATCTAAGCTGAATGTTAATTACCCTGACTTCAGTGATGCCCATATGAAATTTCCTGTAATGTCTGTACCTCTTACAGATGAAGGGATAGTGCTGTTATATAAGCATTGCATTACAGCTGTGGGCTATGTGTATGCATGTTGGAGGAACACACAGCAAAAGAGATGTGGGCTGAAAGGAGAGACTTCTTTGCAAAAGTTACAATAAATATGTGTCCTGGAAGATAAGTAGGTGGAAAGAGAAAAACAGTCACATCAGATGCTGGAAGGGTTGCATTTCTAAGTAAAAATATTTTTTAAAAACCATAGAAGCACATTTTGTGTTTGTGAGACACTAATCTTCAGGGACTGCCAAGGTTACTCAAAGACTGAGCCAACTGCCATCTAAGCAGGATTTGCACTGACCTAATCTCGCATACTGCACATACACAACTTCTTCAAATCTGGTTCTCATTCATTGTCAGCATTCTTTATTTGTTTACACCAGTTCTTCCACTTTTAACTCATTCTCTGGTCAGCGTTTGTCACCTCTGGACTCCAAACACTAACCCTGAAAAGCATGGGTTTTTCTTTGGTGTTTACATTCCATTTCTATTTGTTTCTTTCCCAGTGGTCACACTGTCTGCACATCAGGCTCTTGGTCCATTGCTGTAAGAAAATTGTCTGAAGATTGAAGTCACTCCAGCACAAGGTTCCAGCATTCCCAGAATTATGTATGACAATTATAAATCGAGAGCAATATATTTCAGCTGTGCTTATCCACATCTGGCCACCTTGTGTCTTCTGGCAGGCAAATTGTGGTCCTAATTTTGCACATGTTAACCAAGTTCCGTCCCTGATACCCAGGAGACAGGAGGAATCTGTTACAGCTTCTAACTAAAATGAAAGGATTTTCTAGACCTTGCTGTAGGACAAATGTAATGCATGCCTGAAAGAACAAACAGCACTATGGCAACGAGGCTGTGCTTATCAATGACGTTTTAATGTTGACCTTCTTGCTAAAATCTGTGTGGCTTCTGGAGGGATTAATCAACTTCAAAATAAGGTCCCTTCCCCCCCTTCCCTTCTCATCAGCTCCATACTAGGCTTAATAAAGAATGGTCCCAAATCCATGCCTTTTGCTGGGACATCTACTGGGGAGCTGGCTGTAGGTTTAAAGTTTTTAAGGGTATTTATTTATTTATGTGTGGACTTACATGTCACTTTCTTGCTCTTTATGGTGCAATAACAGAATATTTATAAAACTGCAGCACAGAGGGAAAACAAGGAGGTTGTGCTGGAAAAAGAAGGAGAGGGAGAAACAGGAAGGGGTGCAGGATGGATTATGAGGACCCATTTCTGCACAGGCTTTTTTCCAAGTTTCCTGATTGAAGAAGGGGAAGAATACCATAGAATCATAGAATCTCTTGAGTTGGAAGGGATCCTGGTCCTGGACAGCACAATTCCAAGCAGCATACCATATGCCTGTGAGCATTGTCTAGATGCTTCTTGAGCTCTGTCAGAGTGGTGCTGTGGCCACTTCCCTGAGGAGCCTGTTCCAGTGCCCAATCATCCTCTGGGTGAAGAACCTTTTTCTAATACGCGACCTAAATCTCCCCTGACACAACTTCAGGTCATTTCCACAGGTCCTGTTACTGATACCACAGAGAAGAGATCAGTGTCTGCTCTTCTCTTCCCCTCACAAGGAAGTTGTAACTGCAGTGAGGTCTCCTCTCTTCTCCTCTTTTCCAGGCTGCACAGACCAAGCAGCCTCATCTGCTCCTCAAACAGCTTTCCCTCCAGACCCTTCATCATTATTATAGTGAATCATCAAAATTACAGTAAATGCCAAAGGTCAGGCTCCTGAGTCTAGAGAGAGAAACATCAAGGTTGTCAGTCTGATTTGGAATTCTTTGGTGGCTCTTTTTGTGTCATGTTTTAAGTAAATCAGTTTCAAATATATAGAATGCATCATTCTTATCTATATTCTCCTTCTGTGGGCAGGTGACCAACTTAATAGATGAGGGAAAGGCTGTGGATGTTGTCTACCTGGACTTTAGTAAAGCCTTTGTCATTGTCTTCCACAGCTGTTTCCTCAAGTAAACAGGTAGATTATTAATGGTTGGACTTCATCTTAAGGGTCTTTTCCAACCTAAATGATCTCGTGGTTCTATTTTCTCTTTCCTACATGAAGTCCAAATATACATGTGAAAAGTCAAGTAAACATGGTCAATCAGTCCCAAAGGCTGTAATTCATTCACAGGTCAGCGCTCTCAGTGTGGAACAGATCACACCAAACCTTGCAGTACATTGTGCTGAGTGCCTAGAACACATCCAACTCCTCTTTACCCATAGTTACAGATACAATCAATCCAAACTCTATATGAACTATTCCAATATTACCTAATTTTAGCCTTTCTCTTGCAATTTCCCACTTGCTGGCATCATAAGGTAGACGTTCACATTGCTCATCCAAGGGGACTTCATCAGGATCCATTATGATTGACAGGTAATGGTTGGTCTTCATTTCAGAGGAACGAGGCTAGAAAACAAAGACATTGCAAAATGAAAAAGAGGATTAGAGTATCTGTCAGCATCTTCTTGTTTGGTCCAAGGGCTCCAAGTTAATTTTGTTCACAAGGCTGAGTGTTTCACTGCACACTGGATGGTTTGCTTATGCTCCCTTTGGCTTTTCTATATATTGCAAGAACTTTTATATAAAAGAAGCTCCTTCCTCTAGCTTTCCTCCCATCTGGACATACCAGTTTCTTCAATTAAATCCATGTGGGTCTCTATTAACATATGGTGTTATGACACAGGCCCTCTGCACTGTCAGGAGAAATACTTTCAGCAAGTGATTAAACATTGCTGATAAAAATAACTTTCCTTCATGGTTGTGCAAAGCAAGAAGTGGCCACATGCAACAGATGGAGTTCTACTGCCAGTGTTTATTTGTTCCATATATCCCGCAAAGATAGGTCATATGTGGTTAGAAATTGTGCAAGACAAGTCATCAGGACACTGGACATGGTACACTTAACAAACTGCTGACAAATTTATAGGATTTTTTATTTCTTTGATATAATTTCTGAAAAATTTACTCAAACCATTTGAGTCTGGAGGAATTTATAAACAGCTGGACTCAAACACATAATTTAAAACATAAAATTTCAAATTTATTTGCCAGTTTAGTTTCTCCTGAGCAAATGGATTATCTACTTCATGTGAGAAATATAAAGAAAGATGAATCTAATCTGAAAGTTTCCTGCAGTTCATCCATTTTGAAATATATATTCCTTCAAAGAGCATCAAGATTTCCATTCTAATCCACTGGCCTTTTCTTGACACAGGAGTGTCTTTCTATAGAAAAGGTCTAGTGTTTGCCATAATTTCCTGGCTATTCATTGGAATTTATAGGAAATCTGCACAACTGAACCTGAAGGTGTTGCTTTTCCTAAACTTGTGGAAATAGCACATGGAAAAAGACATACAGATACCACAAATATACAGATATAACCACATATTCTCTTTTCTCTTATTTGCTTCAACTGCCTCCTCATACTTTCAACTTCCCTCCCCTACAGCTTGAAAATATGTCCCTAATACCTGCATTTCTAGGCATGTTTTTTGAGAAGGATATTCCCAGCAGTGCATGCCTTGATTACAAACACAACTAGATTAAGATTACATTAATTAACAACTGCTGTTCTAGTTGCTTTTCATCTGCCCCAAACCCATATATTTTGTCCCAAGAAGGATGCATTGATGCTAGGGAAAAAGTCAGGAAGCTTAAAGCCTGGCTCCAAAGCATCCTCTAAGTGTGGAAACAACATGGATAAATGGGGTATGAGTAGAAACAGAAACTTGTTTGGTGGTCCAGAAAGGACATTTCTAGATAGAGATGTATGTACTGGAGTGCTCCTACCCATCACTTTAGAAGAGCTTTTAAGTGGACCCATCCCAGAAAAAGCAATAGGGGAGTGGAAAATCTGGGCAGTTTCCCACAGTTCATTCTTCAGATGCACTCAATATCAAATTTTTGGCACAAATAGAGATTTGAAGCAACATTTTCAATGATGAAAAATTGTTAAGGATATAATCTGTCCCTATGTGCATCATAGAGAGGTTTTAAGTAAATGCTCTTGGAGAGCAAATTTTTTTTCTGTTGTGGCAACATAATTTGTATATAAAATTTAATTCAGAGCTAATTCCAGACATAAATCTTTGAGAGTAAGGGTTTATAAGAGAAACATAGAGAAGTCCATAAACATAGACTAACACTAGCTGGAAAGTTGCCTCAATATGTCATTTAGTTAAAGTCCCTTGTTCTACATGATATTTTTATTATCTGATGATATTTTTATTATCTTTTAGCAATCTAACAAGTTTCAGTCTCATAAAAAAAAAAAATATCTGCAACCCCCTGCTACATTTAAAGCTTACTTTTCCCCAAGATTTGCAGTCACATTATAGCTTGCTTCATCATTACTGCTGAGCATTCAGTACTGGTCCCTCTTGCTTTGTAATTTCCCTTACAGCTATGAAGTTTCTCCACAGTTTCAGCTGACCTCTGCTTTCCTTCCCCCCCAAACTCCCACGCATTTCTCCTCACCAAAGCTTGCAGCAGTAGGAATGCAGGCAGAGTGACTGCTGCCACACTGCCCTGATTTGGAGGTCTAGTGCTGCTTTCCCATCAGTCAATAAAATTCCTTATTACCCAGACTAAGACACTGGCAAGCCTTAATGCAGGTTGAGATGACATGGTCTGTCAGGCTAGAGTGGATCTTCAGCAGCCATCCCTCAGCCAGCTGGGACACATCCAGCTGTGGTGGCTGTGAGCAGATCCCTGTGGTGCTCTGTGTGATACCCCTGGGCTGGTGGTGATGTGAGAATGAGGAGAGGGGCCATACAGCCATTCCTCAGCTCATGTCTTACAGTGCCCCAGTACCTTCCCTCAAATTCATCTGCTCCTGCAGGTGACACTGAGATCTTCCTGCATGACTGAGGAGTTGCATTTTGTGCTCAGGAAAGCCGCCATGGCTTAGCCTGCACACACCATACCATGCAGACAGGGTGCTGTCAGCAAAAAAGGGTTTTAAACCATCACGGTCAGCCTTGGACAAGAAGGAGGGTCAGCTGCAGGGGCAGTTAAATTTATCATGTTGGTACACAATCATCTGCTCTAGAAGCTGCACTATCAAAACTCCTTCAGCAAAATATCACTTTGGAAGTGATGTAATTATACCAGACACTGTGTGAACCAGACCCCAGCACATTCCATGAAGATCTGTCATTCCCACTCACTCAAATCTTCAAAGACATTAGGATGCCAAACTCCCACAGTTTTTATAGGGGAATGAGGATGCCTTTGGTGTGAGTCAGGCACCCGAGTTCTTGTGAGCCTCAGAGCCTTGTCCCCACCCGGGCTTTTCTTTCTGGCTTACTCATACTCAGGCTTGCAAATCACAGTTCTCCGGCATCCATCAGCAGCCTGGCTATTTCACCAGGAACAAGGGTGAGCAGTATCAAAGAATCATAGAATCATAGGATATTCTGAATTGGAAGAGACCCACAAGGATCATCAAAGCTCAATTCCTGGCCTTGCACAGGGCAGTCCCAAGAGTTGTGCCATGTGCCTGAGAGTGTTGTCCAGACACTCCTTGAACTCTGGCAGACTTGGTGCTGTAAAAGTGAAACAGAATTTTTCTTTGGTAGACTCAGCAATCCCAGCAGCTTGGGAAAAATTTTCTGACATGAGCAAAGGGCTGCCAAGGAGAGGCAGGCAGGTGCCACAGGGACATCCCTGTCTGTTCCTACCCTCTTCAGCTTGCGAATGAAAAGGGTCAACAGGAGCCAGAACAGCGTCGCAGCCACACAGGTACAGGTCAGAGTTATCAGTTCCAGGTTTGACCTCTCCGATATGCCTGGGAAAATCAAGAGGGAAACATATTAAAAAATGACTTGCAAACCACGGGCACTTCATGGAGTTTTTTTTGCCATTAAAATAAAATACCAGGAAGGACCAGCTCTTTTCAATGGGGTATTAATCTCTGTTTGGACTGGCTCACAGAGCCAAAAGAAAAAGGTCTCCTGCAGCCTCAGGAGAGGACAGAGCTGCACGGAGGGGATGGCTCTGCAGGGCCTTTCCCACAGGCAGTACTGTGGTGTGAGAGCTGCTGCTAATGAAGCTCCTGGGAGGGTTTGTGCTCGTGTAGGCACCAGTGGCTCCAAGTGTCACCCAGAGCATGTTGCAGTGCTGCTGCTTGGGGTTTGCTGTCCAAGACCTGATGCCTTTCCTTATCCACTTCTCAGAGAGCTCTCCCCTGCTGGTGGCTGAGCCCTGCAGCCTGCACCTCTATCCCAGACATGCTGTAAACCCTCCAGCCCTCACCAAAGCCATCACTGGGGGTGGCCTGGGGATTCTCTTGGAGACTCATGGTCTTGCCAGCAGAAGTCCATGAGCTCTTCTTCCCGTGGCTTGCATGGATCTGATTTGTCAGCCTAGGGGCTCAGCTCATACACAGCATGGTACCAGGGTCTTGACCCTTCTTCCCACTGGCAGAAATCCAGGGAATATGGCCTAGCATTTCCTCCAATCCATGGCTTCCTGGCAGGCTCTGTGCCCCCAGGTCTCCTGCCAGTCACACCAGCAGCACAGGGCCAGGCTCCTTGAGGAAACATGGGACCCCCTCCTTTCCCAGCAGCACCCCACAGAACCCAGGTGGCAGGGAGCTGGGAGAGCTCTAGAAACCAGGGAAGTGATTAAGCATAGAAAGGGAAAAAACAAAACCAGAAACAACTGAAAATAAAGCAGCGTGAACATTAGAAATCTGGACAGTATTAGAGCCCACTGACAAATCTTTAAAAATACCAAAATAAAATTCACTTCAGACTGCTATTTAGGGATTTGTAAGATAGTTTCAGGGCATTTTGTTTTGCAAATCCTGTGATCACATAAAAATCCAATACTTCCCACAATATGTTTTCGATCTGATTGGTAGAAAATGCAAGAAGAACCATCATATCCTGCCTCTTATTCTGATATACCCTCTAGAGAGGCTAAATGAGAGGACAAGGAGGAGTAATTCTGAACATGATTTCACAGTAGTTTTGTCAACTGCACTTGCAGAGTTTCAGAGCCTGGCAGTTTGGTGTTACTCCTAACAAATGAAAAAGGTGTTATTGTGTCTCACTGGTAAGTTTACTGGGTAATTCAGAGGGATTGTGCTGGTTTTAGGCAAAAGGCTACAAACCTTTGTTTAGAGGATGTGTTGCTTAATTAGCATAATGTCTTGTCTCCCTAAAAATCAGCTAATTAGATTTGCTTTCATGCCCCATATCTAAAATTTCCCTGGCATGTCCATTCTGGAGCTTTGAGAATAAATCTCATTGTGGAAACGCATGACTGCAACAATGAATGGAGATACAATAGTCTCCAGAAATACCAAGAGAGTTCTCTTTTCACAAGTATTTTTTTCAAGTACTTGATTTAGATATAGAATATAGTGATAGCATAAATAATACAGCCTAATGCAGCTTGCCTACTCTTTGGCATCAGCATTTCCTTTTACATATGGATAGTCTCCTCTTGCTTCTGAGCAGCACTCCTGCAGATGGCAGATAACAGTTCCTGATATCTATTCAGCAAAACCTGGAGGAGCTGAAGGTTCATTGGTTACCACAGCTTCATAGGGCAGGACATGGAACACCCACGAGGTACAGCCAGGCCTGGGGTGGAAGACAGCAACCATCTAACCACTACAGCAGCTGCCCAGGAGTCAGCAAAGAGATGCAAAGGTGCTGTCTTCGAAATGTTGGAGCAAATGTAGCAACCAGAAAGCATTTCTCCAGCTGGTTTGGGTTATCAAATGCCAGAGTCCTAGTCTTGCTGAAAGCCTTGAAGTTGGAACTCTCTGAGTGTCTCTCAGCTGGGTAGAAAAAGGTTTCATTTGAGGCAGAACAGGCAGAAACACTCAGAAGAGGCCTTAGGATTAGCAGAGTTTGGTGAGGATTTAATCAGTACTAAATTCCTCTCTCTGCCTGATAGCTGAGGATTTCAGGCATCCCCTTACACCTCCATCCCAGAGCTTTACTCACCCAGACACCTCATTAGACAAAGACTTTTCCCTGTGTGCAGCTCCGTTCCATCTGCCTGACTCTGCCCCAGGCAGCTGCCCCCTTTCTCCCCTGAGCCCCTCCAAAAGCCCCCCTGCACCACCCCATGTCTGCAGGACTGCAGAGGGGTGAGGAGGGGGCGAGTGAAGAAGTGCCACCAGCAGCAGCTTCTCTCGTTCAGTAGCAACAGAAGCCACCAGAACCACACAAGGATGCCAGGATGAGAGCCTGGATTAATCTGCTGATCCCTCCAGCTACAAGCTCAAGCCTTTGGCTGGTATGGGCTTTCTCATTAGGATTTGAGCTCTAAACACATAAACATTGTGGTGCAGCTCAGGTGTCAACCAGGGAAAAAGCAATGCCAATCTGCTGCACCTAAAGGATCCCTCACCCCTACCTCAATGGGATCTACCCTGCTTAATCCATGTGATCTCACAATCACAGCACTGCAGCACTGGACTGGGTGTTCAGAGATGCCTTATTTGAACTGAGGTTGAACCTATTGACCACCTGTACTCCATTCCAAACCTCTTTAGTGTGCTTCTGAGGTAACAGGAGTCTTAGTGTCCCCTGATGTCCACCTTTAATCTTGCAAACTGAAGTCATGACCCAAGCTGAATTTCATTTAGTAGCTGTGGGAATTCCAGGTAAACTTCATGGAGAAGTTCCTGATGACTTCAGCATGACTCAAAAAGCACAACTTTTTGAGATACAAAGTCAGAAAGGTTAGGTAGGCAGGTAGGTAGGTAGGTAGATAGATAGATAGAAAGAAAAGTTATTTAGAAGAATTTAAATAAATATTATTTGAAAAGCTACCACCATTTTCATGGCATGAGAAGAGTTTAGTGAGTATTTAATAAATGAGATGTTTTCCTTTTCATCAGCAGGATTCACATTAAGTTATCAAACATCAGCTTTAAGACAGGGCTCATTGCTGTATTTCTTTGCTTGTTATAGTCCATATTTTAGTGAGCATGAGCTGTAAAGGTGCTTCCTCCTTTATCAACACATCTCCTTCAAAGCAGCACCTCTGCAACTAACTGTATCCCTGGGGCTGCGAGGGTCTGCAGCTGGGGAAGCAGGAAATGGCTTTCATGGCAACTCTGCAAGCATGGTGGCCCTCCACAAAAAAGCTTCCCAAGAGTCTGTGTTCCCCACATGCTCAGTAGCATTTCTCCCCAGACTTTTAGGCATACAGTCCCTTCCACCTGCTGGATGCTCTGGTAGCCATTTGCTGTTTCTATTCTTTCCTTGCAGATTTGCTGCCTCTTTGGTTCTCCAGCCAAGAGTAAGTGTAGGGATTGCTCTGATATGCCCACAGTTGTGGCCCTTCTTCTCCACAGACAGTTCAGCATCCCCTGGTTCCAAACCAAACACAGCCTGCAATTATTTAAAGACAGCCCTTTGATTCCACCATCCATTCATCCATCTCGGACACAAAAATAACACATTGTTTTATCTGTGAGTATAAAAATGTTTTTTCAGAGGAAATAAAGAGAGCAGACAGTTTCCTTCCTGACTCATTCACAAACTACTTTTCAAATCTGCTAAACGTGGCCATCGTCATGAGGCACTGCTCTGTTCCCTTTGATCTGCAGCCCCAAATTCCAAGAGTCCCAGGACAGAGGCAAAGCTTTGGTGCTCTCCACAGCAGGCACAGGGCCTGTGTTTCTCACAGAGACAAGAAAGTGGCAAAGCTTAGAGAAAGCCACACATTCAAGGTCTGATCTTGTCCCTCCAGGCTCAGGAATGAGGTGGGAGCTGCCATTTCCTGGGGGAGGGACACTTGCTCCAGAGCAGTGGAGGAATGAGTAAAAACCCTCTAGTGACACCCCTTCATGTAGTAGGAAAAGAGTGGGAAGACATTTTCCTTGATCGTAGTAGATAAGACAAATTCTCTCTCTTTTCATCATCCAGTCTCAAAGCCATAAATTTTAATGTGGTAGTCTTCATCTCCTGCTCCCATAGAAGTCCTACAAGAACATTGCTCCTGGTCCCTCAGGACATGTAACCACAGAAGAAGCCTTCCTGGCTGCTCTCTTTCCTCTCCTCTGGACTAGGATATATGACTTCCTAGAAGCCCTCTGACAGAATGTTTGTGGTTGTAATAAACAGCCAAGCTTCAATTATGTTAAAAATCAATACAATAATGAATTACATTGTCCAGGACTATGAATTAGTAGGATGATTTGGACAGCAAGCAGCTGGCACAGTTATTCATTTAGCTGTTACAGCAGCTGTAAAAGCTTTAGTATTATCAAGGCACTTAGAGGGAGGTGATCCTGCCTCTCTACCATTGTGAGACCCCACCTGGACTGCTGCATCCACCTCTGGGGCCTCCAACATAAGGATGATGTGCATCTTCTGGAGCGAGTCCAGAGGAGGGCCACAAAGCTGAGCAGAGGGCTGAAGCACCTCTCCTATGAAGACAGTTTAGACAGCTGGAATTGTTCAGCCTGGAGTGGAGAAGGCTCCAGGGAGATCTTTTGGCAGCCTTCCATTTCTTAAAGGGGGCCTAAGAGAGCTGGAGTGTCACTTCTTCCAAGGGCATGGAGAGACAGGACAAGGGGGAATGGTTTCACACTGAAAGAAGACAGGTTTAGATTAGATACTATGAAGCAATTTTTTACGCTGAGCGTGATGAGGCTCTGGCACAGGCTTCCCAGGGAAGTCCTGAGTGCCACATCCCTGGAAGTGTTCATGGCTGAGTTGGAGGGGGCTTTGAGAAACCTGCTTTGGTGGAGATGTTCCTGCCTTCCACTAGATCAGGCTGGAGCTAGAGGATATTTAATGATCCTTCCAACCCAGACCATTCTATTAGTCTATAATTATTCATAAGGGGATAAGTGTTTTACCTGCTCAATTTCACCAGTTAGTCCAGCCCACATGTGCATATACTTATCCCTGACCTTTTAAAGCAAAAACATCACCACTATTAACTCTGACTAACACCCTCATGGCAAAAAATCAATACTGGTTGTAATTGTCTTGTGCTGCAGGATGCTACAAATACTGAGAAGTATTCAGACACATTTAAAAAATATATGAGAACATCCACAAACATATAATCTCTGCCTAAGAGGCCTGGTTATAGTCAAATTGTGTTCTATAAGGAGCAACTAAATGCATCTAGGACTATTATACTTTAGGTCAGTAAAATAGATTATGTCAAATTTAATACGTGCACGACACTGACCTATATGGAGAATATCAACCTATTTCTCTAATCTCATAATTCATGAGCTAAAAAGGTACTCAATTAAATTGAAAGGTCACTTAATAAACTTTATTTTTATTCAATGTAAAATTAACTTATTTCACTACCACAGGCATGAGTCAAGATTGTCAGGGCAGAACAATGCTGGACATTTAAATTATTAGCATGATAACTCAAGTAATGCTTACAGAAATAGCTAAATCAAACTACTTCCTTGTAGCAGTACTTTTGCATATGTAGCTATTGCTAGGCAAAAATCTTCCAGTCTGATTTGGCAGTTCAATTTACACAGCAAAATAAACAAATGAGAATATCCCAGGCCTCTAATTTCTATGGGATTAACCTGAAATGGGAAAATGTGTGGGTAGGAGAGTGCTACTTACCCTGTTTCTTGTTTGTTTTGCTGATACTAAATTTACATTTGTCTTCTACCCTGACCTGATCTTTGTTGAGTTGAAGCAATTCTTCTTTTTAGGTCAGTGTAAACACACTCTGAGTTAGCATTTCCTGCTGGGCTTCCTTTCCAACCTGGTACGCTTCCCTTGCTAGGACTTCCTTCAAATTGCTTCAGAGATCACCAGAGGAGTCCCAGGTCATGCCCCTGCCTTTCCAGCCTAAGAACATCACTCTGGAAGACTTGCTCTTCCCATTTAGTGTGGTGCTTTACCTTGTACCGTGACATACGCCGCACTCTCCACGGACCCTTTCAAGTTGGTGGCTATACACTGGTAAAGTCCTTCATCCTCCTCTTTTACTCTTTCAATAAACAGCATTCGGCTTCCAGGCCCTAAAATTATTCCTGTGAAGTGAAATATTTTGCAATGAGAGGGAGCCAGGATATAAACAAAACCTGGCCCTTGTATAATAGTATCTATTTCAAGTTCTTCTCAAAAGAAATCTGAGCCGTAGACTGCACAGCCCAATGTTGTCTGTAGGAAAGCCAAATACACTTGGATGCCTTGCAAGTCTCTTGGAAATCAGTGTTTACAAAGCACTTGTGTAAGTCAAAAGTTCTGCCTAAGGAAATTATCTTGGAAGTACTTGGTACTGTTTATGTTGATAGTACTGTGCCTATGCTTTCATCCAGGTGAGCCCTTTAGCATGTCTGCAGCTTTTGGAAAAAGGATAATCTGATTACTGCACTCACAGGCTCAGGTCTGTCCCAGAAGCAGCTCAAGCTTAGAGCCCTTCCAAACACCATTCAGACTGTCCCTATGGGCAGCAGACTTGCTCCAAATCTCACCTGCCCATATGGCATGGAACGATGGGCTCCTTTGCAAAGGGGCTCCAGATAGTGCAAAGAGAATGCCCATGAGGTGTATCCTAAAGCATAGGAGTTACCTGAAGTTTTAAACATCTGGTTTATTCCAGATAGGTCAACCCAGAAGACAGCCTCAACAATATTCCAAGAAGCAAGGAAGAGGCAGGGAGCAGATTTGGCCTCAGGACTTCTGCTGAGGCACCTTCTAGACAGGAAATGTGCAGTCAAGTACACACTTTTGTTTGGCTCCATCAGAACCACAGTCCCATCAAAATGTATTCCCATCATCTATTTCAGACACCTAACTGAAGTGCTCTGACCTACCCTCTGGAGACATCTCCCTGGGTCCCAGTTGTATCTGTTGCATTACACCCAAGTTAGACACATAACACTCATTTTGGAAGATAGTGTTATTAATGCACACTACAGCAATGTGATCAACTGCAGATCTTTATGGAATCTCTCTCTAGATTAAGCTTAGTACCTGGGCTGCAAGTCTGCACAGGCTTATAACTCAGTTGGAGAAATCTTCAGAATATTTTCCAGTTGTTTTTATTCATGCTATAGTAATTCCCAATAATTCAGGACACAACCATAGCTACAAATTTTCTAAAATGTTCTGTAGAAGACTGCATCTTAAATTGGAGTTCCTATGGACCAGACCTCCTTGAACATCTTTGCTGAGTGTTTTAACACTATTTCAGTGTGTGCTTCTGAACCAAATGTTTCTGAATTCCCATGAGAAAAGTTTTGTCTTTACCTCCATCATTTATTTCTATTCGGAATATCCAAGGAACACTTCCATGACTATGGTGCCAGCAGCTGGACATATTGCCTTAGCTGATCTTTGAAGCCACATTCCAGAAACATCAGTAAACAGCTCCCAAAGTTTTCCTGTTGTTGCAACATGCCACCTGGGAAGCTGTTCCTTTCTGTTGCATGAGATCTGGATTCCTCTGCCGCTGGTAGATACATTTGGATTTTGGACACCCCAGACATGGATTTAGTTTCCTGGATAGTTTTTGACTCATGAACAGACTTTGAGTGCCTGACCACGGACTCCTGCTGGTACTTTCATATCTGCTGGCCAAGACACCTGATCCTTGGGCTCCCTCTATAACAAATGGAGGGAAATATGTTTCTCTGGGGATTAGTCTTTTAAGAAGAAAAATGTTTCACTGATTCCATAATGACCTGTTGTGTCTAGATTTCCAGCCTGGCTCATGTTTTGGAGTGAGACAGAATTATCTGGAGCACCTGGGTTGCTGCCTGCCTTCCTTACATCTAGGTGCTGGGACCAATGACTCTGCAAATGGCTACTTAAGGCAGATGGGTAAACAAAAAGCCTGCTGTAAGAGGTAGGTGAGTACACAAAGCTCTCACCTGGTTCTTGCTGTATTTCCTCATGGTTTTTAAACCAGGATATCTGGGGCTCAGGAATACCACGAGCCTGGCACTCCAACATGGCAGAGTTACTGGCGTTCACTGTCTGATCCGCAAGCTGCCGCAGCAGGGCTGGTGCCTCTTGAGCTATAAGACAAAACAACACCTTTGTTTTACATTCTTGTAATGGTGGGGATTTAATTATCTCCCCTACACTCATTTTACTGGTGTTAGATTGCTATGGCTCTTCTACCAAGCTCATTTTTCATTGATTTTATTTACTGTTCTACTTAGCTCAGGAGGGTTTGGTGTGTGCAGAGAACTCCCATTACTCAGCAAGAGCATGCTATGGTGACCAGTGAACACCCAGGGACGACAGTGTTCAAAAGATTTTCTCAATTCCATGACCAACCACGCTTGTTTATATCGAAAGCAATGACTTTTTATGAAAGCTCAGTGTTTCATCATCAAAAGAAACAAACTGTGACACCAAAGATTTGAAGAATCATCAGAACACCCTTGTAGCAGAGTATCTCTGTTCTGCTGATAACAATTTGCAGCTCCGGACACCGTGATATCCATGAATATTACTTTGATAATTTAATTCCTTTAAAAAGTACAGTTACAAATCATATTCAGTAATCTCACATAATCAAAAACCAGTAACCACGAGCACAGAAGCATTGGACAAAGTCTTCATAAATTATTCCACTCCTGCGTTTCACATATTTGGCTGAACATAACCAGGCCTGGCCAAACCACACCACAGCATTTCAAAAACACACTACAAACATCATGTTAAAGTCATCTCTGAAAGAAACAAAACAATCTCATGATCTTTTCAACCCTTTGCCACTACTTCCCTCATTTCATACAGTGCCGAAGGCTGTTCTAACAAAAGTCAAGATACTTACAACGTTTATGCACATTATATGGCAACATCTGTCATTCACATTTATAACTCTCACATAATTATTTTTGATATTTTGGTCCATTTAAAGCAGTCACAGAGAATCCAGGGAACTCCTGAGCAGTGTCACAGGTGGAAATACTCTGCAGTCTCCTTCAGATTACCCAATTATTTGCAATCTTTCCCTTCAAGAGCACTGGCAGAATCAGCAATTACTAACATGGTAATGCACAGATTCCAAATATGAAACAAAACAAAAAAAGCAGAAACCAACTATTTGCAAGTATTTTCTTTCAAGCTGCAACAGATGCCTGTAAACCAAGTTCAGTATAAGCTGAATTTCTGATATTCTGTGTTTAGGAGATTAATCTTTATCCTTACAGAAAAACTGGTCATTAGACATTTCCATCTTCATAATTATTCTCTTACTAGCCATAAATAAAAACTCTCCAGAAATATTAAACCCCTATGTACCACCAACTTTTTCAGTGTTCATGAGCCCCACAGTGCTAAAAACACCTTTAAAGTGGGCTATCTTTGCAATACCCTTACCCCTTGAAATGAATTCCAACATAGTCATGACTGTGCAATGACTATGGTTTTTGGGCTCTTCTGAGCTGCAAGCCAGTAATTTTCACAGGCAATGATATTTGTTGTTTACAGCCTGGTAGACAATTTGTTGTCTCTTCCCAAACAGCATTGCTTATGAGAGGCACTGTAAATTCTTCATCACATACCTACACCATGGCATAGTCAACTATATTTGCCTTGCAGCCAAGAACACTGCCCTCTTCTCCTTGATACCTCGTCTCAATTTTTGTTCAGTTCTCATTTTTCACAACACTATGAACAGGCACAGTCTGAGGTGTGTCCACATACACATGCTGAGAAGAGCTGAACATTTCTCAGCAGTCCCTGACAGACACCCCAGCCCAGACATCCAAAATGAAGGCGGACAAGATGACACAACAAAGGCAAGTCACACGTTCTGTGAGTTGTGATTAATTTTAATTTGTTTATAGCCATACACTAAAGATGGGATTTCATATTAAGAAAAACTTTTTGCTTAAAACTTAAGTCATCATTCACATACTTTCAATAATTTCTCTGCTACAATCATCTGATTTTTCAAAGACTTGGTCAACCTGAGGATTATTCTCTTTTGCAAACCACCTGTTTTCTCCCATTCATTTTGCAGTGAAGCCAAGGGGGTTAGTTTCCAATGTCCTGCTCTGCTCACTCCAAAGCCGAGGGCCTAGCCTGGCCACCAGCACAGTGTGGGGCTCAGCTCCCAGGGCAGCTCCCCAGACCTGACCCCTGCCTTCATGCTTGCCGACAAATGCTGCCTTGCTGGCCAAACTCTGCTCTCAGTTACTCTGAGGAACTTCATTGTAGGCAGAATTCGGTCCAGGGGAGTGACAGGGGGGTCACAGAGGGGAGAAGAGGACACTGGTACCAGAGTACTTGTCTGACCTGGGGTGTTAGGGAGGGGAAATTTGTATTTTTAAAAGCAAACAAAGGGAAAAAAGTTACAATTTGTTAATTTTTGGGTTTACATTTGCGTTCCATCCATTTTTGCCCTTTGTTAGGATTATGTTGTCTGTTCACTTATTTTTTATTAATCAGTACAAAAATATAAATACAAGCTTTATTTTAAACACTTAAAAAAAAAAGAAGAAATATAATTCACACCTTTCTCCCTAAATAATATATTACACAACAGAAGTCAGAGAAGCTCCCCAAACCCATGAGATTCTCCAGTCATCCAAGGACAACAAGTGACATCAGTAGTTTTTATCCTGCCACCAAGAACTGCTTTCCTCAAAGGTTTCCAGTGAGCTTTCTCTTAGGCCTCCAGCACGGACAGCCACACGGGGATGTTAGGACATCCTTGCACAGCGTGGCCCTCTAAGTGCTGGTCGAGCCCAGGTTGGTGGGACCTCCAGTCAGCAGTGACATACATCATTGCAATGCACAGAAACTTCATAGAACAGTCTGATTACCACATCTCCTTTTTTCTTTTTTTTTTTGACCCAAACTCTATTGCCTGGCGACTGGCTGCTACAAATCATCGTGCTTCGGCTCCCAAGGCCATGGAAAATTCATAATGTCCTGTCATCACCTCCCACCTCACCATCCAATGTCTTTCCACAAAATACCCTAGGAAAAAAAGGGATTCTGTATTGTAGTTCTTCTGAAGAATTGCAAATGCTAAAGAGTGAGCTTGCTCCATTTTTAAGCAGTCGTCAACTACTCCACTTGCATTTTAGGCATGTTTTAAGAAAAAAAGAGAGCCTGATCCCTTTGCAAGAACACATTGTTTCTGGAAGCCATCATGCTAATAATGAACAAAAGAGTTACTGTATACAACCAGGCTATAGGTGACATTTCAAGATATAAATGATTATTCTTTTCTTTACTCTGACAACTTCCAGGTTATCAATTGTTTTCTAAGCATTTTAGGCTCCATGAAACGGGCATTATGGGGAAATGCTATTGTTTACCCTTTCACACTTGACAAAAGCAATTCCCACGTGAAAGGCAAGTTTAGCCGTGGGACAGGGTCTCGATACCTAAAGGAGGAAATAGTCTGGTGAGTTCCCAAGCGCAAGAAACTGTCATGTTGTCACCCTCTATTTTAAAAGCACAGCCACTTTGTTCCTTTGCTGTAGCTATTTTGGTCATTGTGGTCTGTTTTTTTTATGGCTTATGTAAATGCTATAATAATGATCAATCATAAATGTAACGAAAAATAATAAAAGCTATATAATTGTAAAAAAATAAAGTTATCAGATCTATTAAAAATAGTAACTTTTTCCTTACACAGAATTTTTAGCACACAGAAACATCTCATAGCAAAATCATAACAAAGAAAAAAAAAGGGGAAATGCTCACAAAGAATTCTTAGTCTGCCCTTAATTGTCCTTCAGCAGTTTTGCTGGTTCTTAATCCCCATAATAAATCCAATTGTCATTTGCATACCAAAAGCAATGAATATTTTTAATGGCTTCAATTTTGAATTTGTATTTTAAAAATGTATTAACTAACCGTGCTGGCTAAGACCTTGTCAGTCATGTTAGTGTAGCATTCCTCATTTAATAAAATAATTACAACATTACAAACTCCTGAATCTTCAGGCCAGAAGCAACACTCACACTTTTATCAGTAGTTTTTACATTAGTGCAGAACTGACTTTAAAAATTGACCAACACAGCAACTGGAAGTCTACCTGGATTTATTTGGAGAAACATGGTTCATGTCTGTCAGTTGTAAAATCATCATTATTATAAATGATATGATAGGTCTGTGCATTATATCAACATTTTTATTTCTTCCCTGCATACTTCTTTTAGAAGATACTTTTTTAAGATTAATGTACTTTAGTGTAGAAAATAATTTCAAATAAATAAGTATTAGAACTTGCTCAGCAGGTAATATTTATAAGTCCATCAAGATCAGATTAAAATAAAAAAAAAATGTAGTCCAGTCAATCTCAAACTGAATTGTGCTCATTCTGCACATTCAAGTTAGCTTATTAAATGTCCATTGTTGACTGAAAACAGCAGTTTTTAAAGTTAATCAGTTTATTCAGCTTTGACACTTTTGATGAGGCTGATATCAAAGCAGAAGAAAAGATTGATCCAAAGTTTTCCTTTTTGCTCAGTAGGAGACAGCAAGAGAAGAAATAACGGCATGTAAAATGTAGCACGGGGGATCTTCCAAACCCCAGCTTCCATGTGCCTTTTCAAAGCAGAAAACACCCGTCTGAACTCAACTGGAAGCTCACGCGTTAGGATTTTGTTTGCTATTCCTCCTATTTCCAACCCATGGGGAAATGAGCACCACCTCAGGGCTTGAAAGGTAGCAACAGTAATACAAAAATCAAGATGATATGAGACATCTCTTACTGTTTAATGAGTCCTTTAATGTTTTACATTGCTTTGTGTTGTACAATCATTCCTTGTGCTTTTATATTTGAGGATCCGAGAGTAAACAGCCTTTTTGTTGCAGTGCTCACCTCTGATTGTAACGTCTTTCTTTTGAAGCACTTCTTTCCCCGTGTATATGTTCCTTGCTCGGCAGGCATAGGTGCCTGAGTGTGCCAGGGAAACGTTTTTGATGGTCAGAGTGAGGGTGATGGAGTAGTCCCTGTTGTGAGACTTCTTCGCTTTCGTTTGATTGTTGACTGTCCTAGGTAAAATCCAAGCAATGTCTTTGTACAGGAATTTGTTGGCCGAACAGGACAATACCAAATTCTCTCCTTCAATGGGCATTTTTTCCAAACTAATATGGAATCCACTTGGTACATCTGTCAAAAATCAAGAACACTTTTTAGTTTATATGAAACTAATGAGCCAAAATTAACACAGCATATATTTCCCCCTTTATCAGGAAGCCTTTGAACTAGTCAGTGTCATTGTCTTCCTGCTCAGGTGTGTAATCTTTCCTTTCATGCACTCAGCTCCAGCTATTCTTATAATTTTTCTTGGAGCTATGATACACTTGGCCTCAGACGTCAGTTGGTGTAAACTGAAGTTGCTCTTGGAAGTAATGTGTCTGTATAAATGTTATGCCAAGTTATGACATACTGGGGCAAGGTACCAAAAGCAGAATTATTTAAAGACAACACAGTGGGACTATGAAAAAGGAGAAATATTCTGATCACAGCTTCAGCTTGTGAACTGCATAAGAGAAAAGGAATCTCAAGAGGGCAGTATAAAAATACTGCATTTTCATCCCTTGCTTGGTTGTACTGTTTTCTTTATAAACAAGTATTCAGATAAATTATGTCTATTTCTTAAAGATGCTTCAAGTCCTGAGAAATTACAACATCTGTGATCACATGCCTGAGATTTGCCTTGGAGCACAGGTATTTACCCTCCCTGCATTTAAAGCCTACCAGCCACCCAAGAGGTAAGCAGAAGCAGAACCCTCTGCCCTGGGTGACCAGCTGTGTGTGGGCAGCATTAGGATGGAGGTATTTTGTTTAGGTGGCTTGCCATTATCACAGGTGAAAAATATTTTCACCTGAGAGAAACCAAGGATCATTGCACTAAAAATTTACTAAGTGTAAACATGGGTTAAGTTTGCACTTCGTAGCAGGTGGTTCAGGCAGGAGTAATTTAGCCAACAATGTAGAAAGCCCTACTTGAATATGTCCTGTGTGCAGTTTTTTGTAATGTCACTTGCAACTTCCTCCACTTGGGGAGTGGTGCAGATCTGTGGTGGTGTCAGCTGCCTCCCAGCTGCCTCCACCTGGGGCTCATCCCTCCAACGAGGCGCTTACACCACTGACCTCAGTGAAAGTAGAAGTAAGTTCCTGAGAGAAAGCACTTCCAAGTTTTACTCCTAGAATGCAACCTCTCTTGGTTTATTTGTAGCCAATATTCTGATAAAGTAATTTCCTTCTTCTTGATCAAGTGACATCAACTGTGGCCATTTTCAATTGTTCTTTCACTACTAATTGCTACGGCACTTGGCCGTAAACCTGACTTGAAATCCTAAGAATGGCTTCTTCTTTCGTAAGGGAGAATTATACCTTCTTTTCTTGTTTCTCAGATCATGAACAGCTCAACGCTGACTTCCGTTCAGTTCATTCTTACTGGTGTTGCTTCAGGTTTAATGTCACTTCAGCAGGAATGTGTAAAAAGTACCTCTCAAGTGAATAATACCCCACATATTTTTTTCATTAACCTCTCTCATTGATTGACCAATCCATCAGAAATCTTCTCCCTAAATCCTCACATTGCAAACTGACCTGACTTATCTTCCAGGGGAACCATGAGCATAACCTGCTCACTGCTCTCTGCCTATTGGAAGCCTGACATCAGCTGTTCCCCTTAACATCCCCTTTTCCACAACTAGCCCTGAGCTAAACAGAGGGTAAATGAGCTCCTGCTAGTCCTGGATTGAAATTTCTCCTGACAGTAGATGCCTCCCAGGGAGAGGCCTGATTTCTGCTGGTTGAACTCATCGTGCCCCTGCAGTGGGAGCAAAGTGTGTGCCTGTCATCAGCTGTAGTTCAGGTGTGCAGTCCAAAGATCAACCTAGTGGAGACAGTGACACTAAAATATTAGACTGAATATTAAAGCCTGTGGGTTAAATTGTTCCACTTACGTTCCATTGGGACACCACTTTTTTCTCACTGGCAAACAAAGCTATGAGAAAAACTTCAAATTCCATGAACTCATCTATGAGTGACCACCATCAGGATCCTGTTTGATACGTAAGAGTGTGTGGTGCCAGATTCTAATCTTAATTAAGAACATATTGTCTGGAAGTGCTATTAAGATGAAACACCTCCATACATGGAATATATCATATTTAGCCTCAGATGTCAAAATGTAGACATCTACTTGAATACAGATGTTTTGTGTTCTGTATGTGGGCAAAAGTTTACAGTCTATGGGGTGACACAGTCTTCTCCAGAGGGCAGTGCAAACCATCACTTTAAGATGGGTCAAATTCCAGAGATCCTGGTTCCTCATGCTTAATTATGAAGAGATCCTACATGATCAGCTTAGGCTTAGGTACCTAACTGTAAGATTAAAGTCAGATTATGTGAATCCTTTACAATTTTGTTAAAAAGCATTAAATTCAGACACACTTAAAAACAATCAGATGGCCAACATTTTGAATATGGGTAAGTACTTGGAAGAAATAAGATGCTACATCTTACTCACAGTACATTTCAAATTGTTCTGATGTGTGTTGGGAAAGCCAGGTATTGCCTAGAAATAGTGGTAATTTTTCCTTTTGAAGATGCCAGTACTCAGTAAAAGCTATGAAGTGCCAAGCAAAACTCTTAAGATGAAACTAAAGATCCCTGGGGACTGAGGCAAATGAACTATTTTTAGCTTAAAAGGATAGCATGCCAACAGAATAACAGAGTTACAACTACTTTTATGTTGTCAGGTCTGGAGCTCTTCCTCAATGTGCCTTCTGTGAAGACTATTTTCTGAATAAATGTAGGGACAGAAGGAAAATGCACAGAATTCCAAAAGAATAATTGGTTTTAAGGCTATGAGCCGCCTAATATATGACACCTATCTCACCAATTGTTACAGTCTCAGGCTAGCTAAATAACGTGGCTGGGAATAATGTAAAAGGGTTTTATTTACTTTAGTGATTTGAAGCTTCCTGTGGAAATAGCTCCCAGGTTTCCTGATGGAAGATTTTGTTTATCTTTGCCAAGCACCATCAGGAATCTCAAAATAAAATGCGCTTAGTGACATTGGGAAACCAGGGAGATAAGGCAGAGCTGTTCCTGTTTCACCCTCTGTAATTGCAAACACACCCATAGGCCTGCTGTGTGCCAGCAAAACAGCCCAAAATATAGGGAAAGGGGCAGCCTGGAGGAAAGGGTGCTAATACAATTAAATTTGGCATAAAGGTGTTCTTACAGAGACTGCTTCCATACCAGTGAGCAGGAGAGCTTTCAGAAATCACCTTTCTACATTGCTTTTATGTAAGTTTCACAGATACTTTTGGGTCTTGAACAATGATTTCCTTTTAGAACTAAGTCAGTGACAATACACGAAAAATGCTCTTTATTTGACAGAAACCATAGGAAAGCTACTCCAAAGCTGATGGATTAATGTCATACACTCTCAGGCACAGTGTATAAAATCATGTATACCACTCTCAAACTTCCTAGGAAAAGATAGGCAGGTTTCACTTTAAGCCCAGAAATGATATTTACACTAACTAAAGAAAGAGCTTCTTCTTCCTGGGTTCTCTCTGGCACTAATTTCCTTATGTTCACCTTTCCCTGAAGGAGTGGAACTTGTAACTCCAAACTAGGGCTGCTGGGTCATGTTCTGCCTGACACTACCTTCCTAATGCTTTCAGCCTACAAAAAAAAGAGACCTTTCACAGCACTGCCACCACTTCACTGGAGCATGTGCATTTTCTCTTCCCCAGGACAAGGGCTGAGGGATATTGCCTTCAAGGAAAGGGATCTCCCTGTTCAGAAAATTCTTTGTCTCCATCTTCTCTTTGGAGTCATTTTTGGCGTGTCCCTTTTACAGAGGGCAGCAGCTCCTTTTCCTACAAGGAATCATCCCCTCCTGCTAAGACACTTCTCTTACTTTTAGATACTTTTGTGTGGCTCAGGCTGACTTCAAATGGCGCCAGCAGACTCAACAACATAAGATAAACTAGCCCTAAGCTGTCACACAAACCCTGAAGTATTGGTTTTGGACTCATCAGAAGGAAATACTTTTCAGTGTCCTGTTCACATCCATCAGCATGTAAAGCTCTCAGGTTTTTACTCCCTCAGTGCATTTTTCAGCACATTCTGGACATGTTTGTTTCTTGATGTGTAACACAGGCCACAGCAGTTTGGTCTCAGCCTGATGGAGGAGAATTATGGTAAGCATAACTAGATTTTTGTAGGGACCAAACAACAGTATTGTTTACACTGCTTTCAATCAGTTCAAGTGAGTGTCAGAGGATGATCAGGACTTTCTATGTCACACAGCTGAAGTGCTCAGCTCCAGGAACTCATAGGACAAATGCATTTCAACTCCACTACCTTATAAAGAATGTTTACCACCAGTCAAGATGTTAAGAAATTCCAAGACATAATAAAGCTGACAGTCCTCTTTCTGAACACCAGCAAATATAATATTCTTCAAAGGGAAGTCGTAACATTTGGCATGTTTTCGTGCCAGCTTTAGCATCAAGGAGAAGGATTTCCTTCCATCCTTGTTTAAGGTCTCAGAATGCTAGGTCTAAATAGGAAAGCTACATCCTTCATGTCACTGCACTAAAATATTTGAAAACACCTTTAAAACTTTGAAAGGGAGATTTGGATACAGTGAATGAGGTCCATCAAAGTACAGCTTCATTGGTTTCAGGATCTTCCATGCCACATTGTGAAAACTGAGAAGTAAGAGTTAAAGAAGGCCAAATTCAGCATCTTGCACATTGAAAGAGCAGCATTCTCAGTGAATGATTCTCAGTGACTTCTCAAAGTTTCATGTGAAGTACCCACACAAAGATGAAACTATCACTGGCATGTTAATTTATGGAGAACTATGTGGTGTTCAGATTTCTGTCCAAACACACACGATGTGAGGATAGGGATGAAAGCAAAACTGAGAGTGGGGACAAGAGTCATCTTCAAGGTGGCAAATATTCTTGTCATTTCCATTAATAGAACATGGAGACATCTTTCTTGTTTCTGTACTTTAACAAACAACCTGCCTATGCATCACTTATGCGTTTATACTTCTCATGCTTCTTACCAATTTTCTGTATTTATAGATAAGTGTCACTTTCTAAATGTG
Source organism: Chloebia gouldiae (assembly GCA_003676055.1). NCBI lineage: Eukaryota > Metazoa > Chordata > Aves > Passeriformes > Passeridae > Chloebia > Chloebia gouldiae. Next base: position 4,237,096 of record QUSF01000006.1, read on the forward strand.
AAAGTGTGTTATGACATGGAGCTTTAACAGCTGTAGACACCCACAAACAAAGCCTGCCAGGTGAAACTGTACGAGAAGCACAACAGTGGATACCTAAAAAAGAAATGACGAGTGCTTGCAGTAGTGCCCATCTGCTGGCATGACAGGGAGTTATGCTGCCTTCTGGTAGCTAGGGCCTGAAATGTTGGTGAGACGGTGCCACAACTTGTCAAGAGCACTGACTACTACTCATTGCTACTCTTCTGTGTGGGCAGGAGTGATACCACAAGCTGGATAGAAGCCAGATGGAATCTGGGCGGATTCAAGGAAGACTACAAAGTCCTGGAGGTGCCAGTGAAAGGTATTGGTACCCAAGCTAACTTTTACCAGTTAGAGGAAAGGGCACTCTCCTGGAAGCACAAAACCAGTTCATCTGGGTCAACAGATCTACTCAGCTGGGGACCAGCTCTGTGGAAAGGGACCTGTGGTGGACAACAAACTCAGCATGGATGGAAAGTGTGTTGCTGTGGTAAGTAAAATTTCAACAGGCTCTGGGTTGTAACAGCAAGGGCATCACCAGCAGAGATAAGGAAGTCATTCCACTCTACTCAGAACTTGTCAGGCCATTTCCAGAATACTGCATTCAGTTTAGGTCCCCTCTATACAAAATGGATGTGGAAAGTCTGGAAAGGGTCCAGAGAGGTGCCACAAAGATGATCAAAGGACTGGAAAGTCTGCCGCATGAGGAGAGGCTGAGAGAACTGGGTTTGTTTAGCCTTGAGGAAAGACTATGGGGAGATTTTATCAACATGTTCCCGTATTTAGAGAGTGGCTAAGAAGAAGCTGGAGACTCCTATTTTACAGGGAGACACATGGAAAATATGAGGGGTAATGGATACGAGATACTCCTGGGGAGATTCTGATTGGGCACCAGAAGAAATTTTTCATTATGTGGACAATCAGTCACTGGAATGATCTCCCCAGGGAAGTGGTGGATTCCCCAACACTGGACCTTTTTAAGATCCATCTGGACAAGATGCTGTGCTTTTCCCAGGACAGGTTGGACCAGATGTTCCTTGAGGCCCCTTCCAGCTTGGTATTCTATGATTCAGCCAGTCAGAATGTTTTAAAAATACAGAGTTTGGGAGGGGGAATATTTTTTAAAGTAGCTTTTCCTTTTTTTATTTTTTTTTACCAAATGTATGAGTGTGTGTCTATTATCTTTTGATATCTCTCAGAATAGAAATAGAATTAATTTCTCTAAAATTACTCATCAGAATTATAAGCAAGAGAATGACAACATAAAAACCCCAGAGATTATGATTTGGGGATTAAAGCATCTAAATATTTTAGCTTTTTTGCTTTTTCTCTTATTTTTGAATGAATTATGTTTCTTTAATGATCTATCCTGAAAATTGCCAAGAGCCTAAGTTTATAAAACTACTACTTTATAAACAAAACAAAACTTTTGACAAAGCCCAAATCCTTTGTAATTGCATGTGCAGATTTTATGTTGCTGAATAATGCAGTGTTATTCCCAAAGCCACACTGTGGGCTTTTTTCAGTAATTCCTGTAGTAAAACATTAAGTCATTTGTTTGTGAAAACTCCAAACACATCTCATAATGCAAAAATAACAGAAAGCACACTCATACATGAAGATAACAAGATAGGAATTCTCAGTGCCATGGTGCAAATGATATTCCAGTCTGTCTTTCTCAGAAGAGGAAACAAAACTCTGTAGTCTGTATTCTGACACTTTTCCACCCATAATTTGCCATTGTCACTGAGATCTGTGAGAGGCACTCCAAACATCTCTACCTCCATGCTGCCTGCAGACACTGGCACTGTTCTAGGCTCTGTGTTGTGAGATATCCTGGTGGGCAACAGAATGAGGCTCTAGACGTTGTCAATGTCACACATGAAACTGGCTTACTGGTGGGCGAAAATACTCTAAAAGTTCATGCATGAAATGACTGCAGAGATGAACCAAAATGGGGAATACAACTCATTGCTGTATTTGTGAGTAATTTCTGTCATGCTTGTTGCTTGAGAGAGGGATGAATCATTCAACAATTTGTCATCCCTAGAAATCCAGACCAGCTGCTGTGAAACCTACCAGCATCACCCAAAAGCATAGTATAAGCTTACAAGTGCATACATTACAGCAATTCTGAAACAGTGGTATATGAAAAAACCACAACAACCTAACAGTTATAACTCCAGGATCAGGAAACATGTTTGACTCTATAGAGGAGTAGATCTTACCTGTTACAATAAAACTGACATTTCTTTCGGATTTTCCCACTTTATTGGATGCCACACAGCTGTAGATTCCTGAGGATTTGGCTTCAGCTACAACAAGAGTGCTAGCAGTCTGCAAAAGAAAGAAGAGGTTTAGTTCTCCTTGGCACAAGAACTCAGTTATACTTGCCTTCTCTTTTTCCTAAGTCATCATTGACCATCCCATGATTCACTCTTTCCATTTGTTCAGTGATGGGCACCTCTGGGGCTATTTAAAGGAGATGTCACTATAAACAGTTTTGCAAAGGATAGAAGAATAACAGGAAACAAGCTCCTTGGGTGACGCTTATATCATCAAAGCTGTCATGACCAAAAATCTTTGAACATGTCTATCAGATTGATTTGTCTCTCACTGGTGATGTAATGGTAAACTACAAGACATGAAGCACGACACACTGTGCTTCACACCAGGAGATAAGCAGCCTGTAGGAGAGCCAGATTGCAAAGGGAATAGGTGAGGCATGCCTCAGGCATTTGGATAATCCTGAAGGGGAAAAAAGGAGCTCAATTCAGCACTAAACTAATTTGATTTCTTTCATTTTCCCACATATGTGTCAGGTGAGACAACAGTGCCAAAAGAGTTGTTTACTCATCCTCTTTTGTACTATTTTCTGTTCTTGGACTTAATATTTCTATTATTAAATAATAATATGTCAGTTTTATTTATGTTATATTCTATCACCATCTGAAGAGGTCCAACTCACTAAATATTTTCTCAGTGTTATATGACTTGAAAGATAAGACCTTGAAAGGCCAGGGACCAAAACCACCTAATATGCCCTTAGAAACACAAAAACCACTGTAATAATAAGAGTTATACTTTTAGAGTGATGGAAAGCCATGGTCTAATGGCTTGGGCACTAGGCAGAAGAGGAAAGATATGCAGAAACAAATGATGTGTCATTCTTTTATGGATACATGAGGCATGGACATGGACTTCATCAGAGTAATGTGCTCCCAGTTACAACTTGGTAACTAAATTTTCTGTCTTCCTGTTGCCATTTTACTCGTTCTGTAAAACATGGTTTGGCTGGAGTTATGGGCAGAGCTGGGACAGTGATGAACGGAAATTGTGGGACTTCAGAATTCCACTGTTTGGAATTATTTGCCTTCTCTAAAACCCAAAAAATAAGTTCTGTGCAATTAATACATTCTTTTAAGACTGTCTGATTGCTGGAGTTCAGAGACAAGCACAAGATGGTGAGGCAATAATAAATAAGGACCAGTTATCTACATTTTTATATAAACACTGACTAAACATTTGCACTGCTTTAGTCTCTTGCTAGGAGAAAGCATAACTATCCCCAAACTCCTGTTGAGCCTCTAAATGACATAGATCTTCTGGTTACCCAAAATCATTCTTTAGTAGAAAGAGCCTATTACTTTTCCTACTACTCAAGCAAAGACTGTTGAGGCAAATAATTTGGTTTTGACTTATTTGTTTTAGAAGACTTCAATACGGTAAATGCACTACAAGTAATGCTAACAGCACCTCTACCCTATTAAATTGTCTCAGTGGTCAACTACCTGTTTGCTAACACACTACATAATATTTCTAGCTATAATTTTTATAAATTACCTTTTTGGATCTTCTGTGAGATGAAAGAGGATCAGTAATACTGGATAGATTATTACAGCCCTTAGGAAAAAAAACCATCCTGTTTTTCTAAATTCAGTAGGCTGACCTCTACAAATTTCTAATTATAAAGGGTGGGTTCAGCCCTGTCCATATTTTGTCATTCTCTTTGAATTTATTCCAAGTTCTAAACAAAATTTTTTAAAGTGTGGACACAGAGCACAGCACCAGGATTCCTGCATTCCTGAATAGTTTTTTCAACACTAACTCAAACCAGAAGGAGTCCCACAATGTCTGCCACAGAAGGCTGATGTGGGTGGTTGAAAATTGCTTCTGCTATGCCAGACTTTCCACCAAAAAATAGCTTTTTTTTTCTGCTAGTTGGTATTGCCTCACAGCAACTTTGTCCAGGAAGCAACTGTGACCTAACATGCACAGTGAAGGAGAATGAAGCTCTTGCTCTGTGACTCCATGACATCTGTCTTTACTATACACAGAGGCAAAGCATTTCTGAGCCTGAAAAACACGTGTTGACTATTCCTCCCACAACTACTCCAAAGGTTAGAAAGGTTTTTGGAAGTATCAGACTGCATTTTGTCCTTATATCATTAGGTATTACTTTTTAATTGAAAATTTTGCATACTATCTTGAGTTTTACTGCCTCAGCCCACTGTGATGTAGTTATTACTTTTGTCACACTGAGGATGGTGCATAGAGTTAAGCTAAAGGAGTATGACTGCAGTGACTTACAGATGATGCCTTTTCTTCTGTATTAAATTGCCTGAGAGAATATTCATTGGCACTGAAAGCCAGTGATTTAAATTGCAGTTTCCCCCCCAGCAGTATTTTGGTTTTGACCAACCTACACTGTCCCAAATACTTATTTAGTATGGGCCAAGGATCCCTTCCAACAGGCAACTCCCATGCAAGCAATGGCTCTTTGGAAGGCAAGGGAATTAAATGCTGTGAACACAGGAGGCCTTAATGCTAGAGAGCACATGCTGGTATGTTTACTCTATTAAGGCAGAGAAAGTCACAGTGTCTAAGAGGAAGCAAGACTGACTTTGCAACAGAACAGACTATTTTAGAGACAACCCGTCTCTGTATAAATCTTTTTGCTTATGAATTAGTCACAAGGATAAGATAACATCTCTTTAAATAGTTTGTGAGCCCTCCAGTGGTGCAGTCTGTGTTTTTCATTGTGGATGCCAGCCAAAACCCACCAGAGAAGCAGTGTGAACAAAACAAAGCCTGGCATATTGTTTATGGAGAAACGATGGCTGTTTGAGATCAGTTTGTGCAGCATGGTCCCTCTGTACAGCTATTACTGCAAAACAAGCAAAAGTTTTCACAATCTTGTATCATCTGGCATCACAATAGGGAGTTTCAGTCCTCGGATTGGCAACCACATTATAGACAGAAAGTCTAAAGTGAGTTGGCATGATCAGATGGAACAGGAAAATCCCTCTGGCAGGCTCAATATCTTCAGCATCATCTCTCCACAAACCCCATTTACCACCAAAGTTTTGGCCCTTTATGCCTTTTTTTTTTCACTCCCATCATCTCTGCTGAAGCACCATGTTATAGGCTCATTTCAAAGTCAGGGGCTGGGGAAGTAAGTCCCATTCTGCTGCTGCTTTGCTGGGCAAATAAAAGAGGCATAAGGCAGAAATCCTAAGAGATGGAAGAGGAATGAACAGATTTGTTTATGGTGGAAATTGATGAGGAAAAGACTAGGGAGGCAAAGAGAATGCAAAGCAGCTGACAAGATCATTGCTGTTGTAGCCATGGTGGGCTGGTCTTTCCCCTGGAGGATCTGCTCAAATTTCTCTCTTCTCAAAGTAGCTGAGATAGAGGATTCCCAGTGCCCCAGCTGACAGCAGAGAAGGAAAATAAGTTTTCAGAAAATGTTTGGCAACCTGGCTCTTATGTGACTCCCAGAAGGCCTCTTAAGACACTGACGTGAACTTGCTCTGTTCAGAGATTGCTGCCTTAATTTCTTGAGACAGCCCATGTATTTAAGAAGCAAAATACTGCCCTTTCAGCATAGAGCAGGTTAGTGCAAGTCTGTCAGTTATTGCTGATTCTCTTCTAGTTATGTTTTTAAGAAGAATTATTGGTTAAAAAAAAAGAAATAAATTAAAACATGCTCTCTTTATGCTCTTGGATTTATCTTTGTCTAATGGAATGTCATTTAGGAAGATCATTTCTAAATATTGGTAGTGCACTGCTGGATTGGTCTGCTTGTGCCAATACAATCTGCATGCTTCACATGTTGGAAAGGAGCATCAGTGCAAAGCATCTGGTCAACACATTTCACCTTCACCTTGGGAGAAACATGCTTCACATGTTGGAAAGGAGCATCAGTGCAAAGCATCTGGTCAACACATTTCACCTTCACCTTGGGAGAAACACCAAAATACCCTCAACAGGAGGACATGAGCACACACGATAGCACCCACTTTTCCCCTGGGGTCAGACAGAAAAATCTCTATGAGCTGTTGCTGTATACCAAGCAGAGCTGTGCTTTCCCTCTGCATCCCCTGCTGTCCCTCAGGTCAGCAGCAACAGCAAGCCCCAAGTGCTGCTGGTTTTAATCCCACCAAGGGCTTGGATCTGCTGGTACCTCCCAAAGATTCACTTAAAAGTGTTGACACCAATTCTAGTAGCACTCGGGAAGACTCCAGGAGAAGTTACAATGTGCTGAAGAGAGGCAAATGGGGCTCCCCTGGTTATCTTTAGCCTGGGTTCTGAGGAAGATCTTAGTGTCCTTATGTTCATCTGTCTGCTAGCCTGTCCATCTGTCTGCCAGTATCCTCTCCTCCTCCACATGCTCAGTAATTTTTGAATCCATTGTTCAGTTTCAACCAAGACTTATTGACAACTCAAAGCTCATGAGATCTCATGCATTTAATGAAAACCAGCTGCTGGGTAGAGGAGAGAGATCAAGATGATGCTGTAGTGAGCTGAACATCTTTCTCTTCCTCTTTCAGTTCCAGATGGCCAATCTGCACAGATGTACTGGCCAGACAGCTGGCTTGTGTCAGGACTGAGAACAGACACAGTACATGCTTCTCCATCTCATCAGTAATGTGGGAACTCGGAAAAGAGGTCATTTTTTAGGGCTTGGCATAGAAGATGCAGGAGAGATGGAACCCTTTTATTTTGAGTGATTAGACTTACCAGTCATGTCCAGGAAGGATTGACTCTTCTGACTATTTAGCACTCCAGTTTGGAGGGTTACACTTTTTAATACTACCACCAGTCAGTCTGACCCATCTTTGCCAGCCAAGCCAGAGATACACATGGGTGAGTCTAAATTTTGTCTTCCAGAACCATGTTACAGGGCCATTACTTTCCATTTTCCATGAAGTCAAGTGGCTTTGTCTTTCACAAATGCTGGAACCACTAAAAGCCTGTGTCAGTTAGGTATTCATACAGTGGAAAACAAAACCATACATACTACATATATATATATATATATATGTGTGTGTGTGTGTGTGTGTGTGTGTGTGTCTATATATATATATATATATATATATATATTTACCCCCACATACACATATGCATGGTGAGCTCCAATTTCATGCATTACTACCCTTTATACACCATACCTGAAGGCATACCCTGTGACACAGACCCAGCTTTCCTGGTCCTGCTATTGGTCAGTGGTACTCCAACACATGCTAGCAGCAGAGGCATGAGGCAGTCAGGGACATTCTGTTCCATTTCAGGTTCTCAGTAGGTTAGTTCCCAAAACCAAGAGAGTTTTGTCTCATACTCTCCAACTTTTCCTTGCGCTCAACTGCCCTCCTGTCTACTGTGCCTTCTCTTGGATTTATAATCCTTTCTTCTTGGCCCACACTTTCTGCTTTCCCTCATCTGAACTTGCCTTCTTAGTGATCTTCTAAGCACAGTGCTGCATGCTCAGGATCCTTGTTAACTTCTCCTACAGAGGCCTGTCCCTTGTACCCCTGTAGCAGAAGTACCAAGTGCCTTCAAAGCTGTTGATAAGCCTGTGTGTGTGCCTGCACTCCCGAGACAGAACGCACTGAATGCATGCACTGCTACCAGCTGTATGCAAAGGCACAATGAACGCACCAGCTCTTTGTACCTTATTACTGCAGGTCCTTCACTGACTGACATTCTAATGAACACTGACCATGCAAAGAATAATAATCAGTGTTAGCCCTCAGTTAGAGCCAGCAGTCAGCTTTAATGGGGAATACTGAGAAGGAAGGGATGGGAGTTAGTTAGCTGAATGACAGGAGAGTGTGTGTGGCCTGTTTACACGATAGGACTAAGAATAGCACAACTTTGTAGGAAGTCACTGAGATGTCCGACAAAACGAGAATCAAAACATTGGGTGGGGGAATCAAATCACTTCAAGAGCTGTCTTATGATTAAGTATTATGGCTTATGTTACGAAGTTCTTCCATTGTACCACTCAAGTTTCTCAACGTCTGCTTAGAGAGGCTTTAGCGGAAATGTTACTAAAACACTGCTGCCACGGTTTCTCTGTCACCAAAGAATAATGTAGTGCAGGCTTCCTGCACTGCTTTAACTGCAAGGCACAGGGCTTGAGTTTTTTATAACTTTAAAATATACTTGTAGCTACCTTGATAACCACAGACAAACAAACAACCTACCACAGCAAAGAGCCAAACTAGAAGCACTTAAATGTTGCACATACAGGAAACATGTGGAACTGGCACAATGTCTTTAGGAAGGTGAAAACAGCTACCTTCACTTCTAAAGAAACCTGTTGAGCATTCCTTGTTCATCTCTTTCCTTGCTTACAATAATCTCATCCTGTGACCACACGCATTTCTCCTTTCATGCTAACTCAAATGTGAAAATTTCTGAGTTTCTTCACTGATTTCCTACCTCTTTGTCTCATACATCTTTGTTGTTTCCATTGAGCGCAGAGACTGTTTTTACCACTCTTGCTGTGTTGGGATGTGGAAGTGGGGTAGACACTGTTTATTTAGCAGGGCACCACCGATGTGGAAGTGCCTCAGAGAGCTGCTCACAGCTGCTTGCAGGAATAGAAGTGCTCACAGTAGCAGTCCATCAGAGACAGACACTTGCAATGACGTGCTGCATTCAGTGAGCTCAGTGCTATTAATGCTCCGACAATATCGCTGCAGATGGGCAAGGGTTCTGTCTGAGCTGTCTCTTTGAGTTTGCTCAGGGACACTGAGAGTGAGTCTTGGGCTGCAAAGAGTGAAAAGCTATAGACTCCCATGGATTTAAAATAACAATCCTGGATGCCCTAGAGCAGCTGTGTGTGCACTAATCATGCAACTCTCAGCTTGGCCAGGAGCCTGGACTTAGAGAGCAATTTTACTTACAATAGCAGTCCAGCTGTGCTTGAAAAGCTACAGAAGAGCAGCATAAATAGAGAAACATAGAAAAGCTGTGAAAAAGATGAGTACAGAGATTGTTTCAGTAACCTCCCCCTCCCCACAGGGACCAGGATGAGTAAAGCAAAGCAAGGTAGACCTTTCTTAGTTGAACTAAAGAGCAAAAAGACAAGGAATACAGGGAGGACCCGTAAGTTTCACTGCAAATCTTTCCATGCAAGGACCATTCCTTGTTTCATTTCTGGGCACATTTTTAAAAAGGGCTGCTTGCCAAAGACTTGCAGTTCTGACGCAAGGAACCATCATTAGCATCTTCCTCCAGGGAGGAATTTATTTGCTGTTGACTGGAAGTTGCTTTGATATTTTGGCCACTCCTCTTCAGCTGTCTCCAAAATTCATGGTACACAAGGAGAATGAGATCTGGTTATTAGACACCTCCTTCTGCATCCTGTGAACAGGTAGGACTGCACTCATAACATGGCTATATAACTGCTGGAAAAGAATTGATTCTTATCATCTTGTTCTTCATTCCCCCTATGGAATAGACTGTGTCTCCCTGTGCCTGAAATGATTTCCCTTTCCTCCTTCAAATCCCTCCTTATGTTTCATTTTTCATGTGCTTTCCTATGATAGTGTACCCTAGGAAGCTGTTAGCTCCCATTTTTGCCTTGATCTTTAAGCACGTAGAGCTGGACAGCTAAATAGAGCAAATGCCTCCCTGGGATCCAGCCTGTTCCCATGCGCTGGAATGGTGCCATGGACACCTGTGATACTTTCTAAATAGTAAAACAGATGGAGAAAATGCAGTCCCAGATCTGACTCTTGGCTGCATTGTAAAACCCTATTTATTCTGTCATGTGTGAAAGGCCCTTGACATGAGAATAACTACAGTTTATACCCATTTTCGTATGCAGGAAACTGAAGGCAACCATCAAGGAAAAGAGACCTTTAACCCCAGTGCCCTTAGAATTACAAGAAGCATTTTGGTGTCATTAAAAATGAAAGGCCTATAGTAAGATAGGCTTTAAAATTTATAATCTTTTTAGCTATTACTATAACAAACTAGCTTATGAAAACAGACTGTGACAGTGTTATGACATCTCAGCTGCTCTGTAGCAGAGGCAACCCAGCTACACCAAATCAGTCTCGTGTCTATCCTAGGGAAGTGCAGTTGACCTAGGGAATCCTTGATTTGAGGCTTTAACTGATGGACAAGGCTCCTTACCTCTTGGCAAGTTAATCTCATGGGCTTTCTCTTCCACATTAGACAAAAATAGATAACAGGCCTACATGCCCTTCAGAATTACCTGCATGTCCCCATGACCCATAAAGGGATGCTTGGCTTGGACTAACACCTAATTTTAGATGGATAACACTGTTGGGATAAATCCTGTCTTGCTGTCTCTGACTGAGACTTCTCTTAAGCTTTGCTTCCATAAACTTTGCTTCCATAATTTGGCTCTTTAGAATTTATTCCAAAAAAGACATGGCCATCTAATCAACTAGGACCACATCTGTGAATAAACTGACTAATGAGTGTAAATATTCTCATAGGAATAAAATTTTCATAGGAAGAAAACAACATGAAATTGTGCAATTGCACAAAATGAGGCAAAGATGGCCTGGAATCCTGGTCCGTGCTCCTGAGGTACCCCAAGATATTCAGACCATGAATATGAGAGCAGATATAGTGAATCCCACTGATACACTCTCTTGGCATGTCACTTACCTTTATATGACTGTCACCAGAAAAAAAATACTCTGAGCAGATAAATACCAAGTATGAAGCTTATCTACAAGTGTGCAGGTCCTCAAATCTACACAATATCAAAATGCTGGCTTATTCTGTGTTGCCTTGATAGCATCTTACTGTTCATTTTCAATACATGAAAAGGTTATCTGCTCCTAGGGATCATACCTTATTTTTGCCCTCTATTACAGCTGTTCTCTCAGTGATGCTCTGGATCCTGTTTCCTACATTGCTGCCAGCTTTCAGGATGTAAGATCCTTCGGTATAGAAGCAAAATCCATGCCTAAAGACAACAAAAATTGAAATGTTATTGATTTGGTGATAGAAATTGGATAGAAATTCAACACATAAGACAAAACAGTTGTTTTGAAATCAGTGATCGGTCAGGAAAACTACAGGTGCTGTGATGACCAGGAAAGTGTAATTGCTTTTCATTAAATCTTGAGGTTTGGAGCCTGATAATTGGATTCACTTCCACATCCACTCTTTGAATATTAGATCTCTGGAGTAAATGTTTACATTTAAGCCACTGCAAACTGTGAGGCCAGAATTTACAGTCACAGCCTAAATATAGATCTGTACAAGACCAACATACCCATTTCCAATGCTCCTGTTTTCAGACATGGCCAAAACATGATTTCATACTATTTTTAGCCTTTAAATCAAGACAAATTATATTTGTTTCAAGATGCATTCCATAGGGCATTGGATGCTGTTTTCCTCTGTGCAGGTTCTTTTTGCTTTAACAAAAGATTATGCTGGTTTTCATTTCTGAATGCTCTTTTTAATTCAGCTTACAAAACTGTAAGATGTTAATACTGAGGTTCAATGATTACAAGACACACAGCAAAAATAAGCATAATCCTGCTAATGAACAAAATGAAGTTAAACAGAATTATACCCAAATGACAAAGGGATTTAAATGATAATTTTACTGGAAGAAAATCAAATGCATCTTAATGAATGGAAATCCCAGAGAAAAAATGTTTTTGCCTTATGCAACAAATGGGCTTGTAATCAGAACATTCAGGTGTGGTCATGGTAGAGATAATTTGTTTCTTAAAGTCTGATTTGGTACACATGGATATAAACACATTGGAATGCTTCTTAAGTGCTGCCTGACCCTGTTCTTTGAGAATATCTAGTTCAGTTTTTCATCCAGAATTTAGCTGTTGCTTGTTCAATTCCAGCATCATTGGCAGAGATTAACCCTTTGATGCTCTTTCAAATAAACTATGTTCCTTGGATTTGAAAGATAATGACTTGTATAACAGTTGTTTGGAGAAATGAACTTTAAAGCCAAGTGACTGAAAAACAGAATATGATGCAATCCTGACCAAAGAATGAGATTCATTTCCCTTCAGCCAACTGTGTAGTTTGCTTTGCACAGTAAACTTTGTGTTGTTTAGAATACTGATGGCACACCAACTTTACATGTTTTTAATTGTACAGTTTTGCGTCAAATTGGCCAATGACTTAGCAGATATTACAGCTTAAAGAAATAATGACATGGAAACTAACTTGGGCTGCCAAAATTTCACAATGCGCACTGAAAGGATCAGTGTGTTGAAAAGACAAAAAAAAAAAAAAAAAGCCAGGAGAAGGCAATGGAGATTCATGCTTGGAGAGAGGACAGGGAGCAAGAGCATGGCAGGAAAGCTCTATCTACACAACCATATCTTTCAGACATTGGTTTAAAGGCCAACTTCTAATACATTTTTTTTTGAGACCATAGTGAATGAAAGACAGGTGCATTAATAGGGGCACCTGTTGCACTCAGATGGGGAAAAATGGTTAAAATTATTCAGAAAGGTAGATGCCATTTACTTTGCACATTTAAAGCTTTAAGAAGTATGGTTCTGTAACAAGAAAAAAACACAGAAGGCATGATAATTTGGCTAAGCTGGTAACATTTTCATGCCATAGAAGATATCAAAATTCATTTTGTGATGCCAAGCATACAAACAGGCAGCATCAAAAGCACATTTGTGACTGGATGCAATCTGTACAGGAAAACAGAGACACCAAAATCCCACTTCATGCGTATTAAAAGGTGCCTCCTAATTCATTTTTTTCCTATCCCCACAGAATGCATTTATGTTTCTTTGCTACAGTGCTGAAATTTTCTACTTTTTATCATAGAAGTCCTTACACATATTTTGGTAAAGGACAGAAAGAAGGCATAAGGCATATTCAGAAGCTGTTTGTGCATCTCTGAAAAGCATCTCCAATTTCCTTTATTATAGCTCTGTAGCCTCTGGACTCAGTTGCTATTATTATACTTTCCCTCACAATTACTTAAAAAGACTGTATATCTTTAGTTTGCCATGTCTTAGGGATGAGGACAGTGTTATGTCTTTGTTGATGCTTAACACAATGAGATGCTGATTACTCATTAATACCAGAATGCAAACCACCATCAGAACTACAATAACATCACAATAACAAGAAAAACACAGGCAAAGTGCTAGATTAGCCCTGGAGGCACATATATGAACTCTACTGATGCCACATTCCATTCTATATCCAAACTGGTGATTACAACATTTATGCTGTTAAAGTAGAAAATTGAATACACTTCATAGCTGTTGTCCACAGTTTTAATAAAAAATGAGTCACAATCAAGCTGAGAATGCTACATCCAACAGCACACAACATCAGCTCCAATGACTGCTGGATCAGCAAATGTTTACGGATCAGCTGCAGCACGGCTGCCAGGCAGAGTCTAGGACAAGACTCAGACTCATCCCTTTGGATGCAGAACCAGATGCTTCCTCTCATCAGCTGCCAAATCCATTCAATTTAACCTCAAATACACTAAAATAACTCAGGGACAACACACGAGCTCTGTCCACTAGCCTGAGCTGGTTACTCAGGTTAATACTCCAAGTCATCCCACCTTTTACTGCTGCCAGGGGTGCCACATGAAAGATGCTGCCTAGGCCAACAGCATCAGTAGAGATGGAAATAAATAGTCAGAAGTCCTGCCTCTTAACCCAACCTCAGCTTCTGACAACCGGCATTTTGTAACACAAAGAGAAAAGGTTCTGCTGAACTCAGATGCAATCATCAAATGAAATGTTTTTGTTAAGCACAGATGCTTGGAGAGAGAGAAAAATGAAAACACAAAAATCCATGCTGGCTGGAACCAAAATAGGCAATCATCTTCCTGTTAACTCGACTGATGTTTCATAGAGCATGTCCTCACATAACATCAGCTGCATACTTTTCTGATTGCAAGTCAATTACCAATTTCTTTAAACTACCCACTCAGTAAAATAACAAGGGTATTGCATTTTTAGCAAGATCTGTCTCTGTTTGCAGGGAAATCCCACTGCATTTTAGGTATTTGAATCTTACTGCAGATATCTCCAGAGTACATGAATTCCTGAAATGTTTTGTTGTGGGATGAGCCTCGGTGCTTTGCATCTTCAGGAAATCTTAGAGCAGGGTTACCGCCAGGTTAACGAAAGAGCACGCAGCGTGCGCAGGGATTGATAAACAAGCTGATCTCTGCCAGCACATTTCTATGCATTTCTTTCACCTGTGTCCCTGCAGACCCTTTCACGTTTCTACTTTGTGGATGCAACTCTGCGTCTATAGAGACCCCACATAACAAATGCTAACGGGGGTGTGCACAAACCTAAGCTTATAGAAGTTACACAACCTCAGAGTGAGGTAATCAGACTCAGCTGCCTTAGTGGAGTGCTGGTAGAAGCAGAGCACTCAGGTTAATCACACCCTAAGTAGTTTTTCCCATGTGCCTGCATGTGTGCTGGCATGCACATTTGCAGGTGTGCACCCGCACAGGGCATGCATCAGCCTTTGTGTCAAGAGCATGAGAAAAAGGCTATTCTTTTGTCAAAACAGGAGCCACTAATTCTCTGAAAGGTTTTCAAAGAAGCCCAGCACAGGGGGAAAGAGGGTAAGAGTGGCTCTGCCTGTAGCAGGGTGAGCTCTGCTGTCAGACCTGCTCCTCACCCAGAGCTTCGGGAATTTACACAATTTTGGAGAGGCTGGGGGAGCTTTATGCAACAAGAAGTAAATCCAGCTTTATAAAAGGTCTGTGATGTGTGGAGTTGGCACCCGTGGGGGCCCTGGAGAAATGGCTGGGGGAGGGGAGGCAGCCTGCTACTCGAGAACACATCAAGCCCTTGAGGAAGCAGAGTATGCCATGTTTGAAGATGCAAAGATAATCACAGTGCTGGGAACCGTCTTGTGTAGAGGAGGAAGCCAAACAACAAGAGGAAAGCAGCATATGCTCGTGATTTCGCACAGGAAGCTAGCAGCACCTCCTGCCAAAGCAAGATAAGAAAACTCCCATGGCCTATTCTGGACAAGGCTGTGGTGATCAACCTTCACTTCATGCTGTCCTAGCTCCGCTCCATGGCCTGTTCCCTTTCCTAATGAGTTTCAGAGCCCTCACTTCTATTACCATGCAGCATGCCAAGCACAATAGCATGGTGTATTTATAACTATAAACAGGGAAAAGTTTCCAGGGTAAGAGTGTACTTCATGTCATCTTGATGTATTTCACTGAAATCACACTACAGACCAGCTCCAAGCTAAAGTCCTGCCGATGAAACTACTGGTCTCAGAAGAAAAACTGCTCGACAGTTTATAGCAGAGCATGGGAGCTGAGGTAGGCAATTTGTCCAATTATTCCTAGGATGCTTTGACCTCATGTGTGACAGTCAGTTCTGATTGGAAGCCCCACATCCAGCCCATCCAGACACATCTTCCCCACGCCAAAGACAGTACTGCAGTTTTCAGTTCAAGAAGTGCAACAAGCACCAGTGAAAGAGCCAAAATCCACAGATCAGTTGGAAAAATACCCATCTTCTGTCTCCTTGTCTTCCCAGCTTCTTCCTCCCAAGCCCTCCCGTGTGATTCCAGAGGCCATTGCAATCCTTACCTCGTGTAACATTTCATTCAACTCTCTACGCAAGCATTCCTCTTGGCAAAGCCCCTGGCAGCCTCATTTACACTCATTCATTGGGGTAGTATTTGTTGGGAGGGAGAGGAAACCATCCTGTCACCAACAGTGCCCATTTTTTAGAGTGATTATTGGCAGTCACCATACTTTTCTCAGCAGCTATCCTTTTTTTAGGGCAGCAATTCCTAGCAGTGTGAGGGCAATGTTACTACAAATTCAAGTTGGGCTGACTCACGTCTTTTAAGAGGCAATGGCAATGACACCAACATTAAGACAGGAACTCTGGAAATTCCTGGAATTGTAAAGAACACATGAGAACTGTTTTTTATTTGCAAGTTACCAAAAAAAATCTGAATGGCATGGGCCATGACTACTCTGGGCCTCAGCATCCAGTGCCGTGTGATTGATAGCACAGGGCTGGTGTAGCCACGTGTCCTTGGGAATATTGAGTCAATTTGAAGCAGGAAACAGAGAGGAAAAATAGTAGCAGGGAGTATGTTCAGTTTGTAAAACGTGCTTAATGGGGGTGGGTGAAGGAGAACATGTGCTGGCCCCTTTCCAGCTTTGTCTATGCATGTGATTCCATGATTCTAAGAAGCTATGGTCCAGGTGCTCCTGCTATAGATCAAAACCAATCAGTTAGAGTTTGAAATATTGGCAAAACTGCAGCTGGGAGCTCATCCCAAACACCAATATGTGCATTGGTGCAGCTAGGAGGAAAACTACAGGTGGGAGGAACTGAATATATTTTACATTGCTTATTGTTCATTTGTTTATTTCTATTTATTTATTTAGGACTAGGTCCCTGATGTTACAAAAGCCTCATTCTCCTGGGGAGTATCTTTGAAAAGAGTAAGGTAGATGGCATTTAGAGCTTTGTTGTGTACTTTCATAGCTTTATCAAAAAAGGAAGCTTTTGATAGCTGCACACTGCCTTTCTTGCTATTACTGATATGCAACCAGATAAGTGGATGGTGTTTCCTTTCATACTCATCCTTTTCAAACATATTCCAGTTTGCTGCCTGGAAAGCTGATTGATCTGAGCTATCTCAAAAGTAGCAGCAAGATCAACAGCAATGTTACCTACCCCAGCTTTCAGTATTTCATCAGCCCACGCTCAGATTTCCACAGGAAAAAAATCACTTCTGTAACTGCCCACCTAAGCACCTGGCAACACCAGTTACTCGCAACAAAACAGCAGATGACTGAGGCTGAGGGTCACCAAAAAACCACATTTTGCTTCCAATTCCTTTGCCATTAATTGAAACCTCTGGCCACTAGGGAACATAACAGCATTTTTCAGGTGTCTACACATATTGAGGTTATCTGAAATTTTCTCAACCTTGTCTTATCAGCAAATTATATTTTGCTTCTTTATCCTTAATTTTCTGCTTCACACTGCTCAGCATTCTTCATGGACAAAGAATACTATCATATTTCAGCCAAACCTACCTTCCTTCCTCGTTACACTACTCTCTTCCCTCCTTTACTAAACTGTGTTCACTCTCAATTCCCATGAAGCCACTGTGATTTACCCTGCACTTTCTCTGCGCAAAAGCAAAAATCATGTCCTGCACAGAGAAGCAGGAAGTTGGCTGGAGCTATAGAATTATCACATGAGATTTTCACAAGCACCTAGAATTTCTTTCAGGGGAAAAAAGTGTTTTATTTTGAGAGTCTGCAGTACTGCAACGAAGACAGTCTTGCAATTTGGTTGAACAGTTAGAATCCTAAAGAGAAAGTCCACAAAACCTCTATATACAATGTCCACTCTTGCACTCAGTTTCTTTTTATTTCTGATTTATGTTCCCTATAAATAAAGTCCAAGATATTGTTCAGACCCTTCTAGTGTAAGTTATTTTCCTTGCACAACTCATTTCTAATAGCTCACTCAACTTCTATGTCTATAATATTCCAAGATCCATGTATCCACAATTTCTTCCTTCTCAGAATGACAAAATTCCCCTTTTTTGCTTTTCTGTCCTATCTGGGTCCTCTTGGTTCTAGATAGGTATACCTCTTCAGTAGCCTATTTACAAGTCCTTCACACTGCCTGTCTTGCTGACAAGCTGGAAGCACACCAGCTTTCCATTTTCCATTTTCCAATGATTAGCAAAGGACACAGTGGAACTGTTGATCCACTGAGGTTGTATTTTTCAAGATGATTTGTTTTCAACTTCTCTTCAAGTAGGGGTCTGGGAGCAACTCTGGCTTACTGGAGTGAAGGACTGAAGTCCAGACAGAAAGCAAGGAAAGGATGAGAAAGAATGGAGGGAAACATTTTTGAGGAGAGAGGGGAATTGATTAGAGAGAAAACAGGAAGAGAAAATACTGACAGGCATGGATGTAAGACCAAGGATCCATCTACTCCATATCCTGTCCCAACAATGACCATATACAGATGGCAGGGGATGAGTAAGAGCAGGATAACTTCAGATATTTCCTTCTAATACTCCCCCAGTCACCAATTATTATCAGCTCAGGAACTTCCCGCAATATAGACTGTTTCTACACTTCTCTTCCAAGACTGTAGAAAGTCTTCAAACCCCCAAAATCTTCTGGCAAGGAGATTCACAGATATCCTATCCACTACATGAGGAGTTATATCCTTTTTCAGTTCCAAATTCTGCTCCTCCTGTCTTCATCTAATGGCCCCTACTTCTTGAATTGGAAAAGATACACACAACTGATCTTCAGATGTGTGCCTTTCACAAGTCTGTAAGTCTCTATCCTGTAGCTCCCAAGCCATATCTTTTTCAGTCTGCAAGAGTCTTGATCTCCCTCCTCACTCATCCTTCACACATTCCTCTCATTCTCTGAAATTCCTTTGATCCTTTTAGATGCTATTCCTGGTATATCTCTCAGTTTGGCTGAATCCTTTGAAATGAAAGGATCAGAAATGCTCATAGCATAAAGGACGTTGATAACTTATGGATTTATGGAGTTATCATGGTGTTCTGTACAGTGGTCTTTTTCTTTCCTGGTAATTCCTAACATTTGATTTTCTTTTTGAGTTGCTCATGGTGCTGTTCACTTTCACAAATTAATCTATCACAGCACTCAGATCCTTCTTTGTACTAGTAATGATCAGCCAACAGCTTTTTAACGTGTTATTTTACATACGAAAGCAACTTTTTTTTTCCTGTGTATATCATGCACATTTATCTCTGGTGAATTTCACCTGCCACTTTTTCACTCAGACACCTGGATTCATAGAGTTCTGCATTTCATTGCCATCAGCCCCTCATCGTTACAAATCTGAATAACTTGTCATCAGCAGGAAACACTGTCACCTCCTTACCACCTTTTCCAGGTTATTTCTGAACGTGTTGACAAGTACAGACCCGAGCACCAGCTCCTGAAAAACTTCACTGATCACCTCCCTACGCTGCAAGAACTGGTTGTTCCCTCTTAACCTCTGCTTTCTATTTTTTAACAGAATATTTTTTTATGAGCACAATCCTACCTCACATGCCTGTTCAAAGCCTTCTGCAAAGTCTTTTTGAAAGGCACACACATAAAAGGAAAGAGGATGCTAACTAAAGTTTGTATATTTTTGTAAAAGGTGTACTTGATCCAGTAATAGTACTCCATTCATAATCACTCCTAAGCACACACAGAGTTTGAGCTGGTGCCTTCCTTTGGCCAGGAGCCCCTGCTAGTGCAGGAGCAGGCTGCTGGCTACGGGCTGGGACTCCCCACTGGCTCGGACACCGCCAGCGTGCGGGGCCTCGCTCACGTCGTGCAGTCCCCACGTACAGCCTGTCACACACTTGGTTTCCTATGGGCTGGGCCACACGGAGCAAAAGATCAAGCAGAAACATCCCACCATCTACGTGACCCTTAAAGTGTTTTTCCTTAAGGCTGGGTGTCAGACTGCACATAGTAAAGGCAAG
Organism: Chloebia gouldiae; assembly: GCA_003676055.1. Classification (NCBI taxonomy): domain Eukaryota; kingdom Metazoa; phylum Chordata; class Aves; order Passeriformes; family Passeridae; genus Chloebia; species Chloebia gouldiae. The sequence goes on from QUSF01000006.1 coordinate 4,256,902, forward strand.
AGACCACCCTGTGAAAGCAACAAGAAGTAAAAAAAGAAACTGGGAAAAAATAAAAGGAAGAGCAAGTGAAGAAAACCCAACATAGGCAAGTGAGAATAAAAGCGTGATAATAATAATAAAAGCAGAGTATCCCTGATGATCTGGATCCTGCTGTGGCTCTTATATTTGAAGATTGATCAATGACAAAATAAATAATAAAATGCTTCTTGTTTTAATTTTTTAAGAATTTGATTTAAAGTGATTTGGAAACTAGCAATATTGAAACTTGAAAGCTTAAGGTTCTGATTCAACTAACATCCATAATGAAGTAATTTATACTTGCAAATAAATTCATTAATGTGTAACCTTCTGGACAGACTGGGGCATACTGTACTCAGGATAAAGCATGTATTTGTCAAACTTATGTAAACATATGGATGTGCCAGATATTATTCAAAAGGCATTTTGCAAGCAAAATATTAAACAAACAAAATATTAAAAATATTATAAATGACATAATAGTGACTGAAAACAAGGACTTAGCTCTACTCAGAGGAAAGAATGTGTTCATAAGCAAGCATTGGCTTTTAGCTCACAGTGAAAGTGCAGAATGAGACACTTGAGCACATTGTTTATTCAGGCTGGAGCAGATCAGATGCTGTTTCACTCCTCTTTTTCCTTTGGTTTCAAGTTCCCTGTGTTGCTGCTGCAACACACACCCGTGACACTTCCTCTGCATTTTTTTAAGGTTATGTAAAAAAACACAGTGTTTGACTTTTATTTACACTAATTTATTTCCACAACAACAACAACAAAATAAGGGAATAGCTAGTATGATTTTTGGTGTGCCCATAAGTACCTTTACATTACTAGATTTCTTTAAGATTATTTTCTTGTAGCACAGGGTGGAAGGCACAAAGGCCACCAGCCAGATCCTCAGCCAGTGTGAAGGTAGAGCTGAGGATTCAGCCACATGTCAAATTAAACAAAGACATTTTAGAACTACCTGTTTATGTTAATGACATCTGACCTACTTATACCAGCTCCAAAGACTCAGCCTTTCCCTTCCTGAAAATTCACGGTGGCACAGGGAATGAAACCAGTTGCTGTGGACAAGCTGATAGGCACCAATGTTTGCAGACATCCAACAATTAAATTTGGGTGGTTCAGTACATTCCTAATTAAGCACAATTAACATTTGTTCTTTACTTGTTCATTTTACATACCTCACTGATGTCCCAAATCTGGTTTCCCCTGATCATCTCTCCAAGCACATCCTAATGATTCTGCCTTTCAATCCCTTACTAATACCCTGACACAAGCAATACAGAAATGCAATTAGACTGCTATGCACACATGGCCTGCTTCCTCTTTCACTGAAACTACTGGGAGTCTGCCCAGGCACTGTCATTATGATAGTTTCAGTCTCTCTGTATCTCTGCAGAAGTTTCCAGGAACACCTCAAGTTTTTTTTCTTCTCAGATACTCCATGTATTCAGCCCTCCATCTCCAATCTCATCATCAGGTGGTTTTACCACCAAGTAGAGTTCATATCTTGACACTGTAGTCAGGAGAGCAGAGAATCATGTACCAGTGTCCCCAACTACTTTGCTTCTGCAAGCAGCTCCATAGTACTGTTACATTTCTCTCCCTCAAGCAAACACATGCCAATGGGGAAAAACCAAAAAAACCCACAAAAGCCAAAAAACCATAGGTTGATGTGATGGCAGGGCTGTAAAATAATAACATAGCATTCAGTCTGAGGCTAAACAAAACTCATAGCTCAAGAGGAGGGAGGCAGCAATGTGATGAGAGAATTGAAACACCCGTGATAAAATTTCAGTGTTGCAACTGTCTCCATTTCTGAAGGGCCAACCAGTCAAACCTTGGGCAAAGGTTGAAGATCTCTCTTGAACTACCCACGTAGAAATGTCCAGAGAGAGAAGCTGGCCCTAAAAAACATTGCACAGCTGCTGAGCAAGCCAGTGCTTCCAGTGAGCAAAACCAGTATCCCACATGCCTTTCTTGGCAATTTCTGCCAGGTCAGTTTAAGATAAACAAAATCTACTGAAGAGATTCAGGTCAAGAACCATTAACATCAAGCATGTTCCCGGCATGCAGATGCTTGTCCTGCAGCCTCAGAACTGATCTGTTTTAGGTGGATCCCAGCCTGCCTGGCTCTGGAGACTCTCAGCAAGCCCTGCTGCTGTCTGCCCCTACACACCTCTGCTGACAACCCCACCTGAGACAAATTCAGGATGGATAGGATGGCTCCAGAGTGGTAGGAAAGAGGCTAAGGAGGCTGCTGGGCACTTCAGGATAAGTGTCCCACAGGGCTGTGCTCTTCTATAGCCACTGAACATCTGGGGGCTGCCCAGCCTGGGAATGTGTCTGCTACAGAGCAGCAGCATACACTGCAGTAAGATAGCCCTGGAAAAGCAGTTTCTCAATCTTTTAAGAAAGACTAATTTTTTTGGGTTTTTTTAATGACTTTTAGTTTTATTTTGCACTGTGTCTTCTACTGTCTTTTGGCTGCAATCTCTAAATTTAATATCTCTGCATAAGCTTAAAAAACTCCCCAGAATATTGCTTTTTTTGCCCCAGACAGATTTTCTTGACTCTTCTATGCTTCCTTGTTTAGGTGAATATCAGAAGAGAATCTGTCCACCTACTAGATAGCTAGTTGGCTAGCTAAAAAGGTTGATTCATGGCAAGAGTTGGTTTAAGCAAAGCAATTGTAACAGGAAACAAAGAACAGGGAATTTTTAATTATGTTGGTCTTTCCATATTTCAAAAATTCACATTTGTTGAGTAATTTTACAATTTTTTATTATTATTTGCTACAAGGAAACTATGGAAATTATTTAATTTGGCCAGTCTCCTGTTACTGGCCTGAGAGAAGTAGAGAAAAGAGTTATGCAACTTGATTGTATCAATCAGAAAACTTTATCTGCATTTAAAAGCAAGGGAATTAATTTAGGTATTTTTAGATTTTTGTAACTGAAATACTCCTTGGAAAATAAAGTGAAAGAAGTATCCACAAAACCTAATGGTGGCTATTAAAGGAGGCCGTAGGCAACAGTCCTTCAAAAATAAAAGCATATAACTTAAGCAGTCAGTCCCAGTTTATAATGACAGTGCTCAACTGGTGTGAAATTAAGCACATACATAAAGAAATATTGGAGCAAACAGATCTTGGAGCCAATAGTGCACTGCAAGGTCTTTGCAGCAACAGCATCTTTTTGTTGAGAGTGCACACTCTGTCCTAGGACATGGGACTCAAAAATTTCCTGAGAATCTCGCACTAAGGGATAACCTGTGGGGGTTCTTTGAATTAAAGTACAAGGTTCATATGTGTGCAGAAACAAGCATTACTTGAGCACAAATACAGCAACATTTTAGTATTGGAAACCTAATATTGGGCAGATAAATATAAAAAAATGCTGTAATGGCAGAATAAGATGTTTCTTATCTCCTGCACAAGGTACATGCACATTAAATCTGTTGTTTAGGCAAACCTCCCATCACACAGAGAGGGAAGTATAGTAAAGTAGGTCGGATTAAAGGGTTTTCCAGTTCTTCAGGGAGAAAACCTGAACCTACACAGACATCAGCCTGAACAAGGTGTGCCAGCTGCTGAGGTATTCCACTCTGCTCCCTTCCCGAAGCAGGAGACAAAATGTAATTACTCATGTATTTCTGCCTTTCTGCAATAGTTAATTGTCATATTATTCAGAGGGAATTATCCCACTCCTTTTAATCAAAGCCTTAAAAATGGTGTTCTCCAGGCTACTTCTTCAATGAGTGCTTAAAGGAGAAGGAAGGGGAGAGGGTTAAAGGGAATCATCACAGAACAATTATGAAGGCAATTTGGAAGTCAGTCGGGAAACAGCATTGTAACAGAGCCAATAGCTGACTCAAATTGTTACATTTCTCCTTTGATCACCTGCTCAAACACACTCCTAATTAGCATTTAATGGAGTCTACAGCTCAGCACATTACTGAACACCTGCATGCATATGTCCATTCCTCTTTCTGAAGACTCGCTGTCCTGAGCTGGAGTGCAGACCTGCGATTGCTAACAGAAGGAAATACCTGACAACAGATGCTCACCACCTCGACTCCCAAGGAAGAACCAACTGCTTCTTCAGTGCTGTACTGGATTTCAATCCAGATTATTCATAGCTGTATAAACTCTTGAAATAAACTAAAAGACTGAAAATTTTCATATATACCTTTCTCGAGGTTTCTCTAGTTAAAAGATGTTGTGAATTTCTCTTCTCTTACGTCTATTAGCAAAAAGAAGTTTTTCAACTTGTCCTTGTAAGGTAACATACCAGACAGAGGAAATGCAGCTCTCACCTGCCCTTGAAATGGAGAATTTCAGGTAATACCTATTCCAGCAAGAGGAGAGATTGCTAGTGCCACCTCTTGGTGAGAAGGGCACAGAAAGACAGTCATTAGCATAATCCCAAGGGCATAGCAGGAAAAATAACTTTTGCTTCTAAGAAGTGCTGACCACTCTGTCACTGATATCAAAGCACTTACAAGTATGCTTAGTTTGAGATATTTAGTACTGAGACCCTCAGTGTTGAGATGTCCTATTAAGTAGAAGGACGTGTCTTGTACCTTTGCAATTAAGCGTGTACTTAAATATTTGCCTGGTGCTAAATTCCAACTCTATCAAAGCACTAAAAAAAGTGAAATCCTGTGGAATGTGATTATTCTTCAACTGGAACTGAGAAAATGTTGTGTATAAAACTTGTCAGGTTTTTTAAATATCTTCATTGGGCTGTGATCCAAGTACCAAGTACCTTGCCTGTTTGAAACCCCCAGTAGCAACTTAATGATAATGCTGTTGTGGAGGTTGAGTGTTAATCATTAAGTCTGTGTTAGATTTCATTATGCAGGAAGAGATGTGGATAAGTGAGTCAACACAAACTCCTAATCATAAGAAACAGAGTTCAAAAGAAAACAAAATGTAAAAACAGGATTAGTTGAGCACCACATCAGCGTCAAGTAAGATTGCATGGTGGTATTTATTATTCACCCAGTTTAAATATCATCTGGAAAATGGTGGGCACATTTAGCTTGCTGAACTGAATTTGTGGCTAAACATATGATAGGACAGTCACAAACTGAATTTGTGACTAAACATAACACTTCTTCATAATGGGAGAAGTTTCTATGATGTTTTCTGCTGATTTCAAAAGAAACTACACACAGGAGTCACTGTGCATGGAGAAAAGCATGGGGAAAACTCCATGTGAAAGTATGTGAACTTTGCAAGACATTGTCTTCTCTCATGAAAATGCAGAAGCAATTATCACTTCTGGACTAATATTGCATGCATGAATAGTAGTGAACTGTAAATAAACCCAAACAGTAATGCCAAATAACCAGTCTGCCCTCCATTTTCAAGTAACGATGGAGAAAAAGCTGCATGTCCACCGAAAAATATATTGATAAAAGGTAGACAATTTTTATTAACTAAGCAATGTTTACAGCAAGCTTTACTCCTACAAAAAAAAATTTAAATGTAGTAGTAAAAAAAGACATCCTAAATAAAAGTAAAGACATCGTCCTACCTTGTTTTAGAATGGTTTTGTTTACAGGGATACCACATCCATGTAATTTTAGGTGGAGGAATACCATACACAGTGCATGTCAGCACTTGTTTGCTGCCTAGTAAATGCAGATTGGGATCAGGGAATGATGACACGGCCTTTTCGTAAATCTGCGGTTTCACTGTAAAGGGTAAAAATTGGAAAGCTATTAAAGCCAGCTTATTTCCAATGTATTGCATGATTATAAAAATACTACATTCTTGCAGTGTGAATAACAAGAAAAATCCCCAGGACAACAAAGGAAAACAGCAGTCCGAAGTCAGATGAGTGCTTAGTAACACATTTAAGTCATCAGGAGAAAATATGTGGCTGCAGAGGACAGAAACACTTCTAATGAAAACCATCTTCTGGTTCAAAGATGAGTCTTTCACTCTACATTTGTGGCTTGGGTTTGGGTCCATGAAGTCAGTAAGAAAATTGGGTCCATGAAGTCAGTGCAAGATTGGTGACAATCCAGCTCAAAGAAAACAGAGCACTTACAAGTTCAGGGGAAGCATGGGAACATGCTGCAAACTTACCATTTACAGTGAGAGTGACTGTAAGATTCTTTGACAAGTTCCACTGTCGAATGCTCAGTATTATGGTGTAGTTTCCAGCATCCTCCTCAGCTACATCCTTGATGACTAATGAATAGTCTTTAACCACGTACCGGGCACATTTTTCAGCAGCAGGTAGCCCATCTTTTAACCTGTTTCATGGAATTCCAGAAATTAAAATTCTGAAAAATGTTTCTGCTTAAACCACCCATGTTACATCATATCCCTCAATCTTTGGGAAGAGATTTCCAGTCTGAGATTCTATTTACCACAGGCTTGTCCTTTCCTTACAAATAAGATTGCTGATATTTGTAAAACACTTTAGAGAATACTATTCTGTATCTTAAAATTGATAAGAATCTGACTGGGCTCTATGGTATTTGAGAGCTGCTAAAAATTGACACTGTCTCTGAAGATTCCAGTTGTCCATGGCTGTGACTGCCATTTAGTCTAGAAGACAACAATTTTGGCTAAGGGTTGGTCACAGTAATAAAGGTTGCATCATCTTGCACTGGCCATTTCTCTATGACCTCAAAATACATCCTGGGACAAAGTATTACAGTACCCTAAGCACAGCTGTGATTTTAGGAAGAGGAAGAGGAAGTAGATTAGATAAGCACTTAAGAATCAGATATCAAGTGAATGTTTTTAAAGATAACAGAAAATCAACATATAAAGTACTAACTGTTGCTCACATACAGATTCTTGAAGCAAAAGATTTTTCTTCGAAGTCTAAAATACAGCATAAAGTGCATTTTAACAAGCTGCAAGAAGGTTAACATGATGTTAGTAGAAGGGTGCAACACATACTCATTAGGATGATGGATTCTAAATGATTCACAGCTTTTAGTAAATTTTTAGAAAAAACTCTTACTGTTATTAGAGGAGCACTAAAATTTGGTCAAAGGACTTATGGATTTATTCACTTCACTGTATGTGTATTTTACAGAACCACAAAATAGCTCCAGTTGAAAAAGCCTTTGGAAGTCTTTTAGTCTAACGTCCTATACAAAGCAAGGTTAGAAGGTTTCCCAAGACCATTTTCAGTATGGTTTTGTGTATTTACAAGAATGGAGACTCCACCACCACTCTGGACTATTTATTCCAATGTTTGACCAACTTCAATTTTAAATTAAAAAAAAATAGAAATTTGTCACAGTGTTTGAAGTTTCTTTTAGTTCAGAAGTTTTGGATCTATATGTGTGGTAAATAAACCCAAACACTGGAAAAACAGAAAATTATGTATAAATGGCTGGTATCAGTGTCACAGTCACCACTCATTTTTTCACATGAAACATTAAGTGTAAAAGTTTGTAAAACAAAGCAATGCTTTTGGAGCAAAATTAACTCCTGGCTGTAACCTGAACTCCCACTGTTCATGTATGTATAGTTTGTGTTCTTAATCAGTCTTGTCATAGACCCTTTGTTAAAGTGCAACTACTTGAGCCAGAGCTACTGGTGTTTTAAATTATTTAAACAATAAAACCCTTGAGATAATGAATAGATAACATTGTTGCATATGAAAATTATTTGGATTAATAAAAAAAAATTGCTCCAAAAATTCTTAACACAACTTACATGAGACAAAATGAATGACACAGTGAATGCTGTGCTGAAGTAGGTCTACAACCTGCAGATCACTGCATAATAATACCAACTTCCATTTTTTTGCAATAGTGCATGTTTGTATGACTCAAGTCAATAATTTATTTTAATGAAAGCCTTCTTTTCCTTTCTCTTACGGTCTGAAAAGCAAGTTCAGGTTTCCTATCTATGTCTGAGCAAAGCTGGATGCAACACTTCAGTCAAAGCTGGTAGAGATATTTAGCTGTAGAGCATCCACTGATTTCAAGAGGAGACATATCCAACCTGTTTGAGGATCTCAGCTTTAAACTTTCCATATCTCCTTTCTCACACTTGCGAAATGGAAAGCAATGTTCTCATAACTTGTTAGAACCCCAGGCAGCTCTGAAACTTCAAAGAAATCCTCCCCAACTCTATTATAAAAAGAGATACGGGATACATATATGGAAGTAACTGTTGTCCTACCATATAACCTCTGGAGAGGGAAATGCCTTCACTTTCATTGACAAACGATAGGATTTTCTTCCAGCTACAGCCTCCAGTGCAGTTTTTCTTCGACGTTTCAAATTAATGAACATTTTATCTTAAACAAAAAAAAAAAGTGCTTTGTATTACAGATTTTCAACCTGCAAAAGGAGTATCTCTACTAAAGAAAATGTGACTCAAAATGAAAATTATCTTTAGTAATTTTGATGCTCCCACATGTTAACAGCAAGACTAGAGCCTAATCTCCTAGAGATCTATAAAATAGAAAGGAATACCATAAATATACAAGAAACTGAGAGACAGTTCCCAGGGCATGAATCTGCTTGGAGAAGATACACTCTAGCCAAATTCACATTGTGTCCAGCCAGAAAAAAAGGCACAAGATATAAAGTGGTCTGCAGTATGTGGGAGGCTGGACTGAGAATGATCAGATAACCTTTCTACTCTCACAGGCCAAGAATCAATGAATGTTCCAAAAGAAAATATTTTTCTAGAGAAGATTTAAGGGACCTTCAGAGAAATAGCAAAGGAAAAAGCAGAACCTTTCTGTATCACTGGTAAACAGCTGTTTCATCAAACCAACAAATATTTGTCACTTCACTGGAATAATAACAACCTGCTGGAATTCATTCTTTTTCATTTGCTCTGCCCCCTATCTCCAATTCTCTGCCAAGTTGATGGCTTTTACCAGAGGCAATAAAACATAAAATTCATACAATACATTGGAAAATACCTCTTTCTCCCCTGCAAAATAAAATAAAAGTGTGCAAAATAAAATATTCAAAGTATAAAAAATGTTTGTGTCCTTTGTTGGTACCTATGGTAAAGTATTTACGCACATGAATTGCACAAGGATCCATTAAACAAATTCAACATTTAATCACGCTTACCATGTACATTGAAAACAATATGCACAACACAAATAAGTAGTTTAATTACACTAATTGTGTTTTAAAGATACAGGCCTGATTCTGCAAACCTTTATTTATACAGGCTCTTTCTAATATGGGTATCCTATAGATGGGGCTGCTTATGTGAATGCAGGATGACTTCAACAGTCCCAGCTTCTCTGACTCTAATTTTAATCTCCAACTTCTCTGACTTTAATTTTCATCTAAAACTCAGTTTCTGAAAGATGAGGTTTATCTGTTTAAGATACAGTAACTTGTTATCATGATTCATCCTTTGTTCCCAGTGCCTTATTCCAGAGCTTAAACAGAGAAAATGAGCTGAAATTCTCTCTAAGAATACCAACACAGAGTGCTTAGTCCACCCTTCCAGATACAGGAGAAAAGATACACCACTGAAAATACGTAATAAATGCATATTCTGACCATGAGTCATCTGTTGTAGAGGACACTCACTAGCCACTTGGTCTTTAACACCAATGGTGCTCCAAAGATCCTGGATAGTTCTAATTGTAACAGGGTGTCCCAAAGAAGGTCTCCTCCCAAAGAGTCCCGATGCAAAAAAAAGTCCTTATTCATATACATTTGAAACAATATCAGAAATTTCCAGATTTCACAGAAGACCCAGACAAACCACAGGGAACTTGATTAAGGGTCCTGCTGTAAAACCATATTAATGATTTGCATTTTTGAATTGTCTACCAGTTACTAGATCCATGTAGAGCTAGGGTATTTATTTCTTCTTTATTTTGTCTTAGAAATGCACAAGTACCACAGAAGAGGATGTAGGTTTCCTCTATTTAAATTTTGCTTGCACCTTCTTTTTCCCCCCAAACTAGAGTTTGAGTGATTGTACCTGCTAAAACTGACTGAGGACAGCACCATCACAATATTTAGCAGAAAAAAGTGATGAAATTGAACATTAACGTGTCTATTGCCAACAGCAGAAAACAGTCATGGAAGAAATGGCACATGGCTCCAGGCTCCAGGCTCCCTCCTGGAGCGCCTCTCTCCCTCATTTGTCTTTTTCTGCCCATGATGGCTTCCACTTTGTGCCACAATGTAAAAATATCATTTGACTGACCTTGGTACATGAGCACTGAATATTCCACAAATGGGCACCACTTCTTACCATAAACAATGACTGTTGAGTTGACAGCTTTGATGGATGGCCCACTCTTCACGTGGCAGGTGTACTGGCCTTTATCAATATCCCGCACTCTGTCGACAACGAGGATGCTGTAAAAAATGTTGGCCTCTGAATTCTTCTGGTCAATACGCTGCATTACTGAACCTCTTTTCCTTGTCTATAAGAGCCAAAGAAATGAACAACAAAGAGCTTAATCAAACCAATTTTCACGATTATTAGGATTTTTATTTTCCTGTACTGCCACCATAAGTTAATAAAAAAAAAATCCCAGATGTCTTTGTAGAGCACAGATAAGCAAAAGATACTTAACACTTCCAGAGGGTCAACAATAAGAAATATAAGCAACCTTACAGGACAGTTTATTCCTGTGTTCACCCAAGCTGTCATGGCATCCAAACTAGTACTTTCCAGAGGAAGATCCTCCCTTTTGTACAGCCTGTCTTATCAATATGCCCAGCTCCCCATTGCCATTGTCCAGCACTGCTCCTAAAAATCCCTGAAGCCATGATATGAAGAGTAGCACATAGTTTGTTGCCTGGATTCAGTGCCATAGGGAACAGACACACAGAAGAAAAGGACATTAACAAAAGGAGGGGAGAATTCTGGAAACGTTACAGACAGAAAAGGACTCAATTTGGCAAGGGAATAGCAGGGTGGAACTGAAGATAATGTGACTCTGAGGAGTTATTTCCTGCAGCTCCCCCTCAGCATTTGGCCTCAAAGTTTATTTAACCCAGGACATTGTTGATGTCTTATAAACACTGAGCACCCTTCAGTTACCATCTAAATAAAAACAAAACACAATTTCACAAGTGTGGTGCCCAGATAGGGCTTAGTAAGGCAGCAATGAGCAATATAATATATTTGGAGCATTTCTTGTTGCTAAGTTGTTTATTTCTGAGGTGAAAAAATGCCAGGGAAAATGGCTACAGTAAGCAATAAACAATTGCATTAATCTTCCCTATATAATGCAATCATAATTTCAGCCTGTGATTAGGTACAATGAGTGACATAATAAATGATCTTGACTTGAATCACCAACATAAATCAAACTGACATGAAAGGAATGGGAGTTGTAAACCTTAAGCTAATGTCAAATTTCTTATCAGTTTTACACTGACTCCCTGGCAGTTATTCTGTAAGTGACAAATATTTATGAGGATGCTCCCAATGTGGGGGGTGGAGAAGCACATTCAAGATCATTCCTGTAGTTGTCAAAACAAGAGGATTGTTCGTGTGACGCTTAACAAATTAGATTTTGGCTAGCTAAATCAAAATATCTTTTCTAAACATGCTCAAATTGGGTGCCTGACTGTCTGCCATTGTTTGAAATGAATGTGTTTAGCAGACAACCTCACTGAAAACTTTTTTGTCGCAAGAGAGAGCCCCTGGCTGGGACAGGGTAGTAAATTTCTCTTGTTTCATCAGGTCAAAAAGAAGCTCCCAGAGATGAAACGATTCTAGCATTAGCTCGTGATTATGCAATATAACCAGACCACATTGTGTAAACATGTTTACTTATGAAATTAAGCATCAGAAGGAAAAAAAAAAGAAACCTTAAAGACATGTCAGCAAGGGTCAAAATGATGGAATGCAAAAAATGGCAAGCATTCCAAAGCAGAATTCCTCCTGAGATGCTAGATGCAGCATGATCTGTGGGAAACCTCTGGTTTCTTCTTTCCAGCTACAGCACTCACCTCTCCAGGGTAAGTCCATGTCATCTGCACTCTGGTGTTCCATGCTGCAGTGACAGTGCAGTTAATTGCTAGGCTGTCTCCCTTCAGCAGCTTGACAAGACGTGGGGTGCTTAACTGAACATCAAAAATGGTGTTGGCTGCATGTGACAAAGAGGGAGAACAATCAGTAATGCCAGCAGGGCAGGGCGCTTCCTGAGAGACAGAATGGGAGTGGATGGAGAATGCCACCTACTTTCTCTGTGTGTTAGGTACTTGGTGCTGTATGTGTGCCCACCAACAGTTGTCTCACAGCTCAGGAGCCCGATGAATTTGTAAGTTGCCTTAGGTATTCTGAAGCCTTGCATGCTGTCCCAGATTATTGTCTTGCCATCAGGAATTAGGGTTTCTCGTGGAATCTGGAAGTGTCAAACACACATCAGGAAAGCAGCTCATCCTCATGTCTACTCTCTAATCAAAGTAGCCTAGTAAAAAAAGGATGGGGGGAAAAGCGCCCAAAAGATTGCCAATCAACATGAAAAGGATGACATTTAATGACGTGGGTTTTTCAAGTCACATATTCATTACAAAATAGATGAAAAGCCTGGGTGAAGAATGTGAATCTTGCATTTGTTTCCAGGATTTCATTATTTATAACAGGATGTAATTTATGACACAATAGATTGACACTACCATTAGCTTCAGCAGTTGGGCTGCTATTCTGTTGGCTCTTGGTTGGCAGCTAAAGTGCTCATCTCCAGGAACCTTTACAATTAAGTATCCTGGTTTAAACACAGAGAAACAAATACACACTTTTCAATGGAGATGACAAATGGGCTTAATTTGCTGTCATTGTGTGGCTTTAAGAAATTCCTGCCAGGATTCAATTCCACACATGTCATATTTATTTTGCCTAAAAGACTTAAAAAATAAACAAAAAAAAATATTGCCATGTGGGATCAAATGTTCACTTCATCAGCAGTATGAGTTATCTTTTACATTTTGATCCTTTGCACTTTAAGCCCCATTGTAATAAGGTATCAAGAAAACCCTGGAAAAGTAAAATCTAACATAGCCATTGAAGCTCAGACAAAACCTCTCATTTTCAGATCAAGCTATTTTGTTGCACCTTATTGATGGACTAAATGCCACCATTTGGATAGCACAGAGATCAGCCATGAGTACAAAGCCTGGATATGACTCTACTTTGACAATGCCTGTTTTAATGGTAAAAATAAGATACTTTAAAAGAAGGGACAGAGTAGAGTTTAAACTAATTACGGTCATAAGGAAAGATCTCTGGATCAGCTAAGCACCTTGCAGCGCATCACATCCCACTGTGCACCAGTCTCACTGTGTCCCTTCATCCTTTCTTCCCCTTTATTTGAGCAGAGGACTTATGTGCTGGACAGCCCTTTCCTTCCTACAAGCAAAGCCAGCATAGGTGGCTGTCAGGGGCTGGGGGAAGCATGAATGTCTGTCTCCTTCCCATGTGATGCAGCTTCTCCCTGCAACGGGGCACCCTCGATGCTGCCTGCTCAGCCTATACAGACAGACACCCTCGAGATCACATTCGCTCATCTCATGCCATTTCCTCCAAAACAACTAAGTTCATGATGAATCAAATGACCAATAAATACAGAGCACAAAATGACGTGGTAGAATTCCTTATCTTTACAACAGTTGATAAGATGCTATAATAAGCATGCAAATCACAGGGAAGTGTGTGCAGCACACAGACAAGTAAAGCCCATTACGTTACAGCCTGCTGGCTACCATTCAACACTATCTTGGTCTCTACGAGCTCTGTTGCTATTCCTGTTCTAAACAAAACACATTTTCAACTTTGGTGTAACTAGTTCATAGTTATGTTTTCATGAGCTTCGATTGGATTTATCCTCTTCCTGCTTTGGTGAAAATCAAATTATTTCTGAGCATATTTCTGTACAAGTCTTCATGAAGAAAGTGAAGCCAGAGGGTGAGAGCTTTCTAGACTGGTATTTCCCACGGAATGCATTTACTGCACATTCATTACTTAATTGATGTATTACTGACTTTGTATTTGCCTTACTCCAGGAATGCAAAAGTAACCAAAACACCCAGAAGAGTCCTATTTTGTAACTTGTAATTTTGTGAGGTGTCTGGATATCCACTAGGCTTACTTATCCTGGAGGCAAATCTTTTCCTGTACAGTTTATTCATCTGACACTCCTCAAAACCACTAGAGCTACATCTTTTTCATATAATTTTTTTGCATCTCTGAGACTAAGAAGTTACACCCAGTCACCTGTGAAAGCCTAATACAACACTTAGTTAAGTGAAGGAAAACTTCAGAAAACTGAGGTCTCTGACTACCAAAAGACCACTGTGACATAGGTGGTCTTTGACCAAATCTGTTGAAGGGGAAAAACCCAAGATGTTGCAACAAGTCCCTTTTGGAGGATAGAAATAGCAGGACTTTGCCTCAAATGAGAAGATGGACGGAGGCTGGGTGCTCAACCTAAAGCCCTTCACAGCTCTGCCCTCTCTCCCTGCTTGCTTCAGCTCCTTACCCAGCTATTCTCCATGCTGTTCTCTGCCAACCTCACTGGCTCAGATTACCTGTTTCCCACCCTCAGAGAACCACAGCTCTTTTGCTCTGCCTAAACCAGCCTTCTGACCACCAGCTAGAAACATGGTATTGTCATCACCATACTGATCACTGTGTGGATAGTACAAGACAGAGGATCCAAGAATAACACAGTAATTTAGGCTGGAAGGGACTTCCAGAGGTCATCTGCTCCTGCCCCTATGCAGAGCACGGCCAGTGCTGTTCAAGGCCTTGTCAAAAATCTTGGCCATTTGATCATCACAGAAAGAAGTAGAAAACGTATGAAGAAACAACATGCTATAACAGTGAGACTTCTACTGAAGTAGCAGAAGACAAATTCAGCCACAATAATAGCTTTCAGATGAGAACCAACAATGAGTCAGAGGCATTCAAAGAATCAGCTTGTTGCGCCGGCTGCAGTAAACATGGAATTTATTGTCTACATACTAATCTCTGTGAACCCTATCACTGTGGCTCCCAGTGCATTCTTGGCCTTTTACCTTCTTTGTGCTTTATTTCAAACACAACTATTTTTGGTATAGCCTGTGCCTCCTTCTTTGCTTAATCTTTGCTGAATGTTTTTGGTACCTGGTGGCATTAGCACAGTACAGCCACATACTGTGTATGTAGATATTGTCAAGAGTTATAGTCAAGCTCTGGTTCCCCACATGTCCAAAGGCAGATTGTATTGGAAAGAGACAACTAAAAGTTTAATAAAAATGTACATTAGCTTTTTGAATGTTTGGATTTTCTTTCATGTTTCCCCTTCCACCAATTTGGGAAGGATGAGATGGCATTATTAAGAATTCAGATTGTCTGCGTATGATTCACAACATCCCTTGGGTTTTTTTGCACTTTTTATTCCTTGTACTGAAGCTTATTTACTTCTATTCCTATGAATGTCATTGTTTTTATGATAGAGAGTCCAAAAGGATTCTAATTAAGCAAATGGATTAAATCATTGTATCAAAAGGTTTATCATTTCAATTTATCAAGATAAGAGGAAATGAAGAGGTAAGAGAAGTGCACAGATTACTTGCAATAAAGTTTATCTTATTTTATGGATCCCGAATGAGGCTCCCAGAATCACGTTGATAAGAATGATGGTTTCAGAGGCTCTGAATATTTAACATAAGCATTAGATCAAAACTATTAATTGATTTCACAATTCTTCATATGATAAGGAAAAGGCCATCAGCTGCTGCAGATAAAGTTTATACTGGGACTTGAAGGCTGAATTTGAAATAGGAATTAAAAGCTTCATCCCCATTTCCCAGTCTATGTTTTATTAGCTTCTTGATTTTTGAAGACCCCCCCCCATCCTATGGGATTGCTATGCTACAAAATACAATCTGCATAAATGTTCAGCCTGAAAATGAAAGCAAGACAGTATCTAAAAAGGTTTGACTAAGGTAAAGATGAAGTTTGAGTAAAAAAAATAGTTTGTAGTGTTGAAGATGGATAATAAACATTTCCCATATTGGTCCACTAAAACTAAGAAGTAGCACTGCAAAGAAACAAATGCTGGAGGCAAGGCAACTGTATGGAGTCCTTCCAGAAGAGAGACATTATCAGAAATATTTTGTATTTTTACTTCCTGGTAATATAGAAGGCAGACGACACTAAAGCTGGTATTTTCTTTCCAGTTCCAGAGGACTGCATTATGGGGACACCAAATTCTTCCTTTATCATTGATGGAAAACACAAAATAGCTCTTGCCATTTCTCCAGAAGTAGTATGCTTGCAGCTGTGGAATGCATTTAAGACATCTCTTAATTGCTCTGTAAGTAAAACTGTGCTGGAATCTTCATATAAGGGTGTCATAGAAGATAAATAAAGTAAGATATGATGTAATGCATTGCAGCTTACATGCTTCAGGAAATTCTAGGATTAATTAGGGAACACATTTATTTTTCCTGGAATGCAAAACATGTAAGCAACCAATCCTTTCTTTCAAGACTTGGCTCTACCTCCTCTTTCTTGTTCTGAGAGTATTACATCTGTTTTTGATGGTATAAAGCTGTGCCTTACACTACAAGCCCAAGCTAAAGGCAAGTTGATATGAAAAAAAGAGAGTAGCTATGTTTCAATCTTCTACAAATAAGGAGAATTTTTTTTATTTGTTTAATGAGAGAAACCTGACAGGAATTTTCTCATCTAGAAATCTAATATGCGGAGATTTCAGATGCAACACTAAAGTGCCCAAATAAATTCCCACTTTACAAGACACCTTCTATGGAAAGCTAAGTCTCACTTGCTTTTGATTCTATTGCCACAAAATCTTGTGCATCTTCTTGCAGGAGAACTCCGTGTGTACCTACACACATAGGGTAACATCCTGGGTCAGATCACTCTATTTTCTCTGCATTTTGTTCTCTTTCATGTGATTTAACAGGTGAAAACTAAGAAGCAAAATCAGTATCTATATTAGCAAAGCAGCACCTGAAAGAATTGATAAAATTTGTGGCTGGTGTAAAGCTCTGCAGTCAAAGAATAATCAAAGACTTGTGTTGGACTAGATAAGCATCTTACGGTGGTATTGTTTGGCAATTGCATGCTATTCTATAAAGAGACAAACCTCTTTTCCTTTTAACAATGATGAACTTTCATTGCCACTATGTACATAACTCCTTTCATTTAGAAATAAAACTTCTTTGCAACTTCCACCTATTTTTTCAGAAAAAATGAGTAATTTTTAAAAAATGCCCCATTCTCTGTCTGATACTAAGTACTTTACTATGTACGTATGGTTCAGTTAGCTGTTCATGTAACTCCTAAGACATCTAAGAGACAAATGTTTTCCCAAAACATGGAAATATCTTTTTTTTTTCCCAAAACCTAGTCCCATCACATCAAACTTAGCAGTTTCTCTGCAAGTTTTTCCACAAAGAAAAGCCATCCCTTGTCTAAGTGTGCTCATATGTAAAAGGAAGCAGCAAAGTCTCTAGTGGGAATGAGGTAGGGCAAAGGCTTACAAAGATCCTTGTACAGCCACAGCAAGCCCCCAGGGACTCACTGGCTGTTCCAGAGGACAGAAGAGGAAAAGGGAGGAAGGGCAGGGGAAGAGGTGGGAGGAAATCTCTTCTCCTAACAAGAAATTCCTTCCTGGGCTTAAGAAACCTTTGTCACTGAGTGTTTAATAAAATAGTATGAAAAGTTTAAGCTTCTTCAGAAAATCCCCATCCTCTGTAGGAGATTTGATGAAGCCCTTCTGTGCGACTCAAAATTAAGCCTCCAGGGTTGAAATATTTCTGAACACACTGACACCCAAAAACATTTCATAAGAAATATTAAATTGTTAAAATATTTCAAAAGCATGACAATAGCTGTAAACAAACAAACAAAAACATTATCCACAGTAACACTTTCAGAGCATGTTTGGATAGAGGTACCTTTTTTAAAGTAACAGCAATGTTTGGATCTGTGACTCTGCATGGAATGATCACTTCTCTTCCTACAGCCATGTTTATTATTTTAGGGATATCACTGTGCATCTCTACAAATGGATTGCTTGTATCTGCAAAAGAAGAAAAATAAAGATTAATACATGAAATCTTAAGGCAGTGTACATGAATTGTAACACTGCATACAGTCTTAAAAAAAACAGACGTTCCCTGTTTGTAATGAAAGCTGAATAAAGTCCTGAAAACAATCTTCCATTTACTTTTGTCTAAACATGTTCATCAAACTATTACTAAGTATTTGAAGATGTATGTATCATTCAGTAACAGTATCAGTACTTTGAAATCTTCTTTAAATTTCAGGGAAGTTGAAGTCCATTTTATCCATTACAGCAACATCTCTACTGCTGAGATATGTGCTTCTTATTTAATGGCATTTGGATCTTTTTATCAACAGGAAAAGTAAATATATGGGAAGCGAGCTGAAATTCACTTATCAGAAACATCCTATAAAGCACATATTCCTGCTGTCTGCAAAGAAATTGATAGGCAAAATTCACATTGACTCCATCAGGGGAAAGAATCTACACTGATTATCCAGTTATTTTTTTCACTACTGAGACTATGGATTAGAAAGAGTTAATTCTTCTCCTCCTTCCCACTATCACAATACCTATGTGTCTCTTTTTTATGTGACAAGGTAAATGAAAATGCCAGGAAAACATTAATTCCTCTTGACTCAAAACTAAAGCTTGGCAGAGTAATTTACCGTCCCTTGAACAATCCCTTTAACAAAGGGCATTGTCATAAATAGCTTGCGCTGGGAACAGGGAACATTGCTGCAGCTATTGTTTGGACCACTTAACAAAGAGGGGCTTAAGCCACAGGCTCTGGCTCCAAATCTTCTTTGCAGGTGTTCAGATCTGAAGTTTCAGTTTGACTCATATTGCAGATAGACTACCTCCAAATTCACATAAGGTTTGGTTTTTAACTCCTAAAAAAAGCAGAACATTAAGATCTTAATTCCGTGCTTATCTACAGCTCTAATGTTTTTTCAGGCAAATCCCATTATTTTCACTCAGTCAAAAATCTTAGAAATAACAATGGAAATCTTTCTTGGATAAGAATTTAGTAAAGTTAGCAAGAACCAATCCCTTATAAAACCTCAAACTGCAGCACTTGATTTAAGTGTTCTGGCCCCAAACTTCTGCATGTTGACCTATGTTCACTCGAGTAGTTCTTCAAGTAAGTTACTTTTGCTTGTCTTTCAAAAGTATGACATGCACTTCCCAGGGTCATCAAAATGTTCTGCCCTTGGATCCTCTTTCTTACTATATGCAATAATATTTTTGTTTGAGACATCAAACAGGAAGACAAATGGATTCTGCTCTAATTTATACCAGTGAGAATCCTAAGGCAGAGGATCTCAAATGTACTCTGGGATACAGAAAAATTTTGCTGAAGTGGTTTAATGAAACAGTTACACAAACTTTCTGAAATGAAACCCACAAAGTATTATTTAATAGTAGGTATTAAAGGTTCACTGAGATAGCGAAAGGAACTTATGACTAATAGAGGATGCATATGTAATAAAAAATGCCCTGAGGACTTGTTAGGCTGACATTTCCTCTGCAGGCCGATTCAAGGAAAGACCAAGAATGAACCTGTTTGTAGCACAGGGAAAAGAACCTTTTTTGTTTCGGGGACTGCAGCCACAGAAGAGGTCACCTGCCCCTTAACATGACCAGACAAACCGAATTACTACTCCCCGAAGACTCGTTTGTCTTTGTCACAAAATTAAGAGCTTCTGCCCAAAACCAGCAAGCTTTGCAAAGTGGTTTCCTGTCCCATAATCTCAAGATCATTGTAAGTGTGAGGAAGAGCCATTCTGGGGACTGCCGGTGCTGTCTGCAGACAGTGTCACCACTGACTGATGCCAATATCGAGGCAGTGGGGGTTGTGCAGCTCAGACCTCGCAGGATTCCTGCCCATCCAAAGGCAGGGACAGGAAACCAGCATAAAACACTATGTTTGGCTTTTTTTTCTTCTTAAGTGGAAACGCACGTCCTCATGTGAAGAAGCCAACAAAGTGCGGTATGAAAGTGGCCAAAGCACTCTGGTTGCCCTTGGTGGGCTCCAAGGCTTGGTCACAGCCTCTCCTGGTACACTCCCTGGCGTGTGCGCCAAGGCGTCGCCGTGCCCCCGCTATTCGCGTGCAGAGCTCCCATTGACATCACCGGGGACTTCCGCCATGGGCCAGAGGGCAATTGATGGCCCCAAGTGCTCCAAATGTCTTCCTGCTTTTGATTAAAAGAAATACGCATCATGTTTCCTAGCACAGTTTTGTTTTCATAATGAGCGTGGAGGCTTTTCCTGATTCCCTTTGATTTTATTCTCCTTCCATCGTAAAGGCCCTAATGGGATATTCTTTGTGCCTCAAAATCAGTATCTGGTGCAGTCTTTACCAGTCTGGATCAGGCAAAGCTGAACACACAGCAGAGCCACGGCAGATTATACCACCTTGGCAGAGTTTGCCAACAACATGGAATTTTTCTGTCCCCCAAGCAATCGATCTCCTTGCCTTTTCTTTTCCTCTTTCCTTCCCAACACAACCCCAGCTACTACCCTAGCCATTAGCTCCCACTACATTTCCTCTCAATTTCTTCCTGAGGGGAGGTAAATGAACCTTCCCCACATAGCTCATTGGCAGCACATCTGGCATGACTTAATTTCCCACCAGCACTCTTTTGAGCCAGTTCCACTCAATTCTATATTCAGAAAGCTCTAGATCACAGACTGACCTATCTTGAAGACCACATCCAGGTTACACATTCAGCTTCACTGAGATTTGGAATTGAAGATCTAAGGGGTTGATCTTGTTTTTATGAATCACTGATCTGGGTTGTTTGTTTATTTTGTTGGGTTTTTTTTTCTTTAGAGCTGTCTGCAAGGTTAGAAAAATGAAATCTGGATAGCCAGAATATTTATGTATCTTAAAGGTTACTTTAAAAATCAGTTTAGTGTATTTTTAAATTATGCCTAGAATGAATGACTGTGTGCTGGGTTGGCTGTGTTCCTTACAATATCTCTCAGTTGCAATCAACATGAAACCACAAAGAACACTCATGAAATCACAAAATCCATGAAGGTCATTTGCTACATTGTTAAAGAGCATAAATAGCAGCTTTTTTGCTAAGCTGGTTGGCAGCCAGATAAAAACTTGATAAGAGACTTAGCACAAGCAATATTATGTCTGGTATCAGTAACCTGTCTAGGCTATTTATGGGGTTTGCACAAACAACTAAATTAGCCAACACTGAAATGCCAAATTCAGAAACAGTGGAGAGGGGTTTTTTTTCCACAAGATTCAGCTACTGTTCTTGGGTTTGTTTTGTTTTTAATAATCTGAGCTATGTAAGTCAGAAGACTTACACATACATTTGCAAGAAGAAAAGTCTCTGCAGGAAAATCTAAGCTCCTTGAAATCTCTAAAAGCTCTGAAGTTCTTCCAAAATACCTGCTTACACTTGGCTCATCCTTAAGATTCTTTTCAGGCTAAAAGAGGTGAAATATTTTCATCACATTCACATAACACCCTTTTCCCTCATGTGAAAAGACCACAGTCTTTAGTAAAGAACAGACATGCAGACTTCATTGAAGTTCATGGGCCAATTGCCACATTCCTTTTCCATTGAAGGGATTAAACCTCCTTAATTTTATTTATCCCAGATAAATTATTGGGGTTGTTCAGAAGTAATTCCAAAATAATCTTGCACACCAAGAGTCATTCCAGCCTCACTTGCACATCTACAAAGCAGACATTTCTCACTGAGCTAGGAGCCAAACCATTAGTGTTGTCCCTGGTGAGAAAAGGGGAAATTTGCAATGGGATTCATCTGACCTGTTTTACACATCTGCTTTACCATGAGATTAATCATGTCTTAGGAAATGTGTCTGTTGAACCGGCTCATATGCCTAATTTCCTTAAAGAAAAACAATCTCATTTTGTATGTCTTATTCCAGAAGAAAGGTTGTTCCACTCTTGCCTCTTGTAAACCTCCTAAATAACACTCTTCAAATACAAAGTGTGACTAAACCTTGAAAGAAAACCTGAGACATAAAGTATTCCCCTCCTTTATTGTTTTTCTTTCTTTTACCTGGACTTATGTGATTATTAATTTATATCTAGAGCACATTCTGACACAAAGAATTTCTAATACAATTGTACAACAATTTTTAGGCAAGGTTTGTTTTACTTTGAGACTAGTTACACTATGCTATCGTCAACACAGGACCATGACACAAATAAAACACAGTTAAAAATCTTCAGGAAAAATAGTCATATTAGCCAGGAAATCCACGACAGAGCTATTACTATGTTCAGCAAGCAATCCCTAGAAAGGCTAACGGATGTTAGGAATGCACCTTCAGGTGTATCTCTCCATTTGGTGGATCACACTGGAAAAGTGTTTGTTTCAGTAGGCGCTATGAGCCTTGGTGAGGGAGCAGGACCATGGAGGGGTCAGTGCAGAGTGCTGGATGCTGCCAAAGTGTCTGCACATGCTCTGCTCCTCACGGTGTCCTGTGATACCGAGTCCCTGCACACGCAATGACAAAAGCGCGGCAATTATAGGCCATTGACGTCAGCAAGTCCTCGAGGTCTCTGTTTTGTAACAGGAACCTCATTAGAAACTAAAAATGTGTCTGCATGCTTGATACAGCTGCAACATAGTTTAATTCCAATGAGTTTCCTCTTCATAACAGAAGCGCTATCATAGTATTGACTCAGACGGTGTAAGCCAAAACCGTACTGCTCATATGTTAAAACTGTGCCAAAAGCAAAGACAAAAAAAGGCATGGAGAGGAAGAGTTTCCCAGGCCTGAGCAAGTTCTTTTATCAGTGTGTTATTTATAAATAAGAAGAAAAAGGAAAAAGAAGAAAAATCTGCCTTTCTGTTAGCTCTCAGGGTGTTTTGTCTTGCTGCTTTTTTTACACTTTGAATTATTTTGACTGTGATGCTTCTGATTTAAAGAGACCCTTTTGCAGAACTCTTTGGATACCCTCCATGTTCTGCAACAATAGTATCTTTAGGATTACAGGAGTCAATCCATTCAAGCTAAATCTTAAATACATGTCACTTCTGGGTCTGGATCCAGCTATCTGTCAGCAGGAGGACCTCCCAGAGAGGTGCCCAGGAAGTTCTAAAACACTCAAAATCTGCAGCATACAACTTTACTGTTAGAAAATGAGCTCAGAATCCCAGATGTTTTTGGGATTTCGAAGGCTTACATTTTGAACAATTCCCCAATGATAAAGCCCTTCATTTTGGACTGCTGAGCCCAAGACACACATCAAACCAAATACATACAACTGGTGGGCATGTTTGACATTCTAGGCCTTGGTGGGCACAGGGACTCTCAGGACCTGTACCTTCAATTATACAGCTCTGATTTGCCTCACCTTGCTTAAATCCTCTCAAAGCAAGACATTTATTCTAAGCTTGCTCTCCATATTTCTTGAAAAGTAGGCGATGAACAGTACATACCAGAAGATTCTTTTGTTCTCTGTTAAGGATAGAAAGACAGTAGACAACTAACCCAGCCTAGAGGTCTGATTTTAAAACATGTCTCATTCTGCAAGGAAAAGTAAGTAACCAAAAGATATACACTACAGGATTATGAGAAAAGACAAGGAGAGGGAGAACACTGACTAGGAAATGGGCTACTGCCCTAGAGCCAAATAGTTTTACTTTGAGAAGTATTCTGTTCTGTGTTGCAGAAGAATTAAGATTTCACTCTTGTATATTACTAGCCAAAAGCAGCCTTCATCACAGAAAATAGCAACACTTCAACTTGAATCACAGTTTGCTTAAATTCATGCAAAAAATCTAACTTTGATATATCAATGTAATTGAACTTACAAGATTTTCTCTGTCATACAATGGGAGCAATTGTTCAAAGGCGAGAAATTATAACAGTAGAGAATTAAGAGTACTACACATTTTTTGAAGACATTGAACGAGCTCCAGCAATTGAAAAGTGCCTTGGAGATATTGGGACAAAGCAGACAGAAAGAACCCTTAGTATTGTCCCCAGGGAAATTTACATGGGATTCAGAACAGCCTACTGATAATTTGGTGTTTCTTAAATGTCTTTATTCCATCATTATCTCTTTTCAAGGAGAAAATTCCCCATGCCTCTCTGCAATGTATGCAGTGAATGTTCATTGCAAATCCTTCCTTTTTACTGTTAGGCTGTATTTTCCCTTACAAAACAAATCTCTGAGCAGTTTTGGGTTTGAGACGGGAGAAACTGGCAAAGAAGTTTTGCTTCATTTCAGATTTTTTCCATGGCTTGTGGAGGAAGTCAGACCATCAGTTTTCTGGAGGCAAAGATGAAGACTCTTAAGAAAATTAATTTCCCTTGCTTAATGTCTCAATTCCTGAGCTGTGTGGGGTCAAGAGTTGCCGAGACACTGTGCACTCACTCCCCTCTGCAACTCAGTACTGACCTCTCCAGCTGAAAGAAGGGTGGTGTCAGGACTAGCTCCTCCAAGGCAACTCACCAGCCTGCTTCTCCTTGACCCCCAAAAGCAGGGCTTCAGAAATGCTTCAAGTCATCCTGGGGCCTATGTGACTTGCAGTCTCCTTCTCATTGTCCTGTGTCATGTTTTTGTCTATTCCAGATATTTTCTGCTGTAGCATACATTCATCACTGAACCAAAGAACTGGGTTTATTGTGGTCTGGTCTTTGGGTTTTTTTTTTTTTTTAATCCAGTTCATATTCAGTATCACTCCAATTACGGAAATGAAGAACATTTTTAAAACAATAAGTGATGACTTCCTGTACAAACAATATCAACTTTCCTGATTCAGATTCTGTGTTTGTAAATAGCAACTATTTGTTCTCATCTGCAGCATACTAAGACATGGGAAACAGGCACCTTGGTGATCCACATGGAGCTAATATGGGAAATGGATTGACACAACGTCCTGTCACAGGAAACAATACAAAACTAGGAGGGACCCAAATTTCACAAATGTTTATTTCCTAAACACCCACAAATTAATGCAAAGTAAAACTAAACTCAGGAAAGAGAGTCTTCACAGAGGATTTTGTTACCCTGGGACACAATTAGCACTTCAATGTTAAGAAATCTGTTTTCAGTCAAAATTATTGTCAAATTCAGAAAATTAAAATGCCAGAGTGCTCTAAGGTTGCTACAGGTTTGTTCCTTAAACATTTTACTACATTTTTGGCAATTAAGGTAGGAGGAGTTATAAAATCTAGCCATCTCTTCAACAGTAACATCAAGATTTGTGACTGAATGTCCTTGAAAAACCAACAAAACCAAGACACTTAGGCAGCCTTCTTTAAATTATTAGAGGGGATAGAAGGACAGAGGTTGGTGTGGGACTGTCCTAAAACAATTTCTGCAATGATACATTTCTCTTCCATTGCCACGTGAATTCTGCAGATAACCTTGGTTTACAATCATCTGATTGAAGGTGTCTTTTAGATGCAGGGAAGCCACATGCAAGTTGGGAAGCAGTGAAAAGGTAGAAGATTGGTTGTGTCTCTCATTTATAAAAATTAAGGATCCAGAAAAACTAACTCTTCAAACAGGTGAGAGACCAAGAGAATGCAAAGGCATCCCTTGTATGGTAAAGTCAGTTTAGCAGAGAGGTCCTTCTCATGCGGTGAATGGAGAGGATTGTGGGTAGGTCTCAGACAGGGATGATATCCAAGGTGGGAGGTTCAAGAAGGTCCTGTGATAGGAAACTTGTAAAATGCATCCAAGGAAATTGTACATTTCCCTGGCCTGCAGGCTCTTGGTCACTAAATGAATATCCTATTTTGGCTGTTCTTCCATGGATGCATCTGTTGTTGGATTTACAGAGAATTATATGAAAAGAGTTGAGTGATGAAAACACTCTGCAGCATATTTCAGATGAGGAAAGTAGGATGAACAGCATGAACAACCAATAGTGCTCAATAAAGCAACACACAGTAACGTGGAGAACTATCTTGTTTTCTACCAGTGTAGTGAGAGGTCCACTTCATTCTGCTTTTTCACGGTGCCAGTCTCACTCTTCATATCACAAAATTAAAACAAAGGCTAATTCACTCTGATGTGAAGTCATTTGATGCAGCGGACCCAGAATCTGGAAAACTTCCAGTTGCACATTCTCTGTAATATGTGCTTTCAAAACCTGTGAGTCCTGAAATACTACAGTAATCTATTAATTTTACTCTCTAAAAATAAGGAAAAACTGAAGTATTAATTAAATCCCTAAAGTGTCAATAATTTGTTATTCTATTGTTGTGTCTATTGAATTCAACTCTTCTCAGAAGTGTCTGAATAATACCCGGGAAGGAACAGGATCAGAATGAAATTTCTTTTATAGTCTAACTGATCTAATTCCAGCTCTTCCTATACATTGCACAATACTTGTTTGCTGAACACAACTCTACCTTTAATTTGATTCAATTTATTCTAGATTTTTTCAATCTGTGTGACATGGATCACAGAGACATTTTTAAATATGAAGTCACATGTAAATAGTAATTTTCTGCAGCATGAGGCAAGTCAGTGATCTGACAGACAGCTTTAGCATCCTTCAGCTGCCTAGAAATCACATCACATCCCATCATGTAGGATATGGCTTCTGATACCTATTTCACATATTTGGTTGTTGTCCACATCCATCTGGACTTGTGTTTTCTCTAGGCAGATGATGGATTGGGTCTGTTTTTTGCTTCATTTTTTTTTTCTAACAGATAAAAGACTACCATTTGTATTTGCAAGATCTGAGAAAGCAGATTTTATACATTAATTGGCAAATTAACATTATGCAAGGCTGAAAATATCATTCAAAACTCAGCCACAGCTGAACTGCCTTCCTTTTCCACTTTGCTGTATTGCAGAGCAAGTACCACGAAGTGTTAAAAAAGCTTAATCTTACCGTTAATAAATACATAGACTGTAGATTCCTTCTTCTTTTTTGCTGGACTTGTTGGGTATTTGCAGCTATAATTTCCAGTGTCACTTGCTTGAGTTCTGCTCAAGGTCAGACTGCTGCAGGAGTGCTTCCCATTCCTTCCACAGGCATATTTAATTACCTTCAGCCTTTTGCTATCCTTGCTAAGAGTTTCAGGCAAAGACCATGAATGAACCATTTCCCCCCTGCAAACACAGATAAGGAAGCAGAAACAATTATGTTGGGCTGCAGTTATATAGCTCCAGTTCCCAAGCTTTCTTTTTTATTATATCAGGCTATTTATGGGGCTCTCTTTTATCTTGTTTTCCAAAAACAACAACAGAAACAACAAAGAACTATGAAACAATTGCCATTGAAGTTCACTCCCCACCTTTCCCCACAACATAAGGTTTAATTTTTTTTCTCATTTCAGTTACAAAAAAAGAAAGTGTCAGGTGTATGAAGTCCCTGCCAAATTATCATAATCCAACTCAGTTACCTGCAGGTGAGATTTAAAGTCTGGCCGGCTTGAACAACGTGCTGTATGCCATTTATACTCAGCTCAGGAACTTTTAGTTTTGATCCTGAACTAGATCCTAGAAAAACAAAGAAAAAAACCAAAACATTAACAAAGTTGAATAATTCTGCTTCCAGTCCACTCACATTTATGCTGTTATACTGGAAAGGAAAAGAAAACTGCCTCCCTCATCACATACACTCTCTTCCTTTGAGCAAAGTCCTGTTGCCCTGACTCAGGACTCAAATAAACTTCCAGCAGCATTACTCAGGAAAGAAAACAGAATGGAAAGCTATCAGTCAATGACTTTGCTCTCAAATTTTTCACTGAACATATCATGAAGAAATTTGAGGACCTCATGGATCCACATCTAACTGAGGAAGTGTGCCCCCAGCACCACTGGCTGCATTTCCTCAGGAAACACGGCCATGGCAGCCCCTTCAATGGGAAGGGTAAATTCAGCCACTCCCATGGCAAGAGCCACGTACTGATTCCTAAGATACCAAAATCCCACTGAAACATCTTGCTGCAAAGCTGAAACTGATGTGGAAGGGGTGAAATGCATGAAGGCTCTTCCCTTTCTGACTGAAGGTGACAGCATACTTATTAATGGTCCCTCACCAATTGTGGGCTTCATGTCAACAAAGTAGTGTCAAAAGGTAGAGCTTTACAGTAAATTTTGAGAAAAAGATCAAGACACCTTCTAGACTATATTTGTTGCGTATTTGAGAAAAGAAGCATGTTGTTGTGGCCAGACCATTCCAGCATAGGTGAAACCTTTGGTGTCAGTATAACATGAGCTGGCTTAGGACAGTTGAAAACATCCAGGTGGGCTTTGCAAAGTCTACATGGAGGCATTTTTAAGAAGACCATGAAAAAGCCCCATGGTCAGAAAACCAGAAAAATATGAGATCTTCCCTCTCAAGAGGTGCTGGCTGGAAAGACATAATGATTTATCTTTGCCCTATAATAGGCTATGGCCACAAAAGCTTTCATGGCAAGCTGACAGAAGAACATGCCTTAGGGAAGAAACACTGCTTGATCCATCCCACTGCCCTTACATTGACAGCAAAATGTTCTAGAAGCTGGGAAAACAATGTAAAAATATTTCAAAACAGTTAAAAGCTGAAAACCGGTTGTAGTCTAATCAGGACTCAAGTGTAATTTATAAAGATTTCAGTGTTGAGAGAAAGCAATAGCAACTACCCCAAACCACTTTACTCCAAGAGAAAGTATAACCTTGTCAACATATGGGAAAAATCCCATCTCATAGTAAAGGGTAATGCAGATTTTATTTCCATAACTCAATAGCTAAGTTTTAGCTTAGCTATTTTAAGTCCTACCAAGAGGTCCCTGCCACAGCCAAGTATGAAGAGCTGTATGCACCAAACAGTAGAAATACATAGCCCCTTTTTTGGGGCTACGTATCACCCATCAGGAACACCTCCCTCTTTTGTTGACACGAGAAGGAACTTCTGGATGCCACTTCCTGCTGAGATTGGTGATTAAAATTTGGATGCATAAACACATCAAATTCAATGGCTGCTCCAAATTCAGGAGCTTTCTTTTTAGCCCGGGATATTGTACTTAAGATGTGGGTCCAGTAGATTTTGATATATTCTATCATCTGTGCCAATTCAAAACAAGATTTAAAGGGTACACTGGAACACAGATGTAAACAAAATTACAGCTCACTTGTACAAGCTGCAAGCAAGGGCATAACAACTTTGCAGAATAAAGAGGTCTTCTGTACTGCACCTCAAATAACACCATAGATTTGAATTATGAGACTATATGTATACACAGACTTCCTCTGCAATTTATCTAGACAGTCATGTTTCTAACTAGAAATTAATATATTCTGGCAGCTGGTAAGAGGGGAGAAAAATGGTGTAGCAAATCTTTGAAGAAGTAACTGTTATGTGATGTGCATTGCAAACATACATTTCTCATGCCTGCCCTTTAGGAATCTCAACTCTCAAGGGCTGGTTCCCCTGAAGAGTGCTCTGTGCTTTTATGGGATAGTCTGCCATAGACGCTTACAGTCTATGAGTCTTCTCATTCACCATTCTGAAACAATGCCCCTGAGGCTAATCACTGAGAAATTGAGATAAGATGTTTCAACAGCCTAGGCAGCTTCTTGGAGAGCAACCCAGGCACTCTGGTTGAGAGGGTTTGTCAACATCCTCAGCTAAACAATCTGATGGTTTTGTGAAACTCCCACATTTCCTCATTTCATTTGAATTCCTCTTGTCATCCCAGAATTGAAGGGTCAGATGCTCTCCCAAGAAGGCAGAGTTTATATCCAGCTTTATGAATCTTGGTTTTTACTTCGGGGAAAAGTTGACCTCAAGCTTCCCTGAACTGCTCCTTATTTGAGGCCCTGGAAAAGCTGAAAGCATGCAACAGTGTTTATAAGCAGTTCAATATGTACGAAAAAAACATCAGTGATGGTCTGCCAGAGGAAACCATTGGGATTAAAGCCCAGCTGCTAGAGCTGCAACACTCAACCTAGTTGCTAGAGAGCAACATGTAGGTTGTTTCCTAGGTAAAACTGGTGGGAAAGTGGAAAAATCCATGTGAGTGACAGGTGTTGACAGCAAGACAGGAGAGTGAGTCTGCAGTGCCTGGTCATGCCTGCAGTGCTGAGGGATTGGCTTTGCTCGGCACTGGCACTGCACCGTGCCCAGGAGCAAAGCCAGTCCTGCAGCACCATGCCCTCGCCTGACCCATGCTGAGACCAGCCCTGGGAATGTGGGATGCTGCTGTTTCCAAAATCTGCCAAAGGTGACGAGCAAGGAACCATCATAAATGTTACAAGGTTTTTCTCTTCGTAACTTTACAGTGATATAAACAAAGATGTAAAAACCTTAAGATCTAGCTTAAATGAAGCATATGAAACAAGTCAGCCTGGAAGCCTATATGTCAGATCTGCCTCAGAGTTACTAAAATCAAAGGAAAAATATAACAAAACCATCTACATTTTCACTCCATCTTGTAGACAAAAAAGCAACCCAAATATACTGGACACATACTCAGGCCTTTGTCCTTTTACACATTTTACATATATCTAAAAGACAGCACAGTATTTATAAATATTGTGTGGGGGATCTTAAGGAGTGCTTAGTGTTTGTCTAACTCTGCTCCCATTGACACAACCCAGCATTTCATCATTGATTTCAAGTACATTTTAGACACTTAACTCTAGTAGTTAATCGTATTCACATTCAAGACAATGTCAGTGTATTTGGCAAGAGCTACAAGCCTGGTTATATATTAATTTATTTAGTTTTCACTAACAAAAAGCAGAAGTCCTATTTCAAGCCAATGTTATTGCTTTTACAAGTATGGGACACAATGCTTTTACCAGCAAGATGCTATGTCTTGAAGAAAAATAGCTTTATTTGACATCCTATCTATTCATGGGTCATTAGCTTCCTTACGTTTTTTAAATGCTTCAAAACCGATGCAGAGTACAAATGCAATAGAGTTTGACGTGTTTACCAGGAAAGAAAAAGGAAGGAGAATAGCAGGGAAATTCCTACAGTCAATATTTAGAAGCAGATTATGCCTTCTATACACCTTCTGTGGGCATTTTACTTGACACTGTCTTTTCTGAAGGGTCATGGCTCAACAGGACACATTCACTTATCATTGTGCCTGTCACTAAGCGACCATCAGCAGCCTACCCTCACACTGACCTACACTGAGGGGTGCAGCTTCTTTTCATGTGACAACAAGAGAACTAATTAATCCTGATAACTGAGGAATCTCCTCCCATGGGGAAAGGGGTGATTTTTTTGGACACATTTTATTTGTTATGGAAGGCTTATTAGACACATGTGAAAGTCAGTTGATGGGGTTGCTTAATTAACGAGCAAATGTTAATTTAGATTGCAAAAGTTAGCCATTCTATGTAAAGTAAGGGGAGGACAATTTTTTTTTTATGTAAGCAGAAAATAATCTGTGATTTTCAAAGGAAAAAAGAAAGCTTTCTTCCATTAACTTCTGCCCCACAAAAAAATGCTGATCCTCTTCCAAACTAAGTAAAGAAAAATATGAATTATCTGATAACCAAAAACCTCTCTGATCACAGGTCATGATAAAAAGACAAAATAAATGAACATGCATGTATTTTTCTAATATGATATGTGTCCACTTCTATAGACAAATTAGTAACCATGCACATATGATGAACTTTCCACTGATTTCTGCTAAATCTTGGATTCTCTTAAAAATTATAGACTGCCTGAACTCAAAATTGGGACCATCATCTGGGTTATTATTCCCATTCTGATTTTCCCAGTTTCTACTTTGAAATTTCTTTTCATACACAGAGAATTTCTGCTATCTTTGACTAAAGAAAGGAAACCCAAAAGTTAGCTTTAAGACTAAATTTTAAAAATTACAATATTAGAAGTTATTATAAATTTGCTTGAAGTTAACAGGTTTGATGACTTCCAACATCTTTTCAATAATTTGGGGCTGTGCCTGTCCTCCAGCCACTTCTGTTATCCTCAACATGTTGACTAATCTTTTTTTCACCTGCACAATGAGAGGTTGAGGAGAATGATCAGTTTATCTTTGCAACTTCAGTGTGTACAAAGAATCTGACCTTCTGGGTTTAAAGTGCCATCTGTGGGCAATAAAGTTATCCATCATTAAGTAATTGTTTCAGTCACTGCTGGATTTACATATGTTTTACCCCTTGTGAAACATAACTGAGCCTTTGAGGGTTTTACCATCAAATATAATTTCCTGCTGATTCAAATGTTCAGCAAAAATGTACTTTGTAGAGGACACTCCTGCCCTGGAAGGAGAGGGCAGGTGATATCTTAACAGGGTCTCCACCTCTCTGTGCTGGTTAAAATATCCATCATTCAGTTCAGGTGCAGCCCAGGACTTTACTCTTGCTTCTGAGCATTTCCCTATGAGTCATTCCGCTGAAGGGAATGGGAATGCCCACATGTGTACAACTAATAAGCAACTGCAGAATCCAGACAAAATGTAAAGGAACACGACAGTACCCAGTGGGTTGACATTCCAGTGAAAATGAGCTGATACAGCCTTGCAGCAGCATCTTAACCAGAGCATGGCCTCTAGCTAACTCAAATGGAGTATATGGCTTTACTCAATTTTGTAAGGAAACCTGGGATATCAGTAGTTTTCTTTTTTTCAGAGCTATTCCTGATGAGCTATTGTATTACCATTGCTTTACAAGGTTCTTCAACCCATTCTGTAAGTAAATATAACTATTTTTTTGGTCAAACAGTTCTACCTACCCACAATAATTGCAAATACATCATGATAAACCAATTAACTCTATTAAAAAAGGAAAAGGTATATAGAGAGAAGAAAAACTCATGGTCAACACTTAATAGCCACTTAAAATTTCAATTTAGATCTGACTATATGAAGAAGTCTAGACCAACAGGTCCTTCTAGTTTAATCAACACTGAGTATCTGTTCAGCATTAATACTTGCATTTATAAAGACAGGAGAGCCTTTTAGGGAGAGTTGTCTTAAAACTTGTGTGGTGAATGTAAAAGAAAATTTTGTTTTTCTGTTCAATGTGTAACTGTCTGGCCTGGTCCTGCTGCAGGACTAGAGGGAGAAGGGACCACCCTGGCTACCGAAGCTTTCTGCTTCTGTAGGTGCTGCTAGCTAGGAAGAACTGCTGCTGGAAGGAGACACTCTTCTATCCCCATAGCATCAATAGCTCCCATTTCATCTGTCACCTGGGTTTCTGATGCTCTTAGGTACAGGCAAAGAAGGCAGCACAGCCTGGTTCCTGCTCCTAGGGGTAAAAGTACCCTTGCCATTGCCTGGACTTAGAAACAGGCTCCAGAAAAGACCTACAGTGCCAAACCATGAGCCACCCTGAGACTTAAAGTTGTATCTCCAGGTCTTTCAGATGCCATCTAAGTCCCCATTCTAAAGGAAATCTCACAGTCATCTAATTTCACAGCATTTCTCTGAAGTAAATCCAAACTTCACACCTGAAGCCTGCAGAAGAGAAACTAGGGCAGCCTAACTGTGAGAGAGCAAGGAGGTGTGACTTTGTCCCAAGCTGACATTGACAATGGTCCAGATGAGCAAACACACAATCTGAAGCAGCAAAATGTAACCACTAGTTCTACTGAAGCAGAAATCCGCATGCCAATTAAGCACCATGGGGATTTACAAGTGTTAATAGATACAAGTCCCTGGACTCAGAGGTAGTTTTGTACTTGTTTCTTCTTGGTTTCTGTGCAAAGAGAGGCACCATGTGTGCTGGTGTGCATAGCTAGCAGACAGAAACCCACTCAGGGTAGAAGCAAAAGCTCAAGCTGTATCACTCCTTAACAGAGCCATCACTTGCACCACCATCCCTATGGTGACTGAAACTTTCCTTTCTTTTGCATTCAAGACCAAGAAAATTATTGGATGTTATTAACTTCCTATGTACACACAGAGACACAAAAATTGCCAGTTCATTGGTTCATCCCTTTCAGGTCCAAAAGTGACATTCCATTCATCTAGTCTGATGTTTTGCCAACACATCCAAGTGATTTCTGGATCAAAGGCTTACATTTCATCAGTCTCAATTATGATGTAAGGATTTAAAGTACAATTAGGACATAGCAGTCAGCCAAAAAAAAAAAAATAGGCTAGTGGATGGCAAAGCTGTGATGCTTTGTAATACACACCATAGTAGAGCCTGAATAGCATAAGGTTGGTAACAGTAGATTAAATGATCTCTGGGCAGACTAAAAGCCTTGACCATGACTCCGCGCTGTGGAACTAAAATCAGTCAGTGGGGAAAATGGATGTGCAACTGCCCAAAACAGGCCTTCATAGGCATGGAAAGGTATTTGAACAAGTGTGTCCCTTCCTTTTTAGTTCTAGATCTCAGAGCAAGTTATCATTTATTTATTTTCTATGCATTTGCTGTTCCTAGATGACTATACAAAGTGATGTAAGACTAAATGTTACAGAGCCAAAGCAAAACATCCAGTTGCTAAAAATAATACAATAGCTCTGTTCTTCATTAACACTTGTGATCAGTACACACTGTCATGCTAATATGGCCAATGGCTGCAAATGTAAATAAATACATATTTCCCCAATAACTGCCAAATGTTTTGTCAATACTTGCTTTAGTTAGGTCATGTTGGTTTTATAGACATTTGTGGTGAAATCTTTCTAACAAAGAGCAGGGACGAGTTATTCATTAAAAAAATTAGATGTCGAAATTAAAAAAACTGAAACCTCAGCCGGTTATTTGACATAAATGTCATTCCAGTTACTACCAATTGAAATTATTGACATTTCCCATCATAGCTGGGCAACTAAGGCCATGCAGTTCCATGTTTTGTGCCCCACAAGACCCACTTGAAGGCTCTTGCTTCACCAGCTCATCAGAAATTTGTGCCTTGTTTGCCCTAAACTCCCCAGGTAACTTCCATGCATGAGTATAGGCACTTCATATAATACCAATGAAAAATGAATTTCAATATTTAACAGACAAAGATCTGAGAGAAAAATAATTTTGGTTTCCTGTTGTGTCCATCAAGTTTAACTATCTCTAGAAATATAGGATCTGAAATCAGCATCTTGGCCAATATCTAGACTAACGAAAATGCTCATTTCATTAACTATATAAGGAGAACATATTTACAGAGAAGAAATAAAATCAGCCATAAATGCAGACTTTTTATTTCCCACTGAGGACATGGAATTGAAAATGGATATCCAAATGCACAGTCTGACACATTCATTATGAACCCTTGTGGGACCACTTTGGTAAACCACACCCAGAAGGCAAAAGACACACATAAATGTGATGTACATTGAGACAAGAAGAGAAATGCCACAGTTGTGTCCACCTTAGTCTAGTCTTCACTCCAACGGAGTAAATGCCCAGCTTAAAAACAAAACAGGTCAGCTGAGGCTGGTAACACCAGAGCTAACCTATAGCAACATTTTCACTGCCACATTCAGCACAAATCCAGGTGGCTCTCATACCCCTCCCCACCTTGGTGTGCCTATCCAGGCCCCTGCACAGAGATCCTGCTCAGGCCCTTCGGATGAGAAGTGGTTGTGGCTCTATCAGCTGCCCAGCCAAAGGGATACATGAGATCAGCCAGTGGCATTCACCCAGGAGTGCCGTTCTGTGCCTCCCCACACGATTCAGCCTGTGCTGCTCACACAGCGCAGAGACCCCCATCCAGACTATGCCTGTAAGTCACCAGATCAACCTACTGACAGGTGCCAGCAACCATGGTGCCTCTGCTCTAATTCTAGCATGACAGATCCTAGCACATAATGAGCAGTTCAATATTTGTCAGAAAAGTTTATCTCATTAATAAGTGAACAGAAAAGTATTGATATGGTATAAAGAGAAAGCAAGTACACTAAAATTGACACAAAACTAATTTAGAATTCCTAGGCATTTAGAGTAAAGATGTAGATTTTATTGGCCAAACTAAATCTCTTTACCAGTGTCACACTTAAAATTTGCAACAGATTACCTGGCAGGACAAGTGAAGCAATATAATAGGACTGAATTGGAAGACTCTCATAAAGACAGGCAAACTGCCTACCTGCCAGCAATCTACCTGCTCAGCCAGCAGCACAGGCCTGTCAAATTCATCTGGGGCTGTAATAATCACTAAGCTGTAAGCACAGAAACAAATTAGGAGCTGTGTAAAAGAAAATATAAAGCAAAGTTGGAGGAGTTACACTTTGCTGAAGGAAGCTGGTTATTATTTCCATTGTTACAGTTGAACTGTCCTGTAGTGCTCCAAGACAAAAAGAAAAGTCGGGAACCAACTTTCCATCCACCCCACTTAAATCTATAAAGCAGAGCTATAAGTAAAGCCCCTGGGTTTAAAACAAGAGCAAGTAAATAATGCAGCACCACAATTTAAAATAGAGAGGTGAGAAGAACTGGAACAGTCTGCACATAGGAGTCCCTTGCAATGGCTTAGGAGCAAAACTCACTTTGCTGTTAAATGACATCTAAAGCACCCAGTCTGCAGAGGTAGATGCACATGCAGAAATCTTCTGGCAAGATTGCTTATGGCTCAATTAAATCAGGAAATGACAAGTATTCATGTTTATAAAATAGATTAGGATTATCATCAATTGCAGCACTGCATGAGACAAAGAAAGGTGCCCCAAACTCTTGCAGCACAACAGAACAAAAAAGTTCTCTCTTATATAGTTTAATGTGATTTATTTCCACTATATAATATCCACTTGCATAAACACAGACAACAACTAAATTTTATTTTCCTTGACCCTCAATCCCATGGTTTCTTACGAAATACTATTCAATTTTAGATCATACTACCAAACAAAAAAAAAAATCCCCTCTTAGGAATTTTTATCAGATAACTGCTTCCTGCAAGGCTTCATGAACCTTTCCTGAAGAAGAGATGCTAGACACTACTAAAGACATGACATGAAGCTAAAAAAGCCCTTGTCTGATCCAGGAGGGCAACTCTCACGCTTCTGTTAACATTAGTCTATGGTGATCCTGATCAGAGGTTTTTCCATAGAGGAATGACAATGGGAACAAAAGGGGTGAATTCCTTCACTCTGTGTCAAGGAAGAATCCCACAGGAAGGACGCTTAAGTGAGCTATGTGAAATTGTGAAATTCCTCTCATGAAACGCCCTCAAACTCATCCCTTTTCTCACCCCACTCACTAAGCAGGGGGTCTGTTCCCAGAGCACAGGCTTCCTGAGAGAACATCTGAGGAGCAGAGACATCTGCTCACAGGTCCCCAGCTCTCAAGGACCACTGTGCCCTGCCTGCTTCACCCACTTCCAGCCACGGAGTGGGAATAACAGCACTGCATTGCCACAGCATCTTCAACACATGGAAATCCTAGAAGCAACTGTCCTCTAACCCCTTGCTCGTCCTTCAGCTGCTCCAACAGCAAAGAGAACCTTGTCTCAAGGCCATAACTCCAAAAGAAGGAATACAACTTAAAAAGAAGTTGTATTGCTCAAATACTCAAATACCACATACCAGTGCCTGCTGGAGAAGCAGACCCACAACCCAGAAAGTCATGCCAGGAGAAGTCGATGTCAACAACATCTCACTGAATTATGCTCTAAATATGTTACAGGGATGACTTAACATTGTGGATATGGATTTTGGTAATGAAAAATCAGCTGATTTGAGGGGAAAACAACAGAGAGTAAAACCAGCTCACCATGAACATGAACCTTTTGCTTCAGCATTAACACAAGACAAATCTAAGTCTGAGAAAGATGATTAATGAATCTATTAACTGTTGCACAAGCATTTGTAATGGTCTTGAATACACTGATGCACCACAAGCTAAATCATCCTCCTCTTCATCTTTAGTCTGGTACATATCCATTCACTGTGCCACACAAAAAACACCCCAAATGCAAACATGTCTTAATGCAGAAGAAACAGTCATCCACATTCCCTGTCCAAATTTCTCCATACATCTCAATGGCTCAAGACTCAAGTTTCAGACAAAAGTTACTCTGAAATCTATAGGGCAAAATCTCTTTGCCCTTGTTGTTAGTTTCTCAATCTCTTAGCATTTTGCTTAGTTCCATCATGAACTCATTCTGCTGGTCACAAAGGCACAATATTATGCTATGCCTGGCTCTGGAGAGAGCACTAATGACTGCATTTTCACTTTCCAACTCCTGCTTGCAGCACAGTTCTTTCTTTTAAGCTTTCTTCTAAGTTCTTTCTTTTAATCAGGATTTATGCAGTACTGATCTCCAACCATAGGAGAATGAAATTGAACTTTTGCATCTCAGTAAGGGAAAACTGTGTGGGCACCTCCCTGACAATCACTGGACCAATTTTAGGATAAGCAATTCCCCATGATGCATCAAGAAGTCAGACCATTTCCAGCTGAGAATGCTTGGGAAAGGTTGCTTCCCAGTTGCAGGAGTATATACAGTGAGGATATATCATAAGGGCAAAGAGAGAAGAGGTGGTTCTCTCTGTGGGTAGAATTGTTGCACAAATATGTACAGAAATGTTTCTCTACACTCTCACAAATATTGATAAAGGGGGAAAGAGAGACTACTGAGGGCAGGGATGAGACCTAAAGATGAAGCATGTCATTGGAGGGAGCAGTTTGCTCCTCGAAGGTCTCACACCAACAGGATAGATTTGTCTCCAAGAGCAGAGGTGACTGTGATTGGGCATTTCATGCAAAACCTACTCTTGCAGCAGTCTTGCTTTCCATTCCCTCTGGACCTGCAGCAGGAAGTCTCAAATCCTGACTCTGGGGGATTCAAAGGAACACTTTTGCTGCTAAAGTCCCACCACAGCCCCTCTGGACACAGACTTCTTAAACACTGAACCTTAACCCTCATCTGCTTCTGCCGAGATTCTCCTTTTCCCAAACTCAGTTGGACATGAGAACTAGCAAGCTGATAAAGAGTGTGCTGGGAGTTTCCAAACCACATTAAAGTGTAAGGATTTATCAACTGTCCTGCAAATCTGGACAATTTGCTTTTGTCTTATACACCCACACGTTGTGGAAGGCTACTGGTTTCAGTCTTTGAAGCATCTGACAAAAAATATACAGCTTGTTTGTTATTGTTTGGATGTAAAAAAAATCCCAATCATCACCAAAAAACCTCTCAAATCTCCTCAAAGGCAAAG
This sequence comes from Chloebia gouldiae, assembly GCA_003676055.1. Taxonomy (NCBI): domain Eukaryota; kingdom Metazoa; phylum Chordata; class Aves; order Passeriformes; family Passeridae; genus Chloebia; species Chloebia gouldiae. Next base: position 4,295,989 of record QUSF01000006.1, read on the forward strand.
TTTTAGAGTTCTAAATATATTGGGTGCTTCTGGAGATGAGGATCTTTACTACAGCACATGCCAAGTCCTGATTTCATCCAATACAAAGTGTAATCGAGGAGATGCTACCCAGCCTAAAGGAGTTGCACCAGATTAACACCATCTGTAAGATAGTGAAATCTAGCTTTGTGTGGAGCAATGGGCAAAATATCAGTCTGGTAAAACATCAATTAACTGTGTAAGTGATTTTCTTTAACTATGTCAGAAAGTTTGATGCTTTAACCCCATACACGCCATAAAGTTTTTAAAAACCTCTGTTATATTGCAGTTCCTAACGCTTCTCCTTTATATGAATAGAGTTCAGAATTTTTTAGGGAGCCCTGTGTCTATGAAGAAGAAGTGGGAAAGACAGTTTTTTTAAATAACTCCAGCCCTTATCCCAAATCAGACCATTCCATCTGTGTCGTTGCTTCAGCAAGTATTCAAATCAAATTGAAACCTTAATATATGAACTTCCATCTTAACAACACTTTCAGAGAAGTCAGGGTTAGTCATTGCAAGAAACCTCAGCTCTAATTAGATTTGACCTGGAATTTCTTCCTTCACTTTTTCCTTCTAGCCATGAAGTTGAAATGTCCACTGGGGATTTTGATGTTCTAGTTGCAATTGAAATAACGGAGATCATATAGTGCTGTTCACAGATAAGACTGTAGTAGAGTCTACCGTCTTCTAACTGCAAATTGTGAGGTTCCACTTCTGTGTGGAAAGCCAGAAATACAGCCAAGCCATCAGTTTATGTTTCTGGAAATATGGTGCATAAGCCTTGATCCAGGCTGCAGAGGCTGATGCTTCCCGGGTTTAAACACAGTCCTTCACAATCCCAAATGATAGTGATTAAAATGATAGCAATACTATAGTTATAATTATAATTATTGTAATAAAGTTGAGGACTAGGAGATTGAACTGAATACAGGACCACATATTCATGTTGACTGTTATGTGTATAATCATTAGCAAGCATATGCAATACAATTTGTGGAATAAATAATTATAAGATATAAAGAAAACCTATGTGAATTCTATGCAAAACCAAGAAAAGAAGTATTGTTCTTTCCCAAGTTAACAAAATATGTGTGTGCACAAGAGAGCTGAAGTGCCCAATGCTCACATGTCAAATGAATTTAAATTCCTTAATCTCATTTTTCATATGGGTACTCTCAAAGCCTGTAGGCTGCATGTTGCTCTGGGTAATTTTAAATTATTAAGTAGACTTATATGAGCTGAAAGACCTCCTTCTGTCTCCTCCTTGTGAAGGTCTTTTTAGGTTCTTTCTGAACCACTGACTATATCTGAGACTCTCCCCTAGAACCTGTCAGTAAATGGATGCTCAGCAGGCACCTGCAGAGATTGAGTTACAAGAGGGGAGCAGTGATTGATTGAATTGCATCAAGAGCACTGGAAATGGAAAGTGCTGGGCAGCCTGAGTAAGAAATGTAGGTAAATAAGCACTGAAGGATGGTGAAATGGGAAGAAAAGCACAGAGACATGTATGGTACAAAACATCCCCCCACTTCAACAATAACTTTCAAACTCTCCATGCAAATGCAACTATGGAGAGTTCTGCCAGTGATCCAGAAGAAGCATGAACAATCTATTTGATATGTCCAAACAAAGCTGAGCAAGAATGCTTTTCTAGAAAGCAAACAAAAAACCTAAGAAAACCAATGAGTCTGAAAACATTTGAATTCTGATTTGAGCACAATCTCTTGTACATGGGGAAGATATGAACTTCCAGCAAAATGTTTGTAAGGGCACCCAGACAAATTATAGAAGAAACTTTCCAACACCTACAGCACTGGAGCCAGCCATTGGGATGTTTGTCCCCAGTACCCAGAGCCCCTGGCTGTCCCCTAAGCAAGCCAAGCTTTTCCCACTGGGATTGGTCTAGGATGCACATGAACAGGAAGGTGAAGCAGGGTCTCTCTCACCGCCCCTGGCTCAGAGAGTCCACCCTCTCCCTGGGCAGTGGGCTTGCCATGATCTGCACAATGGAAAACCTTTCCGACAGGAAGGAGGAAGCCAGTCCCCTAGCGGAGCTGGTCACTGCAGGAGCCCAGGCAGGAGCAGGACGCCGAAGTTCAGACTCAAGCTGTGAAGGAAGCCTGGCAAGGATCTGAATCCACATTTCCTGTATCCAGGGTGGGTGTCCCATGCCTGTGCCTATTTCATCTTGGGCATAAGAACCTCCTAGGCAGAGACAAATAATGTGGGGAAATTAGCACTTTCCTGGGGAAAAGAAAAAGGAAAAAGAATGTAGAATACCTATATATCTGTATCAAAGCTGATGAATCAGCACTTCCCGAGCAGGAAAACGTCTTGTCGGAGCAGCCCCGCCAGCTCTCCTCCCGGGCAGCCTCAGGCAGCGGGACCGCTCCCGCGGGCTCAGCGGCGCGGAGCACACCGAGCCCCCGGCCACTCGCGGGGGACCGCGTGGCCGCTGACCGCAGGAACGCTGGCCTCGACGGCTGTCCCGCGGGGATCTCGGCTTTTCGCTTCCCCACCCGGCGTTTGTTCTCGCTCCCCGCCGGCCGCCGGCCCCTTTCTGCCCAGCGCGTCCCCGCGGCCGTGCGCGCTGCCCCGGGCGGGACACGCGGAGCCCGTGCGCGGACAGGCTGCGGGAGCGCCCGTCCGCCCCTCTCCGCGGGGCATTCCCGCAGGCCGCCGGCCCTGCCGAGCCACGAGCCCACACGGGACCGGCCTTTGCCCGGCCACCACGCACCCCTGCTCTCAGGTGACCAGCCACACAACGCTGGGACGCACTGCCCACCGCGGCACTCCGACTCACGGAGACTGGCTCTTGGCTCAAAGTAAAATAAAACTCAGTTAAGAACATAAAATCTGCAATGATCTATCCCCATCAGTGCGGGATGCAGGCACCGGAGAGCAGCTCTATCTCACTCTCCAGTAAGACCTGGCAGCCAGCCCACACGGAGCGCCACCTGCTCAGGCGGGAGGCAGCAGGACCTCGATTTTTGCGAAGAAAAGGTACAACTTTGCCGCTTCACGGGCAGAACTGGGACACTTGAAAACAAAATGAGGAGAAAAGAAGCGTGCCCTGGAACCAAGACATGCTCTCGTTCCGTGATGCACAGGTTCGGACAACTCCCGATGACGTACGGCGGTGCCCTGTGCCCGGGAGAGGCTGGCCTCCACGCCACCACTGCCTTGAGGGAGGAGAAGCACCACAGCTCCGGCTCCGCACCGCCGGACCGTCCGGGGAGCTGCTCCCCGGGCACGCCGATGGGGATCCGGAGCATAACCACAGCTCGGGGATGAGGAGTTTTTCCGCTCCCTGGGAAGCAGGGTTCACTTCCCCGGCCCTGCTCAGAGGAGAAGGGCGAAAGAGAGGCAGGTGCCCGCCGGCTCCTGCCGACAAGCGGGGTGTGGCGGGACCGGTCAGGGGAGCGGGAGGCGCAGCCGAAGGGGTTCATCACTGGGGGCCCGTCGCGGAGAGCTCGGCCGAGAACGGGGTCTGACTGGGGCAGCGCGTACCAGCGGTGCCTTACCTGCGAGCAGGAGGGCGGCTCCCAGCAGCACGGTCCCTGAGAGCAGCTGGCGAGGCATGGTCCTGCCTGCGGGAACGCAGGGCTTTTTCCCTGCCGACGGCAGCGAGGAAGGGGCAGAGGCTCCGGCTGGGCTCCGACGGGCTCTCCTCGGTCCCGGGCGCTTCCCGCGGTGGAGGAGATAACGGCAAAGCGAGGAGCGGAATCCGCATCCAGCAGCCCCCGAGTCCTGCCCGCCCGCCCCGGCCCGGCCCGACCTGCGGAAATGCAGTATCCGCTGCGGGCCGCCCTGCCAGCTTCACCTCCCGCGGGCATCAGATAGCCGCCAGCCCCAGCATCGCTGATTTATAACTTCTCCACCCCTCGCCGCGCACCCCTCCGCCCCCCCGCCCACATCCTCCGCCGGGAGCACGCCCTCGCCGGGACGCGTCCCCCGCCCGCTCGCCCGCCCGCCCGTCGGCGGGCACGGTGTCGCTGCCCCGCGGGTGTCCCAGTCCCGGACACCCCCGGCCCCCAGGGAGCCCGGCCGTGCCGTCCCTCCGGAGCCCGGCTCTGGGCTGCTTCCAGCCGCCGCGGCCGCAGCGCTGCCGGGCGGGCAGCGGGACTCGTCGCTCGCACGTCGCCGGGCTCCTCTAGGCAGGGCGTGAAGCGGACTTGGGATTCCTGGATGAAATGCTGAGCGGCGGGGTCCCGGTGTTGCGGAGACCCTCTCCTGCTCCGCGGGAAAACTTCGACAGCGCCACGTCCCGCCACCGGCTGCCGAGCCGGGTGCCAGGTCGGGCGGGGGCCATTTACAGCCGTTCCCCGGCTGCCCGGCGCGATGCTTGGAGTGCCCAAAGCGCTGCCCGTGCCCCAGGGGCCCGATACTCCTCTCCCCACCTTCCTGGGGGAGAGGGAGCCGCGGGGCAGATCTCTCTGTGCGAGGCCTGACTCAGACCGCCGCGGGTCCCCAGCCAGCAGCACTGAGAGCGCTAAGAACAGGGAAGCCAGGAAGGGGCAGCACTGGCTAAGGATGCTTAGGAAGTCTGCCCTGCCAGCTCCCCTGCTGGTCTTCACTGAGTCTATAACATCCAGGGCAGCGCTGGAAATATATTTCTTCCCCCACCCATGCACATACCACATTTCCCATATGTGTTTTATTTTGTGAAAGATCAGCAGAGAGCCCATGACAGCAACATTCAAGGCCTGTGTTTCCTCTTTTCCCCTGTTTAGCCAGAATAAAGTCTGTTGCATGAGCCAGGTCTTCAGTTTGATCCACTGTGGCCCTTTCTATATTTTTATACTATGAAACAAGTCACAAGAATGTCTTCATGGGGCAGGTAAGTGTGATCATCCCCTTCTTACAGAGAAGGAAACGGAGGCGCATAGAGAGGTTAGGCAGCTAGTCCAAGGTCATAGGAAGCTGGTGACAGAAGACACAAATAGAACTCAGACCTCCCATGTCCCACCAGATCATCCTGTGCAAGAAAAAAAAAAAAAAGAAGTTGATGTTGTTTTTAACTTGAGAAGTGTTTAACTTTAAAGTTTAAAGTCTGTGAGAATATTTCCTGCACGCGTCTGTTCAACTCCTATTCATAAATTTCGCCCTAAGCTACAAATTTAAGTCTGTATTTTCCAATCTTCCTGCCCCCAGCTGAGACCTTGAAAATAAAATAGTTATGGATACCTTCCCCTCAGCTGCTCACACCATGGGGGGAAGAACCCAGAGGTTTCTTTCCCGAAGAGGATGACTCACACGAAATCACCTCCTCCACTGGAGAGGATAGCAGCTGGGAAAACAGTCAGCCAGGGAGGACAGACCAACACTCAGAACTAGGACACTGAGCATCCTGACAGCTTAGACCCCCTAGGAGCAAGGGCTCCCCTGTGGAAGGACCTCGGGGAACAGTTTGTGCCTGCCTTTGGCCAGCCCAGTGCTGAGTATGTGCTGAGTCTGAGACGATGTGAACCCAATCACAAGCTCAGCAGCCGTGCCACACCAGTTCCTCCCCATCTTCTTCACACCTCCTACATACATCACAGCTGCATTCAGTCATGGCCCTCCAAAGACCACATTTCTTTGGCAAGCCATATCTTCTTCCTTCTCCAACAGATGTCATCAGCTCATGATCCACCCAAGTGACCAGGGAGGCCAAACCTGAAGATCTGCTCCTAATCTCTTTTTACTCTTTTATATGTTAAGGTCGAGAGATGAGATGTGGACCTTGTAGAATGGAAAGATCCAAGCAGAGAAATGCGGGGAAGAAAGACGAAGCAGCTATTCCCATAAAGCAGTAGGAAACTTGTGCCTGGAACTGAACAGTCTAAACACATAAATTGGTGCATATGGACAGATGGAAAATGCATATGTGAAGGGGAGGGCTGCGTGGAATGTACTTGACTGTTTTGTGTGTGTGCGCGTGTGTGTGTGTGTGCGTACTACTACCATGCAATTTGCAACACCCAGTAGAATGCAAACTACCTTTGAAGAGTAGTTTAGATGCTGTGGCTGGACAAACACTAAGGAGACAGCCATAGTCTGTCCCAGGCAAAAAGTCTATCCTGCAGGAAATATGATCTCTTCATACCAGAATCTTAGGCCTTAGTTAGATCCTAAGTAGTGGGTGGCATATGTGAGGCCAAATTTATCATTGGCATTCAACCATTACTTACTGAGGCAAACAGCTCTGGTACAAGCACATCTCACAGCAGAGCAGGGGGTTGTGGATAATAGGGTGAGTTTCTAGAACCAGGGGAAACGCAAGAGAGGCTTACATGGAACTGGCAGCTTGCACAAGAGAGTCTGACTCAACATAGGACAAAGCCAGGAGCCCTCTGGGGAGCCAAAGCATGAATCTGGAGACATCTTACTCAGCTGGAAGCTGGCTAATGTCCTAGGCTTCAAGGAGGGCAAGAAGGATGACCTTGATAACTGCAAGTCTGTCAGGTTCTGCTGGAGAGCAGCGCCATAGAAAATGTCAGTGGCAAGCTGAATATAAGTCTGCAGTGTGACTCATATTAGTGACTCGTACCAGTGAGTCCTGGTAGCCAGGAGGTCAAACATACCCTAGGAGGGTGTCAGGCACAGCATCACCAGCCAACCACGGGAGGGGATTGTCCCACTGATCTGCACTGGTGGGCCTCACCTCAAGTGCTGTGGGCAGTTTTGGGTGACACAATATAAGAAGGACATCAAACTATTACTGTATGTCTAGAGGAATGGGACCAAGATTGTAAATGGCCTCAAGAGCAAGACTTAAGAGGAGGAGCTCAAGTGATTTGTTTGTACAGCCTAGAGAAGGGGAGAGGGGGGGGAGGGCTTCATAGTGGTCTACAGCTTCCTTACAAGGTGAAGAGGAGGGGCAAGAGCTTTTATCTGCTTGCTGGTGACCAATAGTAGGCCCCATGGGAACACCACAAAGCTGTGTCAGGGGAGGTTTAGGTTGCATATTAGGAAAAGATTATTCACCCAGAGTGTGACAGGGCACTGAAACAGCTTCCCCACCACACCAAGCCTGTCAGAGTTCAAGTGCTTGGACAATGTTCACAGGCATATGGTGTGATTCTTGGGATGTCCTGTGCAGGGCCAGGAGTTGGACTTGATGATTCTTGTGGGTCCCTTCCAACTCAGAATATTCTACGATTTTATGTTTCTATGAATAATGGATACGTAACAGTTGTTATGTTCCCTTCAGCTCTGAAATGTGGGAATTTTCATTTTTCTAACATTTGTTAAAAATACTATTACTAAATACTAGGAAGGAAATCAGCCAAATTTAGCAGCTGAGAGTAAGCCCTCTGAAATATATTAGGCAAACATTTTGCAAGACTGATCATCTGCTCAATCTCCAGCACTACAGAAGCTGAAAAAGAGAGAGGAGAAACAGCCTTCACAGTAGACAACATTTGTAGTGTTCACTTGCAGCCCAGAAGTACCTTGTATTGTTGAATTTTACTCTGCTCTGCAGGAAGATCAGAGTACAGATTTTGCTTGAACAACCCCCACATCTGACACTAAAATCATCAAGCTGTCAGGCAGCAAAAGCACCAACTCTCCCATTCGCATCCCTTGCCTATCCCTGGCCAGCAAGATTCACTGGAACAACATAGAAAACGAGCAATAGGAGATCTAATTGAGAAGGTAATCAAGGCTTTCAGACCTTAGGTCCATGTTGAGCAGCTGACTACCATGACAAAGGAACAGAGACATCATCCTGAGCATATTGGACTTTTCATGGCTGAATACTCAGCCAGCTGAATGCCTCTTGTGTGGTCTCTGTCTCTTGCAAATCTGGCTTCAGGAGTTAGATGGAGTGGCAACGCCCCTATGGATATGACTTAGTCAAGTCACTGGGACACACTCTGAGGTCGTGGTTTCTACTTCCTTATGGACACAGGACACTTTGAACATCCTTGGTTAAGGCTTTAGCCAAGTCTTCTGAGAGGAATTGCTTGGACAGTTCCTGTGGACCTCGCAAAAATAAAGAGCCTGGATAATCTCATTCACACCAGAAGTTGATATCCTACCAACATGACCCAACTCTTTCTAGTCATGGCAACAATTCCTTATTTGCACCAATACTCAGAATTGGTGGCACTGTTTCCAATGCTCAGAGCATTATACTAAAGGTCACTACCAGAACCTGCAACAGCAGGTGCCTGCCCACAGAAGAATCATGGGTCAGAGTTACAGCTGAGGGACTTCATGATATATGTTGTAGTCACAGAAGAGGTAGACACCTCACAGGAACAGACTAGACAGTCTCTGACATGGTCCCAAGCTGTTGCTGTAGGGAGAGAAGGAAAGATATCAAAACAGAGCAGACTGGATCTCCCTCTGCAGATCTTCTGTAGAATCTGCATCTGCCAACTTAATTTGACTGGATGCTTCCAGGATTGAAAATTTAATCAAAACAATATTTCAGATGATCAGCTGAAAACATTAGCATTTTTGCAGAGCTAGTGTGAAGGGTTCCAGTGCTCCCTGTCTACCACACTCCATCTCCATAGTCCCTTGTCAGGTCGACTGGCAGAACTGTTTCTGAGGCTTAGAACTGTTTCTGGGACTCAATTTAAAACAGTTTGGTGAAACAACCCAGGATGTAACTTTTTTACTTTCTATGGAGAGTCACTTATAAGGTGGGTCATTTTGCTGGTAGAGCTTTACAGCAAGCATATCCATAACAATGGGAGACACAGTGAACTGTGAGGACAAGAAGAGAGAGTATTGGTGTTTTCTGTATCGATTTAACTACTGGGAACACTGTAACCTGGAGCAAGAGGTGAGGTGAGATGGACTGGCCTATCCAAGATCTTCCTCTGACTCTCTTTTCCTCTCTCTTTTCAATGTGTTTCCCATTACCATTATTTTAACATCCTCTGGCAGGAACAGAGATCAAGAAGCACCCTATCAAGGAAGTCCCATTTACCATCATCATTATCCTTAGTTTTCTCAAGGACTGTGGAAATTGGAAGCTGAGACCTCTTCTCTGTACTGTGGTGTTTGCTGGGACATTAGTTTGTACCCTGCTCCCTGGGCACATGCATAGGTAAGTGTGTGCAGAAGCATAAACTACAGCTGGTGGTGCTTCCCTTCAGCAAGGCTGAGCTTTACCTTATGTTGTATAGACTCCTGACTTTGTACCCAGTCAGTGTTCCCCTGCAACACACTTAGATTCATTTCTGAGGGCAGGCAAAGCAAGAAGCTGTCTAACCATAACAAGAAAGTAGAGGTAATGGGAGCAAGTAATTTGATGTTTCTCAATTTTTATTTTAATTAGTTAACTGTCATAAGCAATTAATTAGGTTACCTGGTATTTTATTGGGAAGTTTGGAATACTTGGGCCTGTAGAGTATCTGTGTTCCAGGATTTGCAGTGGCTGGATCTCAGCTGGCCCAGTACAAGGTCACTGCCTTCACTGGCAGTAGGTCATGTGGAGAAATCCAGAGGAAAGGATCTGCCCCTCCTGTTCCTTGGGAGCTGCTTTGAAACTGAAACCACGGCACTGGCACTGATCCCTGCTTATGCTGCACCATGGCTCACCCAGGTACATCTGTGCCCAGTCTTGTACCACTGCTGTGGCACTACTGGGCAATTACCAGACATGGTCTGACCCTGATCACTGTCTCTGGACCTGATCCTGACCCAAACTTGTCATTCCACATTCTGGCTCCTTGCTGGTTTAACAACTGCTCTTAGTTGCCTGTTTTACTGCCCTTAGCTCACTTGAGAATCAGTTGGCCCTCACTGGTCTCTGGCACATCTAATATGATTTTGGCTCTGCCCACATTTCCTCTTCTGGTCAGGACCATACAGCAGAAAACCAGTGTTTCAACATCTTACTAAAAGCAAAATCTACTACAATGCACATTTTCTTACAAAATGCTACACAACTGGTTTTATATTTACATCCAGCAATATTTTACTGAACAAGAAAAAAAAGAGTGGAACAAGATTTTTTTTTTTACCCTGGAAAACACAAGTAGAACAGAAGGATGCTAGTAAGCATTTCCACTGTATGCTGGACCCCATTCACATGCACTCACACCTGCATCAATATGGGAGTGACCTACTTTCAGCATAGCAGGGTTAGTGTGGTGGTGATTAAGCTCTTGGCTTAATCTCCCAGGCATCTGAAATGTAGTTCCCAACCATTTCTTCTTCACTTTATCCAAGAGGATATATATTTGCCTTTCCTGGAGCCATAAGTGCATGAATGTACCAGGATAAGCATTTAGAAAGAATCAAGACCACATGAAAGGATCGACAGCATATCCTCCCTGTGGCACTGGGCCAAGGTCACTGCCTTTCAGTGGGAAACACAACCAGAAGGTCAGCAAAAGAACCACAGAACCAAACCAAAACACGTCAAAAAGGGAAAACTACCCAAGAAAATATTGGGCCATGAAAAGAAAACCAAACTTACAATGAAGAGCTCTTTTCCTCTTACCACCCCAAGCACTAACCCCCAGAGGTTTAGTGTTTCCCTCACCGCAACACAAACCAGGCTCCATGCTGGGAGCCCACGCAGCTGCTGCTCCAGAGAAGCTGGTGACTCAGTGATGTGCACAAATGCCTATGCCCTGATTGTTTTGGAACAAATCAGACACAAAATGTGAACAAAAGCAAACAGTTATCTGGCCACAGAAATGATGTTCACAGGAGTGTCTTGGGAGCTGTACTGGGAAATGTGGGATATATACAGCGCTGTCAAGGTCCTGCAACACCATGCATATGGTTACACCACATGTGCCCCGAAGAGCAGGACCAGTGTACTCCATGCTCCATGTGCTGCTTTGCTTACACAACCACAGGGAAAGGCATTTCAAGAGACAGCGTTCAGGACTCAAGTTTGGAGCTCTGGGTCCAGGGCTAAACTGGGCTAAATCAGTAGCAATGCAAGTCTACTGGACAGGTGGAAAGAAAGATGACCCAATGCAATGCTTGCACAGAACCTCAGATAGGTGTCTTTAGCTGCAATGTTTGTCCAAAACCATGTCAAAGATATCTGCAGCTCCATCTGCAAGTAGCAAGGATGATATTGTACATGATCTCTACTGGTCAAGTGGGAGTAAAAGCTTTCCCCAAAATGCACTAAAATTGTCCTTTCTTTCATTCTCTGACATTTTTAAGACAACAGTTTTAAGATAGCTCTTTTCCACAAAACACTTCCTTGAAAATAAACACATAAAAGTGTTTAAAAAATTAAACTAGCTGACAGGAATAGTTAAAAGATTGTTTCACTTCTTAGTTCCACGAGATACTCATACTATTGCATTCTGTCATGCAATAGTGTCATTTCCATGCTGTGAAATGAATATCATTGCTTCCTTCAGGGCAGGAAAACCTTTACTGGCAGATCAGCATGAATGGGGGATGCAGAAAAGGGTTGCCCACTGACTCAACAAGCCTCAAAGCTGCCCAGCTGGTGCTTAGAAATCTCATCTGGAAATGCTCTCTTTTCACTAGGTGCTGAATCCACTACAGGTCTAGGAAGGAGAATGATCTGTGCACAAACTAACCTCACAAACACGAGGACCTGCTGATATGGTTCATGTGTGTCTTTACCTTGCAAAGATAGTAAGTCATCCCCTGAAGCTAATGTTTAGGTTGTTATTGGCAAAAAAGGGGGAAGACAAATAGAGCAGATCAGAAGATTTTGGTCATGGGAGTTCTCTTGCGATCATTAGAGTTTGCACTGACATTTCCTCAGTCCCAGTAGTGCTCAGAGGGAAGATGGAGAAGCCAGAACCGGGCTGCAGTCACCTTTGCCTGAACACCACAAGGCAGTGAAGACCATAACATCATTTGAGGAACAATTTTGCAATGTGTATTAGATTTTACACAAACACAGTCTTTTTGAAGTCAAATTTGCCCCAAAGATCTATGTCTATACAGGGCTATGTATTTTTTAACCCTATAATGTCTCCCGGGGAGAAGTGGGTTAGAAAGACATTCAAATGCTCTATGAACAAGTGTGTGGCTTTCCTGGTACAGCCATTGTGCAAGGGCTAAGATCTTCAGAAGAAACTGGTTAAAATCTATTTTGTGGAATCGGACTTTACAGGTACGTGAGCTGTCAAAGGGCAGAGCTGTCAGTTTGGGTTTTTTAACTCTCACAACAGGAAACAGACCTTTTCTTCTTGGTGGTTTTCGTTTGTCTGTTTGTTTGTTTTGTGTTTGGGGTTGGTTTTTTTTTTGTTTGTTTGGGGTTTTTTTTTTCCTTTAAGGAGATAAGCAGGCTGCGTTCTCACTCACAGAGCACCACAAGCTGTGTGTCGCCGTACCACCCTCAGCCCAGGGCAGCCGGGGGGACAGCGGGAGCTCAGGGGCGCGGGGCAGCGGCACCGCCCGGCACTCCCCGCCGCGGCGGGCGGAGCGGGGGCGGCGGGCCGGGCGCGCTCGGGTCTCCCTCTGCGCCGGGGAGGATGCGGAGAAGAGGCTGCTGCCGCTTCCCTTCCCGAGAGCCTGCGAGCCGAATTTCCCGGGGTGTGTACGGTCAGCAATAAAAAGAGAAACGCGCGGTTCAAGTTAATTTTCCACCCCCGAAAGGAAATGCTGCTTCCTGTATTATGCAAGGTTGGTGCCAACAGCACTGACACAGGAATCTATTGTCCTTTTCACAAAGCCGTGGTGGGGAAGGGCGCCTGAGAAAATAGTCCTTTTGCAACAGCAAGGAGCTTTTGATCTTGAGGGGGGTGGGAGGGTTGTGGAGAGAAAAATGGGTGCGGCGGGGAGCAGGGAGGGATGCGGCGGTGGAAAAGGGTACCAGAGTGTCCTTCGCTGTTCCTCCAGCCCCTCTCAGGAGGCCAGGATGCGCAAAAGTGCCTGCAAATGTCTTTCCTCTTCCATGCAAAGTGATCACACTGCTTCGGTCCCGCTTCCGATGTGTGCAAGCCGGAACAGAGACACCAGGGATTAGGAGCATCTTCCTCCTTCTCCTCCTCCCCCTCACTCAACCTCTCGGTCTAATTGTAGATTACAAAACCTCGGTCACCGGGAGGGAGCTAACGCCTTCCCCATCGGTGCTGCGGCTGCACGGCGGTACCGGCGCTCCCCGGTGGGAGCGGGGCGCTGCCAGCCCGCAGGGCTCCGGCGGGGATGGTGCCTTGCATCCCCTTCGCGGACGGGCGGGCTCCCTCTCCGCACCGACCTGGGCACAGGGGACACGGCGTTCACGCCAGCTGCAGGTCCCAGCAGTTTCTTAGCAGGAAAAGATAAGTAACATCTGAGGAAGAGCCACAGTTTTTCCAAAAGCAGTTTGAGACACTTTCCTGTCCCAATGTTTTCCTGTCCCAGGCTTTAAAAATATCGTGGCTTGCTTTCCCTTCAGTAACTAATAAAGGCATTTTATTCCTACTCTGAAAGGATTTTGTCAGTCCAAAAGAGTGGGTACATATATTCTTTTAGATACACGGATAGACTCAATATTGCTGATGATATCCCTTTTTAAGCAGTTCTTAAAGAGTTAATCTTTCCTTAAGAGAGGATTTGAAAGAACAATTCTTATTCTTAAAATAGTTCTTATAAACTTTCTTATTAGCTCTTATTAAAGGCGAGTTCCTGCCTTTCTTAATGGGATACAAAACCTATTTCCAAGGGAAGTCTATGTCCAGTAAGAGCAGCAGGGTCAGTCTCTTGCTTTGAGTGTTTTCTGGCATCTGGCTGCCTGCAGGATGGAATCACTTTGGCCGACTAATGACTGACAGTGGCTCATTATGAGAAAATGCAAATAATTTTCTTTAAATGTGCCTGCTTGCAATCAAAAAGAAAGCATAATGTTCCTCTTCACACATGTAGATAGGCTGAGTTAAAGGAATTTTAGGGAAAGAGGATATGAGGAACCTTCAAGAATGATTTAAAAACTTTTCTATATAAAAATAGAACGGGATTTCCTATGTGCAAAGAGCAGAGTCCTAAAAAAAACCCCATAAACAAACAAAAAAAACCACCCAAAAAACCCAAACAAAAAAACCAAACACCCAAACACACGCACACACACACACACAAACACCAACAAAAACCCAAATCAAGACAACAACAACAAAAAAAACCCAACCAACCAACCAAAAAAAAAAAAAACCCAAAAAAACTCAACCAAACAAAAAGCCCCCACCAAGCCTAAATGGTACACATTTTCTGTGTCTCCTTAGTTGTGAAAGCATAACAGAACAAAAATCCCAATTTAAAACAGATCATCCCGGTTTCCAGTAGCCTGCAAGGTGCTCACGGCTGAGTACAGCTGGCTGTGAAAGGTGCTGAATGTCACTGGTGGTCTTGCAACCCTACAGCTGTTCATTCACATAATCCTTTGCCTCTCTTCACAAAGACACAGGTTTGGGTTTTGTTACGGTTTGCAACACCGTGTCCAACTCTGGTCCGTGGTCCTTAGCTCCCGTCTCACGGGATATATTAATTTTTAATGTAGTCAGCATGTCAGCTCTCCATGCTCCTTCCAGGCTTTCTGTAAAGGCCAGGAATGCATCAGGCAGGAAAAGCTGCGCTTGTTCTGCCAGTGGCAGCGCCTGCCCTTCCCCCAGCCCTTAGATGTGGGCAATTCAAGTTTATCTCCCACCAACTCCGCCATAGACTTCTGTTATCTGGAAAAAGCCCCAGAGGCACAAATCCTTAAAGGCATTGAAGTGCCTAACTCCCATCAGAATGAGGGATGTAGTTGTCTAAATACCTCTGATAATCTACAAAGTTGCTCACGATTTGTGTAACAGAGATCACGTAAGTACCCGCAGTCTGACACAGGCAAAGCGCAGAACTTTCTTTTATTACTGCTGCTGCTGTCGCTACTGCTGTTATTCGACATCTGTATACTCACAAGTCCAAGTTGGCATTTAGAAGGACCACAAGGAGAAAAGTTTCTGCCTACGAGATTTCACAGCCAAGAAACAGCTGAGGAAACAGCAAGTACGCCTGACACAGAAGAGGAGCAGATTGCCATGAGCAGATGAGCACACCAGCCACCTTCTGCTTTCAAGGGGTTTTCAGGCTTGACCAAAGAAGTGAATTTGTAATGTTAAAAGTATGTCGCTCCTGGCCCTCTGGTGATGGCTGGTCAATTGAGTATCAGACAATGCCTACGGTAACATCTGTCACCAAGCCATGGGAAATAAAGTTAGCTGCACGAAAACGTCTGTCACCAAGCCATGGAAAAAGTAGTTAGCTGCCTGCTTGGGTCTCTGTTGGGAACAGGTTGGAAATGGGAGGGATCATTTCCTTGCACTCACCCATGCCTGTATGCGTAGGACCTCGTCATGGCAAAACACAAAGTGTGCTTGTGATTTCAGAACCTTGGGAAATGGCCAGTCATCCGCTTTACACTGGACTCAGCCAACACAATGAAGTTAAGATGCCCATAATTTTTGAGAGATAGATGAAGCTTATTTAGAGAGGAAATAGGCACAGCCCTAAGGGATAGGACATACCAAATGAACACCTAAAAATAAACACTTTGTATTTTCTGTTCCATGAAAGCTATTGTTGAAGTTGCTACAGAAATATTTCATAACTGTGAAATGGAAATACATCCAAAAGGTGATCTCCCCTCTACTTGGAATTTCTCAGAACAGTATTAATTTTTTACAGATTTCAGAGTGTTTGAAATTATCATTGCATTCAGATGGGGCAGAGCCATAACTGTTCATTAATATGACTCAAAAAAAACCTCAAAACCCTGCTGTTAGTAACATATCTAATTCAAACACTTTAAAATGTGATTCAGCTGAAGATGTCAGCTTTGTGTTTGACTGCTTTGTGAAGGGTATATGTAAGATGTTCATACAAAAATGAAATTATGTGTCTATTTTCACACAGCATGATTGACTGGGACAGAAAATGTTTTTTCTTGGTGAAGTCATCAGACTCTCTGCAGACAAACACATTGTTCAAACCCTTTCACTGTGTAACAGGCTCCAGTGTTGGAAATGCACCACATGTGAGCAGGGGAACTACTGAAACCTGTTTTCCAGTGTAGTGTGAGGCTTCTGTGTTTGAGAAAGTCTAGGCTTTGCTTGATGCCTTTCCCGTGGTGTTTAAATGTGAATGTCCCTGAGTGAGCTCAGGGACATGCTGCTGACAAAATAACCATGAATTCAACTAAAGACTTTCCCTTTATTGCTTCTCATTTGGGTCCTCTCCACATAGCCCTTATTTCCATGAAAACTTCAGGAATATAATTACCTTCAAAGCCTATTCCTTTGTATCAGCTTTAATTGAAACAGATCAATGGATTCCAAAGGGAGGAGAAATTTTTGTAGGGGTAGGAGTCATGTAGGTATTAGTGTTGCTGATACAACTCTAATTTCTTCAAAAACAATGCTAATTGCTTAGATTGTTTGCTGTCACAGAACCTTATTCTCCTACTTTAGAGACTTTCTTCCAATTGCCAGCCTAAGTTAATTCTCGCTAAGATGACATTTTCCTGGTTTCATGCTGACTTTTTCTTTCAAGCTTAACTTCTATTTACAGGTATTTATTCCTTGAAAAATACTTATTTCAGACACAGAATCAACTTTATTTTTACTATAATTGACTCTTGTCACAGGACAGAAATGCCTTCATAGACATACCCTACACCTATTCCAGTTTTAAATCAGTTTAGTCAAACATGCAAAAACACCATGCCTTTTCATGGCATTTTCACACTGATGGGTCACAACAATTCTGAGATTCTGAATACATTATTTTATTTTTCCCCTATGTCATTACCAATATATGATTGCCAAACTTTTCTTCTTCCTAGTTCCATGAAGTTGTGATTGACTCATAGGCTGACTCACAGACCACTGTAAGTTATTTTAAGCATTATGTACAAAAATATTAAATGTTGAAAATTGGTTTTATTGGGGATTTTCTGTTCTCTCATATCTATATATATATAGATAACTTTGTGAGACTTGCAAATATAAGAAATGACATCTAGATCTGGCCAAGGAAATAAATAAGGGCTTTCTGCAGAAAAGAACATTGCAAGATAAACCAAAACAAAACATATGGTTGTTCTAGGAGATAAACCTCTAAAATGAAACTGAAATAGTGTTTAAACCACCAAAACTGGCAACTTTTTCAAAAGACAGCTGCACAACAGAAACAAAAAGCAAAATGCCTGCAAAAATCCAATCTATTCAAATACAAATAGAAGGATCTGAAAGTGAATGCTTTGGTTTGTGCTTCACAAGAAATGTACCTGTTTGCATTTCTGTCTCTCCTCTACAGTAAGGATCCTGCAGCTATTCCAAAAAAGTAACAGATGAACTTTCGCAACATTTTGAAAATGAGACACATACTCATTTCTGAACCAGTCTACTTCTCCACAGTGACCACAAGTACTGAGGGCATGAAAAGTCTTTGCCAGCTCTGTCTGACCAGGACAAAGTGCTCCTTGAAGACTCATCATGTGAAATATTTCTTCCTTCGGCCCTGTTGAGGAGACAAATCTTCAGATACTCCTTCATGTTCCTTAAGCAAGCCTACCACTTTGGCCCCCACAGGGCCAAACACAGGTGTCTAATCCTACCTGTAATAACCTGTGGCACGTGAGCTGTCCATCCACAGATGAATGGCTCCAGCAGCCCAGGCCTCTCAGGATCAATGGCCAGATTCCAGAAGGGATTCCCTGGGGTGGTTTGCAATGACCAGATGCCAATGTTTGTTCAACTGAGTTCTCCCTCAGGCTTCTTTCTTAGCAGGTGTCAGATATTTCTATCTTCTTTTCTAGCCAAGACATTGCTGAATGCTTAATACATAGTCTTCTAGTGTTTTTTAAGGAATTTGCTTGCAAAGGCATTTAGGTCTAGATTTAAACCAAATCCTTGTAATTGATGTCTTCTACTGTCTGCACACCTCCGAAAGCCTGCAGTGAGCCAAAAGAAATCACAAGCCACATGGACAAAAGTGGGAACCCAACCATAACTGCACCGAAGGATGCAGACAGACCTCAACTCCTCCTGGTAGTATTGTTAACTTTTGAGGTGGAAATACTAAGAAGATGAGTTGAGTTGACTGAATAAACCCAGCCTAGATCTGGAAACAATACAGTCATGTTTGGCTGATGTTATTTCTGAGCTAAAACACCCTACTGCAAAGTGCTGCATGGACTTGGCCTGGTTTCCACAAGGAGGATCTACCTTCTGGGTGTTTTTATCTTGTAGAGACATAATCTTTTTTTTTTCTTAAGATGTTTTCCTAAGCAGAGGTGGAATAGCAGTTAAGTTGGACAGCCTTTAAGTTGCCTATTTCAGCAACCAAGTATTGCTGAAGATGGTGAATGCAGTTGCTTCATTGTCAACTAGAAACATACTTCTCAGAAGGCAGAACACTGAAACACCTTCTGAGAAAATGCTTTGGTTTAAATGTTCTGATACTGATTCTCTAGTCTTTCTTTAGGGTGGTGAAAACTTTCTTCTGTCAGTTTATTATGCTGTGTTGCCAGGACAATCAAAATTTTCTGGAAGTATCCATTCTGTGCCTATTCTTTTTTACAGTGAAGTAAGCAACAATTCAGACCTGAAGTAGTAAGTAACTGATACAGATTTCTACTTCTGAAATCTAAATAAAACACAACTTCTACTTCCTTACATAAATCTTTGATGAAGTTCCTTATTATAAGCGCTTATCATAACATCTAAGGTATTCCCAAATACATTGGTGCAGTGGTTGCCTAAATGCTGTCTTTAAACCCCTAAACTGAATGAGGAACATCTACTGCTGCTTTTTTTCTTCCCTTCCATTTAGCACTCTGTTTCAGGGCTTGTCAGTGTTTTCTAAAGCAAAGAATGCCCAACCTTTTAGGCAAAAAAGGCAGTTGCTTGTGGGGTTGTTTCAGAGCTTTTCACTTAATTCAGTGAAAAGTTGGCTAAACTGTTTTTATGGTTTTTCTCTCCTGATTCATTTTGCTTGCCTGCTTGAGTGCAGAATGCTTGTGTTTTTCTGGCTCACATATGGAAATTAAAATTCCTATGTGGTTTACTGTTTCCAAGATCAAAATTAACCTACAAGCAGTAGCTTGAAGAATTGTGGATGAGGAACTAATATTCCTTTAGAAATTCAATCTCTGCTTCCCTTATTTGTCAGCAGTTGTTTTTTTTTATTCTGCTTTGGGTAGTACTGTAGAACGCTTGTCTGCTTCTGAACATGTGTAACACACAGTCAGATGCCACAGTCGCTTTGGTCACATTTCTTTGTCATTGTGTTTACAACTTCCTTTTATTTCAGAGAACAGAGACTTAATGATGTTTCCTCACCAAAACCATCAGGACATTTAAGTATTTCTCCATAAGTTAATCCTCACCTGCACCTTTCTATTTTTTTTTCTTTTTGGCATCTTTCACTTCTATTGTGCTGGGAAACGTGACAGCGTATAGTAAGTACACTGTTTCATTTTCAGTTGGCACTCTTCAAAAGTGTTTTGTCTATAGTTTCATTCTGTTGGGCTCTATTTTTAACCATTTCCAAGGTCCCATCTTCTGAATTGCAAGTCAGAAGACTGCTGATCTTTTCTCTCCTTCATAAGTGACTTCTTCTTTGAAGCATTTGAATTCTGTGAATTCACAAGTGAATTCTTATTGAAGCAGCTGAAAGGGATCTAGCACCTTCCTATCTTTTTTTAAAGAAATAGAAGAACAAGAAATTGAAATATAATTCCATAATTTTAAAAATGTCTGTCGCAGAACAGAAAATAGAGTCCTTGCCATCTGGCTTAAGTATCAAAACTATAAATTTATCTTCTCTTCAATCTCTCTTCTTCTGTAACTGCAACTAGGCTGCAGAAGAAAAATGTCCAGGTCATAATTCACTTCAGTCTTTTAAATGTTAATGTTTTCAATATATAAGCCTTTAAAATTGTTTTTAACAGCTTTATAGAGTAGTTTCTCAAAGCTATCACACAGACCATTTTCCAGAACATACCAAAACATCATTTTGTGCTTTTCTACTTTGCGTTTCCAGCTACTAATTAAAAAAAGAAAACATGAAGTGTGTTGACAGACTGGGCTTGAGCACAATGACATAGAAAACAATAGTAACGTGATTGCTATAGAAATTGAAGCAGTCATTAACTAATCATAGGGCAAGAAAAATAACACTAGCACCAGAATCAAAGGATATAACAGGAGTTAATGCTGTAGAAACAGGAAAGATTTAAAAAATAGTCTGACAGAAATCAACTGATTTGGTGATTTGACAATTAACAGCAGGCAGATGAACCAATCCTTTGTCAGTATATTTTTCTAAGAAAAAAGATGAAGATAATTTAAAATATTTTTATTTTGCTCACACTACTGGAAGTTGATGGAAACTACTAAGAAAAAAGTAATATTTTTTCTATTCCAACCCCAAAATTTCATTTAACCCATTGCAGTTAGCAACACACCCCAGAGCAACACAAACAGAAATGTCAAAACAGGTTACCAACACAGGGCAAGAGAAAATTTAGAAACAAAGTTCACAATTTATACAAATGTGAATTATTTTAATGCCTTCTTGCCTCCAACTATTTAACTTCTCCTATTTTAAAAATTATTTTTAAAATAATTTTTTTTACTTTTAGAAAAAGCTCAAGAACAAAAGCTATATACCCCTTTCCAGCCAAGAAAGACTGGAGTCATTCACAGACCCATGTTCCTGTTGAATCACCTCCCTTAACCAAGCCTGACTTTCTTATTCAACAGGATTTTATTCAACCAGCCAGAATCAAAGCCATTATTGAAAGACCGAACACAACTCCTGTGTCTTATAACTAAAACGAAGTTATGGCAAGCCCAGACCTCAGTAAATACAAAAGCTGATAACAAACTGGCCTCACTGTCTCTATTGCAATGTCTCAGAAGCTGATTAAAGTGGTGGGTCATAAAGTAATGCTGGATATTCCTCTAGGTTCATGGACTTTGGTGGAGGAGATGGGAGTCACAGAGCACAAGAAGTAGCCATATAGAGAAGAAAACAATCATAACATGCACTTCTGTATCCTTGAAGGATCTTGTCAAAAACCAAGCTGTCCTGTGTCAAAATGCTTATTGAGGAAAGAAACACGCCTATAGCAGGCAGAATTTCCACCACTGACGTAGCGGTGGAGAAGTGCACCACTGGGCGTCCTAATCATAAATGCCCAATAAAAATTGATTAAGTGGATCTTAGATCTGCTTTTCAGAAAACAGCAGGGTTTGAAATTCAAGACTTCTCTACACTGGCATGTAAGCTGCCCACAAAATTAGGCAACAGAATCATATGTGGCAATCGGTAATAGTAGTAGTTACTTCATCATTTCTTGAGTAGGAATGACAGGGGAGCCCGTCATGACAGTACTATCAGGAGATAGGACTGCAATAGTGGGAAACACTGTAAACCACAGAAATACTAGTGATAGCACAGAAACTGTTACACTAAAAAGGAAGAAACTTGAGGAGAAGTATAAAAATTCCCTCCCAGCCCACGCAGTAGCTGTAGAATTGCCCTAAGAATCCTGCCACTGAACGTAGTAATTGCTTGATCTCAGACTTTCAGACCATTAACAAAATAAATAAAAGCAAAAGGATACAAGAATGAAAATGGAGTGTACAAGTTTTTAAAGGGAGCTTAGAGGCTTTCGTTTCCCTGATCAACTGTTGGGTACACCATAAGTAGCCTCACAGCCCTCAGATGCCACAATCAGTCTCCAGACCTGTCCAATATCACAGTGAGATACATCCCAGCCCACTGAGTGCAGAAGTACCTTGCACCAAGCTCCAGCTGCAGCTATCCTCCAGGACTAGCAAGATGTGGTCTTCTGTCCTGTAACATGGCTGCAAAAGAACAATGTTTCTTTAACCCTGATGAAACTCTTTTAATTTTGATTTTTTCCTCTCCTGTACTGCTGATCTGAAGAAAAAAATTACCATCAAAATATTGGTTGTTTTTCTGAACAGAAAGCAGAAGCACAGTCTACTTAGTAGCCCTATTGAGGGATTAATATGGAGTATATATAACTCTTTCTACTTGTGGAGTCTTGAAGTCTTCTGACAAAGACTTATAAGCATCATTATAATCCTTATGACACAGGATAAAAGTTTGTACTGAGGATTTTGTCTTAGCATCAATACAAATTTCCTTGGTTCTAATGGTGCCAAGAATTGACACTATTAAATGAAGTTAATGAAGGTACAAACATTCCTCCTTTGGAACAATAGGACATAGATACCTACTGGGTTGTCTGGTTTTAGATATCTGTGGTTGAAGCAATTTTATATAGTATATCTTTTGGGGTCAGAATGAAAAGAAGGTAAGCCAAAAGGAAGTGGGAACTGAAGTAAGAGGTAGGATATAGCCTCAGAATAAAAGACATCAGCACAGCATATTTTTAGATGCTTGGGAATGGAGCTTAAAAAAAAAAAACTAAAACTGAGCAATCAAGGACACTGCTTCCCCTTCCAATCACACACACACTCTCTATATTGTATCTAATCACTTACAGTTATGGAGTCATTTCCTTAGGAGTTCGAAGGGAATCAAGTTTGGACTCCAAAATGTGTAAGCAATGCATTAATTTGATACTATAGAAACTTGCATCGGAAGTCCCTGACCAAAACATTCAGCACTATGAGTACAGTGTCATTCTTTCAGTCCCTTCAAAGTTTTCCACCTGGCATGTTTTTCAAGGATGCATATTAGCTTAGAAAATCACGAGAATAGATATTGAATTAAATCTGCATAACGTCATTGTCACATTAAGAAATGTATTTCAAGACAAATAAGAGGAATCTTGACTAATTTTATTGTTTCTGAGAAAAGGTCTGTAGAAGGAAGAGTGGGTGGCTGAATAAGAGCCCACAAAGTATTCAGCATTTATGACAAAAAGGCAAATGCATTGACAAGTGAAATAAAAACTCAGTGTGTTATCATTGAGTCACACACTGAGAAGCACATCTGCTGACACAGAACATAGAAAATATCTCAAGTGTATCGTATAATGACAAGAAAGCCCTTACAGAAGCAGCAGAATGTAAAAGGATTTAAAATCATTACACATAATCAGAAAAATCAGGTAACACCCACAGAATCTGGCATTCATGCTGTCGCCAGGACAGACAGAAACAGAAAACAGATTAAGCCATTTGAAAAAAATCACTTATGAACTGAAGTGTAACAACCAGATATTGTACTTTGTTAGCAGAAATATCTGAAACTTCACCTTATTTGAAAAATCAGTACAGTTTTGAATAGCTGCCCTCTGTATGAGTGATAATCCAACTGTACATATGTTACAGCAATACAGGCACTGCCGTTATATGGAGAAGTAACGATTGTTATTTCACTTTTAAAAGTCACTATGCCCTAGGGCACAATTAACAGGCAATAAATTCCTACATGCTACTGAAGTTCAGAGATTAGTGTTTGCCTGTCAAAGCATGGAAACACATTTACACCTAATAAAAAGGGACTAATTAGCTGTTTAAATAATAGGAAATGTCAGTCAGAGGCCACAAAAGGCTATGAACAATAACTAAACCCACCCCCCAAAAACTGACACGTGTGTTTACAGACAAATATAAAGCATTCAAGAGAGCCTTAAATGTTTGCCAAGTCACCCAAAAGAGAAGGAACTTTATTTAAATAGTGAAAGCAAAAGTTAGTGCTAGAAACTCACTGGAGTAGGGCATGTGTCACTCCAGTCTGTGCAATTCTCCACAGATTGATTTAGCAAAATTTTGTACATACTGGTCAGGAATTCAGTGAGAGTTTGGAGCATTAGAGATCATTAGAATATGTTTTGGCCTTGTCTGGATGTTGGATTGCAGGTGAATTAAAGAGCATGTCTGAACTCCAGGCCAGGAAACTCTTATTTGATAGTGGTCAAGGATGAAAAACTGGATCCCAGCTACTGCTGACGTTGAATTTGTACAACCAGATGCCTGATTAGTTTTTTAAGAACACTATAAATACTATTCTGTTAGCTTTAACATCTTTTAGTGTTCTCCTCTTTTTTCCTATTCTTCTTAAATGTCAGAGAGGTCAAAGCTGCCATTAACCAGCAACTACATAAAGAGACAAATAGCATAATTTCTTATTGATTCATATGAACACTTCCACACAGTGTTCATAATCTGACAAAATGAAGCTGTATCACTCAAAATGGAACTGACACCATGAAGACATACCTTTTTCTGCTGGTGTAAATCCCCAAATGTAAAACAGGTGCACCACAATTGATTTTTGTCTGAGATATTTGAGTTTGCCAAATTCAACTGAGCACATCCCTTACCCAAGGCATTCAGCACCTTTCACAAACCTTAGTGAGAAAAATTTGTGGCTCCGCTGGGGCACTTGGAAAGCATATATTAAACTAATATGTTGCATTAAGCAGTGACAAACTAATGCATAAATCATCAAAAGCAGTTTTGAAATTAAACGGGTTTTGAACCAAAGTTCAAAGGTGGTCAATGTTTGCTGATTT
Source organism: Chloebia gouldiae (assembly GCA_003676055.1). Taxonomy (NCBI): domain Eukaryota; kingdom Metazoa; phylum Chordata; class Aves; order Passeriformes; family Passeridae; genus Chloebia; species Chloebia gouldiae. Next base: position 4,320,446 of record QUSF01000006.1, read on the forward strand.
GTGGATCTTTCCCATTCTGATTTTCTCCTTGTTAATGGCAGGAGTCGGCCCTCAGGCAAAGAGCAGAAATGATCTCACATGGTTGTAAATAAATGCAGAACCTGCTTAGTGCTTGCGCTTTGTGCCCTCTCTTCCGTGTTGTTTGCTCTGCATCAGGATTGCTGTGCAGCACTGAACAAGAGCCATGTGCTGCATCAGTGAGAGCACAGCCAGCAGACTGAACAGAGTGGTGTCCCCCTCTGGTCAGTGTGTGCGAGAGAAATCTCATCTGTTGTGCCCAGTATGGGGATCTTCAGTACAAGAAGGACAAGTTAGATCAAGACCGGCAGAAAAGCTACCAAAATGTTTAAGGGGGTGAGTACATGAAGTGAGAATGAGAGAACTGAGTTCACTCAGCTTTGAGAACAGAAGTCAAAGGAGAGATCTGATTGCTGTCCACAACTAATTAATGGGTGGGTATAGAAAACAGATCCTTCTCAGAGAGCAAAGTTGCAGTTATTAGATGGGGAGCTGTTATTAGATGTAGGGGAGAAATCTTCCTAATGAGGTGCTCAGGTGGGAGAAGAGGCTGCAGCAGAATCCTCATCCTCAAAGGTACTCAAGGCCCTGACCTACACGGTGTAACTTCAAAGCTAACTCCATTTGGAGTGAGGGAGTGGGCTTAGGCCAGATGAGGTCCTAAGATCCCTTCAACTAAAATTATTATATGATTTTATGATTTACAGGGTCATGAGAGAAATCCAATGCAGGAAGACATGCTGAAATCCAGTTTAGTTTTAGCATTTAAGTATGTGTTTGAATTATTGCTGAAGCAGAATCAAGAGAGAAAGATAGCTGCAGGACATAGAGAGATACAGTGCTAATACACAGGTTCCAAATAGTTTGAAAACAGGGAGGATGTTCTATCTAGCTTGCTAGATTGGAACCAAAGAGATCATTTGCCATGTCCAACATTTGTAACAGGCTCTTTTGATTTGGGGCAAATATCTTAATCTCACTATAAGTCAGCTGCTGATTTATTAAATAAAAAGATAATTTTTAATTTTTAAATATTTGTGAATCCTTCAATAATACTTCAATAAAGAAAGTGCACAATGGATTTCAACAGGGCAAAGAACAGGATGCATCTCCTCAAGTTCTGAATAATTTGTATTACTGTAAGACAAACTGTGCCATAAGAGAGTCATGGACAGCAAAGCTGAGAGGTTTAGCTCCAAGAATCTATCATATAGACATATGGATCTGGTTATTAGAATCTCACGCAGGAAGATAGGATACAAAACTTCTTCCTCAAGCCTTCAGATGTAGCATTAATCAGAACAGAATAAAAAGTAGGGTGGATCTTTCTTTTTCCTCATGGTCTTAATAACTGCACTTGGTGATGGGTTTTTTGGCACCATTGCTAATAATACATTGATAAAACCACATTGTAATTTCTGTATCAAAAAATGAGATCATTAAAATCATACAGCTGTCCCAATGACTTCCAGGAAATAAACTTCTGGATGAAAATCAAATGGTTCAAATAAAACTTTGCTTAGATATTAATTATTATTGGGAAAAATATCTCTGTAACTGTCCTAAGACAAGTACATCGACTGCTTACAAACACAGAGATCTTTGCAAGTTCTTTAATCAGCAGAAATCTCACTGCACTGCACTCTGAATGCCATGATCACCACAAAAATGCCACATGACTTCTTCCATGTAACACTTAGTAGACACTATGTCCTATATTTCCAAGTGGTGGTCTCTCTGCTTGCCTTCTCCACAAATCCCAATGTGATTATTCCCCAGGTGAGTCAGGAGGTGAAACAATATATAAGAGGAGCAAAAGTGAAAATTTATTCTCAAGCCTGAATGCAGTAAAACAAAAATCTTATCTTGGAGCAAAACTCTTCTCCCAAGAATTTTATCATGGATATAAATGTAAGGAGTTGTCTCAAAAGCAAATTAATCTACCCACTTACTTGCTGCCAAGATTAGTTTCCTAATCATGCTTCTAGAATGTCCCATCTCAGCTGTCTCTACTGATTATCTTCCACTTTGACATTCTTCCTGGAATTACAGTTATCCTGACTTAATTTAGTTAGCTAAAGATGACTATAGAATCATTAGGCTTGAAAGGACCTTTAAGGTCATTGAGTCCCACCATTACCCCAGCACTGCCAAGTGTATCACGTCTCCAAGTGCCACATCAACACATTCTTCTAATACTTCCAGGAATGGTAACTCAACCACTTCCCTAGGGCAACCTCTTTCAGTCTGACAATCCTTTCAGTGAAGAAATTTTTCCTAATATTCAATCTAAACCTCTCTGGTCAACTTGAGGCTATTTCCTCTTATGCCGTCACTTGTTATGTGGAAGAAGAGACAGATCCCCACCCAGCTACACCTTCCTTTCAGGCAGTTTTAGGGAGCAATAAAGTGTCCCCTGAACCCCTTCTCCCCAGGCAAAACACCCCCAGCTCCCTCAGCCACTCCTCACAGGACTTGTGTTCTGGACTTTTCCCCAGCTCTGTTGCCCCTCTCTGGACACGCTGCAGCCCCTCAATGTCCTCCTTGCAGTGAAGGGCCCAGAACTGAACACAGGATTCAAGGTATGGCCTCACCAGTGCTATGGTCAGGGGAACATCACTGCCCTGGTCCTGTTGGCCATGCTGTCGCTGACACAAGACAGTCACTGGCCTCCTTGGCCGCCTGGGCACAGCTGGCTCATGTTCAGCTGCCACTGACCAGCATTCCCAAGTCCTTTTCCACCGGGCAGCTTTCCAGCCACTGCCCTCAGTCTGTAGCACTGCCTGGGGTTGTTGTGACTCAAGGGCAGGACCAAATGCTTGATCTTATTGAACCTCATATAACTGCCTTTGTTTTATCAACCCAACCTGTCCAGATCCCTCTGCAGAGCCTTCCTACACATGATGTAAGTATCTTCTACCACATACTGACTTACACTCTTATAAGCATGTGTTTGTATTTCCAAGGGCATTTTAAATCCTCAGCTATGATACAAAAAATTAAAGGTTGCAGAGCTGGTCTACAAGCTCCATTTCTTGACTTTTCTTAAGCTTGAACTGTAAGTATCTTACAGTAAAAATGATACTTTCATTCTCTCTATGTACATTACTTAGTAGACTGTGACTCTTGTCTTATATTGCAACGCCTGCACATTTTACACAAAGAGAAATAATTAATATTAATAAGCAACATTCTTTTTACTTTTTTTTAACTAGCAGAAAACCTGCATGGGAAGAAAATGACCTCTAGCTTAAGAAACCAGCAAAATCTATGTATTCATAGATAAGTAAAATCCAGGACACAAAATGATCACAATCCACTGTCATTGCTTGCAGACCTTGATGATCAGATGTGATTCAAATTCTTAAACCCCATACTGATTGGCTCTTGGAAAAAATCATAAGTAGATTCAAGCAGGTAAGAAATGAAAATACATCACTGCAACTTTTCAACATTCTGGGTTTCTACAAGGTCTTGGGCACTCCCAGTGAGCTGGAGTGTGTGAAGCATTTTGGCTTTCTTATGCCACTGCCTGGTTTCCTCTTCCTTGAGAACAATGGTATGAATGGGACTGGGAGGGCAGGAGAGCATCCACCCCTGGAGGACAGCTATTCACTCTGCTCCTGCCAGAGGCCTGTCAGCATTTCCACTGTTTCACACGAGTCCCAGCTTCAGACAGGGATGACTTCATTTTAACCACTTTTCTCACATTTAAAAAAGTCAAAATTAGTCAAAACAAAAACAGCAACCATGTGTGCTCAGGGATGTGAGCGGAGAAATACGGATAAACAAATCTGCTCTCTTGCATATCCTACCAGCAGTTCGTCTCAGCATGATCCTTAAAAACAGCAGGGTGCCTAGCCTCAGCTTTTATCAAATAACATTTATAGGACACCCCACATTCCCTACCAGTGGACCACAAAGAATCAACAAGGAATGAATGGGCTGTCTTTATTCTTGAAATGTTAGGGTCCAGCTTACTCAAAAAAACCCCATGATCTATTTTATTTTGTTTTCTTGTGCTTTATATCATGGGAAAGAATGGATGAGCAGTGACCCACACAGGCTTACTTATGAAAAATTATGGTTCATCTTACAGCCATGTTTATGAAAACAACTGTGTGTAAGGACAAATACCCCTCAAAATCAGTTCTGCATCTGCACAGACAGAAGATGGTATCTGTAAATTCTGTTTTTCGGGAATGTCAGCTCTTCGGTGTAGGAAAAGGGAATGCATGCTCTAGCATGTCTAGACAGATGTGTCCAGGGCTGTTGTCCTTAGACAGCAGAGGACATATGGCCTTTAAAGAGGACTAAGTTTGGCTTTGTTATAAAAGAACAAACCACTTCCTGGAGAGGAAGATGCAATGATTTTTTAGGAAAATGCAGACACATTGTGAGCTCCAAGGAACAGTGATCTAGAGAGGAAGGAAGAGGCTATGGAGTGAGGACTAAACATTACCTACCTGCAAACTTTGTAATTAAGGCTCCTAGCCTGTTATAAATGACTTCTTGTATGACCTTCACTTAGATGACAAGAAGTAAATACTTTATGTCTTTATTGTTTTTCTCTTCTGCTTCTCCCCTGCTTGAAAAGAACAACCAACTTTTAAAGTTCACCTGTAATATGAATTTTACTGCTAATAAGGAAGAAGGCCAAAGTGGAGTATGCACTGCAAGAGAAAAAAAGGCTCCGTGCTCAGGAAAAGATAAAGAAAGTAAGAAGATATAGGGATAACTTGATAATGCATGCCATGTCTCCATACTTAGACACTGACTCCCTGGACTTGCAAAGTTTCAAGGAAAATCTGGCACGGTTCTGTTCACAGAATTCACGCAGAAAGTAGGAAATGTTTTTCAAAATTTTAATAACATAATTTGCAAAGTCAGCAAGTTATGTTTTACTACAGGAAAATTAGGAAAAGCAAGAAAAATATGTGAGTGGGAGACAATGGAAAACTGTTTTTTAGCTTTCTTGTTTCAGTAAGTAAGCACATAACATCCTTCCTTTGGCTACACAACAGCTATGTTTTCTTGATATTTTATTGTGAATAAACACACATGGAGGTTCAAGGAGCTTTCTTCCATAATTATTGCTGTGGCTTTTAGCTGCTGAATTAATGTATTGGGTTGAGTTTCTTTTTTCATTATTTTTCAAATAATATAATTATTTTATCAGTATTACAAATGTTAATGTATTATCATAACTCGGTAGCTTGTGGTTTTAAATGCTAGGAAAGGAAGTGGGGGATAGGACAGACTTCAAATCCTTTGAACAAAGAAATAATCCTGAAATCTACTCTTCTCTTTCTTATCGCCTAACATTCACATCTTATTATGTTCAAATATGCCAGACAGTAGTTAATAATAGATAAGCATATCTAGAATGAGGGCCAAACACATCACTTCATGCTCTTTATCTCTGTAATCTTCCTTCAGAGAAATTCTCTCCTTCTGGAATTTGGGGCAACTTTTTGGGAAACCACAGTGATACCAAACTCAGTAAGTTATCAGTCCTTACAACATGTGTGAGTTGCCACTGGAAGCAGAGCAGATGGAGATATCAACTGACAGCAGATTTTTCCCCATAATATCTGTCATTAGAGTAAAGAAAGTATGAGCTTATGGCATATTAGGTATGAAATGATGGATGAATAATTTCACAAGCTTTCAGGAAAACTGCCAGACAAATATTGGGAGATGTGGCATTGAAGCAAAAAAGTAGATTATTGCATTAGTCTCTTACTATGAGACTAGTAAGAAGCTATCTGAGATCCCAGAATCACAGAATCAGTTAGGTTAGAAAGGACCTTTGAGTCCAGCCTTTGACCAAACACCACCATGTCAACCAGACCATGGCACTGAGTGCCACAGCCAGTCTTTCAGGACTGTTTGCTTCTTTGAATAAATGGCTTGGGGTTTCTTTTTCCAGTAATCTTTCACCTGCAGGAATGGTGACTCCACCATCTCCCTGCATGAATTGGTGGGCTCTAGTTTGCAGACCCCCAGGAACAGGTCTTGAAGAATGAGTACCTTTTCCAGTCTGTCTTTGAAAACCACACAGGAATGTGCAGAAGCACATATTTTAGGCTCGATCTGAGCACTGGTTCAGGGAATAAATAAAATGTGTTGACAGGTTGAGCTAAATAAGTAATGCAAAATGCTAAGTACACTTGTAAGTACAATTGTCTCTTTATTGGAAAAATTCTGATCTTCAGAGTTTTGGAAGCACACTGGATAGACTTTGTTTTAAGAATGCTTGGGACCAACACTGGCATAGTGTAGTTATTGCATTTGTATGGTGAAGCCTGGTGCTTTAGTCTTGTGTTCATAAAAATGGGTATGCAATAAGACAGAAAAGAAGTGTAGTCAAACATATCTATCATTCAGAGAGAGAGAATAGTTGAAATAGCTTATCAACCAACCCCAATACTATTTTTCAACATATATTGAAAAGTAGGTTGTTTCTCTCGGACACAGAGCAGATCTCCATGTTCCCTCTCTGCTACAAGAAGAAAAATCTGGCCTCATTTAGTAAAATCTTGTGCACTGAGAAGCTACAATCCAGCACATAATTTAGGGTATTATTCTTATTTATGGTCTTTAGACATAAATATCCCAGAGAAGAACGCTCCAGACACTCTTCCTTCCTCTCTATTTCAAAGGATTTTTTTATGTTTTCAGGATGGTCAGTGTGCTATTCCCAAAGAAAAGCCAACATCTATAGCTTTTACTGCAATCAGCTTTAGTAGGAATCTAGAGGAAAAATCAAATTTGGAAAAATAATAATCATAATTTTAATGCAGATACAGCTGTTCTTGAAATTTGATGTAGATCCAATTTCTAGCCAGGGCAGAGCCACCAAAAATTAGTAGTACTCTTCCTCAGTTTTCAAGCAGAATGAGAAGGTATGACATCACAGCAAGACTGAATGGTAATTTTGAAGAAATCTGTAGAACTGGAAATGTCTATTTCCAAGGTGGCAGAAAATTTTTAAGAGCTAAATAACCAAAATTCCTACCTTAGGTGATTTTCATCCTAAGTTCTCAAAGAATCAGCGCAGCAATCACAAATCTTACAATAAGCATTCTCAATAAATCTTGCAAATATTGGTTTCATCTGTTAGTTCATGGCACACTTAGGAGTTTATTTAGGAAAGAGAGGGAAGGAATATTTTAGAAAGCAGTAGGATCAATGATCTGATTATAACAATATGCATAATTTTATAATAAACTTTGAAGGAGAGTGTAATTAGACTTTGGGTAATTGGAAAATAACATAGACTGAAAAAAATATCAGTTTCCAAGAGGACGCCGTGTCATAGCAGTAAAATATCCTTACTTGACTGTGAAAAGGATGTTTTGAAAATAGTAAAGTCCAGCTCTCATCTAAGCATAATTTTAGTTTAGCAATTGAGACAACATGAGGAAAAATGTTTAAGATTGAGAAGAAGGGTGGTAGCGGTAGGACTGAAATTTGAATAGAAGTTTACTCAGAAGTGGCTTGAAATGCGATGATTCAGCATATATTGGAGTTCCTTGGGATCTATTTTTAGGATCAGTCTTATTTCATATTTCCATAGCTAATGGTCACTCAAGAAATAGAAATATGTTAATTAAAGTTAATGGTAGCCCAGAAAGTCATGAGGTCTGAAACCAAAGGAACATCAGACTAATCACACTTGAACAACATGAGAATAATAGAAATGTACCAGAATAAAACAGGATATTTGACTAAAGACTAAAAAAAAAAAAGATTTCCCACAGCAAACCAAGTGCTTGCCAATCAAACATCTGAGATGAAAAGAAAGCCTGAGAAGCAGGCTATCTCACCTCTGTGAGAAGCACCAGTGTGAAGCAGTTATAAATAAAACACAAACGAGATCCTAAACTGTACAAGAATTGTATTACTGTAGCTGTGCATGCACTGATGTGACCTCATCTGACTCCACAAAAGTTTGACTATGCATATTCAAGAATGTAAGGTTGGAGTGTGTTCTGGGAAGGGTTGTTGGGATTATCATAGTTTTCATGTCCTCTTCATGAAGAAAGAACCATGTGAGCTAAAAGCCAGCAGAACAAATAGGTATAAACTGGCTCTGAATGATTTCTGTCCAGATATTAAGTTTTCATGACTGGAACGATGAGATTTGAGCACAACTACTAAGAACATCAGGGAAGAAGGAAGAGGAATGAGATCAAGTTAACTTAATATTCAAGTTTATTAAGATATTATGAAAATAATTATACAGTATGGCTCTTTGTAACATCAGTGGGCAGGACTCAGTAAGTAAAGAGGAGCCCTTGAATCCAAATATCGACCTCCTTCCCCCTCCTCATCTCCCTTGAGCTTGTATATTGCTTTGATCTGCCCACTCTGATCCTTCACCACAAAGGTATTAACACAAATTTACTCTCAGAGGAGGATATGACAGTCTGTCTTGAAATGTCCACTGTATATATTTCCCAAACTCTTTCAGGACTGTTTGCTTCTTTGAATAAATGGCTTGGGGTTTGTTTTTCCGGTAATCTTTCACAATTTAAAAAAGTCCTCCAGAAGAAGAAATCACACAAGTTTTCACAGTTAATTTGCATCTTCTTTGCTCCACTCTAAATCAAATTATTTAAATTTCTTTTTCTTTTTCTTTTCTTTTTTATTTTTTTTTCTTTCTTTCTTTCTTTCTTTCTCTCTTTCTTTCTCTCTTTCTCTCTTTCTTTCTCTCTTTCTTTCTCTTTCTGTCTTTCTCTCTCTCTTTCTCTCTTTCTCTTTCTGTCTTTCTTTCTTTCTCTCTCTCTCTCTCTTTCTCTCTTTCTCTTGCTCTTTCTCTCTCTTTCTCTCTATCTTTTTTCTTTTCCTTCTTCCTTTTTTCTTTTCTATTTTTTTTCTTTTTCCTTATTTTTCTTTCTTTCTTTCTCTCTCTCTTTCTTTCCTTCCTTCTTTCCTTCCATTGGACGTTACTTTGACCTTGATCCACAATCTTCCTTTGCAAAAATAGAGTTAAAAATATAGAATTTACCCAGTGGCATTACCTTAATCTGTTTATTTTCTCTTTAGTTTCAGTTCAGTATGTTAAATACAGAACTTTCTACAACTTCATAATAGTATGTGGTTCAATAACTGTGTAAAAAACTTGTATTGGCTCTAAACTTGTATTGGCTCTTTGTTGCAACATTTTTTACCTAGTAAGTATAAAGCTGCCACTCTTTGAATTCACTGACAGTTTCTGTCACAAGCATGATATGATATAAGCTGAATAGGAAATCTCATTGTGACAAAGTTCCAGCAACAGTCAGCATCTTACAGCAATAAACTGGAGTATAGGAGCATGACTTAAGCTGTTAGTATGACATATGTAACAAAAATGTAATTAATGCCATGGAAAAGGTAGCTGAAAAGACTCAGAACTAAGAGATGCAATATGAAGATCAAAACAAGTTAAGCCCATTATGTGGAAAACCTGCAGTAAGGAAGTATGAATAAAATCATCCATGGAAAATGTATACTCATGGTTTCAAAACATAAAAAGTTTTTTTAAAAGTTTTATAAAAAGTAGGAACAAAAAATAAAATTTGCAATACATTATTTTCTCCCTAGAAACAATTAACTTCACCACCCTTTACAATATAATATTGTTGAATGCAATAAAAGCTTTTCCTGCAGAAAGTGTGAACTAGTTCTCCGTTACAAAAACAATGTTGTTTTTTGCTCCTTCAGTGAACTCCATTCTCCAGTGTGTGGGATCATTGCACCTGAGTGGAACTCTTTGTAAGTCAAACAAGCCCTCGACAAGTGTCAGGGTTTGCATGTGAGCTTACTGTAAATTACGACTTTACCTAGAAGAGAGCAAACTGCAGTTTTCTGTCAAAAATGAGTCATCAGATTTAAACCTAAGTCAAGCCTGGCCAATGTTTGAGAGGCTCAAGACCTATTTCTGATTTTGCTGGCTAAACCTAGGCATTGGCTGGCTCACATCCTGAGGAGTTCAACACATTGTCTTTGAAGATTCAAGCCTTAACTATTTCTAAGCCAGACACTACCATGATATCTGTGGGCCTAATTCTTCTACTTAAGTACATTGTGGCTGGATCAGAAACTTCGTCACAATTTAATTTTTAAAATAACAGAAAACCCACATGGAGAATATTTTTGATTGACAGTTTATTAGAGGGAAAAGAAAAGAGGGAAAAGAAAAAATAGTCTTACTGATGCACATATTTTTGCTGAAAATGCCTGTTTTCTCTGCTGAATGCCAACTTTTCAGTTTAGTGATTATGGATTCATTTATTGTATTGAGCCATAGGAGGAAATTAAGGTGACTTCTGATTATTTAGCTGCTTAATGGATGTGGTGATGAGTCAGAGCAGTCTCAGACTCCCCTTTTGCTGCTATGCAGTTTGGCAAACTCTTGTGGGATTTTTTTTTTCCTGCACAGTAGCAGGACTAGGAAGTAATGTTCCATTCAATTCTTTCAGCTGTGACCATTAATTAAATTCAAGGTTTCCCGTAGGAAGACACTCTCACAGGAAATGTGCTCTTAGTCTCACCTATATGTTCAGAGTGGGTAGGCTCCTGGGAGAAAAATCACTCCAGACTGAGGGGAAACACAAAAATATTTTCCTTTGAATTCTCATGAGAGACCTGATTTCAGACCAGAGGTCTTGACTACGTGAACACTGGCTTGGTTAAACGTTGGACTCAGCCTGCAGGATTAGTTTAATAGTGTCACAGGGAGGTAATAGAGCTTAATGAAAATAGTTATCAATCCATTAACTGGGAAATAAGCCTACCAGCACTTAGTCAAGTACTGCCCATATAGCTTCAGCTGTTGCACATACCTTGCTTTTTATCTTTTGATCTTGATTCATAATTGTCACAGCACTGCGAGTGAAAAAGTACTTAAAGCCAGGCAGGAGTATCTGAGCGAGGCTGAACAGAGGCGGCTGGCGAGCGCTGGGGAAAGCAGGCGCGGGGTGTTCGGGTGCTGAGCATCCCCTAGTGACCGGCTCTCCCAGTGCAGCATCCTGCTTTTCTGAGCCTGCACAAAGAGCGCAGGGAAGCACAGACTCACGGAGTACAAACAACGGATTAGTACAAAAAAAGTACTGCTAGACTTACAAAAGCATTGACAAGCTGCAAAATAAGTCATCACTTCTAGAGAACAAGGACTCCTTTTTAATCCAAGTACATTGCTTGGATCAAAACACAACTGGCTTCCCTTGTCTGACCCACCAAAAAAGGAACTGAAGACAGATATATTACCTTTTCACTTAAATTTCACCAATGACTTATAAATCAGATAAAGAAATGAGGGATTGTCAGTATTATTTCCCCACTAGATGTTTCAGTATGTCAAAAAAGTCTGCATTCATATAGAGATCCTGATGCTTTCTTTCTGGTCACCTATTGGACTGCTTGCTGCTTTTGAACAATGAGGATGGGAAAGTTTTGACTAAAGAAGATCCTACAAACTGTAGGTTTTGCTAGTAAACAAACAGGAAATAATAAGCTCTTTCAGCAATATGTGGGATATTTTTTTTTTCTCCCTGCAACAGTAACTTTTTTTCTAAATACTTTCACCAGCTTCAGGAAAGGGTGGGTTAGAGACAGGGGTTTCCTGAGCTCTTTCAGAACATGGTTTTAACGAAGCCGTGTGTTCAGAAGAGCCCCTAGAGAGTCTTGTTTTGGAACAGTCTGACGCCTACATGTTATTATCTTTGCTACGTTTTGCAGTTTTGTGTGAAATTTATTTTTAATCTTTAACAAAACATGCCTCTGTTTATCTTAAATTCAGAAAAGGTTTAATAATGTAAAACAAAATAACTTTTTAAATAATTAGATTTACAATGAATGCCAAAACATAAAAGTATAAAGCAAGTTAACAAGAAAGGAGTTCTTAAAGATCAAAGAAAATGTGTTTATTTGATTTGATTAAAAAACAAATAAAAAGTACTTTCACTTTAACAAGTTATAACTGGCTGTTGACAAAGACCAGTGAAAGAGTTTCCCAGTCCCACAGGATAAAGGTTTTCTTCTGATAGAGGTTCACGTAGTCAGAACAGATTGCTGACACTGATACGTTAAAGGAATTATATTTTGAAAAGTGACAAAGCTGCATCAATATTAAAAAAAAAAAAACAACATGGATACAAAGACAAGCTTCCTTGGAGAACATACTCTTTCTGCAGCCTTTGCCCCTCACAAAAAAAATTTCAGGACTAGGATTAGGTAGCAAAGGATGCCAATTATCAGACTTCCCTACCCAGGGAAGAGGAGATCTGCGGAAGCCAGCTTTCTTCTGCGAACTCTGCTGCTATGATAAAGCAGGTTTTGACCTAATGTTGTGCCTCTGTGTGACAATTTTTGAATCCACCTTTCTTCTGGAGGCTTCAGTGGGAAATGTAAAGACCTCCCATGAAATGATGCCATGCTGGGATCCAGGCAAGAGAAAGCTGAGTAACTGAAACCAGGTCAGGCTCTAAGCTTTGTTTAATGATGTTTTATGGTTTTTAATTCCAATTTAACTGATAAAAGACCATTTGACCAGTATAATTTTCTTTAAAAAGAGTAAACACTTCCCCGTTTCCAAAAGATAAAAGTATCCATAGTGTAAGGATAGCTTAAATCCTTAGTGAAAGTACACAGCTAAACCAAAAAGACCAGATTTGATATTCCAAAAATGTTGTGGTAAAAAAAATCCAGAAAACACATGAAAGAGTAATACATTTTAGACCTCCTTTACACAAAGTGATGAAAAAAAATTCTCAAAAACCCCCAAAACATTTGGAGTGTATCTTTAAAGGCAACATGTGAAATTCATCATCCTAACTTTATGGAAGTCACCAATTTAGAGGTGCTATAGTTATTTTCACACTAATTTTAAGGTGTCCACAACCTCTTAAAAGAGTGTCCCCAGACAAGAAGGCCCCTTTAGCAATTGCAGTCAGTGCATGTCACTTTCTATCGTGTTATCATCTGCCAGGGAGATGCCTTCAGGCAGAGTATCCAGCCCTGCAGCCAGCACTGCTCCCGGCAGGGAGGTTTCAGCACGCAGGGCGCTGAGTGCTGGGGCTGCCGTGCCTGATACAGTGCCTGTGGGTTCTTGTCTGCTCCCTGGTGATCGGTGCTGGTGGCAGCCCTGAAATCGCCTGCAACATGCAGAGCAGCCATACCCACTGCTTCTGAGCTGTCAAAGTGCTCAACGCTCACCACGGGCTCTCATTTCTGGTCCCAGGTTTGGTCAGCCTAAAAATTGCTTGTGCAACTCCTATTTGTTTGCAGTGGGGCTGCAGAGAGGAATCACCCACTGTCGAGCTGCTCGCTGTAAGATCGTGAAAGCAAAGTTGGTTGTGAAAGAAAACAAGCCTTGCTCCAATTTGAAATACTTGGTAATCTGATGAAAAAAATACGTGTGTGATTTGTGTTTATGTCTGGAAGTTTTCCCTAGTGTGAAAACCTCTAAAGGAAAACCAGTTCTTTCTTGCAATGTATGCCCTTTTATGTTATGCAGCCTAGACTGTGGATCGCAGTGATGTCAAAAATGTACATGGAGTGATTGCATCCTGTCTGTGTCCTGCAAGAATGACTTTGAAAGTTAGATGTTTCATCTCTACAGTCATATCCTGATCAACAAACTCAGTCAATAAATAAATACATTTAGTGACAAAACCTAGCTTTCTGTATGCTGCAGTTAAACAGGAACTTGATTTGTTTTTTGTATTCACATCTATTCTATAATAATGAATCCAACACCACAATAACCAGTCCCCATTATAATTATAAGATCAGAGAAACCTTTGTGGTACTCATTTTCCTAAAAATTATTTTAAAAACTCCAGTCCTCCATTCTCATTCTTTTGAAGATTTTGCTTTAAACCTAAGACTTAAATACAAATGGCCAGAACTTGGGTTGAGAACGTGGGGGGGGGGAATTTAAGAGGTGTACAGATATTGTCCAAGAAACAGGAAAACAGACTATAAAGTGTATTCATGTTTCAGTGGTTTTTTTTTTTGTTTTTTTTTTTTACAAATCTGAGTGCTGTTAGAACATAGAAAATTCCTGCTTAAATATTGCCTCTGTGGCTGTGTGTGTGCATGAGATAGAGAGATGATGTTTAATTGCCACATACAAAATCCACAAAAACACATCAGTTTGGGTCACTAAGGGTAACCTGAATGAAAAGGTTAAAGGACTGAATGAGCTATACATGTCAGAAGAAATATATAAAATAAACATCCTAGATACACATGTGGAGCTATGCACTGAAATATATGGAAAACTCTCTGGAAGCATCACCTCCCACCACCTCAGGCTGTCAGCACTGTGATGCTTTTGGTGTCACCCGAGCAGCTTTTGCTGCCTGTGGCAGAGCGGGACACGGTGTGTTTGACCGACGAAAGCTCTTCACACCAAGACACCACAGACACCTGTCTGCTACGGGAAGGTGTTGGTCAACTTCAACTTCAGCTCCTGCTTGGGACCACGGTGGCACTGAGACAGCTGGGCTTTGCTGGCATGTGAGAACGACCTGGAGTTTTAGCCTGGAAAAGCAGATGTCAGGGGTGACCCTATTGCTCTCTACAAGCGCCTTAAAGGAGGGCGCAGCCAGGTGGGGGTCGGCCTCTTCTCCCAGATAACAAGAGACGGGACAAGAGGAAACGGTCTCGAGTTTTGTCAGGAGAGGTTTAGGTTGGACATGAGGAGGAATTTCTTCACAGAAGGGGTGATTTAGCATTGGAATGGGCTGCCCAGGCGGAGCCACCGCCCCTGGAGGTGTTTAGGGAAGGACTGGATGAGGCGCTCAGTGCCGTGGACACGGCAGTGTTCGGTTACGGGCTGGACTCGCTGGTCTCAAAGGTCTTTTCCAATCTGATTGTGCGCTTCAGTGACCAGCGCGCTCAGTTTACAGGGCACAGAGCTGCGAGCAAGAAAGCCGCGCCCAAGCAGGGCCCAGGCCGGGACGCGCACCCCTCACGTCGCACCCCTCACGCCTCGCCCCGCGCCCCCCCCCCGGGAGCCGCCGCCGCGCGGCTCCGCCTGGCCCCGCCCCTCGCGCCGTGCCGCCCGGGGGCGGGCCGGAAGTGAGCGGGCGGCGGCGGAAGTGGCCGCGCGCGTCCCGGGGCTCAAGATGGTGAGTGCGGGAGCGGCGGCGCCGGGCGGGCGGAGGGGGAGGAAGGAGTCCCTGTGCCGGATCGCGCCGAGCCTGACCGGATCAGACCTCACCTTCCGCCCCGCCAGACACCCCTCATGTCATCCTCTTGGCGCCCCCGGGGGCAGCGGAGCCGTGCTGAGTCATAGGGGTCCGGCGCGGCCATGGCGGGTCTCCTCACGGGCGCGGGGCCGGGAGGCGCGGAGGGCTCGTGGCGGCTCTGGTTAAAGCCCTTCCCTGCGGCGGGCCGGGACGGGAGCCCCGGCAGCTCAGCTCCCGGGGAGTGAGGTCACGCCTCGGCCCTCCGCGGTGGGCAGCGGCGCTGGGGCTGCCTGGACGGGCCGGGCACTGGGGTGACTCGAGCGTGTTGCTTTTGGGGAGTGTTTCGTGGATTTCTCCGTGAGTTTAACTTTGGTCTTCCCTCTTGTCACGTCCCCCAGGTACCGTATCTCTCTAATGCTTTTATTTGCAGCAGTCTCTGATCAGTGCTGTGTGTAAATTGGTAGATGGGTTATATGCAGGGAACAACAGGCATGTTAGGACTGTCCTACAGCTCTTTGTTACTGAGCGTTCACATGTTGGTACAGAAGATCTTAACTGTGAGTTTTCTGTTGGATCTGACAGTGCTGCTGGGGAAGCCCTTGCAGTGAGCTGCTCATCACTGTCACCTTCCAGAGATTATTGCTGTCACCTTTTGCTCTTTATTAGACATTGCCCTATCAGAGGAGCATTTATGAACAATCCTAATCAGACCCTCTGAAAGAATTCAGTATTAGTATAGGGTTTATGGGTTTGGATGTTTTGCCTCTCTTTTAAAGAAACTCTAAAGTCTAGGGCTTGTCCAGGGGTACTTTAAGGAGTTCTTGAGCTCTTCCTTTCATTTGGCTGGCCTAATGGCCCATATAAAAGTGGTCTGGTTCTGTTGAAATAAAGTAATAATTTTTTTTTTCTTCCAGAATTCCAGAGGCACTGCTTCTCTTTTGAAGGATAGTATCTCATTTACAGACGTTTCAGCTTCAGGGCTATTTGAAGGTCATGATCTTCTGCGCAGGGGGTACGATTCACTTTTGCTTGCTGAATTGTGTCATGGACAGTGTTGAACTTCAGCATCTGTTAAATTTTGGCTTTTTATAGAAGTTTCTTGCAAGGTGTATTGCAAACAGGCATTTACCTCTGTGATACTGTCCTTTAGAAAAGAAACAGCAAAGTATTGCTAATTGTGCAATATCTGATAGTTTTAATATACATTTATATGAGTGTGCCATAACACTGTGGTAAATGGTTAATTTCAGCACTGGGACAAACCCCAAAAGTAATATAATAAAAATAGTTTGGAGTTTGCCATTTTTACCTGAGTGTGATACTTATGTGTCTGTCATGGATAATGAATCCAGAATAAGATCATGGAGTTTAAAATGCCATACAACTGGCATTGGGGAGAAGGTATGTACAATATAACATTGCAAAGCTTGGAGGCTTCAAAATGAGATACAGTGTAGCTTGGACAATTAAATCTATAATGATTTCATTTATTAGTGTTTTCATCTCTTTCTGAAAGGTATCAAAGAAGAAAAACAGATTCTGTTTTGTCAAGCGTAAAGGCTATTTGAAACTTTTTCTCCTGGTAGTGCTGTAGTCAGAGGTTTTACTTGCTTCACTATTAATCTTTTTTTATAGTTTGGACTTCGTGTGTTTCTGGGGACTGGTGTTTGTATCTGAGATTGGTTTTGGAATGCAACTTAAGAAACATATCTCAGTTTAAATTAATGTCTTTCTACTTGTTCTTCTAGCTTTACAAGTGTGAAAAATGAATTGTTGCCCAGCCACCCACTGGAGTTGACAGAAAAAAATGTAAGCATAACATCAAATGTAGCCATCTTCACTCTTAACTAATTATGAAGTTTAAGTTAACAGTGTGGTTATCTGGACTGCTTTGTATAGTAGCAACTAATGAGCAGGGTCTTTAACAGAACGAAGGTGTTCAGCAATAGTAGCAGTTTATTTACACAAATAACATTGTTGGCAAGTCTGTTTAATATTAATCTCTTACTTACATCTCTCCCCAAGCAGGCTTCCAAGCAGGGACTTGTGTGGTCAGGTTTAGCATCCAAGAGTGTGTGCAGCCACCATAGGTAGGCCAAGGGCACAGCTGTCACCTCGAGAAGGTTGATCCTCCCATTTTGTCTGTAGATTTACCATCTGTCTTCATTTTCAGACTTTCAGCCTGTGAACACGTACATATTTTTCCATGAATTGCTCAGTCCCAGCTAGATGTTTTACACCTGCAGTTTATCATAGGTGTTTGCAATCTTGTCTGGCTCAGTCCTTGCTCATGGATGGACCATTACATGTGGTCTGTGCAAGGTAGAGGGAGACTGGACTTGCTGGCTGAAGGGAATGTCTCTGGCGCCTGTTTTTTCAGTGCAGAAGATACGATGTATCAAACTGTCCTGAAGCAAAGATTTTGATAGAATGTTCCAATTTGCTAAGTTAAACAGTAGGACATGGTCTGACCGTGATAGCCAGTGTTAGTGTTGCCTTGCATTAAAAGGATAGTTTTGTGACACCAAATTTGTGAGTTTATTTATAAATACTGTTAATGTTTCAGAGCTATTTGTTGTTTAACTTTTTTTTTTTTAACTGATTGCTATAACTTAGTTTTTCACTCTGTTCTTGATATACAAAACCTGTATAATTGAAAGATCACATGAGACAAAAAAATGCACAGAAATAAAACAGGCCGTGTGATCCCCTAAGAAGTATATGAGTCTTCTAAATTGTTTCTTCCACATTTGGTTAATTTTTCTGTAAGTTTAAGGCCAGTTTAATAATTATTCTCATGTACATTTGAACAGGAATATATTTAACTTAGCCTAAGATAGTAGTGGTTATTTTTGCTGCTGTAAATCTTAAAAAAGTTTTTCAGGCATCACTGGTAGAAAAAAATCACTGCTATCCAAAAATCCTTATTTCTGTAAAATAAAAGAAATGGAAAAATAATGTAACCAGAATTATAAGATTAGGATGAGGCATATAAATATTATCTTCTACTACCTTTTGAATGGCATTCAGTATATGGATTGTTACAAAGAAAATGCTTGTTATATCTTTGACTTGTATTTTTCAGTTGGTTTTTGAGATCCCTTCTCATAAATATGTTCTCATAATAATAGCCTTTTGTCATGGTGATGGAGTACAGATTTTAAAATTGAATATTTGAATTTTTTTTATTATTTAAGCTTAAGTTTAACATTAAGTAGAACTTGTTTCTTTGTACTTCAGTATACATGAGTGAGCAGTTTTCTTTAAAAAGCCTCTACTAAATAGAATTTCTTTGTCTTACTGGTAAGTCTGAGAGCAGTTGGGGAAAATATGAGTTTTGATTTGCTTTTTGCAATCATAAGAATTGTAAATGGTGCTCTGTTTCCCTGCTTGATCAGAAAAGAAGTACACCAAGTGTTTTCAAGTAGTCTGTGATGACTAAGTAATGGTATCAAATTGCTTTTTGTGATCTTTAAACTGGACTTAACTTCCTACTCATCCAGACCATATTGTTGTAAAGTAGTTCAAAACTGTACCACTTGGTGGTGTTACATCTCCTGATTATCAAAAATAACAAAATAAAATTTCTTCTATTAATTTGGAATCAAATCTAACAAAAAACCAATTTCAGCTTCATAGACCAAATCTTACTGCATCACTCTCTTTCCTGTATGCTTGAGGTATGTTTGATGGTATCACTGAATTTTTACATACAAATTTAGTAAGCAGGTTCTGTTAAGTAGGATTTCTTCTATGGCTATACTTCTTTTTCTAAAATAAAAATCAATATTGTTTGTGACAGTTCCAGTTAAATCAAGATAAAACAAACTTTGCCACACTGAGAAACATCCAAGGAATCCATGCACCTTTGAAGCTGCAGATGGAATTCAGAGCAGTGAAACAGGTAGGCATTTTTATCTAATTGGTATAACTTAGGCAATTTGAAAAAATGTTTACCTTGAAACATGCTTTCAGAGACACATCTTTCTTTGTTGAGATACCTTATGTTTCCAAAAGAAATTAATTCACTGTTAAAAAATTGCTGTTAAAAATTATAAACCAAACAGTGCAATTACTAGGTTTTAGAGCAGTCCATATACTGAAGCCTCTTAGCGGCTGTTCTTTTATTGGTAATTTGGTGAAGTGGTAACTGCTCTAGCTTTGCTCTAGAATAGCTTCCTGTAAGCCTTCAGAGAAAAGCAGGAGGAATTGAGTATTAATTCCTAAAGTTAATACTCTCCCCTGAGGAACATATGACCTTCACGGGAAGGGTCTCTGCAGCTGTAGGGAAAAGAGACTTAGGGGTCTGAAGCAGGTAGTGATTTGAGAGTAGATGTAGAGGTAATGTGAAACCTGAAACAGTTTTCTGTGTGCTTACTGTTCCTCAGCCTTTGTTGTAAGATCAAGGGAGCTCTACAGGGAGTTCAGTTCAAAGGTTTTAACTCTTAATTGAGAAGCTGTGTCTGTCTCCTTTTCCTTTTCTCCTAGGATTGAGGGTAGCTGGAGAAAGGGAAACATAGAAAGCTCATTGGTACTAGTAAACTTTTTTGTCTTCTTGAAGGTTGTCCAGCTACTAAGAGTAGATTTTCCAAGTGAGTTAGAGCAATTTTGTACTCTGAGTGATAAGGTGCTACTAAACCATAGTGAGCTGCATTAAGCTTGGCAGATATTACTGGTCCTCAAGGTGTGAAAGTCAGGATGTGAGATATGCAAACATCCCTTGGTCTCAGCTGTGCTGTCTTGAGGAATCTTTTTCCTAACTAACATTAGCACATTGCAGAGAATGAGGGAGGTGAGGATATCCTGTTTGTCGGTCTCCAGAGGTGGTTTCGGGAGATGGGTGGGGGAAATATGGTGATCAGAAGATTTTTTACTTCAAAATTCATGTTGGGTAGACAAGTTTTCTTGTAGTTTAGCTGAAGTACCTCTAGTAGTAGTGAATGCTTTCTCAGAAAATTTATGGTTTGAAATCTATGTGTGCTACTTGAATTTTTTTTGGAAATACTGTGAGTGAAGGGTACAGAAGACTGTTGAAAATAACTGTGAATGGGCTTGAAGCTTAAAAATTGGTTGAGATTGGAGACATAATTATGATTTAGATTAATTAAAAGGAGGATTATGTTTGAATGTGGAAGTTGATATAGCTCTTTCACTTGCATTCTTGACCTGTGTCAGAGATGTAGGAGGCTTAGAATGTAGTTCCCAAACTGCAGTATACATCAGTTGCCCAGTGCTGACCTCAGAGTCTGGAGGTTTGCAGTGAACCTCCCCAACTTTATGTGAGAGAAGCTTTACAAAGTAGACAGAAAGTTCTCTGTTATTTTTTAAAGTGCAGCATTTGCTGTACTACTACACCACAGTGAAAACTAAAAATCTATTAGAAGGCTGTTCTTCTCAAACAGATAATCAAAAGAAGATGATTGTGTTTGTGTGTCTTTGTGTCCCAGTAGTTCTCTTATTCCAGTGTTGTTTTTTCCCGCCTGTTGATGTTTCTAAGTCACTCTGACTGAGAAATCCAAATATGAACTCTTTCTATTTCAGACTTGCAGAGACTTGAACTCTTGCTTGAACTCTTTTTACAGGTCCAGCGTCTACCATTTCTTCACAGCTCAAACATGGGAATGGATATTTTGAGGGGAAATGATGAATGCATTGGTTTTGAGGATATCCTTAATGGTAAATACATTCTGGGTTTAATATTATGGAAACATTTAAGGGTAAAATTTCAGAGCTGTAAAGTTCTTTGCCTCTTCTGAATAAGAGAATTAAACTCCCAAAATGCACAAAACAACATTGAATCCTAAAAGCAAAGAAGCATTGGGGAAGGAGAAATAAATGTAATTCAGCTGTAAGTTATGTGGAAATCACTCTGAAATATTGAGCAAGGCAGTATTTGCTTGTAGGCTGGGTTTCTAAAGGAGTAGATTATGCATGTATGTTGTATGCCTCTTTCCTCAGAAACTTTTAAAGTATTTGTGCAGATTTTGTCAAGCAGAGGTTACAAAGTTTTTTATATTCTATAATTAAGAAGAAAATGTTAGAGAAGAGGTACAGAATTAGTGAAACAGATACTTAGCAGAGAAAAGGCTCCCTCAAATGAACTCAACAGGCTGCAGTTGCATGGTAGCTTGCTGACTATTAGTATGTGTGAAATAGAATAAATCTGGAAAATGGCTTTTGAACAAATTACTTCTAGCTTGTATATAAGGAGATGGAAGGAGGCAGAGAGTATTTTGAAATGGGATTGGAGAATGGAAATAGCTGGGGAGACAGGAAGCTGGAAATAATGGAGGAACAAATCTGAATCTAGAGGCATGAAAATAACGCCAAATCTGGGGTTATTTTCTGAGATTGATATAGAGGGACCAAGGGAAGGAATCTTGGGCTATTGTGGTTCTACAGGGGTAGAGCAATGTCAAACATAATTAGTAAAAATTTGTTTATTTACCATTGCTCACAACAAACTGTTAGATTTTTATAGAGTGCTGAGGAGTGAGTGGGTTACAAGTGTTTTTGTTAAGACTTTATCAGGAAGTGGACTAGATATTTTTGTTGTCTCTGGAGGAATCAGAGACATTAATATGTCTTTATGGAAGGAAAACATGATTGATCCACCCATAAAGAAAAGCATATTTCTTCCAAACAGTTGCAACATGTGTGCTGGCCTGCTGGCCTGCGTTTGTTGGTGGTTTTTTTTTTTGTTTGTTTGATTGATTTTTTTTTAATTTTTTGTGTAGAAAAGAAATTAATATTGTCAGTATTGGTCTCTTGTGTCCTCTGCACATTCATTGGTAGCCTTTGAGTACAGTGGCTAATGTCAACCATACTTTACAGAATGGAGGAAATCTCAGAGATATTTACAGGTGTAGAATTTCTGTGAAACTAGGCAGCTGGGTGGAGAAGAGAAACCAGGAGTATGTCCCAGCTAACAGAAGGGAGGACTGTGAGCTCCTGTTTTGCAGAGAAGTTATGTTGGAAAGAGGTGTAGGGCAACTATGGAGAAAAGCTTCAGTCAGACTTGAGTTTTCTCTTTCTAAACTTGTAGTGTAATCCCTGTGAGATTCAGGCAGTTGGAGTCTGGGCTTATGCAGAACTGGTTGGTTTTACTTGAAATGTGTGTGTGTCCTTATGACAAGCTGTTCCACAATACATGTGTTCGTTCTGTGATCAGTGCTTTGGATAGAGGCTAGAGGCTACTGAGTTACAGATCTGCACTCTGCAACACTGTCAAAAATCAAATAACTGTTGCACTAAGCATTATAATGCAAAGAGTTGTTCACCTTCATTAGTTATTGTTATTCTTTGTAGCTTGGTAAAGGCTTCACACTGTCTACTTTTCTTTTTTCAGATCCTTCCCAGAGTGAGGTTATGGGAGAACCACACATGATGATGGAGCACAAGCTCGGTTTATTGTAACAAAATATACTTCACAAACATGTTTTGTGTGTGTCTTTCTAGTGCAGATCTAAGTACATGGTACTAAATTGACACTCACAGTGTTAAGCAAGCAGACCTAGTTATCACTTGCCTTCCTTAATGAAAAGGCACATTAAATGTTTAATGTCTCTAAATTGTTCTGTGCTTGTTATCAATCATACAAATGTCCTGTAACTAGGTAGTTTAAATAATGCCTTTTCATAAACTGCTCAGGACAATAGCTTCTTAAATATGGAAATGCTATATATGTATACAAGAAATTCAAAAATACCCAGGCATTTTAAAACTGACTACTGTGGTAAATGCATTTAATGGGGGAAGAGGAAGGTATTTTCCTTTGCATAACTCTCTGTTCATGAAAATTTCCATACACTTTTTAAACTATTGAATAAAAGTTTGCTATAAATGCTGTTGCGTTTCAAAATATATTTAATCCTAAATCAAGAGTCTCTTATCCATGACCCAGTGTTGTCCCTTTTATTGCAGTATCTTTAAAGGTTTTTAACCTTGGCATTGCCAGTTACATACATTGTAGCTCTCTCTTGACAGTTATTTATAAGTGAGCTATTAAGCTTTTGTGTAGAATTGAAAGTAGTGCTGTAACAGCAGAATTAAAGGTCTAGATTTTTTTCATGTGTGTTCCTGGGAGGGTATTTTGGTTTCGGAAAGGAGAAGTAAGTTCCACTTGGGTTTTAAAGGGATGTTTTAAAATCTGTTTGAATATAATACAAAAGAGCAGTCCCAGGTCTAGGTATTTTAATATTAAGAAAGAATGCAGAATTATGAAAATACCTAAGAAAGCTGCTGCAGTAAGAAAATGAAGATATGGTGGTACAAATGCAGAAATAATTGTTTGTGGGTTTACAAAAGTTAGATCTTAATTAAGGAAGAATGAGAGATTTATACTTAAATACCCCTTTTAAAGGAGCAGATCACTGGAAGGGTTTTTGTGTGCCTGAGTGGTTTCATTTGTTAAATTCAGGGTTGTAACAACTATTTCTGGTGTCATACATATGTATGTGCTATATCAGTGTGGCAAGGCAGCTAATACAATGTGGCATGTCAGGAGAAAAGTCTTGTGGTTCAAAAAATGTTGTCTATTGCCAGATATGAAGAACTTGAATAAGTATTTCTAAAACAGGAACTGTATTTATTCAGCAATTTTTAATGACTTAATATAATAAGTCAATAACAATAAATGTAATTAGTGTACTGTTGTAGATAATTTTAGCAGGACTGTTACTATAAACCTTTTTCCACAACTGTAAACATCCCTTGTGCTTTTCAGTGAGCTTATAGCTACAACAAATTCTCTGTGTGTTTGGGCCAAAGCCTCTAGCTTCTGTCCTGTAAATTTTATAGTGCTTTTATATGCAAAACATTGCAGCATTTTGGAAACATTAAGATGATAGCACGACTCGCTTTAGGTGGTGGTGGTCTTATTTGGTTTTATATTTAAACTTGTTTCATTTAAGAAATAAAGCTTCTAAAATTTTCTGTCCCTTGAGACATGTAGAGATTAGAGGCTTGTGGTATGCAGTACAAACTGTTTAATTTATTGGGGGTTTTTCTCTTAGGGAGGTTAAACAGAGGACCAATAAATTGAACATGCAAGTGTAGATGTACTCACATTTTTGTTTTCTCTAGCTGTCCTTGTCCATGAGCTGATAATCTTTATTAAGTATCAGAGTTGGCTGCTGGTTTATAGTTCACAAATTCCTCTGCAGTTGTGTGTAAAGTAAAACTAAGCTGTTATGAAGCAAGCTTGGAGTTCAGTAGGCTTTGTACTGCTCAAGGCTTGGGCCAGAAAAGCTGAGGGATTACATTGCTGGTCTGGGACAAGTTGAAGGTGCTGGCATGGATTTTTAGGAGGTCTGCCCTGTTACCAGCACTGTTCAAGAAAACAGGGAGCCATCCAACTATTGGACATTGATACCTTACAGCTCCCCACTTCAGTGTATTGAGCAGGTTGGCCTTTCCTAGTGTTGGCTGAAAGAGGGGTGCTGTTACATCTGAGCAAAACTACATTAAGACAAGTAATTTACTAGAGTTTCTCATTAGTGCAGTGTAAAACCAGAAGCATATTAGGAGGCTGCATGCAATTTCTAGTTGGTTTTGTTCAATGATTAGTATACTTTGTAATAATCTTGGGTGAGATCAAGTCATATTCAGAGCCAGGAAGTTGCATTGTTCATTATGTCTGTAAGGAAGCAACTCCTAGGGGCTAGCCAGGCTGGAAAGCAAACAGTATGTGTAAGAGGCCCATGTGAGATTTTATGCTGCTAGTAGAGAAATGGGAGTCAAGCAGGACTGAGGCAAAAAGTTTTGAGGTAAAAAGGAAGGGTTACATTTTCTCAATGCTTAAGGGGGTTGGGCTGTGGACTGGGCTTCCTGCCCCAGCCCATTCTCATTTTGTATAAGCCTCATTGTGTAAAGCAGGTGCTGCATGGAGCAACCCACAGAGGCAGCTAAATGGGGTATGCTGGGCACTGGAGCTGGGACAGATCTGGCCTGGTAAGGGGAGGAAGGCACTTCCAGCTCCACTGCCCTGGCAGGTGCAACACAAGCCCCTACCATGACTTCTTGCAGGTGGCAGTGCTGTCCCTACTCTGCAACTCCCCACCTCCTCTTAATGCCAGTGTTCTGGGCAGCATCCTTTCCTCTCCCCAGGTGCAGGAAGGAAGCAAAAGCACATCTTCCTGCTCTGCTGTGTTATGACCATAAAAAATAGGTGATAGCATAGTGCTGCTCCTGTATACACCAACAATCCTCTGTAAGTCACGCCCTTGGCCATTTGTCAAAACAAAATTTAAAAGCACAAGAACTACACATGCAACAGAGTTTAAAAAACCAAACTTTATTTATTATGTCAAAATAATTTGTATTTATTCACAAATAAAGAAATTATTATAAACTTAGAAGATTCTGCTTTAATAATCTCATGCGTATTAGTACTTGGTTCCTCAGCTTGCACTGTGCAAGGCATTTTAAAAACACAGTTCATATCCTCCATGTGTTTTGGCCTAAATTTATAGCCAGTTCTAAATGCTCCATCTACCAGAAACACTCTGCAAACAGCACATACTTTGTGCAGTTAAATCATTACATAGCCATTCCTGAGGTGTACAGGCTTGTCCGCAGTTGGACTGACTGACACAGTACCGCTGTGGAAGTGGCTCATTTTTTTGTGAATTTCCAAGTGCTAGAAGAGGTGTGCACTGAGGAAAAGCAAGTGAAGGTACATGCCCCTTCTGCATTTGTTTTTTTTTTTTATTTCCGGGCAGTTTTGTGTGAAATAGTTAATTTCATAAAGCCTTACATAACTGCATAATGAAGAGGCAAGGAAGACAATGTAATGTTTGTGCTAAAGTCCTTTACATCAGTGTTTTCTTAATCTCTCTACAAGTACTCATTATGTTTTGGACCCACTGGTTATTGTAGAACTCAGCTTATGTTTTCAATAAGTTGGCAGTAGCTTGGGCCCCTCAAAGGCATTAAGCAGTTTTATTTTCTGGCTCTTGTCTAAACTACTGAGAGAAAGCTAATGATCTTTAATTGCTGACATCAATCTTGGGAGTTCACAACAGAAGTGTAAGAGCTGGCTAGAGATGTTAGTACATTCCCTCTGGCCTGGATAAATGACCCTATTTTCACCTGTGATGAGCAGATAGTGGTCTCCTGAATATTGTAAGCTCTCCCTTTAACTTACTTGAACCTTCTTCCAGGCTTCTCTGTGATCATGATATATAACTTGGGAAGAATGCAGTCATTCAGTTACAAAGGATCTGTAAAAGTATTGTCATGATTTGGTATTAACTGGTTTTTGGTGGAGTACCACTGGGGAAGTTCTGCAGGAGTCTGTTCATAGGATGGGTAGCAGTGGCTGTAAAGAGCTCATCAGTTATACAGCACATGCTATGTCTGTCTGCATTTTTATCCTATGCTGTGTGCATGTGAAGTCATTGTAGTTGCTTTCCTAGATGCTTTGCATTTTTGTTTTCCTAGTTGTTTTGTTCTCTAAATGGTAACAACTTTACATTGTTTTGCTTTTTCTACCTAATCTGTTTTGGGGGAAAAGAGTCACACACAACTTTGAGAGATCAAAGTATTGGCTGTCAAACTTAACAAAATCAACAGATGGGAATGGTCCCATAACCTGGTGTTACATTCATACTTCTGCTGTGCATTCCAGAACCAAATACTCAGGATCATTTCTACTTAAAGATCTTAAGGGAAAAGGTGAGGAGTCAGTGCTGAAACTGGTTTCTAGGTTTGGCAGTCTTACCAGTTTGCACTAGGGCACTGGGCATGACAGTTGTCCTCTGTTAATTTTTCTCTATGCAACCGAGAGGAGAGTATCTATTATGGAAGGATGTTTTAAATAGCATTTGTAAAGTGCTTAGAAGATTAGAAGTGCTGTTCAAATGTTCATAAATTATGCTGCATTTATTGCAAGATTATTAGATTAATGATTCTGATTTTGTCACCTCATTTCAGGGTTGTTAAAAAAATAAATATATACAGATAAGTGCTATCACAGCTTTTCACTAAAAGAAACGTTTAAGCTACATACCAACTTAATTACAAAACAAGAAGTATCCCTGGGACAAAACATGTCTGTATGCAGTCCTTAATATACGGAAAATGATAAATGTGCAATTTGGCCTCTGCAAAATGTAGGTTTAGGCTGAACTTCACACTCTTCAAGATGGAAATTTTCTGACAGTTCTGTGTGAAAATCCATTTCAAGAACTCAGTCACAGGCAAGGTCCACACATCTTATGTTAAACCTACACAAACACTCTGCTAGCTGCAGAACAGTAAGTGTACTTATGGCAGGTGTAAATACTGTCTCCAGTTTGCTTTCTGAAAAAAACTATTTTTTAGTTTAGTAAGTTTAGACAGTTTTAGGGCTTCACTTTTAAGACAGGCCTTTCAAGATGTACACAGTGGACCACATCCTCAGCTGGCACAAATTGCAATGGCTTCAGCAGAATTGCCAGTGTCCTCTCGGTTGCTAAGCTTATCTTTGTCACCCAGCTTAGAGTGATACAAGATACATCACAATCCATAGCTGATATTCTCAAACTTGAGAAAGGGTAAGTGGAAAAAGTATCATCCTACCTTATTTTTTCCTTCATGCTGAAGCAGCATTAATCTCCATTGTCAGCCTATTTCCATAGTTAAGTGCTAGTTTTAGTCAAGTGCTAAAAAGAGACTGGGTATTGAGTGGTACCAATTTAGTGCTTATTGTTACAGGGCCACTTGGATATTCTGTTGTGTCATCTCTATGGTTTCTGTGTGACATAACTATCTCTGCCACTGCATGTCAGATTAGAAATCCCGAGTATGTGGATCCTTTGTTCAACTATCAGCACTCTCTAAGCTGGATACTTCTTCAGGTACCAGCAGAGCCAAGTCTTCCCCATTCCAGCTTGTGCAGAGAAGCCAGCTGTAAGACAAAGATAACACAGGTATCTTTAGCTGAGATAGTTCAGTATAGCATGCTGATTCAGCACCAACAAATACACAGGTTAGCTCTCTGCAGCCATCCTCTGTGGCACAAATGTGTCTTAGTAAATAAAAGCAGTGACACTATTTGCCCTAATTACAAAAGTCAGACAATATTATTACTGCGGCCTTTGAGCATAGTACTAAAGTATGCCTGTTATAGACTGGAACAGCTACCTTTTCTGCATTCCAACTGCATGACACTCTAAAAAGAAAGGTCCAGAGAAAGGGTATTCAAAGGGTCATATATCTGAAATTAATGACAGAAGGTAAAGAAATATAACTTTCATGGTGATTATGTGCTACAGTACTGATTGCAAGATGGGCTGATGGTAAATATGTTTCCTTTTCTGCAGTAGAGGTTGCTCTCTTAATATACACTTTCTCTACTTACACTGAACTAAAGATAATATTTAATAGAACAAGTACTTACTGTGCCTTTGTTAATGTAACTGAATTTCTCAATTATTTTATTACTTTACTGGAAAGTATACTACTCACATGCAAGTAGTATACCTGCAAAGACCTCTTTGCTTCAATTCCATCAGATCCAAGACCCATCGCTACCTTAAATTACCATTAATATAGCTTCTCTGTAAAGACTGTGCAAATAATTATAATGTAGCAAGAATAGACTTGAAATTTTGTGAAGTGTTCTAAATCTACAGCATTATCACTGTCTGTTGAAATCTTAAAATGCAGCTGATGCAGAGATAAGATGACCGAGGTGAAGTCTTAAGTATTAGGAAAAAATATACAAGTCTCCAGCCAGCGTGCCATCCTCTTAAGAAAAACATCTTTTTTCCCAACTGTAAATCCATCTAATGAAAATTGATTATTCTGTCATTTAGATTTTTGTTTCAGCATCCTAAAAAGAATTTATACTGGAAATAATGTAAAGTAATCTTTGCTTTATGAGTACTGATTAATGGTATTTCACTGTCCATATTACTAGATGGTCACTAGATATGATTAGACACAACTGTTACAGAGGTCTATTTTTTAAAACATGTTTAGAAGTTTATTCTTTTGGGCTTTAAAATCTTTTACAGATTTTAATGACACTGGGTCACAAGGTACCCATGACAGATAGCTTTCCATTAAACCAAGTGAGTGACTGTCACATTTATAACCCTCATTAGCATCTAGAAGAGCTAGAATGCAAAATTAAGTTCATGCCTTTCACGTGATCTGTGGGAAAGGCTTTCCTGGAAGGAAGACCATGTAAAGGTCTCAAACCAAGGGAAGTTAAACGTGCAGTCAAGGGTGTATGGGGTATCCCACTGGCAGCACATTCAGGATAGGCTTCAGTTTGGGGGAAATTCACAGCACAGAGCTGAGGGAAGGTAGCTGGATCAGGGAAAAGCTGTGAAGATAGAACCACTACAGCACCCTAGCAGATAGAGTTTAAGAACTACTGCATAGAGTTTAAGAACTACTGCATAAACGATTCACCTTCAATTCATGTCAAAATAGAAATTACTGGCAAAGGCAGTCAGAAGAACCTTTCTGATCTGTACTTACCACAGGACAGACAGTGGAATTAGACAAAGGCCTGCTGATAGGAGAAAGTTAAAGCCTGAAAACCATGCAACAGTAGTTGCATAGAGAATGTTAAAAACTGTAATTGACATTGTGCCGGTCACAACTTCTAAACAGGCAATACAAGCAAACACAGCACCTGCCAAAAATAAATGGGTAAATTACAAACAAAACAAAATCTCTTCAAAGCACTGAAGTTTTTAAACATGGTTTAAAAGATATATCTGTTGACAGTATTTTTGCAAGTATGCAATTTGCAACCACTAGACGATCATGCTTTACTATGAAAGTGTCTTCTGTGGCAACTCCTACAAAATGCTAGTTCTTTTAAATGAACAAGAAGACAACAAATAAACGACACATTTTGTTGATGGAAACTATTTTTCTTTACAATTATTCTGTCACCATGCCTACTTTCTTGCATTTGCTTATCACATCAAGTTTAACCTGTTCATCCTGGCTAACCATGTTGTGCACATCTCCATCCTTTATCCCTTCCAGTTCTCTTCTTCATTCTTACGTTTCCCTTTCTTGTCCCTTCCTTCTCTAACCTTCACTCTTATATGTGGAAAAGACTGATTCAACAAGAACTGCTGGTTCAGCTTAAAACCACTGCCTTCTCATTTTGGAAAAGAAACAGAGAACATTTTTTGGACTGAACTACCCTTTGCGGGGGCAGTCTATCCCATTAAGTGTCTTGTTGAACACATTTTCCCGAGCAACATTCATAGTCACAGGACCATAACCAATATCACACCAGGTAAGCACAAGGGGATGACAAGAGGTAACCTGTTTGCTGTGTCAAAGTACTCAAGTAGCCAAAGCCCTGAAAAATGCCAAGAAACTTAATACCAGAGCTGCATTTCAGCAGTTAGCATAAAGAGATCTTTGTTTTAGTGTATGAAGATTAATCTTTTAAAAAATAAAACAAAGCAACTCATGAAAATGTTTCTAGAAGTATATATTTCCCAAAATCTAGAAAATACACACTCCCCAAAAGCAAAATATGGGATATTAGAGCCATATTTTGAGGCCTGACATGCTTTTTTTCTGTGTTCCATAAGGAAAGGACTTTGAGAAGTATTGTTATATTTCTTGGGACATGTTTAGAAGCCATAGGCCTGAAGCTGGGTTCCTGCTCCATAGCTGAGGATACAAGTCTAATTGTTTCCACATGCTATGAATATTGACCACCTACTGCTTACCTTTTTAAATTAGTAAGTGAGAAATGGACTAAATAACAGAAACATGTCTTTCTCTGCATACCAAAATCTTGTAATGTAGAAGCCCTCCTGAAATCACACTTGGGCATACTTCCGCTTCAAATTTCCCATGGTTTTTAATTTAAGAACAGTATTTCATTTGAAAGTTGAAACTTGCAGTAGTTTTTAACACAGTGTTCTTTATATTTAATTCAGAAGCAGAAACCATTAATGTCAAGACACAGGCTCGTATTATACAGAACTTGAAAGAAGAACAATCTTAAAGTACCAATACAGATCTGTTTGTTTAAAGTTAATCTTTGTGCATCTCTATTCTGAAGCACTGTATTCTTTTATTGTTTAAAAACAATTCTACTTACCCTGTTCACCAGGGAGAACCACTTTTGACAGCATGGATCGGAGAACAGGAATAGGCATAAAGCAGAACAAAGATGGCACTCTCACTGTAAAGCAGCCATGAGACATTGAAGTAATTAAAATCCAGGCATTTACAAATATATTGCAACTGAATTAGTCATATACTTTTGAACATTTATTTCTCCAGACAGTAAAAAGCAGCAGAAAAGTCAGACTAGATGTGCACTGAGACAAAACTCTCCAAGAATAGAAAAATTAATAAATAAAATATATTTCTATGGCACTAAAACCATAAGCAGGTAATTCCATTGTTTCTCCACACAGTCCATCTTTTAATCAAATCCTAGATCAGTCTGATCAACCATTTATTTTTTACCTCTCTATGATCCTTTCAAGGTGGCATGTTCAATATCCAACAATGCATTCACTACAGATAACACAGAAGTATTTTCATATACATTGTTGACCATGGAAAAACTGATTCTGAACTCACCTAAAAACATGAGCAGAGTAGTTTTGGCAAAGGCAGCCATGATCATTCCTCCGATGTAAGAAAACATCCCAATAAAGACAATATAAATGTCTTTGAGACATTTGGAAAATAAGTAAACTCCTAAAAAGCTGGTCAGTGAGATAGAAGTGGATGCAGCTGCTCCATATCCAATGTATACTTCGTTCCAGCAGAGCGGCTCATCCAGTTCATACAGTGTAAAAAGTGAACTTCCACCCAGCGCAGTAAACAAGTAAGTCATAAATGTAAAAAGTAACACAATTATTAAAATTCTCTTTTTGTAAGGGGCAGTTTGAAAAAGCATATACACTCCAGAAAATGTCTCCCTTAGAAGTTCTTTCCAGGATACTGGTGCTTCATGCTGGAATTGAGATATGCCTATGGTATCTTCCAGAAAAAATATGATGTAGATGATATTAATGACATGGAGAAGAGATGCTATCACAAATGTCCATGCAAAGCCTATTCCTCTTAGAAAGTAGCCAGATGACAGTCCTGCCAATCCAGATACAACTCCAAAAATCAAATCCACTACAGCTATTCGTGTTGTTTTCTGCTTCTCATCATGACACTCCTCTGCTATGTAAGCAAAGCCTCCTCCAAGGAAAGTTGCTATACTCCCAAACAGTCCAGTAATAAATGCGACTGCAAATAGGACAGAGAGTGACAAGGAAAAATATGATATTGCAGTCAAGCTAATACCAGAAATCAAAGCTCCCATTGATGGTAAAACTAAAGACCTTTTGTGTCCCCGTCGATCCCCATTGGCTACAATGACAAAGGCAATTATGAGGCTGGGAATGGCTCTAGTTAAGTCCAACTGCATATTAAAAACAGAGGCTTTTTCTTGAACTTCCTGCAAAGAGAAAATAAAAATAGTTGTAAATACTATAATAATAAATTTTAAAAAATCTGTCACAATATTACACATATAATTATTAATATGCAATATAATGAATATCACTGTACATGTTTATAAATTAGAAATTATACTATTATAAAACATACATTATAAAACATTTTACTATTATAAAACATACATGCAATGTAGTTTGATGTACTAGGCTATAATAAAATACGTTGCATATTCAGTCTTTCATAATTTGAGCTTCAATATTTCTCAAACATTCCCTGTTACATTTTAATCCAAAATTTAGAGCTTAAGACACAGTCTTACTAGTACTGTTGACAGAGAAGTTTCAATGCAGACAAGAGAACAATCCTTTTGAACATGCACTTACAAGAGCGTAAGTATCTTTAATTGCAAGTATCTCCTTCAATACAGGGTACAGCAAGAGGGCACTGGGCTATTTTAATACTCCTCAGAAATCAGTAGTAAGCCAGTCATTGATTAAGGAACATATCCTATGCTCCGTCCTCAAAGGAGATCACTTTTCCTCCCAAATAATTCTACTGAGGGAGTTACAAGGAAGAATTAATGGACTAGAGCACACAAGTTAACAAATCCCAATTTGCTCTGACATACCACTGTACAATCTTATTGGTACAACAGAAACAACCAAAAATGTGAAGTACAGCTTTAAATATTGTACTGACTCACAGGTATGTGAATTAATGGATTTTGCAAACACTGTAAAGCTCTAGGTTCAGAAATTGTCCAAATCAGTGATGTCTCTACAGATACATCACAGCAGGTATTCACATAAGGAACAGCAGCTAACACTATAAAAATAAACTGTAAATGCCCATTATGATGAAAATTTCAGAGTCCATTTAGCAGAAGTATAAAAATAAAATATGAGTGAAAAACAGCCATTTAACAGAGCAGGAATAGCTGCAGGAAAAAAAAAAAAGTTTAATTAAAAAAAATTGTTATGCAGCCAGCTGCTAAAGGACATTCAGCAAGCTAATTCAGATTTTGTTTTTAATACATAAATGTGGACCAGATGAGCAGCCACAACAGCCCTTTCAAAGACAAACACCTGATCAGATAGCAGGGGAAAAGGAAGCAACTTTATTCATACAAATCCTTTAAACTAGCTAAGATAAAGTTTCAGATGCAGAGAGTAAAATCTTGCTGAAAGTCTTGGAGTTTTTTGAGGCGCAACTCTGGCTTGGGCAGGCATTGTGCTCTTCAATCAGCAACAGGTACATTTCTGCAAATCTGCCCATACCATTCTCAGTCTGTATTCAAGCCATCTATACTTCAAGTTTCAGGCATTTCATCTGTAGCTAACATAATCCTGACTGAGTAGCATCCAAAATGATGAAAAACCCCTTGAACTTACAGGAATGTACTTCGGGCAATTTTAAAAGCTGCTGAATGCTTTATAAATGAATATTTATATTAACAGGCAGAGACCATGAGTTTCTCATTCAATTTCTTCCTTTGTTTACAAGATACCACGTTTTATTACAAGAGGAAAATTCAACTGATCCTGAGGTTCTCAAGGAAAGCCTTCAAGATCCCCAGCACTCCAAAGTCTTTTGCTCCTTTCCCTTATGGTGTCTGACTGCCCTAGCATCCATGACATCCTGTCCACTGGCCAGCAATGCTGTCACCCTGGAGGGGTCAAAACCATGAAGACTGAACAAATGGAGATGGAAAATGTTATTCTAATCTTTAACTCCTCTGGTGCTGACAAAAAGAACTCTATATAGTTGCAGACATTGCTTCTTTACTAGGATTGTCTTGTTCGAAGCCATGAGCATAAAAAATGCTACTATGTTAAAAGTAAAATGAAATGTTAATATGTATCATCTCAACCCACATTAACCACCTAATACAAGGATTATTGCCAGACCATAATGAAGTGTAAAACTGAAAAAAGGAAAAACCCAAAACCTGGGTGTCCTTGTTTTGGAAGGAGCTGTGCAACACACAAGACATGGCTACACATCCAGGTACCACATGTGACCATGAACTTGCTGAGATAAAAATTTGATGTCTACCGAAGACTACAGACAAAAGTACAGGAAAAATCCATTTAGAGTGTAAGGCATGCAACTGCTCACTCCATAGTTTTAAAAAGGCAAAGGAAAAGAATATAGAAAATGATAGGTCAAACCTTCAGCTGCTTTAAAATCTCACGACTGCATTAAATAATCAATGGAACTCTATATATTTAAAGAGAAAGGTCTAGATTTTTAATCTGCAAATTCACTCTACTCTGAAAAATTACTTACATTGGACTGGACAGAGATAAATATTTCAATCACCTATTTCAACATTAAAAGAACAAAAATGAAGGAGCAAGTAACTTATATAAAGATTAAATTAAGAGAGAAGTGCAGCACCTGAGATTGAATAATGTAAAGGACATGACAAATTCACAGGCTCATAAGATAAAATATTACTGAGTAGCAAGGGGAAATGAATGGGGTGGATAATAAATCAATGGAATGGAGGTAAACAATGTTTAATGATTAATAATATAGCTCTTTCTGAGATATTAAAAAAAGGATTATCCAAGCTGGTGATCAGAATGCTTCAGTTTACATTCAAATTACCTTCAAATTCACTTTATTATAAGATCACTATTTTTTTCAATTTGTAAAAAATAATTAATCTAAATTTTGCAAAGAGTAACCACTTTGAATTATATTCTACTTTTTATGCAGGCTTCAAGTGATTTGTGTCTTCAATTTCCTTTTACATTTTGCTTTGAAATAGATGAGATTAATATAAAGCTTCCTCATTCTTAGAACATAAGGACTTACACTAAATTAACTGTTAAGAGAGATGTTCTTTTAAACATTAATGCCAAACAGGGTCTTACAGCAACAGTTATAACATTATAAACCTAATTCGGTTAGTTTTAGGTTAGGAAGGTCTTGGAAAAACAGGAATACCAACTTCACACTTCCTTGTGAAAGAGTTTGGAATTAAGTTACTGGATCATCTCTTTGGCCCACACACAAGACCATTACTCAGCACAGAGGCCCATTTGCACTTAAATTAATGCATGTTTTGAGCACTTACATTGTTACACTATGGTAACTAGTGTGGTGTAAAAATGCAGCAAGGCATCCAGACAAGAGTGTAATTGTTCAAAAGCTCATGCCCTACTGGCAATCACTGAAATGCAGGGAACAGAAATTTGGCAGGAATGGGAAATGAAGAAGTTCTGTTGGCCATTACTAAACTGCTATCTTGAAGGACTCATGTTCTCAAATATCAATTTAACTATAATTTGTAAACCAAAGACCTGTAAAATGTGAATATGTCATCACATCAGAGACGCTACTAAACTTCAGCTGAAATTAAGCACTCTGCTTCAGTGTTTTGAGAAAAGAAATATGAAGTCTTATATCTTGAACCATAGGTGATGGCAATTTGAAAATCAGGTTGAATTTGAGGAGGTTGCAAAATGCAAAGATGTATTTTAAATGTTGATTTCTTTATGGGCTCTGCAATTCGAATTGTATGCTTAGAGAAAATGGCCAGACACAGCATCAAATGGGGAGCTAATACTAAAGAAAACACTTTTTTTGGGAGTAACATACAAGCATTACTCTAACAACAACTGGTAATTACCTCCATGGGTCAGCCCGGAAGCCAGGTTGGACCACAGTTCTATTGACCTTTTCACATTTTTCCTATTAAGACCAGCTTCTGTCACATGACAAAGAACTAAAAGTCCTGAATTATTTCTCTGATCACCTTCATTGGAAGCATGTACCATTAACAATCTCTTTTTATATATGACAAATGGGGCAGATAAGCTCAGGTGTTCAGTCTTGCACATATGCAGCACATCAGAGATTCAGATATGGGATGTGAGCAAAAATTTTCAAGTACTACCTTTTCAGCAGTGTAAGGAAATGCCAGCTGACTGTTTCTGTAACCCCAATTTATATGCAATTTATATGGTGAATCATTTACTTTCCTGACCCTACAGTGGTTTCATCTTTCATTTTATCCAACCCAGCTGCCAGTTGTTGTTGACAAATATGGTTCTATTGCACTTCTTCTGAAAACATGTTCCCTCTGCTATTCCCATGTTAAGACGCAGAAAATCATGTGGCCACTGAGTGTTCCCAAGCAGTGTATTGCTTCAGAAAATAAAACAACATTCAAAAAGCAACACCCCCCAAACAAGAGATGAGCTTTCTGTTGAATCAGCGCCCCACTCAAATCCAAGCCATAACCTGCAACTGCAGAACTGTGAGATACAACACAATGGGTGAGAGAGGGAAGGGAAATGGAGAATTACCATCTCTTTTGCTGGCAGCTCACAGCTAGCTCTGCTTCAGTGTAGCATTAAAACTGCACTGGAAGTGCAATGGAAGAGGCACCAGTCAACAACTAGCTATCCAGCACACTGAACTATGGAAAAGTGCTAAAAATGTAACTGACCATAGGATCTTGTCATTTTGACATACTTGTATTCCAACAAGGCAGACTAATACTCTGAATGGCCAACCATCACCAAAGATCGGTTAAATTTTTCCCACATTTTAAAACCACAAAAAAAAAAAAAATCCCCGTTCCTTGTTCTTGTAATTCATTCGAAATACATGTATTTTAAGCTAGATGCTATTCCTCAAAATTACAGGGCATTTGCTGAACTTCACATGGTCACAAAGAACAGTGGGAGCCAGAGAGACAACGGGCGGCTCCACAAACACAACAATCACAATGGTGTGGGAGGAGGAGCCTCCACCTCCAGTTGTACCCGCTGTAATGCCAGCCCAATGCTAATTTGGTCCCCATTCTCTCAGGCGATTTTCAAGTCCCGCTAAAATACGAATTTGTCTCAGTATCCTCCTGGAGACAAATTTCTGTCTTTAAAGCACTATCACTACCTACAGCATAACATTAGAGCGAGGAGATAGTGAAGTGAGAGCAGGTTACAAAACTACGGCTTTCCGGAGAATTAAGGGTTAAGGTTATAAAACAGGAGGTAATACTGAGGCAGCACCTCCTGGCTGCACGTTTATTTACAATTATTATTTCTCCCCTGCCACTTGCCTTCTGTTTGATATAAGCCGGGCTGCTCTTATTCTGCTCGCAGTGACTGACATTGCTGTCGCTCACGAAAGTGGAGTTGTACTCCTGCTCCCACAGCCGCCGGTAGATGAACTGCTGCACCAGCGGGCTCGTCAGGGAAGACGCAAAAATGTAGATGAAAATGACGGGCTCCACACACAGAACCTTCCTCATTTCTGGGTCCGGGCTCCAGACCCTGCGCCAGAAAGCAAATCGCGAGCGCTCCCGAGGTGGAAGCGAAACCCCGAGCGGCAGCCGGCAGGCTGACAGCCCCACGCCCGGGGGACACGCTCCGCCAGCCCCGTCCCGCCGCGCAGCGGTCCCGGCTGCGCCCCGCCGGCCGTGCCCTGCGCAGCGGCCCGTCCCGCAGCGCCGTGACACCGGGAGGCGGGACGGGGCGGCCGTGTCGCTCCGCCCCGGCCGCGACAGGACGAGCCCGGGCGCCGCCATCTCGGCCCGCGGGCGGGGCGCTGCGGCGGGCGGGGCCGGGCCCGGCGGCGGAGCGGGGTCGCTGTGCCCGCGGGTGGCGCCGCGGCCGGGGCTGCGGCCCGAGATCGGGACGCACCGCGCCGCGGAGGTTTCAGCGCCGCGCCGCACGCCGCCGCTCAGCCCGGGCCCGCGGCGCCTTCGGGCTGTTACACAACGAGGATCTGTCTCCGCGATCAGCGGCGTCGCTGGCCTCGTTCAGCCCCGCGACACCGGCCTGGAGCTCCGCCTGCGCAGGGCCAGCGGCCGTGCCTGGCCGAAGAGGAGCCCGCGGCGTGCTGCTGCTCCGTGCTGCCGTGCGCTCCGCTCTCAGCTGACTTAGCTTACAGGTTTTATTATAGCTGCTCCCCTTCCGTGGGCTCTCGGCTTGTCAGCGTGTGTAAAAGCAACGTTTGTTTGCCACCAGCTGGTCTCTCATTAATAGAATCATAAAGCTGTGTAGGTTGGATAAGACCTCTAATATCATGAAGTCTAACCACTAACTCAGCACTGCCAGGAAGAGATAGATCTCGCTCTCCGGATCTGGCATAGCTGGTGCCAGGTGTCAGGGGAAAGGCCTCCTGGTCCTGTTTGAACAGCTGCCGCATTTCCACGTTCTTGTGCTGGTGCGGACCCGCAGTTGTAAGGTTTACATACGGCATCTGCCCACCCTGCTGTTCACGGCACCCACAGCACGGGGAGCACACAGCTCGGCACTGTCCTCCCAAAACAGCACCGAGTAATGATTCTGGCCTTGTCACAGGTGTGATATACCAAGGAGAAGTGACATAGCTGGGGAGTCCTTTCAGTCTTAAATACTGGTTCCCCATTGCAAGTACTTCAAAAAGTCCCTTTTGCTAAAAGCACTTCGGAACTTTCCATGATGCATTTGCTCTATTAAAATAAGAAGGGAAGTTTAGAAACTTCATGAAAATTGAGTTCCTTAAAGTGATTTAAAGACAGATTATCCATAACATGGATCATATGATCTTGAGTAATGCTTTAACTTGTTCACTGCCATGTTGACATGTCATTCAGTCCCAAATTTAGGGACAACACTGGTTTGTCAAGTGTCTCTTAGCATAGGATCAACCCAGCATACAAGCTCAGTGGCCTCAATCATACACTTGAGCTTCTTTGGTCTAGCATATAGGCTTACTTACAGGGGCACACCGGCAGACTGACTCAAAAAAAAGTGCTACTGTGGCATGAGATCAGCTTGTAGAGAGTGGTGTCCTCCTCCTCGACCTGTCCAAGTCCAAAGTCTGACTCATCCTGTGACAGCATTTTCTTTGTCACAAGGTAAAGCCAAAACAATCATGTGAAGCTGCTAGGTGAGAGGGGCTGTTCAGGTCACTCATCCAGCTGTTAACATTTATTTGAGCAGGGTGAAGAAGGGATTTTAAGCCTGTTGGAACTTCCTTTTGTTTCACAGAAGGATATTGTCCAGAGACCCATTAAGTTTCTTGCCAGGTCCAGCTGTGCTGAAGAGCCTGTCACTTACAAAGGAACACAAGTGTCTGAGTGTGGTCCAGGTTCCTGGCCAAACTTGTTTTAATGCACAGCTCCTTCAGGACAGCCTTCCCAGTGCTGAAGAGTGGAGCTGTGGATCTGTGTTCTAGAGAGGTCCTCTGCTTCTCTCTTTCCTAGTAACTGTGTTTAAGTCTGGGCTTGGGTTTACAGAGCCAAGTGGCTCCAGCAAAGCTGTGATCTCACCAGTGCTGAAGGCAAAGCTGCAGCCTGAGCTGGTCACCTGGAAACACCTTTTTACCTTTGAGTAACAGCTCAAAGCCTGTTCATAAACATCTTCCAGTGCTGACACAACGTATTCCCCTCAGGCAAGTACATTGGAAGAGACTTGGCCCTCATTTGTTTCTCATTAGTTCCCCTCACTGCAAGGGGAACTAAAAGCAATAGATATGATTGGACTTTTAAGATCAGGCTTAGATGGGTGATGCTTATTCTTTGAAGCTGAGCATTTCTAAAAACACAATTCATGGCAACCTACCTTCCTCTCTCCTCTGCCACCAGTATTCCCACTGGCCCAAATTTGAGTGACATACCCATAAACAGACTTCACAAAGATCACAGGCATGTGGTGGCTGCAGCTCTGCAGTTTGCCCTGGTTTGCATTTTACGGCATCCTCAATGCATGAAGAATTGAAAATTCTTCTGATGAAGATATTTTGGAGAAATGCTTTGCTGAAATATTTTGCTGAAAATATCAGTAGTGCTTTACTAAATAATATTGACATGTAAAATTCAATTTTAATTGCCTTCTGAGAAGTTAAGTACTTTTTAAAATCAAGTTGGCTTTAAGTTACAGTGCTAGCAATCTACTGAAAACCTTAGCCCTCTACATGTCATTTATGGATTACAGAGTAACATTACTGTACTGTTTGTACTAATCTTCAACTCATGTTTCCAAGGCTGTCTGGACAACAATGGTTAACACAAAGTTTAAAAAAGTCACCGAAAAAGGGAAGAGAAGCACATTTTTGGCTGACTGTTTTATACAAAATGCAGTTCTGCGGAAACCTTTCATACCCTGTGTCATGCCCATGAGCAGGACAAACAAAGATGTATGAAGGAAGTTCTCCAAATACTGGAGAAAGCATAAGACAGTAAGCCATGTAATTTTACGGAGGCATACCTAAGTTTAGATGTAACTGTAAAGGTGTGGGCAACACACTGACTTTGTGTTCCTGAAAATGGGGTGCTCTGAACACCTCTGTCACAGCACCAGCACTACTGTTAACTGTAGTCTCCATGCCATCTGTCACTTTTTACTCTTCTGAAGTGTTGTGTTGAACATTTGTGCTTGTTTGAATCCTCAAGCATATGTAAGGCATCAGGATAT
Organism: Chloebia gouldiae; assembly: GCA_003676055.1. Classification (NCBI taxonomy): domain Eukaryota; kingdom Metazoa; phylum Chordata; class Aves; order Passeriformes; family Passeridae; genus Chloebia; species Chloebia gouldiae. The sequence goes on from QUSF01000006.1 coordinate 4,361,511, forward strand.
ATTTATTTTTTCTGAATAAGAAAATCCTAACAGAACTGGTGTTCTTGCTGGCCTCATCTCATACACCACTTAACAGCAACCATTTCTAAATGGTATGCTTTATTCAGTAGTTTTGCTTTTTAGTTACCTACCTCTTGTACTTGAGTATTTGCGAGTTCTCCTTGCTCATCTCTGATTATTTCATATGTCGGATTTAGGTATTTCCATTGAAAGCTCTTCACACTGGTGGCTTTTTGTTTAGATGACTCAGTGGAGAAGAATTTAGCAAAACTCCCTTTGCACTGTGTTCAAGTGCAGCTTGTGCAGAGAACCTGTTGTGGTTTTGCCCAGTCCCAAACAAAGCTACAAGAGCTACTAGATCTGCTGTAACTGGCTTTCAGACTACTTGAGGATTTGTAAATTATTTAATGAAGCTGCTTGGTTCTGTTTGAGGTGATTTGGTCCTTTGTTTTCCTTCCTGTTTTGCTCTCAATCACATCTATGTACTAGGCATGTGATAGCTCTTTACTGTAGATAGCTGATGTAAGTTGTTTTCATCTGACTGCATTGCTTCATACAGAATTTCTAGTGAGCCATTTTACAGCTCCAGTCCAGCACCTTAGATGTGCTTTGAAAAAGAACTGGTGGTACTGGTAATGCTGTGCTGCCTGCCACTCCCTGTCCCCTCCCTCGGCAACTGGGTATTGGGTGGCAATGATCAGCAACAGCGTGCTGGAGATATCCCTGGTTACTGTGACTCAGCAAAGTGCTCCTCTCTTCCATCTGTATTTCATTTCACCCCTTTTGCCAAAGTGAACAGAGGCATCCTTCTGCCTAGATGCCTCTTTTAATCTGAAACAGCAGGTTTCTTTCCTTCTTTGTTTTTATTTATTGAATGTAAACAGCTCCTTAACGAGGAACTGAAAGTAAGCAGCTGAGGCAGAGCTGGAGTGGCTCCCTCTGAGTCACATGCTGTTCTGTTGGAGGAGGCTATTAAATTTCATCTGTTCTTAAAATCTTGCTAGAGCAAAGTTATTTCCCTGTTTGTTAAATGAAAGTGCTTTTCACCCCTAGTAAGTTGTTGGGACTGTTGGCTGCATTCCCTTTTCACAGATATGGACTCACTGTCCACCATTGCCCTGATGAGAAGCAGCAGCTTTTTGAGGAGCTTCACAAAGTCCAATAAGCAGAATGCAGTGTGTTTAGGATACAAGTATTTAAGCAAAGTATCATCAGGAAGGTGGTGACAGATGACAAGCAGTTCTCATCTTTCAAAGTCAGTGAGAGAATTGTTGCTGTTCTCCCAGAGGACTGTACTTGAGCCTGAGCAGTCCAGCCGAACTCTTGGAATCAGTGACAAAGTCTTCATCACCTGAAGGAGTTTGTATTAGAGTGAGACTGTGTCTGTACCCCAGACAGGGATGTACTTTTTCCAGTTTTAGATTCTCAGGGGAATAAGAAAATGGTCTCAAAGGTGAACCTATGAAATGTTTCAGGGGAAGCAGGACTTCAGTCTGCTTAGCTGTGGTTTAGGTGGTAAAGGCATTTTCCTCCACCTATTGACCACCAAAACTGTTCTTGACATTCAAAGAAGCAGGGGACATGGTTGTCAGACCTTATTCCTATCCATCCAAAAATACCCAAATACACCCTTATGATTTTGCAAACATCTGCCCAGAAAGATCTGAAAAGTTATGTTCAATATGTCCTATTGCTTTAACTGAACTAATTCCTTCCCTGGCATGATTCTTCTGTATATTTATGCACGTAAACACCACTGGGTATTTATCCCAATTACACCTTTTTTTTTTTTCAATAGTTGCAGTAGGTCACCTGATGGTCTCTTAGGTATCATAGAACAGTAGAAGAAAATTTCCTGGGTTCTTTCAGATTATGGAAATACCTAAAGTAGATTTGTCATGTACTATTTTCGGACAAGTGCCTTACAAGATTTCTTATATGGGAAGATGGGACAATATTGCTGAAAATAATATGGCACTTCAATCCAGCTTTAGGCATCATCACAAATGAATTTCTTCTAGAATAGTGTTGAATGCTATTTATTGCTCTTACAAGGAAAGTAAATAATAAAGCAGCTCCATTCCTTTGGAAATTGGAGCTCCTGAAGGGGAGGTATTGAGTTTAGCCAATTGAATGCTAAGTGTGAAGACTCAGGTTAAACACCTTGAACAGGACTTTCAGGGACCTATTAAACCCTGTAACCTAACCATAACAGATGACATTCCTGGTTCAAGAAGTTCCTGAGCTGATGATTCCTGGAACTGGGGAAAGTATCCTGAGAACAGTCAGCAGATGTACTTGTTCTTTAACCTGTTTTCTGAGCATTGCTATTTGCCCCTGCCAGAGAAGGGAATTTCAAGTAGGTGGATTTTTGTCTACTTGATGTGGCCATACTTATCTCACTAGGACTGCATTGTTGATAGAAGTATAGAGCTAGCATTTTGAAAAGATTTCATAAAAACTGGGAGCATAACAATGGGACCATACAAGGCAAAGGCTGTACGAATTAACAAAAGCAGAAGCTGCTCAAATAAATTTGCATGAAGATCTACACTTTGGGCTATAACATGTACAGTTAGTTACAGGCAGTTTTGCCCTCAATTATTCAGCCGTATAAATGTATGAGTTTGCATAACATCCTGGAAAAACTTTTTATTTTTTGCATGGGCTTGGGGATGGTTATTTTTTCTATGAGAAGGTACAAGTAATTTTCAGATAGCTTTGAAAGTGAGCTGAGCCTTAAAGCTTGCTAAGCTTTAAGCTTACCTTGCTGCTATTAACAGCAAGTTTTGCTTTCTGCCTATTTCAAAAATTAGGTTTGTGGTGGGGAAATGGGAAACCAGCTTTCAAGTGGTTTTGCATAACAAAGTTGATAGTGACAGTGTGCCTTACAGACACTGAACCATTCATAACTATGCTGTCTGCTTTCCCTGACTGTATTTATATGACATGCCCAAAGCTGCTAAAACTGCTTAATGGGAAAAAGAACAGCTAATAAAGCACTTAGGGACTTAATTGCAAAATTAATTTGGCAAACAGGAAAAAAACTGTCTGACTCTCAAAGATTTTTTTTTTTTTTCTTCTCTGCTGCTGATTCTCACTGACTGTGTTGTGATGATTTTCCTCTTTGCCACTCCAAACTCACTGGTACTCTGTGCCCTCCTTTGGTGCATCTTATGCCCAGCTTCCTACATCCCCTCTCTTCTGACCTCTTTGGCTGAGGTCTTGTGATGGCCTTGGGAGCTCTTGTCTCTCTGGCATGCCCAAGGCCAGGGAATACCTACTATTATATGCCTTATTCCCCAGCACTGACACCTCAAAGAAGCAGCTGGGCCTCCTTCCATAATTGTTTCCAGCTCTTTGCAGATGTCAGGTGAGTGAAGCTTGGAAGCATGAAGAAGAGATGGAAACCAAAAAGCCATGCTGTCACCAGCAGATCAAGCTGCTCTCCATGAAACCAGACAGTGTCCTTAGGTCCCCTATGGTTTTACACTGTTTTTACTCTCTGCCCTGTCCTGCTCCACCCACACCCATTTCAACACTGAATCCAGTCTCTGAGTTGAAGTGATTATGCCTTCTCACACCTTTTCTTTTTGAACTTGGATAAGCTGTGTTTATTCCATATTGACAAGAAAACTTTTTGTAAGTATAACATTTTGAGCCTGAACTTGCATACATTCTCCAGGGCAACATGAGAAAAGTTCCTCTTTCAAAATGAAACATTTCTGTTATTTTTGAAACAAAATCACATTAATGAAGACATCACTAAATACCGTCAGTGATTCAAATAGATTAATAAAATAGATTTACAATCTAACATATTGTTATTGTTATAGATTTACCATATAACATATTTACCTGGGAAAAGCTGGACATGTGAAACAGTGAGCACTTGAAACACACTCTTTTCCTCCTCTTCTTTTGTTCTAAACTTTCTAAAGACTGGACTGACATTATAATACTGCTGTTTTATAAAAACACTGAAAATATTTTGAGAGATAAATGAATACACACTCATTTAGAAATATCACAGCTTGAAGTTTGTAATTTCTATTTCAAATTTCCTGACTGTGGCTTTTGTTTAGTTTTTACAAGATTGTACTGGTAGAGAGCCCCCTTGCTTTGTTGCTTGTCATCGTGTTTCTTGAGAGGCTGGCACTCCTCTGGGGTTCCAGAAGAGCTCTGTCAGTGCAGGAAGTACCAACCTTGCTCATGTCTACAACCAACCCACCAGTAAGCTTGGGTTCATGAGATAGTGACACGTGTTTCTTTGGCCTGGCTTTATGGCATGTTCAGGAAGAGATCAACAGCAAATATAACTATTTAAAAATCTTTACTTATTTACGTGTGAATCAAGGAGAGATTGATTTATGACATGTCCATGCTCAGCTATTTCTTTTTAAGTTCTGAATAAGAAAAACCCTTCTGACAGTCACTCAGGCATTAGTTTAATGAAAGAGGAAATAAAATGTTATCATGCCTCATCCCAATCCAAACCACTAATGCTACTTTACATAGATGAGGTTTATTGCAGATAAGATAGTGTCTGACCAAACAACTCCAATGCTTTGCCTGCATGACAGCCACAGGCCTTGTTCCTTTGCCCTGTAAGTTAAATACTACTTTTTTTTTCATTATGGGACAGCAAGGCTTGTGGTTAAGGGTACTGAAACTTTTCATTAAACTGTACCTTCACTGGCTGTTACAGTGAGGTCCTCTCTGGAAATTGTTCCTTCTTGCTGTGAGCAAATTCAGCTCATGTTTGCAGGAGATCTGACATGATTGCTGTTGCAGTGCCATTTGCACTTTTCATTTCTTTTGGTCATATGCAAAGCACAGGCAATGCTGTATGCTGTTTGTGGACTGCTTGTCACAGCCTGGATGAAGAGAGGTAAAAAGTGGTTAATGTGGGGCTGGGTTGTCTGGGGGTTCCCATTTTTCTTCTCCCCATGCTGTTCCCTGGGTGTGTGGTATAGACTAGATAACCTCATTTTGGCATGATTAGGGGGGAGGAGAGATTGACTTCATCCTCATTCTTGCATCTTCTGAAGAAAATTTGGGACCAGTATTTTATCTAATTTGCGCTGTACCTTATTCTTCTTTCTTTCTGCCAGTAGTATTGGTACTATTTACCTGTCTTTGAAAAGCTGCTGAAATTAATGTAGCCTCAAGCATTCTTTAATTGAGGGCAGCAAAGTACATATTTTCAATAAGTAAGCATCCTGAAATTACTGGTTAAAGACTGATTTAATTCTCCATCCTAGTGCAATTCTTCAGTCTAAGTCAAATACAATTTCACAGATTGTTCGTGCTGAACTAAACATAAAATATTTTATACTTTTTGTGTGAAATCACCTTAGACCCTTACATACCTTTGATACTAATTACCTATTTAATGAGCACAACTGAAGAAATGGGCATACTTACAAGGTTCAGGGAACACTGTATGCGAAAGGAAATTATGCCAGTCCTAGAATTTCAAGAGTGGATTTTCTTTCTTAGCTAGTAGAAAATTTAGCCCAATTTCAGAACTGGATGGTGTGAAATCCCATAGTAAATGGTGGAAATTTATAATAAAATATAAAGAATCACGCCTACTACCATACAGGAAAGTGAAGTTCTGAATTTTCTTTTTTTCATTGCATCCATTTCAGTGGCCAGATTTCTTGCAAGAAGTAGGTTTTAAGAGGATGCAGGGAGGGATAAAATACTGAGGATAGCTCCAGCAAATTTATGGGGAAGGATGTGAGATAGAGGTTCCTCTGCTGCCTCCCCTCCCACACCAATCTTCCAATGAATTGTGAAAGGCTGTTGGATAGTAACACTATTTTTGACCAGCATACAGGATCAAAAAAATTGTTAAAATGCTGTTAAAATTCTCTCCAAAGATGAATTTACAATGGAAAAAAAAATGATCAAGGTGGAATTTCTAGATCTGTAGGTCCTATTAAAAAAAAAAAAAAAAAAGGAGAGACTGATATTTAATGGATATTAGCAATAATACCTGTGCAACAACCGTGTCATCACTGCACATAATGGAAGGAACACAATGGATGCAGATTAGGACACAAGTACAGCTATTGTAATACAGTAATGTGTTCTGTAGTGATAAAGAAATTTAGAAAGACAAAGTGAGTAGCTGTTGCTTGGTGATATATTGTTCATTCCCCTTCAATAATGGACATAGTGTAGAAATATCTCAGCAGAATGATGAGGCTGCAGGTAGAAGACAATTGCAATTACTTCAGCAAGGTGAAAAGTAGCATATGCTTTAAAAACCCTGGGGAACACATCTGATGGAGGCAGCTGCAGCATTGTCATACTAATGTCTTTCAGTAAGACAATCCTCTGTGTGATAAGAAGTCATGAGAAAATAAGCTGTCATCCTCAGTGTTGTGACCCTGCCAGCATTATCAGAGTAAGCCTGTCTCAACAGATGAGTCCCATCAGCTAGGCAACAAAACTGAAATCAAGGTAATAATTGTTCCCTAAAGTATTTTTTTTTCCTGAACTCCTTCAGCTAGCTAAAACTGACAGTCTTTATTTTCTGATTGTACTTGTAATTTCTCATTTTCTGGAATACTGTCTATAGAATTTTTTCCCTGCTGATGAAAATATGTACAATGTTAAATGTGATCAAATTTGCTCCAATTTGCATGAGAGCAATAACAAATCATAACTTTCAGCCATGACTGCACTGTACATTTCTGCACAATAAATCTTCCTCTCTAACACATATTTTTCACGCTGATGAGCCTTCTTGAATGCTGTGCAATACCACACAATCTGTAAAATGGCTATTACAGAGCCCTGGTTATCATTCCAGTAATTTCCTATGTGGGACTGGGATGGGAATATCTGGCAATATTTGATTTTGCAACTATCATGATATCCTATCTTGCCTATCCTCTTGAGGCTGTTGTTATTGTCTGGAGTAATCTGCAGGCAGTCTGGTACTGCTTGCAAGTAGACAGCTCTGGAAATTTTTTTTGTCTTTCACGCTTTGAAGCTTTGCTTGAGAAAGTTCTGCTTTCATCCATTTTCCCTCCTTCAAGCTGTTGTCAGCTATCATTTGCAGTTCTTTGGTTTGATGGTAAAATGCTAAGGAATGCTGCAGTTTTATCTTCCCTTGGCTGGAATGCAGTCCTAACAAGCTGGAATTTATATATTCCCATTAAAATCTCATTGTATCCTCTTCTGCCCGGTTTTGCTGATGCTGAGCACTGACAAGGCAGTGGTACTGTGCAGGATTCCTCACAGAACTCTGTGTATCCTTCTGCCCTGACCTTGAGCACATCTCTAGTGGAAGATGCTATGAAGTGATGCCCAGGTGCTGAGCACCTTAAACAGGATAAGGTGGATTGTACCAAAGTTTCTGTGTGCAGGAAGAAGAGTTTCTTCACCTTTTGATCCACATATCTTTTGTGCCCTCTGGGAATCTTCTGAATCCAGCTGCAGCCTCTGCACTGGAGATTAGTGATACAAAGGTGAGGAAACTACAAATCAGGCCTTGCAGGGCCCACAAAACAAGGCACAAGGCCAGCATCAGGGACACCATGATAATCATGCTATTATCTGCACTTAGTCACTGGGTATTGTTTGCCATCCCTGCCTTACATCTCCCTGTAATTTACAGAAGCCTGTCCCCTTTTGTTATATGTGTACAGAGAATGTATTCACAGGTCTCTGAGGCAGCTCATTAATGCCACTAACTGCTTCACAAAAAATCCATGCCTACTTTCAGTAGGAAAAAAGTCTAGCTACAAGTCAGGGCTGGCATTGCCGAATGAACTGAGATCTGCTGTCAGCTTTGCCAAACTTTTGCTGTTAAATAGTGGAAAAACCAGGTAGGTTAGTGGTTTATATTTTAATTTTAAATTATATTGATAGCTATTATTTTCCATTGTGGTTGTCTGAAGTCAGATGCATCTGAAAATGACTGGTGTGTGTAGATCCCTTTGGCTTGATAGTTGGTGTCCATCAATCCTGTGAATCTAGGTGGTCTTACGCTTTTCAGTGTAGACATCAGAAGTTTCTTCAGATCACATCTTTTCTTTCTAGTTTGGGATTTCCCCATGACTAATACGAAAGGGGTGATATTCTTCTGTTACAAAGGATGCAGTGCAAGTTCAATATCACCAAATAGGTTAAGAACATAAAATTGAACCAAAACTGCTGGAGAATTATGCAAGGGGAGAATTCGTTTAATGACATGACTCTATTAATGGGAGGCTTTTAGCTGTCAAGTCATAAAGAGCAAATTATAGTCTTGTTTCCTCTATAATTGATAGAGAACAAATTTCCTTGCTTTATGATCTCTGGTTTATGAGTAATTGTTTTATTTCTGCATAACAAGTCAGTTACTATGGGATTATTGTCTTCTGTGGTGTGGATTGCAGCCACAGTCTAAAAGTTTCCTTTTAAAGGAAACTATAATGTCCTAATCTATTTTTTTGGCATTATATCATTTATAGACAAAATGAACAGGATCAAACTACAGTTGAAGAATCATGGCATTTTTAGCTAAGGAAATGTTCCTGATGAAAACACAGATTTTATTAGTGATACTACAATTAAATAAGCCATTATCAACTTCCTACAGATCTCCTAAGAGCAGCTCTCTTTAATTCTGGAGCCCAAATTACGGAAGCAATCTTCATAAAGGCCACTTCCCCAGCTATAGCGCCTGCTGTGATATGATTCATGCCTTTTGTCTTCTACTTGGAATTTGGGGATGTTTATGAAGGACTGTTATAAATACTGCATCTAATTCCTCTTTTCACAAGATGCTTTATTCACAAGAAAAAAAAAAAAAGAAAGAAAATCGCATCACATATGTACGTCATGTCATTTCCATCCCCATTGCCATCTGGCAGTATTCTTGTTGCCTCCTTCATATACATATTGAAAGGATGTGAGGCCAGTGCCAGGCAGACTCTCTGAAACACACATTTCAGTACTACAGCTGGGAATTTAATGGGGCACAAGCACTTTTGAGACAATGAGTTTGTGTAAATGGGCATTTGAAGGCTGGAGCTGGAGACTTACATGTTTGGGAGCAGAAGTAATGCATAAGAATCCCACTTTCCATGCTGTGTAGCACTAGTGATCTAACACAAAAGTTATGAAAGTGAACAGATTAAATATTACAGCTCTTCTTATACTCTTCAGGCTTTCATTTTCCATAGTGAAGCAGTGGTATCATAGGTACCTGGAAAGTACCTGGCTGTTGATTTACCCTGAAGTGTTGTCTAAAAATACATTTCAGTTCTTTTTGTCATGGCAACTTCTTTGAGACAGGAACTTCTGTGTATTAGTACTAATTGCAGCAGGATCCTTTTTCAAAGAAAAGAGATTTTCAAGGCTAAAAAATGATCTGCAGGATGATCAGACCCACTGCACTCATCTTTCCTGCTTAAGGTGAAGGGTGATGATGATGGTTGCATTCATATTCAAGCACTCTATTTATGTGAACCATTATGCTGATAAGAGACAAAATTATTGGTTATGAAATTCAGATGGGCTTCCAAATACAAAGCAACTGAGTTCATGTGACAGGGGAAAGGGAGGAATTTAGGAGTCAGGGATTTTTTGGCTGTGCAAAATACTTACCTGAAAAGCTAAAGAAGTAATTTGGCCATAGATTCAGAGAGTTGATCCTTTTATAAAGTATACCAAGTTATAGGTTACACTGCTATCATCATTCCTCTCTGTCCATCTTAGAATAAATGCCACCCTGACTTCTAGCAGCTGTGACAGGACTGGACATGCAAAAATAATTGTCAGCAGACACATCCAGTCCTTCATGGTCTGCATTTGCTGCCTGAGCTTCTGCCTCCCTTGCTGGGCCTGGGGCTGTGTAGCATTGACTTGGAAAGGCAGTTCAGCCGGACCAGACAGCTCTGCCCAATGGCTCTGAGGAGTTCACATGAGGGACCAGAACCTGGAAGGAGGTGTTTAGGAGACCCAATAACTGCCTCAGCATCAAGCAGAGCCCAGCTCAGAATCCCTGTGGCATGCTCACTGTCTGGAAGTGCAGTGCTTGCCTGCTCCGAGGACTGAAGCTTGTTTAAGCAAGAAAGTTGAAACAGTGTCTCCAGAGCCTGCAGGCAAATGAGCCTCAGCAAACAGTGATATGAATGGAGCAGAAAAATGAAGCAGTTTGTGGTGTTCTGGATTTTGTTTTGTGGTGGTTATTTTATTCTCCAGCTGAATAAGGTGGATTATTACACATCTTATTTCATGGTCTGTCATTAAATCATTAAAGTAATTTGAATTTGGGAAGAGTGGTTTTTAATCAGATGGGTACAAATTAACAAAACTACAATAAACAAAACAAAAACTCAAGAGTAATTGATATTTAATGAGTCAAAGGCTCAATTCTCATCTCAGCAGCTTTATTCTCTGCCCTGAAATCCCAAAGAAGAACACAAAGCCCAGTGGCAGTTCTGGGGTCCCTCTATCTGATATCCTATCTTGTAGTATCTATCCTGGATACACAGGACAGATACTACAAGAGAAGCAAAGGCTTCCAGGAAAACAAAATGTAGCTAATGTGTCACAGTGGGTTGCATGACCTTAGCATCCTTAAAGCAGCACTTGTGATTATGAACTATGAACTAAAAATAAATGGGATTATTTGAACTTCAGGAAGTACTTCTGGAGATCTCACCACATTCAGCTTCTTTGGGTGTGGGCTCCCCAGATGAACAATACCAGATTTTGAATGCTGCTCTGACAGTGGCTGTGTGGCATCTCAGGACAGGGGCTGCTACCATGGGGAGTGAAACCCTGCCTGACAACACCTGGCATTTGCCACTGATCATGAAGGGAGTGCTGAGGACTGATTTACAGTGGAGTCCTGTTTCTAGAGGGCTGGAATTAAGCTGATTGTTTGTGCAACTATTAAACAAATTTTCTGTTCATCAGCACTGATGTGATCAGGAATAGTAAGATCTTTCTAATCCATTCAGTTTTCATCCCTGAACCTTCCTGGCAGTAATAGTTCCCCATGAACTGGATAACATAATTCTTATGCAAACCCAACTCCTGACCTCTGTTTATGCTGCAGGAGTTAACGCAGCTTGAAGCACTCATTCCCCTTTCCAAAATGACTTTGAAGCACTAAGGCATATAGTTTCAAATAGGATAGGAAAGCTGAAAGCTCCCACTGGTAAAATAAAGAGCCAAACACAGGCTCCTCCTCTGAATTGCTTTTAAGAGCTGTGCTTTCCCTGGTTTCTGAAGAGAAAAGAGTGGCTTTAAATGCAGCTGATGCAACACTGCCTCCCGCTGCTGCATCCTGTTCCTCTGATGCCTCAGCCACGCTTCTGCCAGCTCAAGCCCGCTGCTGCTTCAGGGGGAAGGCAGTGGGGCATGATAGATAAATGCTGGGACCTTTCTCATTTTGTTTACCATGCTATTGATTCTACATGCCCACATGTATATATTTAGGTCCTTGTGCTGGGCATAACTTGAAACACTACTGGCAGTCTTCAGAACAGGAACTGAAACTGCCATCTCCCTTTGTGGAGAGGGACTTACAATGAAGATATTCCAATTAAAAATCTCCAAATGACAGTACAAGCCAGTGTTTCTCCTTTTTTTTTTTTTCCTGTCTAATCAAAGGACCTTTCCATGTCCTAGGAAAACACATGCACAGAGCTGCCTCCACACTGTTGCCAACAATTTTCACAAATAAATAATAATCTTCTAGGTCACATATTGCATATTTGTTTTTCACCTCAAATAGCCTTAAATTCACTTTAAATATAAGTAAGTATTTAATATACTTCCATGCAAAAGAATATATACATAAATTTAAAAATGTATCTTTGTCACCATCCCACCAAAGCCTGAGGCTGAGAGCAAAGCAGAGACTGAGAGGAAGCACTTTCCTGTACCAGCTGATTGCTGGAAAGGCTGTCCTTCTCCTGTAGCAGCTCACTAGGGGATACTTGTTTTTCTGAATTGGCCCTATGGCAAGCTGCCTAATTCTGTACTGTGGCAAGTACAGTTGTGTTGCCACTTGCTTCTACGTCCCAGGACAGCCTTGTCCTCCCCCACAGATCTTTCCAGAAATGAAAAAAGCACTGAAGGTACTTTTGACTCCAGTATTAGCCAGAGCTCATCTAGACAGAGATTCTGTTCTCCATTGTGGGTTTCAAGTAATGAGCTGGGCAATACCTCACTCTGACATTTCACAACTTCCTTCTTACCTACCTAGGCTGCAACAATCAAATCCCAAAATGTCCTGCCAGGTGTCTTGAATTCTCATGATTGTTGATGTCTAAGGAGATTCTTGCTTTAAGATTGCTGATTCAAGACTATTAATGTAAGACTACGTTTCAGACACTGTGTTACCCCGTGGGTCAATCTCCTGCACCATCGTGCTCTCCAGATATGCTGCATCAGGGGACACACTCCTGCTCTGCTCTCACAAACCCACCCAGCCCGTGGGCAGCTGGTAGCAGAACAGCCCTTACAAAACCTGACCCTGGATTCCCCATTTGTTAGTCACTCAAGCAGGCCTAACTTGTAAGATAAAGATTTTTTTTTAAGAAATAACCACCCAGAGTTACTTCAACTGTTTCCTACCCCTTCTATGACAAAAGTCAGTGTTTTCTGGTCAAGCAGCTGTGTATCAGCTGACAGCTTTTTCTAGCTGAAAATGGTATTGCTTTTACACACTTTGGGTTGGAGTCTGATATATCAGTCCTGGAAGACCATAAAATTTGAGCATATGCCCCTTGACAACGTCTAGTTTTCTTTTGATTTCATAGGTGGGTTTCCAGTGACATGTGAGATGTAATCCCTTGTGTCTGGTCTTTCTTTGATGAGGCTGCCTGTTCTTTTGATCCAGTGGGATGCTATTCCTGGCAGTCAACAATGTAACACTCATTAATCAGTGTTGAAACTGTCCAGTGTCGTCTCAGAAAGGAGGTTCAAAAGACAAACAGTTGGGAAAATTAAATTTGTGAGTTGTAGCGGGCTTTTTCAGCCTCCACATAACTCATCTATGGAATTTCTGCTTTTTTCTGCCTTCACTCCTCCTGCCATAAGGGACAGCATATGAAACGTGCAGCTGGCGTATATTTTTTACTGAGCTTGAGAGTGCAGAGCACCACTAACTCAGAGCTTGCTTTTGGGGCCGAGGTAGGCTCAGGATGCTGAAAAGGCTCCCTGGCATCTTGCAGTTGTAGGCTCGTGATTCACCCTCGGGCTGCGTGCAGGGGCTGGGAGCGGGCAGAGGAAATCCTTCCTGCGCGGCGCCGGTACGTGCGGAGCGGCGCGCCCGCCTGCGGACGCGGCCCGCCGGCATCCCCGCCGAGCCGCGGGGCCCGGGCAGCCCGCTGCTGCTGCTTCTTATCTGCGAGAAGGACGGACACCCCCCGTGCCCGCGGGAGAGCCTTGCGCTTCCTCCAGGCGCGCCGGGGCTGGAGCCCTGAGCGCGTCCGTGCTCCGCAGCACGGCTCCGGCTCGGCCGCAGAGCCCCTCGCGTCTCCGCTGCGCCTGTCGGCAGCGCATTCAGCCACAGGGAGAGCTTATTCCTGGATGCCAAATAATCCTGCCTGGTAGTATCGATCTAGGTGAGCAGCCTGTGGAATATCTCCCCACCTGCAGCAGCATGAATCCCTCCTACTCCATTGCAAAGAAGTTGTCGCCGTTTTGCAGCAGAATTGCTGTGTCCCGGGATGTAAGGGGGGTTCAGCAAATCCTCGGGCTGCCACGGGGTTTGTAAAAGTGCTTGCAGTAAGAAGGAGCAGATGCGTAACAACCGAAGCTACAGATTTTACATTCGTGCTTTTCCCCATTCCAAAAATGGAAAAGCCTGTTCGAGAATCCTGAGTGGCTGACTGTGTTTCATAAGGTGAAATTAAAAAAATAAAACAGCAAGTGGTTGTTCAGAAAGAGCGTGTATAGAAAATGTAAATTGGATCATAAAGACCTGAAAGGGGAATGAACATCAGCTACCTCTGGTGTGCCAGATGCTGGAGGCCCTTCCAGGCCCTGCCCATGGAACAGCGTGCTGCTAAATGAGAAAGCCCATCATCTTTTAACAGCAAAAGGCAAACTCAATTCCATAGCAACCACGTTATGTCTGGTATGCTGGAAAGGCAGAATTCATTATGGGAAAAGAAAGCTGTGCCTGGCTTGGAAACCTGAAACTGCCTCTCTGAGTATGGGAGATTAGAACAGATGCCATTAGAGTAAAGATACAGGATCCTGTGTTACAGAATTGGAAGGAGGTGATTTGTGAAGGTTTTCTTCTCTAGGGTGGGGAGTAAACAAGAAGGAATTATTTTCATCATCCTCTGATTTTCATTAGTTTCATTTGACTTCTGATTGTCATTTGTTTAAATTTTACTAGTATTTATTGTACATCTCTGCTGCATTGTGACATGACAGACAGACAGCTGAATAGTGTTGTACTTAGTAATCTTCAATTATAGTTGTTATTTTAGTACAGTTCACAGTCATTCCCTGCAATACAGAAGTGGAAAGTTCAACTGCCTCTCAAAAGAGCTGGATTGGGACTGGAAATGTTCAGAGCATGATGAGAAAAGTGGCCAAAGGAATGGGGCTTCTTCCCTACAAGAAATAAACAGTACAGTTCTTCTAGCTGGAAAAGAGGTGACAGTGCAGGGATGAAGGCAGTCGCTAAGTGCTGGGGCAATAGGGAACAGGAGAGGGTTTTCACCACTCCTTCCAGTGCAAGCATGAGAGAAGTCAGTGGGTAAGACATTTCAGGGCAAAACCCAAGGTGATTCTTCAAAAGTCTATGGGCTCCATGAACTCCTTGCCACAGGAACTGGAGGGTGATAAAGGTCTTCATGCGTTTAATTCTCATCTGAGAAATCAGTCAAGGGCTGGTAAACACAAACACAGCTCTTATGGTCTAGGCAGTCGCTGCCCTGCAGGTTGTGACTGGTTGGCAGGATGTTCTGGGCAGTATCTCTACAGGCATTTCCTTGCTTAAACATTTCTCTAGGTATCTACTTCTGGTCATTGTCAGAAGAGCTAACTGATATTTGATCCAACCTGATATAGTTTTCATATTCTCAGAGATTTGGCATGCAGGCAGTGACTATTTTTTAAAAAAGGTCAGAAATCTCCAGTGGATGCCTCTGTCCTGCCATATTTCCTATCTGTCGTTCCTCTTACAGATCTGTTGAGCTTCCCCTCTGTGCATGTATCTGTCTCACCTCGACCCTAATCTCACACAAACTCCACCCTCCATGAAGGAAAACCCAGGTGCAGAGTGGGACTGAACCCCTCCAAAGTACTGCCCCTTGGATGCCAGGGTACCACACAGCTGTAGGGCATATTGTGCTAGATTTTGGACCCTTAGGGTTTGGTCCAGTGTTTGTACTATTGCCATCAAGAGAAAGATTTCTTTCTCATAAATTTCTTTTCAAGGTCACACCAGAATTTCCAATTGTTTAGTTCTCCAGCTTAGAGTCTGACCCATATCCCTGACCTGAACTTACATTTAAAATGTGTGTAGCCAGCTCACATGTTTTCCTGTAGTCAGTTACTTCTTGGCTAGCACATAGAAATTCTACTGGGATATTGACAACTGTAGTTGGTTTACTTGTTATGTGTCTTTTCATCTGCATATCATCTCTATTTGGGGAAAAGAGGGTTTTGTACAAAATGTTGTATCCTTGGCTGTAGTAGGCTGGAACCTGACTCTGCTCACGTTGGCCCGGGGAGCTGTGGGCTTGGGTTACGCATTTGTAAGGAGCCTGTGAAGCTTTTCCCTGTTTTTGTGGCTGTGTTGCCCTCTGCTGACTGGTAACGGTTCGGAAGATGCCGAAAGTCCCCATAGAGCAGCTCAGGCGCTTGCAGGCATTCTGCAGCTTATACCAGAAAATATTTTTGATCTGGGATGTCAACCATGTGTAGCCATAGTTGGGAATTCCCCAGTAATTAAAAAAATGGAATATCCCCTTCCATCCATGTTTTCAGTTTAGCTGATATTTTATTAAATCTTTGATTTTAATTAACAATTTAATTTGATTTTTTAAAGTAAAAATTAAATTGACAAAGCTTTGAAACGCACTATCTCCTGTGAACAGTGTCTAATGTGTCGTATCAGCTGGTTTAAGAAAATCACAACATGATACACTGTATGGAGGGAAGATAAAATTTGACAGTAGCTTACACAAGAACTAGTTTTCAAGGACAGGAAAAGGAGATGGCAATTATTTGAAAATAGATGCAAGTCTGTGCACAGAGAGAAATACATCATGAAACGTAAAGCTAGAGATGATTACGTACTCAGGGCATGAACCACTCCAGATTAATTTTCAGAATTGAAAGAAAACTCTATTACATAAAATGTGCTTTCCTACAATCCCTAAAGAAGCTGTTGCCCTGGACTCTGATCCTTTCCCAGGAGGAAACTGAGGAGCAGCATTTATTGAAATGTTAAAGGAGAGATTTGTGTCAGGTGGAGAAAGAGTAGCCTGCCCTTTGACATGGTGGGTTCCTATCTCAAACACAGCCTCTCACATAAAAATTACTCTGAATAGCTCCATTAAGATTTCAGCAAACTCCTGTTGATAATGCATACCTTGTATTTGTTGTCAGCTTTGAGACTTAGGATTGAAAAAGCAGAGTCTGAGCTGGAGGCAGTATTTACTTTATTTACAAGAGCTGAATGCAGAGAGCAAAGGGAGATTGAGTGATGCTTGTGGACAATGTAACAATACCCCAGGCACAGATGCCCTAGATCTGACTTGCAACTCCATCTTGGGTTATAGTTCTTTTTAAATCATCCAGGCTCAAGGCAGGCTGAGCTGAGTATGTAAGATCAGTTTAGGCAGAGAGCTAATGTCTTGGACACATTAAAAATACCCCAGATCCCTCAGAAACAATTATTAGGTCAGAGAGAATTATTCATACTTTCAATTTAATAGGTCTGTGCAGGGAAGTATTGCATTTGCAGATTTAGGAAACGTTTTTTGCATTTTTATTTTGTTACAGATAGTTTCTTGCTAATAAGCACAGTCTTTTGAAAACTAAAAGCAAGTGCAGCTGCACAGCCATTTAATACCAGAATTGCCCCTTTTTAGGAATGCTGTAAAATTCTACCCTAACAGTATTATCTTTTCATGCATGGCTCTGTATTTTTATGTGTAATTTTATATGTGATCTTGAAATATAGAAGCAGATCTAAATGTAGATCTGTACAGTTGCATGCAATCATACCCTGACAGGCAGCAGCCCATCAATGCAGGCCCTGCCCCTACTTCAGAATCAGCAGTGCTGCAGATTTTTAAAGCATGAGTTCTTTTTCTGTGAGCATTCAAGACATGTGGGTGAGCCCATGTTTGATAATAGGCCCAAGCCTGAAGAAAGTCAAACTTGGTTCAGTTCTACCAGCTCTTAATAAAGGAAGGAGAGAAAGTTCCAGAGAATCTTTTACCTGTGATGATAGAGGAAGAGGTGCACTTTCATAAACATGAACTGATTTCATTGTCAGTTTAATTAAGGAAACTCATTTAAATATGACTCAAAGATTCATACTCTCCAGATGAATATTGACACTTGTGGAAGATTTACTTCTTATTTGAAATGTGGTTATCACTAATTGCCTGCATATATTGGGATGACTTCTGATTATGCCGATAATGTCAAAAGTGTTTTTGGGAAGAGACTTTCAGCTGTCACTCATTAAGGACAAAGCAGATGTCACTGTAATTAGGAGCTATACATACTGCTCATTTCTAAGAGCACCTAGATGAGCATGCTTCTGATCAAGTTTGTTTATTTACTTCAAATCTGATTTCTAGCTGGAGACCACTTATGGGATAAAGACCAGTGCCAGGTGTCCTCTCATCTCCTGGCCTGAGATTCCTTTTATTAGTGCTAATGCTCTCCTTACTGGAAATGAACAGTATTTCTCCCAGAGAATTGTTAATCCTTAGGAAGGAATAGCTAAAGAATATATACACACTTTTTTTACTGGCATATGCGCTGTGGTCTCTAACTGAATGAAGCAAGTAAATTTGCATCAAATTAATACTGGATTTATTTTACCTCATCCTAATTTGATATGGAAAGAGAAATCTTAGATATCTCAAGTACTCACCTGTGTCATGAAGGCAGCAGCCAAGTACCCCATGTGCCCTCCCCCAAAACCACAGGTAGGTGAGCTGACTTGCACTATTAAGTATCAGAGAAGCCACAGAGTATCTCAGCAGCCTGGCTGATCCCCATACAGCCCATGGGGGTCTTGCTCTTACAGCTGCCCCAATTGCTGCTACCTCACCTTATCACAGGGAGCTCAAGCAGGTGACGCCAAGCCTGGGGAGAACAGGCTCCAGCAGCTCCAGAGCTTGTGCTGTTCAATAAAAGCCTTGCCAGAGTTCCCCAGAGATAAAAGGAGGGGGCTCTCCCTATGCAGGCTCTGAGGTGTCCAGCTGAATGGCAGTCACAGCTTTGACTCCCTCTGAGGGAAGACACTGCCAGTGTGGGGAGCACTCTTCTGTCCCCAGCTGTGACAATGAGCTCCAAGTGAGGGTGACAGGGAGGCAGAGGATATCAGGGCAAACAAGGAAGTGTTTGGACTGCAGCAGTACAGTTTTAATCCCAGTTTTTCCCAGATGATTGAGAAAGATTTGCATCAGTCTCATTTGCAGGATGTAATTCACTGTTTGGCACAGTAATCCTTTTTCCTTAAACACAAACCCTGGAAATGGTGAAGCTGACATTTCCTACAGAATTTTTACAAAATTCATAGAGAGACAGTAATCCATTCATTCTTAGGGGCTTATGGCTGAGTTTGGTTAAATACAATACCCAAGGACAATAGGTCAAGTGCCTGAAATGAAAACATGTCCATCTCTGTGGTTAGTGCAGAAAACTGTTGTGAAACAAGTATGTGCTGCGGGGGAAAGAAAGAAAAGAAATGAGAGTGGGAGAAAATCCCATTTCATCCTCCAACCCTGTCTGTAGGACTCAATTATAAATGTGTTCCTCACAGAAGAGCAGATATAATTTTAATATTTTTTTTTCTTTCAATTGCTTCAGAGTCCATGTAATCTCATTATGAAGCAAAGCCAAGCTCAAAGGGCAGTGTCCAAATGGAAATGTCCTTGGTGAAGGAGGCTGACAGGTGCCTGCCCTGGAGGAGCCTGTATAACTGATGCCTGCAGGAAGCCCTGGAGCAGCTTTCTCCCTCTGCCCTTAGGGAAGGCAGAAGAGGGTCCTTATTTCTTGACCATGTCTCTTTTCTGTTACCTACAAATCCAATGGAGGCTAATGATGCCTGGGGCTGTGATAAACCCTGACAAACCATCAGCCCTGCACAAGCAGATGTCATGTGGGCACAGCTAGCCTCCTCTTCCTCCACTCCCCCCTTCCTTAAACTGCAGTCCCCATTGGCAAGGACTTACCTTCATCAAGAACCTCCCAAACTCTGTGATGTCTCTGCAGCTGAACTCAGGCTCTGCAGGTGAACTCAGGCTGAGGGAAGTGAAATGCTGTCCCAGCAAAAAGCAAGGGGGAAAATACTTCAAACTCTCCCCAAACCCCACAGGGCAGCTGGCTGTTGGTCTCAGTTGTTGAACCTTGGGTTTTAAAGTATGAGAGTCAAAAGTTTGACTGTTTAACTGGGGTGTTACTATGATGGTGCCATAAAGCCAGAAAAAATTGACAGATTAGAAGAGAATGGCACACAAGAGGGCACAGGTTTTAATATAAGTGCTGTATAAATAATGGTCCATTTTTTAAGCTTTTCATTTGTCTGCAGTATGTAGAAATCTCTATCAGGGCTGACCTCTGTTCTCACTGCTCCTTCTCTCTGTGGCTGCTGGACTGAGCTGCCCTCAGGAGAGAATCTACAGCCAGTGTCACTGCTGCTTATGGGCCTGCTACAGCGCTTGCTGAAGAATTCACTTTCCTTGGAGCTTGTCAGAGTCACTGTCATAATTTTTCATTCTTCCACTTCATTTGCAATATCGTTTTCTGGAGGAGCATCCCTGCCATTTCAGGCTGCTGATAAGCCCCACTGTCAGTCATAGCTCCACAAAGCTCATTATTCTGCATCTACATGAGTGTCAGTTCCCTTTGCTTTCCTGGCTGTGACTGTATTGCTATTGTTTTCCTCCTGGTCCTCATTTGTGGCTGTTTTCCTCCCTCACATATTTATATGCAGTGAGTTTTTCCCTGAAAATTACCTGGTGCTGCTTTTCCAGCAGTTGAATGACACAGGTAACAGCAGCTGTACTGTAAACTAGCTCCTATTTTCTTTAGAGCTATTAGCTAAATGTACTCTGAGGAAAACTAGCTGATACCATGATAAAGAAGAGCCATTTTTTCAATTTATTCTTGATTTTGACAGTTCCCAGTTTCCCCAGGAGGAGATACAGAGAAAAGCATGTAGATTTACCATTGCTCCAGCAATGTTGGCTTGGTTCAGCCAGGGCTTGGGCACGTTCTTTGTTCCCCGGTCACTGTTTACAGTGCATCTTAAGCTGTGAGTTTTCAAAAGAAGTAATCCAAAAATAAACTAATGTTCTGTTAAAAAAGTGCTCTGTTCTTCTTCTCTGTCTGATTTATCACAAGTCCAAACAGTGATAGTTGGTGAGAACAGGGTGCAGTTTCTTACTGCTGATTTGCAAAGCCATAGTATTAATCAGACTAGCAGGCAGCTGAGGAGGATATCTTCGGGTATGATTTTGCCACAACATCCTCTGACAATTGAATTGCTAGCAACCTCTAAAATAGGAGGGTCTGACAGTTCTGGCAAGGTCCATAACCCTCTGTAAAAACACCTGACTGCAATGTTGTCTTGTATCCAACCTGCCTAAGTCCTCTGAACAGGCTTGGCTTCCCACAGTATAGACACCTTCAAACATACAGCTCCAATTTGGAGTGCATTTGGGGTTTTTTTTTGGTTTTTGGGTTTTCCTGTTCTCCATACAGTAACACTCAGAGAACTGAAATCACAGGCCTTGAGAGAGCTGTGAAGCACCTTCAGCCTTTACTTTGGCTAGTCAGAAGAAATACACAGCCACACTCTCCACTGAGAATATGTTCATGAGAAGCATGAGCACTGCCATGCAATGGATAGGGAAAGAGTTTTTCTTACCAGAATTAATGAGCAAGTAAGTGTAGGAAATTATCTTGGCTGCTTTGTTTAGAGAGAGAGCGCTCAAGCATTATCCTCCATTTCTGCCCTTCACGCTGCATTGACTTGACTGATCTTGATTCATGTGAGGAAGATGATGCTGAATGTGCCTCAGAAAGAGGCATAAAAAGCACTCACAGTAAAAGATGCTTGGTGTTCATTCTCATGGATAAAGCAGCCAGGAGAGTGGATTGCTTGTGTCCTCCTCAGGTAGATGATCTGGATAATCCTGCTCCTGCATCTTCATCCTCCACATAACATTTCTCTGTTCTTGTGTATGTAAGGTATATTTCTTAAGTCCCTGACACATCCTTCTCTCTTTCATTAATTCTGAGGGAAAAACTGGTTCATTATCCAGCGAAATCAGTCACTTTACCAGCCAAGCTGAACACTTGATGTAAAATTTTTGAGACGATTCTTGCTGTTGCTTTTTAATAGTCACATCTTCCTCCTCCTCTCCCTCCTCCTCAGATGAATCAGGAGTCAATCAAGGTAAAGGATGGAGAACACAGTAATGAAGATGGTTGGTAGAGTAGGGGCTTGAATGATCACTATGGATCTCTAAAGTGATGGATACAGATGTGATGGAAGTTACACGGACAAACGAGTGCTCCTGGGCTGCCAGAGGGGAGCTGGGTACATGAATATCAATAACTTCTCTTTAATATGCTGCTAAACTTAGGTGCAGGTCTTTATTCCCACCCATGCTTTCTGGATGTATTTCTGCTTCCTGCACAGGTAGTTCCCTGTTCCTCTGCTGATCGTACAGGATGAGTCCATGACAGGTCCTTTTTTTCTGCCCTTTGTGTGCTCTTGGGTGGCTGAAGGGGCAGTGTGGCTGCTGTGCAATCTTACCATTGGTCAGGACTATTGCACCCCACAGCCTCCAGCCCATTCTGCTGCCTGTTTGTGCAAGTTCAGCCACCTATTGTATTGCACAAGGACAGTTTTGCTAAAACAGTTTTCTGGAAATTTAAAAAATTGCACCTCAGTTCCTTAAGCCAGCCTGTAGTGTAAGGGCAGAGTTTTAAGTCTCAGTCTGTGATTTCACAACAGAGACTCCCACTGGCCATCCTTCCCTCTACCTGCTCCTTCCTATGGCTTTCCTTGGGCAGCCCTCCAGTGATGTACACAGGAAGGAACAGGGGTCCAGACTCCTTTGAGTAGGGAAGGTTTTTTGGGTGACCAGCTGCATTTTAATGAGCAGAGCTGCATGATACACTGAGCCAATCTAACCAGCTCTGACAAAAGCTGGAAATCCTTCTCTTTCCTCCATGTTCTCCTTTCCCCCTACCCTTTCCTGCTCTCTCCACTCCACCTCATGTACCAATGCTGATGCTCACTGAACTCCTTTGTGAGGCAGATCAGTTTTCATAATTTTTCCCTCATTTTCTGCCAGTCATTCATCAACCTGGCAGAAAATGAGCCACCCTAAACCAGCCTGGCTGTGTTGCCAAATCAGCTCTCAGCCCACCCAGCTGCTGACTCCAAGGGTCTTGCCTCCTGCCCTCCATCCCCAGAGGTGTGCTGCAGCCCTGCTGCTGCTGCAGTTCAATGTACAAACTCAGGAGAAGACCTTTGTTGTCCTGTTAGTTTTTTGCAAGGCTGGGGTGGCTCGGATCAGCTTCAGCAAGTGCTGGGGCCACTATGAGGAGAGCAGGAATGCAGCCCTGCTGTGTGATGACAGCTGGAGTGGTTTGAGCTGGGTTAGTGAAATGAATTGGCTCTGGTGTGGGCTCAGCAACCGCAGGGCTGAGGAAATGAGGGAGCAGGCTGGGACTGAGGTGTGGGGAAAGGACTAAAGAATCAGACCTCCCCACCCACGGTCAGTAAGGCACAACTTGGGTGCAGTCTAACCTGATGGCAGCAGCCCAATGTGTGTAAGCAGCCACCAAATCCTACTCCAGGCTTAACATCAGAGCTCCTTGTTTTCCTCTTCTGTACTCTGACAGTCTCTAAATCCCACCTCTTGGCAGAGAAATTGGAGGGAGGTGGCTCTTCTGCATTGTGACCATCCTGTTGTCTTGAGTGCTGCTATTTGAATGGGATCTGTTTGGATCTAGAGACTCTTGATTTTTGTAGGTCAGAGGGCAGTAGATGAAGGCAATCTGCAAATAGACTGCTGACTGTGTGTGTGCAGTTACCTGTAGGTAGATGGATGCATATTTATGCATGCAACTGCATAAATCCATGGAAATCCATAGTCTACAGAGAGTCACACTGCTCAGGCTGCCTCAATAGCTGAGTTTCTCTCAGCTGTAATGTTTCTTCAGTACAAATTGGGGGGAAAAATAAAAAGGACTGTATAAATATTACTTAAATTGTGCGGTCTTTTCTCATGATGATTAGAAATTATGCACGTGGAAAGTCCCCTTGGTCCATGTAAATGTGCTCAATTACATTTATTCAGCTAGCAAGCTGATGTGCTATGCAAGGTGCCATTTTTATCTGACCGCAATTACTCTTCTTCATGGTTGGGATTCCTCAGGTCTCATGGGACAGATATCTTCCATGGTGTCATTCACAAGAGCTCACATCAAACTGCTTTATCATCTGTCTGCAGTGTTTCACTGCTGTTATCAAGCAGTAACACAGCTCAGAGAAGCAACTATTGTGATCCCAGAAGATTTTGAATTTATGGCTTAAAATAATCCAGCCATTTGAAGAATATTTGAAGTCATCTTAACCAATTGGTTGTACTCTACTCAAAAATGAGCAGGTTATTGCTGTTAGCATGCCTAATGCAATATTTTTGCAGGATTTTCAGTCACTAGTGACTTGAGTATAGAAGACAGTCCTCATAATTTAAATGAAGGGGAAATCAGCTTCATAGATTAACTTGATATTTTCCTGGGCAAGACTGTTTGCTTTACATGATAGGTTTGCCCTGACTGCAGCCATTTATTTCTTATTAAATTAGCCAGACAGCATTCACAGATGAGAGAATGAGTTGGTTTAGGTGTAATTTATATAGAGCTCCCTTACATCTTCACAGTACATGTTTCTTTGGGAGGCTGTGTCAAGCCAGTCTGATGAGAAGAGCAGCAGTCATAGACAGAGCCAGCTTCTCAGTGTTTACTGGGACACAAGAGTTGTCCCACTTTAACTACACTGATAACAGTTTAAGTGATCCAGTCACCACTTGTGTTAATGGAAAAGTGTCTGTGTTGTTACAGCTATTCAAGACAAGAAGATACCTAAGTTAGTATCAGATAGCCTCATACTGGGACAAATATGTCAGCATATGTAACTTCAGTTACACTGAGTTTTACCCAGTGTAACTGAAGTTTAAGGTGGCATTTAAATAAAAATAGCTGCTATTACTACAGTAATTACCTAAATTAAAAAACAGAAACAAAAATAAAACCAAAACCCAAATCCTAAAACAAATTAAAAACAACAACAAAAATGCCCACAACCCAAAAAAATATATAAAAATCACACTTTCAATTGCAATTTTGCTCATAAACTGTGTGCAGGTCAGACCTGGAAGGCTAAGGAAAAGTTCCCCTAGGAGACAGCAGTTTAGGCATCTTACCTAGTCAGAGCTGGGTACCAGGGAGCTGCCTATCTGTGCCCCCAGGCTGCAGCTCCAGTCCCTTCTCCTGTGCCCTCAGCAGTGCTTGCAGCCCAGGGGTTTCCCTTAGATCCTCCATCATGCAGACCAAAGCTGCATCCTCCCCGGTACAAAAACCTTTAAAAAAATCTTCTGGAGCTAATAGCCTTTAATATGATATTGCAGCTTTTGCAGCTTTATCTGAGCATAAGAGGAGAGGCTATTTTTTCCTCTGACTTTCATCATTCCCAGATAATCTGTAAAGCTGAACACTGATTGTGTCTCTTGCCTATTTCTGGAGAGAAATGAGCCTTGTGCAGCTTTCTGGCATCCCTAGCTTTTTATTTATCAGTAAGTGCTGCCACGGGCACAGACTGGCTATATCCATGCTGCACAGTGCTTGATCCTAGGCTCCCATCTGGTGCCCCTGTGGCCCCAAGACATTGGTATTAATGCAGAGATGTTTCCTCTTTTTTTTTTTTTTTCTTCCAAACCTATGCTGCCTGAGCACATGTAAAGCTGTGCAGCAACCCACAGGAATGGTGTTTTATTGCATGAAACAGGGTATGGATTGTATGACTTGGAGTGAAGTTTATGGCTGAAAAGCCTCCTGTGACAGAGCTGGCAGAGTGTGTAGGGCGAAGGAAATGGGAAGCACTGCAGTGCCAACTCTGCTGCTTGCTGGGGACAATCCCTCCTGTATACCACCCACAGGCTGTGCCCAGGCTACCTGGCATTGGCCTTGCAGCACACTTAAATTAATCAGCACGGATGATCACCAATCCAGCTGGTTCCCTGGATGTCTGTCAGTACAATCAGAGCCAATGAGGTATCCTGGTGCTTGTTTAAACACCAGGGATGTGTTGTTTAAACAGCTTGTATGTGCAGCAAAAGGTGGCTCCAGTGTGCCAAGCATCCATGCTCTTAGCGACAGGGAGGGAATGCCTGGGGCCTTGCCAGGTCAGCCATGGCCAAGGTGTGTGGTTATGCCATTCCCCAGTTCCATCAGGGCCCTGTCCAGTCTGGCGTGCTCCAAGGCAGGCTGACCCTGCCCTGGGCCAGGGCCTCTTCTCTGCCTTCTATTTACAGCTCTGTGTGTGAGGCTATTCTGCCCCCTCTCTGTAGCTGCAGCAGCTTGTTCCTAAACACATCAACAAAGTGGGCTTGGCTTGAAACTGCTCTGCCTACATTCATAAAAGCCATCCACTCTTCAGTTTCTCATCATTTTATTTTACTCTTTGCAGCATAAACAACTATTCTTTTGTTATGGCTTCTGCTTGTTGGAGCTGCATAAGAAATTTTTCTATAGGCTAGAGAACTCTCTTCCAAATGTTAAAGAAAAACAAGTTTATGTGAATTGTCTACAGCAGATAATTTCAGTTCTGCACAGAATCTAAAAATAAAGTGAGGCCTACATTCTACAGCTAAGTAGCTTTTAATTAGGGGTGATAACAGCATGAATTATCTTTTAGAGTGCAATAGTTCCATGATCAGAAGTCAAAGGAAGGGAGCAATGATTATTTGCAAAAATGATTGAGGGAAGAAATTGAAACTGGCATGTATCTGGGTTTTTTTCCCATATAATAGATCTTTTCAGACTGATAAATATTTTGGGTAAATTTGGACTTTCTCTATTATTGGTCCCTGTTTTAATAGAGCTAGTGGGTCCTTTCAAATACTGATGTAAAATAAGGCAGTGAAAACCTGCTAATTCCCTGTCATGAACAGCTTCATGGTAATGACTTTGGACAAGAAAAATGGCACTGCTGTTTCCTAAAAATCAATGGCTGAGGTGCAGGATGGCTTCATTCACTTCTTCAGAATCCCCTTTCCTTATTTTAGCCATAGATAAGCTCAGGGCTTGAACATAAATAATATTCTGAATTTTGAGCTGAGATGCAGCCATGTCTCCTGTCCCGCCTGCTTTGTTGGGAGGCAGGAGGGTTCATGTCCTAAACCACCACAGATAAACTAGCCAGTGCCTGGTTTGTCAGGGCTTGTCCTCCTTCGTGCCTGGCAGAGAGATGCTCTCAGTGACTTTACCAGCTAAGATCCTTTATCTTCATTGTCTTTGTAACTGAAGCGTAGCATTTAGTCCAGCGTGGTGTGGGGGAAGAACACAGCTTTATTCAGCAGGAAGATAAACCTTAAAGGAAGGTCCTTTAAGGATAAAAGACACCCTTATGGTGCCACAGGGATTGTACTTGGCACTTCAGATTGCAGACAGATGCAAGCACAGTGTGTTTGAGCACAGGCAGAAATAAGGAAGTTATTGTGTGCCTGGGAAATAAGGATATATCCTGTGACAGTGGCTGTCCTGCCGTGTGAGCCTGTAACACCAGCCTGACCAGGCAGGCACTGAGAAAGGGAAGCCTTTCCTCAATACTGTACTGAATCCCATCTGCCAAAGGGCCAGGCTGGCACTGGGATGCAGATAATGGACATTTCTTCCCATGTCTCCCTAGACTCCTAGGTTCTCTGTGTCTCACACCTCTGTGTAAGCTCCTAGCTGTTCTCCCGGTGTCTCCAGGCATCGCTGCAGGGGCTCCCCGACAGGAGGATGCTGTGTATCATCTGGCTGGCCTCGCAAACCAGGAATCCCTTCATCACCCCCTCCTGAAGAGATCCTCATGCATTTGCCCAGAGGACTTCATAAAAATTAATTGAGTTGCCCAGCATTAGACACAGATGATAAAACTCCCATCTGATCTCGTGCCTGCTGCCGATTTTAACAGCTGATTGAAACAATGAGAGCTAGTTCACCGGGAATGTAACAATGCCCATAGAGAGAGCTGTAGCACGGGCTGCAGGTGTAGATAAGGCTGTAAATGCACAATAAAGATCCCCTGCCGGTACCACAGAGCTCTCTTTGCTATGGGAGTAAAACCCTCGGGCTGCAGTTTAAGCATAGCAAAAGTGATGGAGATTACCCTTCGAGTTACAAGTTTTGTTGAAAAGCAAATTTGTGTCTCTGCTCGCGTATTTATTCATTTGTTTTTCTATTCTCTTGCTCACTGTAGAGTGAAAGAGAAATGAACTCGGAGCGCCAGAGAACTGGGGGGCAGCCAGGCAAGGAGCAGAAAAGCCATGACACGAGCAAGTCCCGTTTCTGCCTGACGCCATCAGAGGCACTATTACGCAGACGCTGACCCTAAACATTTCCCTTCTTCCCCCACCAAAGCACCCAAAAACCAAACATCCCATTCGGTAACCTACTAACAACCACCTACGTGCTTCCAGGGCGCTAACCTGGAAAAAACAAACAAACAAAAAAAAACAAACAAAAAAAAAAACCAACTCAGCCGGGGGGCGACGGGGGCGCGCCGGCGGCGCGGCGGCGGGCGCGGGCGGAGCGCGGGCGCGGGACGCGGAGGGGCCCGCAGGGGGCGCTGCTGGGCGGCGGCGCCCGCTATAAAAGCCGGGCCCGTGCCCGGCCCGCGCCGTCCGCCCGGCCCGGCAGCGGCGGCGGCAGCGGCGGCAGCGCCCAGGCAGGTGAGCGCCGCGCATCCCGCCGGCTCCATCCCGCCGGCTCCGCTCCCGCCTCGTGGGTGTGCGCCCCTCCCTGCCCCGCATCGCTCCGGGGCCGCGGTTGCTCCATGCTCACCGCCCCCGGGATGCCGGGAACTGGACGTGGGCAAAAGCTCCAGGAGATGGGGATGGCTCCTGCGCGGCGGGGCTGGCGGCTGCTCCTGCACCCCTGGTGCGGGCAGGAGATGGGGGAGCAAGCGCAGCTTGCTTATCAGGATGGATAATATTGATGAAATCTATTCAGACAAAAGTTCAAGGGATGCCAATAACCGGACTGGCTCGAGCGGGCTTCGCTCTCCGTGCGCGGATGGCAATTGCCAGCTGCACGCCAGCAGCGTGCCAGCGGGGCGACAGTGCCGAGGGAAACAGGGTCCCGGGAGGGATGGGGAATCCGGGACACGGCCGAGCCTTCGGCACCGGCCAGCGGAGGGCTCAGGGCAAGTGCCGAGCTTGCTGGCAACCCACGGGCGCGCACGGCTGAACTGCTGCTATTACTCTCAGCCTCCTGCATGGCATATAACAGCATCACAATATTTTTCCGAAAAATGATGGAAGGTAAAGTAGCTACTACGAATAAAAAGCAGCGTTTTCCTAAGGAGGGAAAGCTAAACGTGGGAAGATAGGGCAGCGAATCCAGGTCTTCCTACTCAAGTAAAATGCTTCTGCTTGAAGAGCTGTTCATCTAGATCGGTCGTTTTCAACTCTGTTTAAATGAATACGGGTACCCTTTCCCTCTTTGCTTTATCCCCCTCTCCATCTTTGCCCCTGCTTCTTTCTCCCCGCTCCCCATCGCTGCCTACCGAAGGTAACAGCGCAGAGGAGGCTTGTGTGCTTTCGCACCAGCCGGTACTGGCTCCCTACAAGTACCTCTGTTAGGGAGCAATGATCCCTGATTGCGATAAACATGAAAAGAATACGCCAAACGGGAGCCTTGACATTTATAATTGCATTAAAAACTGCAAAGGTAAAAAATTATGAACATCTCTCTGCGGGTCAAGCGTTAGAAATATTTGCTTATACTAAGGCATCGGTAGCAAAATCATTTGCATGTCAAGTGTTTGCATGCAGGTTAACTTTGCAACGCATGACTGCATTAAGGAGGCACTTGGCAGCCGATGAGCTGGGTGTAATGTGATGCATAAATGCTTTGTTTTGGTTTGTGTGTGATTTCATTCAGGGGTTGCTTTATGCTCCCTACATCCAGTGCAGTGTTTGTGGGTTTTATCGTTTCTCATCCCCAATTTCAAGCAGGGTTGTAGGCTTTTCTGTATCCCATGCTACATAAACCCTTTACTAGGTTTGCCTATTTCCAATGCAATTAAATATACCCAGCTACTTTTCTCCTATTTATGCAATCTGTTGTGGAGAGCAGCGCAGCCTGTGCTGCCGGAGAGCGGTAAGAGAGAGCTTCGTGTGTGCAAATGAGGGTTAACTTCTCATTCCACGGTGTTCAGCCTCGCCTTAATTTCTGGAGAATCAGCTCTATTTTAAGGTACAGAAGGGTGATTCTGTAAGCAATTCTTTCAGTGCTACACTGTGAGTTTGGAAATTGCTACCTGGGAACGGGTGAGGTGCAGGGAGGGGAGGGATGATGGGATGGGACACAGAGAGGAAAATGTTTGTAGGGCTGTGTCCATGTGGTTTATTTGCAGT
Organism: Chloebia gouldiae; assembly: GCA_003676055.1. Taxonomy (NCBI): domain Eukaryota; kingdom Metazoa; phylum Chordata; class Aves; order Passeriformes; family Passeridae; genus Chloebia; species Chloebia gouldiae. Next base: position 4,391,390 of record QUSF01000006.1, read on the forward strand.
ATCTTTTAATATGTACCGTGTTTCTCTGTATATTTGTCACTTTAAGGACAGAGGTGGATATTTGGCTATTGATCTAACAAATGGCAAATGTAGGGTTGGGTCAGATAAATAGTTTTTCATTTCTTTACAGAAAAGCTTTTTCTATGGTAACATTTTCTATCGTGGTATATTTTGTTTTAGTGACAGCAATTGTAACAAGTAAGAAAGCAGCTTTAAACTCCTGGCCTTACTTTCTGGAGCGTGTATTTTTTTATGCAAAATTTATGTTATAGTAAGCAATGCTAGCTATTTAGGAAGATAGGAGAGGAGAGCTAACAGCAGAAGTGCAGCTTCCACATCTGTAAAGCACATTAGAGGCTGTGCAGGCAACCTGGTAACCAGTGAGAACTAGTCCTCTCTCCTAAGTTAGGAGAACAAAGATTTTCAGCTTGCAGTGTTTGTTCTCTGTTTCTTAAGTTCATTCAGGAAGTACCAGAAATCAGTGTAGGACAGAGTTACAGCCAACTCCACTTACATATGCACTCTCTAGAAAGTCACACAATGGCAGAAAAAGTGAAGTAATACAATACAGCAGAGACTCATACACAGTGGTTGGTTTAATATTTGATTGAAGGCTCTGTAGGAGAAAAGATCTAGGCATAATGGATATCTGGGTGAAGATATTTGCTGAAATGCCGGCAGCAAGCAGTGCAAGAGCACCTCTGCTCCTCCTCCTCCCCTGTCTGGATGCTGAGGCTTACTAAAAAGACTATTGAGCCAGCTGATTTAGCAAATGCTTTCCCTTGACAAGTACTGCATTTTATCAGAAGTTATTTATAATTATACTGACCTTGTTTATATGCAACTATTACCAAACCTGCTGCAGTCAGTTTTGTTAAAGATGTCATAAGCAGCAGAAATTGGAAAGAAAGTAGCAAAGGAGAGCAAAACTTCAGTGTATGGTGGTTTGTTCTTCCCTGAACTTTTTTTACTGCAAACTCAAACCTGTTGAAACAGTTTTTCTTTAGGAAAATAATTCAGATGGATTTTTGTACAGCTTTGGCACTATCCTAATATAATTATCATACTTGTGAGCCTGGGAATGCTGTCATTTTCTGTTGCTGGATATACATGTGATGCTGAACTCTCTGGAAACCTGATTTGGTTGCTGTTCTGCCCATTGCTATTATATGGTATTATCTTGCTATTCTGGGTTTTCCTGTGGAGAACTGGAAAGAGGACAAGATCCAATGCTTCATCTAAGGGGACCAGAATGATCTCCAGAGGACAACAAATGCTGAAACCACCAGACTGGTCTTTGTCAATGATTTCATAAGAAATATCTTCTTTGTAAGGGTCAATAGGGTGCAAAGCAAGTGGAGAAATGGTTACCTGCTATAATTTGCTGTAACTTGACAACCAAGTGATTTATACCAATTAAAGCTCTGCCCCAAGTTACTGTTTACGACAGAGAACCAGGTCAATATTTTGCAACCAAAAGACATATATGTAAAATATTGAAAGCATTTGAAAAATAGTCCAACTGTTAACCCAGCACTGCCAAGTCTAACATGTCTCCAAGTACCACATCGACATATCTTTTAAATACCTCTATGTATGGTGACTTCACTTTCCTGAGCAGCATATTCCAGTGCTTGACAACTCTTTCAGTGAAGAAATTTTTTTTAATATCCAACCTAAACCTCCCTTGGCACAAATTGAGGCAATTTCCTCCTGTTCTGTAGCTTATTACCTGCGAGGAGAGGCCTATCCTCACTTCATTACAATCTTTTTTTCAGGCAGTTGTAGAAAGCAATAAGGTTCCCCAAGAGGTTTTTTCCCCAAACTAACCGACCCCAGCTCACTCAGCCCTCCTCATAAGACTTGTGTGCCAGACCTTGCTTTTTAAGACTTTATTTAGGCAGTTGCCTTAGTAATTTCTTTAAGGATTTGTATTTTCTTTTTAAATTAAGAGGCTAGAAAGCTGATAGTCAGGCAAAGAGTTCCTAAAGTCCTGGAATAGTGAATCTTCACATTTTAGGGCAGGAACTGTTTTCTGCTCAAGGAAAAGTTAATGTCACTTTTGTGACATAGTGTGGCATAGCTTATAGTGCACCAGTGGTTCATTGGCTGGAAGGTGAGGAAATCCAAGTTCTGTTCCTGTATAGATAAGGTAACTTTGGTTTAAGACCATGCTTTAGCTTCTCCAAAAACTGGGAGGAGTGTGCTGCCTCACTCTTGCAGAGCATTTAGGGGCTGTGAATGGTGAAATCTGTTTTGCTCCAGCAGAGGTCTCAACATCAAATATCTCTGAAAATGGCTTAATCCTCAGAAGCACCTGGTATAGCAGCAGTTACCAGGCTTTTGCTGTTAGTGACATAACTTGCAGATCAGTGATTTTATGCAATCCACAAAACTAGCAAAAACATAAGAATTTTCTTGGGTTCCCCTCCCAGCCTACAGCTGTGACTCTGAATTCAGTTGTTGGTGTAATACAGGTTGCTGCTCCTTATATGAGCCTGAGGGCTATAAACTGCTTTGAAACAGCTGCTGCATGGGATGCAAAGCTGGAAGAAAGGAATAGCTTGTTCTTCTTTGCACAGCTGTGAGTCTCACCTCTTGGGCACAATCACCAAGCACTTATAGGAGAATAACTTCCCTTTGAAATCATAGCTAAAAAGTAAACAAGCCTCTAAAACAGATACTGGGCAAATTAGTTTCTCTATTAAATTTTACTTTTTGAATTTTAACTATTTGATAGCTTATCCTAAATGAGTTTGCTTTCATATTTATTATCCCCACGGGGCACCCTATGTTATGGCAAAATAGCAGGGCTGTCCAAGAGCCAGTCTGGCAGGCAAGGGTAGCTCAAACAGAGATGCTCTGATAGTGCTTTTTCCCTCTGGCCTGTGTTCTCTGCCAAGTTTTGCAAGGGGCACATGGAACAACAACCTTTTAAAGACACCTGTGATTTCAGTCTGAGGTCTCGAAATAATTCTCAAATTTATCCTGCCAGAAAAATTCAGAGGGACCATTACCCAGGTAATGTTTGTGTTCCACAGTATGTTAGTGTTACTGGACAAGAATTAGATTGTGATGAGAGAAAAATATAAAGCTTTTTAGTAAATATTTCTGAGCTTGAGGCAGTTGGCTCGTGCCAGAATGCTGTGAGGAATCATGATGTGCTATGCACAGGGAAAACTGGCAGGATGCTGGCCACAGATAAGAAATTTAAAAGTAAATTACACTTGACCGTGCCCAGCAGACTCATACTCTAAGGATGAATTTGTTTGTTCTGGTCTATCAGACCAGGGCATTTTAGGTTTTTCTCTTGGGGCTGCTGAAAAGTTGTTTTGCTCTTAGTGTGATATAATGATGAGGCTTTAAAAAGGAAGGAACACAACCTCTGGAAACAGTTCACATGTGCTTTGGTGGAATTAAACACCTGCATGAACAAGACTAGAAGTGTCAAACCAGGTACAAGTACTTAGGACAGGTTTTCTGTATCACCATCACAATCTGAATAGTTTAATGCTAAAAGGATCACAAGTATTTAGCATGAGCACTGAAACTGGACTGTTTCTTCCATGTGCTAGAAGATTGAGAGGCTAGGAAAATAAATAGGAAATCAGACCTACATCAAAAGTTTTTTTTTTCATTTTCAGATTTCATTCTAAGAAAACATTGGGGGGCAAAAAAGGAATGGGCGTGGTTTGTAAGCTGGAAATTAGTAAGTTTCTAAAACAAAACCAGACTGGCTGAAGTGCTAATCTTGATATGACAGCAGCTTGAGCAATTTATCATCCAGGACTCCCTGAAACATCTGCACTTACCCATCCTTGATATTGCTGGAGCATGCCCCAAGTATGAGTTAAGTGATTTACAGAAACAATGGAATTTGTTGCCTTGATATGCATGTTTTAAGTAACATGTGTATGCATAGATGTATAATGAACAATTGTGTGCATTACCATCAGAATTGTTACAATAATAATCTAAGAAGACAAAATCTTGAGACTTTGCCAAATGAGTTTGCATTTTTCATTGATGAAACCCAAGTGTCAGGGTGGCTCATAGCCACCATCCAATCCAAGCAGCAAAGTTCACAGCCAGGTCCACAGCCTTTATTCATATGAGTAATTCTTAAATGTCAGTAGTGACAGAAAGATACAGATGCTGAAACAATGCAAGCCCTCGGGCTTGGTTCAGAGGGTAAAAGCTGTGCTCTTCACCTGGTGAGGAGGTGGTTGAAGTTTGCTTTCTTTTACTTTTCTGTATCTTGAGTGAAGTGAGAGCTGAGTCATTGTCCCTATAAGCTGCAGCATTTTTAAGGTTAAACTTGGATTTAAAGTGGAAAATATAACACGGAGTCTGACAGAATCCCACTGTTCATTTTCAGCTGCTCAACACTTTGAAAAAAATCAAATCACAGAAAAGCCGCCCTGTATGATTGTTCCTATTACATAATAGCAACATCTTTGGGATTTGAGAGAAGCCATGAGCAACATGTCCCTTACGTAACAAATCTAAGTTGCTTTAATCCCTGCTGTGCCACTGCTGACCCTGGGCAGCCAGGAATAGCCTGGGAATGGTGCTGAGCTCCCCAGGCTCTCCTCTGGGGCTGCAGAATAGCCATGGAGAAGAGGTCCTGTTCTCTGAGGGGTTTTCTGCCAACCATGCCTGCTGGATTTACAGTCTTTCTTCTAATAGATTGCAAATAGTCCTTGGAGCAGGAGCTCTGTCCTTAGAAAATCCTTTCTTGCTCCTCATGAGTAGACCTGATCCTTTGCCACTTCAATTTTTCTTTTGTTTTTTTTTTCTGAAACATCAGCATTTACCTCCATTTCCAGCTGAAAACTGATCATCTTATGGTTTTGGTACCTTTGTTCCTGTGCTGGTTTTAAAAAAAAACCAAAAAGCTCCTAAAAAACCCTAAGTCTAGGTCAGACCTTTGGAGTAGGTCCTTGTGAGGGTTTCTCCTGTCTCTGGGATGGTGCCATGTCTTGATGCCTTGAGGGATGCGCTGGGCTTGCCAGGGTGGGTGCTGTGGGGGGAAGAGCTGCAGCCAGGTATAATTCTGGGGTCAGGGGACACCTGTAATCCCCCAGCTTTGGTGGGGGTGTAGGGGCCTTGCTCCTGCTCTGTGATTTCATGGGGTGGGTGTGGAGGTGATAGATGGCTCATGGAGCAGAAAAGAGGCTACTGGGAAAATTTGGGCTTGGTGTCTATGCAGAGGGTCTGACCCTTCTGTCATAAATTGTCATTAATTACGTTTTCTTATTTAAAATGGGTGAAACAGTGTGGAAGGGCAGCTCAGCCCTGCTCAAAGAGTGTGTATATTGCTGATCCTGCCTTGCATGGGAGAGCTCTGCACTGCCCTGATCTCCTGGGCTGCCTCTGGTGTAACTGGGAGCAATTGAAGAAGGATGATGTGAAAGAAGCAACATTGTGGGATTGTTTGGGGGGAAGCACTGAGGTGGCTGTGCACAAAGAGACCTATCTAATTAAAACTGCAGGGGAATGGAGATGGTGGCTAATGAGGCTGAACACACAACTTAATTTAACTGAGTTATTTGAAAAGAAGTAACTGCATTGTTGGGGAATGGAAGATGGGGGGTGGGGAAAAGGTGAAATGTAGTTAGATTTTCATCTAACTTTTCTCCACTTGGTCTTTATGACAAGGAAAAAAAGACTGTCGTGATCTCCCCTTCCTCCCTTACCTCTGCTTCCCCATTCTTTCTCTCTCTCTTCCCTTTTCTCTATTATACTCTCAGGTCTCCTCTAAACTCCACCCTCTTTGCTTGTTCCAATTAAGATCCCTCATCTTGGTCTTCCATGCACTCATATATCTTAATTCTTAATTCTAATATCTCCTGTCTCTTTCCCATAATAATATAAATAAATGCATATCACTGACATAATTAAAAAGAAATCCCATAATTATTTTTCCCCTCTAAAAATCCCAACCCAAAACATTTTTCACCTCTTTTTATGGTCTTTTAATCTGGTCAGTGCTACTTGAGAGAACCTGTTCTTGTTTCATCTCTGAATCTCAACAGTTTGGCTTTGGTCTTTTTTTACCATTGGTAAAAGCACATCTCATGACTTCTTATCAAATCTCAGGACTGGCTTTCTTTCCTTCTCTGCCTTGACCTGTTGTCTTTTGACATAATTCACATTCTCTGATTCACAATGTTTAGTTTTTGTGATTGCAATCTTTTCCTGACTTCTGTGGGAAGCTCCTTCTGTAAGCTTTCTGGATGATCTTCCTCACCCTTTCTTGTTTTTCTTCTTTCCTTCCATACTTTCTCTGGGTGATCTCATCACAAGCAAATGCAGCTCAATCTCCCTGAGCAACACCACATCACCCATATAACATCAAAATGTGGCAAGGGGACAGGGTGTCAAGTAGCACAGTGTCTTTAAAACAATGATCTCTATAAATATATTAAAACCCAACTGGGTAGAATCTGTGCTTCCCCTTCAGTTTCTGTACCTAAATTTGACTTGAGTGTTGACTTTAAAGATATTCCAGAGGAACAGAAAATGTGGAGTTTGTTTCACGAAGGTTTTGTATCCTCTTCCCCTCCTAAGAGTAGGTGCATTGCTTCACCTCACTGAGTGCTAAGGCAGATCAGCTTATCTGTGAGCTAATGCCAGGAAACTTGGACAGGATCCTAATCAGAAGGGCAGGATGTTTAATCTTGAGCACTGTGTTTACAGGAGATTTGATGGTGTATGCCCTTGTTACCTACTCTAGTTCTAATGAGTCTTTTTGTTTTGGTTTTGTTTTTTCTTTCCTTTTTATTTTTTTTAAGTTTTCCACCCTGGGACTGTCTTCTAAGGCAAACTATCACCAATGGAAGAAAAACTTGGTTTTCCATCATTTTGGGTAAGCTTGTCTTCTGTATTATTAATGTCTGATTTAATCTTTTAAATGTATCTGTCACCCAATAACTCTTTCAAGAAGTCCTTGATTCTTTTTGAATAGTGCTATTTTATCCAATGAAAATTCCATTTAATGATGGTGTAAGCAGTAGAGATAAAGGTGATTTCAAAGCAGACCATGAGGCTTTCTTACTGTGGAAAATTATCAAACAAAAATAGATCTTTGCTTTCCTAATGTTTTTACTTTTTTTGTTAGGCATAGTATACACTGAAAATATGACTATCCAAACCATTGTACTATATGTATCTAAAGTAAATCCTGTTATTTTTTGAGGCATCATAACAATATTTGAAGATAGTCTTACATGCTTGAGAAGGCATAACTTTGTCAGTGGGGAGATAGATGACTGTGACAGATCCTGGTAAAACTGTGCTGCCGTGGTTTGAGGCTGCATTCGTGGTGAGCAGTAACAATGTCTGCTGAAGCCTCTGTGTATCCATCTCCCGTGGCCAGGCTTGATCCTGTCCCTCAAGTGATAAAAAACAGTTTGGCTGGACAAGTTCAGACATCAACATGGCATAAGCATTCCACTGGGGAGTCCCAAAGTCAAAAGCTGTTTCTGTGGTGTCAGTCACACTCAGTCACAAATACTGTGATTATGGCTGTGAAATAAGTGATTGAACTGGAGTGTCACTGTCTTCTGGGTGGCATGAACATCCTGCAGCAGACAGATGGCTAAACACCAAAGAAAGAAATCTTGTGTTTATGGGCTCATGGGTAGCCTGTGGTGCTCCAGCCCTGTGTGTTGCCCCATGTGAAAGAGCATGCACAATGCAGTGCACATCATCTCTTTGAGGACAACATTGCAGGGCACTGAGTGATGCAAAGATTGTATAAAAATATTTTTAAATGCATTTCCATTGTTACAAATGGCACTGGTTTAAAAGCAGTTGTAACTGTGCCTACTCATCTTTGGAGTGTAAGTCTTTTTGCAATTTTGGTGCCTGCTACAAAACATATAAAGTCTCCTGGCCTATTCCAGAGCTGCTTCCAGGAATGTAATTTTCCAAACCCTGTGTTTTGTTTCAAAAAGACAGAATCAAATAATGTTTGGCAGGGGTTACATGACTTTTACCTCTTGTACTGATCTTGGAGCATGGTTTAGGAAGATGATGGATATATGAGCACAACCCTAATTGCATGAAATTAGTGTTAGTCACAGCTGTGCCTGCTAGGAGGCTTTCTGATATGCCATGGAAATACTGTTCTGGTAGTATTACTGTTAATAACACTTCCTAGGAACAGGTCAAAGTGATCTGCGTGGGGAGGTGTGGATTAAGAGCTTGATACTGCCCCTTCCTATTTGTGCATAGGGATAGATTTTTGCTACTTTCAGCCAAAAAAATCAGAATTTCAGGGAAGTGATTTGATAATATTCTAATAGTCATCTAGTAATTTAACACTGGATTACAGCTGAAAACCCATAGAAATACTCAAGACACTTTATATTGTATCAGATAGATTAAGCATGATTCACTTATTGCATTAAATTCCTGAGGGATTAATAATGTTTGGGTCATTGTTTCCCAGGCTTATGAATTTAATGACCAAAGAGGACCACATGAACATCTATTCTTCTTGCCTGTTCTGCAGAGGTCAGAGAAATTTGCAGTATTTCAGTAGTAGTCTTTTGATTTTTATTTAGCACATCTTTCTGGAAGAGACCAGGTCTTAATTTAAATGGTGCCAGTAGTACTTAATCTACCATGTCACCATTAAATTTTTTCAGTAAATAATGAGCCTTGCCTTCCAAGACAGTATCTCTTTTGAGCTTATGAGTGTTGTACTTCACTTTTTTTCCCCTGCTAGACTGACAAGGATTCTATTATCAGGATGTTGATTCTCTGCACAGCAGCCGAGCAGTGGCCACTGGCTTGCAAAAGGCCACATTTAGCTAGTCACTTTTATCCATTTAGTTAGTCACTTTTGAGATTCACTTGCTATGAGCAGTGTTGATTTAGTATGGTGAATCTTTTAATTCAGGATTTTATGTATAGCATGACTTTAAATCACTGTGTAGTGTGAAATTAGGGCTAGAAATACGTCCTGTCAGCACATACCATTATCAAATGATGTCACTGCATACAAATGATCAGATTTACATGACCAGGCCTGTTTTCCATACAGCTGTGTTGATTGGTGTTAATTATGTGACTGCCTTTCAATGTCTTATTGATTGTGTCCCATGCTAATCTTTCACTGCTGTTGCTTACTACTGATGTCAGTCTAACTGCTTGAAAGGTGCCTTGCTTATCCCATTTAACCTTTGTAAATGCTGCTTTGATAGTCTTTCCAGTCACTAGGAACCTTCAGTGCACCTATGGCTTTTAAAAGAGTCATTGAATTAAAAGTTATTGATTCATCTGCTCTCTGATCTTGAATGCAGGGTTTAAACTGAGGGGCTACTTAAAGCTCTCTCAGGTTATAGTGGTATCATTATCACTGTCACAAGTGAATAGGGCATCTTGCATCTTTCTGAATGCAGAGAAGTAGTTGTCAAATCTGTCTTTTTCTAAATTTTGTGGAAATTTTTGTCTGGAATGAACAACTATTGAAGTCTTTGCTTGGCATTCTCTTATTCTTGTTCATTTAAGGAGAAGCTGATATTGCTATAAACCACACCATAGTTTTTTACTGTTTTTTTGCTTCCATTGTTTCCTTGCATTTCTGCAATGTTAATTTGTATTCATTGCTAACAGTGGCTTTCCCCCATCTGTTATGTACTATGCATTTGTTTTACAGATTTCTCTTCTGCTGCTTTCACCCTCTGAAGCCAGAACTCTTCAACCATAAAAGCTTTCTTTCATGTCTATAGCACAGTGACTTTCCTTTTTATTTTTGGCATGTAATAAAGCATCCCTTAGCAGGTCCTTTTATATTTTTCTATGTGACTATTTTCCCCTGCTCAGTTTAACATATGATTTATTTTTAATTTTGAGAAATGGTCTTTCTAAAATATCCAAACAAATAAATTAGATATTGGTTAAGATTGCACATTGTTTTCCATTTGCAAAAGAAATTGCTCTTTGCCTTATTGAAACATAATTTTCTGGTTACATGGTTTACCTGTATCCAGTAGGAGTCCAATAGAACATCAGCTAGAGTTGATTCCACTGCTTGCTTGTATTAAGCCATGACTTAAATTTGCAGACTTTCCCAAAGCCACACTTTTAAAGTGGTCCTTCCAGAACAGATTCTCTGCTAGAATAAAATTTAATGTGACAATGTTTTTCATACCTTTGAGGATACATGCTTGAGAAATATCTCACTTGATGGATTTCCAGCAGACCTTGGCCTCTCCCTCAGCTTGTCATTGGCCAGTATTCCAGATTCTGTTTTCCTTCTTGGACATGGATCCATAGCTTTATCTTCCCACCCTTTTTATCATAAATAAGTGCAATGCCTTTTTGTATTTTGAGTTCTTTTAAATCGTGTGTTTGTCTGTTACCTTCTTAACCTTTAAAAGAACTGAGCTTCCTTTCTGAAAAAGGCAATTCTCATATTTACTGAAATGAAGCCCAGTCATTGCCATTGCAAGCAAGCTTTCAGGGGAATGAACTGTTTGGCCTTTTAAAAGAGAAGTTATTCAAATACCACAGTATGGTGAAAGAATTGCTTTCTATTTCTAGCTCTGCAATGCACCAATCACAAGTATTTTGGCCATTTGTTTTGACATGGGAGGCTCTTGTTTGCTGGTCAGACCTCTTCAGCTGGCAGCTCCCAGCCCATGTGGCCTTTTGCAAGCCAGTGGCCACTGCTCGGCTGCTGTGCAGACAAGGAAAACTTCCTGAGCTGGAGTTGATGCTGCAGCTGGCTTTGGGGCTGGCTCTAGAAAGCAGCTGAGGTCAAAAGCTGAAAAACCTCTTTTCTCATTCCTTGGGAAGGTCTCAAAAGTAAAGTCATGAGAAATGGCTGTTACTGTGATAACCAGGTAAATGGTTTAGTGAAAACAGCATGCCCCTAGAAATTAAATTCTCACCAGCAAGTGGCTGGTCAAGGTATGATCTTGCTCTGTTGCCAGAAATGACTCTCACATCTGAAACTGGGGAGGGTCTGTAAGGACCTGTACAGACAGAGGATAGTTCACATGAGGTGATAAAATGCAAATGCCTGAGAAAAGCACAGTATAGTACTGAAATGTGTCATCACAAAGATATTTTGATAACTAAATGCCATGTGTGGAAAACCTGTAGAATGACTCGTTTTATGTATTCAGGTGGGTAATGAAAGCCTTACTCAGTGCTGGTGAGGTAGCACCTCAAATTATGTGGTCAGTTCTGGTTCTCTCACTGCAAGAAAGGACATTGAGGTGCTGGAGCACGTACAGAGAAGGGAAGTGGAGCTGGAGAAGGGTCTGGAGTGCAAGTCCTGTGAGGACCAGCTAAGAAGTTGGGTTTCTTAGCCTGGAGAAAAGGACGCTCAGGGGAAACTTTGTTGTTCTCTACATCTTCCTGAGAGGAGGGTGTAGCCAGGTGCAAGTTCTCCCAGGTAGCAGTAGGACAAGAAATGTCCTCAAGTTGCATCAGTGGAGGTTTAGATTGCATATTAGGAAAAGCTGCTTCTCAGAAAGAGAACAGCCTGGTCTGTTCCAGCCATTGGAGCAGGCTGCCCAGGGAAGTGGTTGAGTCACCATCCCTGGAGGTATTTAAAAGATGTGCAGGTGTGGCACTTTGGGACATAATTTAGTGGTGGACTTGGCAGTGCTGGGTTAATGGTTGGACTTGATGATCTTAAGGGTCTTTTCCAGCCTAAACAAATCTATGATTCTACATCTCAAGTTTGATTTCCCATCTATAACCACACCATTACTGAGTTGTTTCTAAGGAGCAGCATCCCAGCTGGAACCAAGCCCACAGAGCAGGAATTAGCTTATAGATGTTTTGGGACCAGAACACTGTTTTCATTCAGCATCGTGTGGCTTAGTAGGAGGATAACTACTCCAAAAATCCTTTCAGTACAAAAGATGAGTCAAATAAAGTGAAGTATATAAAAAAGTGTTAAGAAATGATTTCTCTGCAATGACAGAATAGCAACAACTTCATAAGCTCCTGGTTTAGCCTGTTTAAATAAACTTATTTGCCAAGAATCTTCTGATATGTTAATTATATTATTCATATTGTTTTTCTGAATTTCAAAACAAAGTGTGACCTGGATTTCAAAGTAAAAGTGCATGAAAGCATGGTGTGCTTATTTTTCATAATTAATTATGTATAAGCCAATTTTATGGCAAAACAGATAAATGAGGTGTCAGAATATTTGTTTGTAAATACTTTGCTCCAAGAACCACTTTGGTTCTTGGTTTCAATGAGATTTAGTCTATCAGTGTAGGATGAAAGCACAACATGTTAAAAAATACTGCAGTTAAACTCTAAATGGATATACTGTAACTGAAACATACAATTGCTTTAGTTATTGCAGTGTGTGTTCTAAAACAGACAACAAAGCCACAGTGAAGCATTTGACTAATAATAAATGCATCATATAATTTTCAATAGTGAAGTTTAACAGCTAATGATACATGCTTTGATTTTAAGTAGGATTTTTCTGAATTCTACTGAGAAGTGTCATGGAAAGGTATTATTTTATAGATCACTTCAGTTGTCTCTCTTCCCCTGTTTAACAAGTCCTGGCATTTAGTATGTTACATACACTGTATGTTAAGAGTCACCATTACTTTTTGTTCTAGCTAGTGCTAGTTTGAATCTTATGGCTCTTCCTGCTAAAGCTGCCAAGTGGTAGAGGACATAGCTCCAGTGAGAGAACAATTTAAACTTTCTCAGTGAACCAGTTTTGAGAAGAGTTTTGCTCAAATGCAGTGCTTCACACTGAGGCAGCGTGATTAAAAGCCTATAGGGGAATCAAGCATGGGAATGGTTTTAAAGAAGATCAAGGGGACTGAATGCAATTTTTTCTTCAAATTGTATAATTAAAGAAACACCATCCTCATTAGCATAACACACTAAATGATAAAACGAATTGGACAGATGCCTAAATTTGAAATGCTTCTTAATTTACAAGTATACATTTTAAAAAGAAATCTGTTGAGGTCTGTTCTTTCTAGCTGCCTGCCTGAATCATTGAAACTGCTGCTTATGTAACTTGCAGTCTCAAAGAGGGACAAAATACACAAAAATTAATAATGTATTCCAGGATATCATGCATATAATGTCAGTTGCACATGTGTGTGTGCAGCTGCTAGAACATCCACAGTACTTGAGGTTATATGAAATTGGATACCTACCAGACAAAAGTACATATTTGAGAAGATATTCTCAATTGGGGTCATATGCAGCCCCAAAGCAGTCCAAAGGCAGCTAGCATAAAAATGAAATGCCTTTTTTTTGTTGTTGATTTTGACATTAATTATCTGGAAGGTGATTTATCTGAGTTTATGTTGAGTCACAGAGAAATGTATTTGAGATTCCCATCAAATTTAGTTTTTGACAAGAATTTTTCTGAATTCTTGCAAAAATAGCTTTGTGGTTTTAATGAAATTGTGAATCAAATGTGGAAAGAAGAAGGTCTTATTTATGCTGATACCTCCATGACTTGCCTATATTCTGTTCTTATCTAATATAAGCTGCAATGCTGCAGTTTCTTCTTTTTAAGTTTCATCCTACTTCTGTTTCTTTAACATCTCATCTGTAGGCTCCCAAAGGCTTTTGAGATTAAACAAATATCTTGTGAAGTCTCAGCATTATGTTGCCACCTGTGAATATGGAGAGGTTACTTAGATTGTGTCCAGAGTGCTGAACAAGGGGTGGGCACGTGGCAGGGAGGGATTTACTTGCCCTCCTCTATGTGGAAGTTGTTCTGCACTACTTGGCTCAGGGTCTCCTCGGGGACCCACAGTGCCCTGTGCAACACAGTTATTGCTCCATGTGCATTTTTTCAAGTAAAAATTTGTGAAATATGGTGATCACCAGAATATTTGGGCACACAGTTTCAGCAGTACTGACTTTTGACTTATTCCACTTGCAGCCTCAATGCAAGGTGGAGGCTGGCTGCAAATGAATGTCAGTTTTCCTAGCTGGAAGCAAACCTCCTTTTTTCTAGTCCTAAAGCTTCTCAGATGGAGAGATTGGAACCACCACTGTGAAGCTGCTGTGGCAGCCAGAGAGCAGAGAGGTAGGCTGCAGTAGGCAGTCTCTACAATAACAATATACCACTCCTTTGGAGCTTATGTATTTTAGTAAGTGCAAATCCCAATTTAATGTTGGGTAAGGAAAAATCATTCACCGATGAGTAAATTGACAGGTCACTCTAGAAAGTCAGAAGATCTACTGGCAATAATGTTAACATTGCAGGCTGGGTTTGGTTTGGCATCAAGACTGCTAAGAAAATACTAATACTGCTCAGAAGATGTCATGGCAAGTAACATGCTCTGTTTTCATCTTGACTTTTGGAGTAATTTGGAGCCAAAGGCTTGCCTGTTTGATTTTTCTTGTCTTAACACACTGAGCTGAATGTGATCCCTTTATATCCTGCTAGTCTTTCATATATGCTGAAGTAGTAAATGTGAGGCTGCAGAGTTCCAATCTATAAAAGGCAGCACTATTGATCTTGCTGATACAAGTTCAAAGCACCGTCTGGAAATACATATGATAGCTCTAGAGAATGAATCAATGGTGTGCATTTTTGAGGCAGTGCTGTATCTAATTCAGAACTGTGGTTGCCCCCAGAGAATTGCTAACACAAAGACATGAGCATCCCTGCATTTAACTGATCTGATCACTGGTAGCACTTCAGCCATTCAAAATTCAGTATTGCAGTCTGTAGGACTCTGCAGACTTTCTCAGGGTTTTCTGTCTGTGCATTGCTGTTCTCTGCATACCAGGCCTGGGGCTGCTTCATTTTGCAGGAGCTGTAGGATAGAGAGTGACCCTTCCTCATCCACTTTTGGGATCTAAAGGTGTCCTTTGCTGGCACAGTATCTGTGATTCTATATCAGTCAGAAAGATAGAGACAGGGTGACATGGAGGTGTGTAGCTCTGTGGCCTTGGGATCTAGACTTTTTGGGCCTGAGGATTCAATTCCTCCCCAAACAAGACATTGTTAACTAGTCTGTGCTCATGGAGAGTTTGTTATAACTTGTGTGAGTAGTGAGGATCAAGACTAAAACAGTCTTCCTTGTTGTGTTTGTTTGGGTTTTTTGTTTGTTTGTTTTTTCTAGTTGATTATATTGATATTCATTCCAGTCCTACTAATTTTTCTTCTGGATCTCCTGATATTTCATGACTTTAGTGCCTGATTTGCATACATGCTATTTATACATACGTGTATAAGCTACTTCTAATACCTACAATTTGAGGAGAAAGCGCAATGCAACCGTTCCTGAAGCCTGAATTAACAATTGACAAATAAATGTGTTGTAATTTATTTTTAATGATGGTTTGGAGGAGTGACTCAATTTTTTAATTTCAGGGTTTTTCAATGCAAAATTTGTTCTACTCTTATTTTACTTACTCTTACAGGTAAATAGATGTAGACTCAGATTTTTTTTTCCTGCTGGAAGTACATAGGACTGTAGCCTGGCATGTATATTTTTCTAGAATTCACATAATTCCTGTCAGATGTCATCTGTTTACATTTGAGCTGCAGTTACAGATTTGTCTGTGTTCCACTGTTGGGATCCATCACTACAATAGCTAGAAGGTTTCCCAGAAACATCAGCAATGATCTTACTTTTCCTCTCATATAAGGCAAGGGTTTAATTTTTCCTGCAATGCTTTGTTCTTATTATGTTAATATGAAGTATTTTATCCCAGTATTAATTAATTTTGACTTTTTGAAAAAGAAAAACTTGCCAGAAACTTATAGTAAGCCTTTTGTCTGCCCAAATATTACGTAGGGTTTGAACAGTTACCACATATAAAGGTGCCTCTAAAGAAGAGAGTGAAGCTGCTTCCTGCTCCGGTGAGTTTAATTCTTGAGGAGGTCTTTGCTGACATAATAAACTGTTCAAAAAATAAATGTAGGAAGCTTGGGCCCTGTCCTCCATTTTCTGATTTGCAAGAACATTCTTCTTCTGTCTGCCCCAATGATGTTTAGAATTGGTTCCTGTAAATTTTGGGACTTTATTAATTTGACTGACCTTAAAATGCTGTTTCTATGGAGTTCAAAATCATGTTTTTCTGTAAAAAAGTAGAGAAAAAAATAAATAATGAGACTATGAGAAAAGATCAAGAATACACCATAATCCTGTGTTTAAGAATAAAGGGAAACATGTATGATCTTTCTCCCAAATTCTCCTGAAGAATATATTTGTTAGATATGTCTCTTAGGGATTTTCTGAACAGAGGAGGCCTGAATTTAGGCATATAGCTTGTCTCAGTTTTCACTCACAAAAGGTAATATAAATATTTCATATATTTAGGGGTTTTTGTTATTTCTAGTTTAGGCTAGAACATACAAATTTGTGAACCTGCCACAGTTTTTAGAGAAACCCACATAATTCTATTTTTGCAGCGAATACATATTCCACTCTTAGTAAATTTCAAAGACTACATTGCTAAAATTCCCTGGGCAATTGGCTTGGCATCTGCTAATTTAATTCCCATGTAGTACTGTAATAGGATATAAAGTAGAACTCTGGGGACAACTGATAGTGTTCAGTGAAGATGAAACTCTAAAGGATATGAAAAGGATTGCTTTGCTTTTGCTGCAAGTGGTGATTAAGGGGTAGAAGAAAGTTTAGAGAAGTAGATGAAGGAGATTGAGCTCTTCCAATACCAAACTTTATCCCAAATGGGAAGAAATTATTTGCAGCCTGTATCATATAAATGCTTGAGATTAAACTTGCTATGACAGTGTGAGAAAACAGGTGTTGACTATCACCACCTTCCACACCCTCAAGGTCAGCAATCAGATTTTTCTTTCCCAAGTCTCTCTTCTGGTCTCCCTCAATTAATCCATGCTATAAATTCCTGGCTTGACTCCCCTACTCATATCAGTTACTTTTACCATCAGTAAAAACCTTCTGGATCTGTTTGTTTTTTCATTTCCCACCTTCCTTCACCTGGGCAAAAGGCAAGAAGAGTATGCTGAGGGTTAGGAAATACTCTGTTGCCAAAAGATTCATCTCCTAACTAGAAGAGGACACAAATTATAATGAACTGTGTGTAGATTCATACTGACATGCTTTGAAAATAATGCTTTCGTTCTGTTAGGAGAAAATTTTGTTATTGCTCCAATGACCTGCAATTATGTGAGGTGGTATCATAGCCATGCAAGTCTGGATAGAGGCAAGATGGAATACTTATTTATTCATAAAGAAATGAAGAAGGAAACAGCTCTCTGAAAAATTACTCTATTGCACTTTTTACCACTATTAATGGGTCTCTTCAAACTTTGCCACTCCTGACGCATTTTCTTCCTCAACTTTTTTAGCTTTCTTTTCTGGAAAAAATTAAATGTTCTTGGATTTATTTTCCTGCTGTTGACACTGCACTTCACATGAAAAACATTTTATTTGAAAACATGCTGATGTTTTTACCCAGCTATTACTTTATAAATTCATCCTCTCATCCCCATCCCTGAGTGGGGGATTTTTTTTTTTTAGCTCCTGGGTGGGACTGACCTGGTTTTACCACCTTTCACAGTTGCAGTTACCACTGCTTGGTCACCTCTTTCCAAGATGATCTGTCTGATGTCCTTCCATGCCATTCTGCACCCTATTGCATCTCTGGTTTCTCTCTGTGAATGGCTCATTGGTATTTCAGGCATGTAGCCAAAATAGATATTCTCTTCTTTTATTTTTCCCTGTACATTTCTCTGTGAAGGGAGTGCAGTTGATTACTTCCCACTCTCACAGCAGGGATTTACCTACACATTTTATTTGAAATCCTGTCACTTTTCCTGTAACGCCTCTTAGATATTTAGTGCCCCACTTCTGATGGAAGTGCTTTTCCCATCACAGCTGTGTGCATCAGCCACTCTCCTGGCTGACCTTTCCTGCTGTACCACCTTCTGTGCCAGCCCCCTTTGCTGCCTCTCATCTGTGGCTCAGACAGTAGAAAGTTCTTATCCTCTGCCCTGAATGCCCTTCACATCTTTACCTGATCCTTGGCTGCTTTGATGCCTCACTCATGAACCACTTGTCAGTGGACTCTTAACAGCAGCATTATTGTGTTTGTTACATTTAAATGGATTTTATTTCCACACACTGGGAACTGTTGGAGTTGAATGGGGATGCTGGTAAAAATAGTTTTGTTGTAATGTAGTTTACTGTAATGAGTTTTGTGCATGGCCAATAATGGTGAGTTAGTTCTGATCTTGTGGGGGGTTTGGGTTTTTTTTCCTTACAATTATGAAGAAAATCACTAGCAAGAATGTTAAAGATTTCAGTTTTCTGCCCTTTGATGCAAGCCCTTCCTGGAAATGAAAAATCTCTTCTCTTCTCAAAGACAGACAATTTATAAAGTGAGCTCCATGAATTCACTTCAGCATTTTGGACATTCATGGTCAAGAATAAGCAAGAAAACTACTTGGGGCTTGAATGTCTCATCTGGCTTTGCACTGAGTCAGCTCCAACAACTTTACCACAGAGTAACACCTGAGTTATACAGTGCTCATACTCAGAAAGTCTTCTGAATTGGAAGGGACCCACGGGAACCATCAAGTCCAGCTCGTATGTGAATGGCCATTTATGGACACCCAATTTGCTGAGGTGGGGTCTTTGAAATTTTCTGTTTTATTATGTGCTGGCTGAAGAGGGGCTTTAAATCACAAAATAATAATGAAGAATGACACTCTGAGAAGTGAGGCTTGTCAAGAGTCTTATTGGCTTCACTAGCTATTTGGATCAATCAGACTAGGGATCTGGTTCTGCCAGGATCTGATGGATTTTGCTCAGCTTTCATGTTTAGAATGGGATGGTGGGAATCCAACAACTATCCTTTGTAAATCCTCTGAAAGATGTTGTCATGAGTCTCAAGTCTCCATTAGCTCATCCTGTCCTCATCAGTGAGGACAGAAATTCTTCTTGGGGCTTGCAGGCACTGCTTCAGAGGCATTGTGTCCTGTAGAAGATATCCCTGCCCTTGGTGACAGATGTTTGGCCTAGGTGATCTTTAAGGTCCATTTCAACCCCTAAACATTCTATTATTTTTCCTTTCTTTTATTTTTTTTATCTACTTTTTCTTATTGTCTTCAAAAGACTGTGTGACTTGACTGAGAATATGGTTTTCACAAGCTTACAAGTTCCATTCAAATTTCAGTGGATTGAGCCCATTAGGTCTTCACTGGTTTATTGTATTATGAACACAGTCTGTGTCCTCAAGACACAGCCTTTTAATAAAAAACTCCAGGCTGTACCTCATAATATACCAAATTTTCTTTCACTTTTTAAATGTTATTAATTGGATTTTACCTTAAGTTTCTAGCTTATAATACTGCAAGCTGCATTGAAGGAAAGGGTGATGCTAATATAAAAATCCAGCTGGTTTATGCTGTGTTCTTGGAGTAGAGGTTTTTTACCAGCTGGAATTACAAAAACTGTCCTTGCCACTTCACCCAAGGGAAGAATCAATGGCACTAATTCTGAAAAAATGCACCTGCAAACCTTTATTAGAACAATATCCTGAGGAAAGTTCTACAGCACAGAGTGGAACTGATAGTCCTGGAGTCTGATGTATTTCTCCAGTGTGGAGATCTGGCAGAGCTGGAGCTTCCCTTTGCAGAATGTCTGGTTGTTGACACATGACTTGAAGGCTTTACTAGGAGGAGCCATCACTGAGCACCTTCTCAAGTGCACTGGCCACCCTTCTGAGCTGGAACATCACATTTAGTCCAGGAGAAAGGCTATACACACATGACATAGAGCAGTGCAGAGGTTCCTCTTTGCCTTGAATTGCCCAAAACTATAAATAGTCACTCTTCACTAGAGAACATGGTTCGTCTCCATTTGTAGTAAAGTTGGCCCTTGCTGATTAGTCTACAAGCCCTCTTGCAGGCACCATTTCCTTTATCCAAACCCACACTCCATAAGGGAACAGCCTCTTTTTCTTGTGAGACCAAATATGAATAGGCACTTTTTCAAAGTTGAGTCATGTTTTTCAAACATCAGGTTATGCCACCTCATGTTCTTGGTGTAATAAAAGAATTTGTGCTCAATGAAATATCTTTAGAGAACAGAAGAAATCTTTATTTTGCTGCTGAGAAGTTGGCTTCCCACTGATCTAGTGAATCTCAGCCATCCCTGCTGCTCATTAACTTTTATACTCCAAGAGTTCATTTTGAGTGTTCTCTTCTGAGAGGTCAGAGAAAATTGCCTGGGATATGGAGAACAGGGAATATGAGAACATCTCTGGTTAATGCAATATGTAATCCTCTTATTTGATATCAGTGATAAGCGGATCCTTGATCTGTGTGTACTATGGTCCTTTTTGTAGTCAGGATATTCTGTTAGCACAATGACTAATGCCTCCCTTCCCAAATACATGAATGCTTCTTATTTACAGAGCCTAAACTCTTTATTCTTGATGCTAACCGATCATTTAGCAGACTAGCTGCTGGCATGGCTGGGCACTGCAGATTGGAGGAGAGTGCTCTCAGTGACTCACATCATTACACAGGCACACTAATATATCTGGCACACTAAGGCTGAAAAGCATAGAAATGAGCCACTTGCACTGCTTAACCGTTAATGTTCAGAGTGTCTTTCAGCATGATCTTAAGCCACAGTAGTTGTAGTGAGTAAAACAAAATCTCTTAGCAAAGCTGAAGGTCTTTCATAGCTGAATGTTCAAGAGAATCCTTGACAGCTTCAGCTGTGTCTTAGGATGGTACACATCACTTGTTTTCCTCATGGTTTAGTGAAACAATCAGTAGAGTATGACTCCAAGCGTGGTTTAAATTTAAGTGGAAATACAGAAGAGAAGGCAGGAAACCGAGATTAGAGAAAACAGACAGGGAAGGTTAATAAGGTCCAAAAATTGAAAGAAGTTTAAGGGGTGGCAGAAATAAAACTTGGAGGGATGATGAGGAAGTAAACTTCAGGGACCCAACAAAAGCTTTCAAAGAAGGTGGTGAATGGTCTGCAGTATGTTAAACACAGATACTGCTCAACACAGGCTTCATCCCAATGGTGTTTGTTGTAGACTTAGAAGAGGAGAGCTGGAAGGCACCCTGAGACATCATCTTTTACATGTGCACACTCTAAATGTTGCTGACCCATTTTCACATGCACTGATGAGAGTCCATGGCACTCATTAATTGCATGGGTACTCTTTTAGACTCTGCTCAGGCATTTGGAAATATTTAATTGATATCAAGCATGACTAGGAGTTGAATCCAGGTACTAGTATAGTCCCCTCAGCAAAAGTAACTTGAAAAGTAACCATGTGTGTACATCAGACACCACTACTACAATGGTAAAAACAATCCTTCAGGAGGAAGTCAAACAGTGGCACTGGGAATAATTTAAACTCCAAGAGAAATAGAATTGAAGTTTGTTTTTGTTGAAGGACATTTTGGTTTTTAGCATCCACAGAGTTGCCAGAGGAAGGTAGCTAGAGAAAAGGACATTAGTAATTAGAACCTCTTACTGAGTGTTTTGTAGTTTTGGCTCTTACCAGAGGTCTGTGACTGGTGTGATTTATCATCTTTTGCCAGGTTGACAGACACCCCCATATTTGAATTATTGGCCCTTAGAACTGGAGCTACAACAGACAAGTCTCATGCATGTAAATATGAGTTCTTATGCAGCATTATGAGTACTTATAGAGTTTTTCTTGTATGAAGAACATGTTATCATGTCCAAATGGGAGTATCAGCAAAAATAAGGGTAGGCAGAAGCTGTTTCTGAATTACCTGGTGTTACACTTCCACTGTGTTCAATTAATTTTAGAAAATTTTCTTATGAGTGCTGGGAGTTCCAATCACCCTACCTTCTACCATGAAAGCAATGGGACAGTCTTTAAATAAAATGTTGATTCAGGAGAAAAAGAGCAAATCCCTTTCGCATAAAGAAATGTTGCATTTATCAACTAACATGTCCATGAAACACTGTATACCAAAAATTAATAGAATTTTTAAAACAAAACAATTTTACCGGTTTCAAAACCACAGAATTATGTGAATGGTCACAAAACTAGTAGAACTACTGAAGCTTGGTTTCTATTAGATTTATCTCTCATGATTAGTTCACTTTTTACTGAGTTGTACCAAGCCCTTTTGTGTAGAGAAGCCACACAGGGAAGAGTCCTTGGTAATGCTGGAATTGCTGTGGAAACATCAGTCACAGTAGCACCTCATTAGGCAGTAGAGACAGTCACCATGGGAGAGAAACCATGATGAAGGGATCAATTCCTTGGTGTATCATAAAATACTTATTCCAGCTGAAGCTTTCTCATCATGAAGGAAAACTTTTCCCATGAAGACTTTCTGTTGTCGCATGAAGCGAAAGCAACTTTCTAGACTTTCCTCATCTCTGCTCCCTGATCACCAGGTTTCACAAAACTTGTGGGAATTCAGCACTTCTACGATAGTTGCTTGAAACTAGCCAGGAAGTTAAAAAGAAGAGAGGTCATGCATATGAACTGCAGTAATTTAGGATGTACTTGGACATAAAGGAAGCTCTTACATGTAAGAGCTCATTTGGCCTGTAATGGCTGGATCTGAGGTTATGAGGTCATAGAGGAGAGAAATGTTTGTTCCTTCTATGCTCTCTGCATTGCTCTTATGTCATCCTATGAAGTATGGTTCATACTGATATTGGATGTAGGATATGAAGCCAGATGGGCTTCAGCTCTGATCTGAGAGGGCAACTGCTGTAAAACACCTTCAAATTCCTTTACAGAAAGATGATTAAAGTTTAGAACACCCCAGTGGATGAGCATTTTAACACAGTAGAAGCTAGGCAGTAAGCTAACCCTAGTTGGCAGGTTTCTCAGAAAAGCCAGAGATTAATGTGTGTGGGGCAATTAAGGGGCACTTCTGGACCTCACAATGTCTTTGACAGCTTTGACAATTTTCTAGCTCAATGATCTTCATCTCTATGATTTCAACATGGTAGATCATACAAACACTAAGAGCAAACAAAAAAAAATGCACCCCTAAAAAGCTGTTCTACAATTGCATGTAAAGTGCAATATGGACAATTAGAAGTTCTCTCCTAGATACTTTCTATTCTGTAATGGGAATTATGTATTGATGTCAGAGGAAAACCAATTCTGATGATGACTGTAACTTGCTGCTTGTACAGGCTGTTCTACACAGTAACTGAATGTGAATGCTTTCATTTTAGCCAAAGGATAAATACACAAGTCTATTGAGCTAAAATATGCTTATTTCTGAAGCAAATAAGTGATTATGTTTTTTTTTCAGAAGTTGTGAACAAAAACAACAAAACCCAAAAACCTCCTTTAAGCTGTAGAATTTCATAATATTTTGACATGGTTTAGACCCTAGTCAACTCTTCATGCATTCCTCACCAGCAGGACTGGGGAGAGAATTTGAAGAGTAAAAATGAGAAAAAATTTGTGGGTTGAGAGAAAGACAGTTTTATAGGGAAAGCAAGACCTGTTCATGAAAGCAAAGAAAAACAAGAAATTAAAATCACCACTTCCCATGGGCAGGCTGATGTTCAGCCATTTCCAGGAGAGCAGGGGCCCATTACACAGCACTGTGACTCGGAAAGATAAACCCCATGACTCCAAATATCCCCCCTTATTTCCTCCAGCTTTATATGCTGAACATGATCCCAGACATGGTCTGGGGTATCCCGTTGGCCAGCTGGGGTCAGCTGTCCCCTCTGTGTCCCCTCCCAGCTCCATGTTCATCCCCAGCCCACTCGCTGGTGCCGTGGGGTGAGAGGCAGAAAAGGCCTTGACCCTGTGTAAGCCCTGCTCATCAGTAACAAAAATATCCCTGAATTATCAATACTTTGCTTTTCCCAGCACAAATCCAAATCCAAAACAGTCCAGTAAGAAGCTACTGTGAACTGAATTAGCTCTATATAAGCCACAGCATAACATGCTTGACATGCAAGTTCTTTGTAGAGAAAGAAAACATTTCATTTTTTATTTCTAGTGCTGTTGCATCTGCTCTTGGGAGCTGTTTGGGTTCATGGTGTTCTTGTATCTGATAACTGGGGATATCCCTTTTTGCTTGCCAAAGGGTTTGTATGGGTTTTTTTTGGCTGTTGCTAGCCTGACTGATGAGGAGTGCTCATATCTGTCACTGGTTTGTTTCCTACAGGCAAACTGACTCAGTGGTCTTTACGGAAGACCTTATATAATGATAAGTCATGTGGAAGAGTGTCCTCCTGAAACTATATTGGGAAATAAGCTGTATGTGTATTGCTGCCTTTAAGGAGATTTCCAGTTAGTTCCTGGTAGAAGAAAGACCTTAAAACAGTTTTTTCACTTGGGGGGTGGTGAGGAAGATCAAACATACCAGGCAGGTTTTCAGCTGTGAAAACCATCAGCAACCAAATCCCAGTGAAAATATGAAGTGGTATATTTAGGGACTCTTGTCAAATAAAACAGCTCCTTTAACACCTTTGCAATTTAAAAATGGGGCATTAAATTGTATCAATCATATACTTTAAAAGCTGGACTCCACTTTTATTTCAACAAATGTAGATGTTAAATCTCAGATAAATAATATGCAGCAGGAAGGCAGATTGTGTTTGCTTCTTGGTGTGTGTGTGTTGTTTTGTTTGTTTTTTTTTTTTTAATCCAGAAATAGCTCTAAATAACTTAAATTCAGTTAAAAGAAACCCATCTGTTACTGTTCATGTTTTCTTACCCATCATTTAAGTGGTAAATATCAAACTGTAAATACTTCAGCTGTGTTCTTCTCTTTGATAAAGAACACGTGGTAACAGTTCACCTTACTGTGAAATTATTGCAAAAAACATAGGACAGGTCTGAAATCATCAGCTGCTTGATACAAAGTACTTATTCTAATCAACTGCCAAAACATTTCCCACTTAGTTTCTTCAGGTCACAGTTACCTGCTTTTCAGGCTTACTTCTCTGTTATTCTGAAAGGAGATAACCCTAGCTGATAGGAATGTTTTAGAAAGGAACAGTTTACACCCTGTGAATTTTGGAAATGCCCTTTTTATTTTACTGGTCTGCATATACTTTGTTTAATGAGTTTGAAAATCTTTAATTTAAACTACAGTGGCTGCTCTAGTACTACTGCTGAAGCACTGTCAGGCAACATTGGTTCTTACTCAACAAAACAAAAAAAAAAGTGCAGTAATTTTTATAATAATAATGGTATCCTTCATGGAAAACAGCAAATAAATGTGCCTGAAGACTGCCTGGGCACAAATTATTTAAAGCTTGCTGTTGGTTTTTTTTTTTTTTCACGTCAAATTTAAGCTTCCCTTTGTATCTTTGCTGTCTCTTGTAGGTTTTGTCTTTCTGAACCTAAGGTTTTTCTTTATCAGCCCTATCTCAAAAGACATTTATTTAAGGTTCTTGAGTTTTCCTACCATGACAAATGTATTAATTTTTTTTCTGATTTTCTGGGGTATTCAAAACAAATAAAGTGAGACAAAAAAATAATAGGTTTTCTCTGACCAACTACAGGTCAGAGTTAATGTTAAGCTACAGGTTTGTCTCTATTAGCAAAGAGCACTGCCAGGCCCCAAGGAGAGCCTGTCTGCTGACACTGGGAAGCTGCTGGAGCAGTTCCTGGCCTGAATCCTGGCAGACCCCTGCTAGGCAGTTTTCTCCCAGTGGGTTCCCAGGCCTATTTTCAGGAGTTAGAGGGTCAGGACATGTCCCCATCAGGCATCTGCATGCAGTCACCCATTTCAGTCCTATCTTGGAAGGTGATCCTATTCCTGGGAAACTACTTGTGAATGACTAATTGAATGGGATAGCTATAGCCTACAAGGTCTCCTCAAGCAACCTGAGCTGGCAGTGCTGGCACCTGGTGAGCAAGGCAACAGCTGTCCCATAATAGCAGCATTTGATCCTGTATCTGTAGGTGTCCCTCCACTAGATTGATGTAGTGGTGGCATGGGAGGTGAAGAGCTCTGTGGTGGCATGGCTCCTGTCTGCCCTGCCACCAACACTGTGTTGGAGGTCCTCTGTCCCCTTGCTTTGAAGGAGGTGAGGAAGGTCCCTCAGGACATTCCCTCCTGGACACAGGAGCATGGTTCAGTGGTTGAAGTAATGTAACCTCCAGTGGTAACAAGGGAATCAGAACATGTGTCAGAATGTGATGTTTTCAGGCTCAACAGATTAACAAAATTATTTAAAATGAGGTGGGTGTTAGTTTGTGGTTTATTTTTCCTTATTTTCTTTCTAAACACTGAGTTTTCCATTTGTTTCTCAGATCATTCTGCTCCTTCCATTTTTCATGACATCGCTTTCTTCTCATGCTTGTTCCCCCCTCCTGTTGTGTTCTCACATTCTTGGCTGCTTGCCCCACTCATGAGTTCTGCTGTATTGCATAGTTGCACTTGTCTGTGACCCAGTCCTAGTCTTCTGGGGTTTATCTCTTCTCTGGGGCACACCTTGTCATGACCTCAACTACCCTTGCTCCCCACCAGTGAAACCACAGCGGTAATGCTTGTGACTCTCACTTTTCTTTACTGCCCTCCTTCTCAGTTTTCTCAGATGAGGAGGACTGTCTCCCTTCCCAGACTGCTACCTCTAGCTGAGCTCAGTGTCCTTGCCCATCTCAACCCTTTCCAATCTGTCAAGTTGCTCTGGTGTCCCATCATACTGACAGACAAGGATCTGGGTTCCTGGATATTGATACTGCACAGGGTAAAGCAGGCACTGACTAATCTTTTCCTGCTCAAGTAGCTTTAAAAAGCAAGATTTTTAATCCTCCTTCTTCCCCAGTGCAGGCACGTTCAGGTGAGACTGTTTTCTAATTTTAAAAGAAAATTAGAATTTCTTGCTATACAGAAAAGGAGTGGGGAAGAAACGGTGATTAAATAGTGGCAGCTGGGTAAGACTCTCGCATTTAACTGTTTTGTATTTTTGCAGCAGAATTGCATAAGTGCCAGGTGACATCTTTGTCTCTTTGTGGGCTGGTACGAGCAGTAGGAGAGCTGTGTGAGGCTGCTTATAGGGGAGAGATGAGGTGGCTGCCCAGATACTTCAGTTCAGTGCTTTGGAAGTATTTTCTGAGCCACAGTTACTGGATTTTCCTGCTGGCGCAGGGAGATCTGTGAGCTGCAGCTTCCTGGCAGGATTCTGGGAACAGCACCAAAACCCCCGACAGGCAGCGAGCAGGTTTTGTGCTCTGAGTCAGAAGCAGGCTGAGAAGATGAAGCCTTCAAAGCATGTATCCAGGATGGAGAAGGGGATCTGTGCGAGGAGGATATTTCCAGTGTGAGGCTCAGAGCCTGGAGGAACCCTCTCCTGCCAGCACTCTCGGTGAGTCTGCGGGTCAGCTGCTAGTTTTCATACAATCACAGGAGAAGGGGCATTGCTGCCTTTCACCACTGCTACCCTGAGCCAGCTCATCCTTCTAGCTATTTCTGTCTATGCTTATCTATAGCATCATCCCCCTTGTGCTTGTGTACCTGCCAAGCATTCCAAACAGGCACTGCTGTGGCAGCCTCTTTCCTTCTCTCCAGCCTGGAGGATAAATGACTGGATTGTTTTTGTTTGGTTGGTTTTTTTTTAATTGTTTCTCTGCATCAAGAATTTACGGTGGGAAAGCTAAGCTGGAGAAATGCTTTCTGGAGTGGGTGGCCAGATTGGCAGATGTCTACTTGTTCTTAACCCCTAGAGAAGTCCTGCAGCCTGACCCTTGCTGGGCTCACTCTGCTCTTTTTGAAAGCGATGGTTTCTCGGAGTGAGATGTGGTCTTGGGTAAAAACAGACAAAGGTCGGATGCGAGAGAGAAGATGTGGATCTGACTTGCCCACAAGGGGACCCAGAACAGAAAGCTGAAAGCTTGGGTGAGTTCACAGTAGCTGGCTTGTCCAGTGTAGGACATGCTATTCTTCTTTATTATAGACTGAGTTATCCAAGGTAAAAAATAGCAGTATCAGATATCCTAATATCTCTACATTATCTATATACTCATTGCTGCTGTGTGTTGTTTTGTTTAGTTTGGGCTGTGAAGCAGACTGCTCTCTGTGTTTAGTCCATCTCACTGTGGCTTGTGACTTTGCTCCCCACTGGGAATTTCAGTGCTTGCATCTGGAGTTGTGCAAATACTTTAAGGTGTGCAAAATTTATATCATGCTTTAGCATCTTTGTTACAGCACTGGTTTAAGTCATTAGATTTCACTCAGATTTGAAAACTGACATTAAAGCATGTCTTCTGCTACCTCAGTGTATGACTTCACAGGCAAAAAACCAGATAAATATCTATATTTGTAACATACTGTTTCGTATACTTAAAATACAAGGTACAGACATAGTGAAAGTTTCAATGCACCTTCCCAAAGTTGCCTTGTTGGATAGGTGTGAAAAGATTGAATACTCAGAATTTTCTTCTCTTAAATAATCAGATTTTAAACACAGAATTTCAGTGTGAGGTTGTCAGGGCTTCCCAGATACTTCTATCCTTACAAAGACTGGAACTGTCATTGTAATATTTGAAATGAGACCTGGGTTCGGACATCCTATATTTCTTTGTTAAATCTGTAATTAAATATGAATTCCTATGGCAATATGCACAGTGGAAGGAAGTTTTTTTGATGAGAAGGAAGCGTTGCACTATGTGGAGTATCTAAATACCTAAATTGTTATGTTTTTGTAATAGTGTTTGTGAAATACCTCTGTGCTGTAGGCAACCACTGAATTAATTTACAAAATGCACCTTTAAAAGCAAAAATAGTTTTTTCACTTCCACAACAGCATAAAAATATTTGTAAGTGGTTACAAGTAATGGAGCATTTGGGCTGAGATATCCTGTGAAGGGCTAAGAGTTGGACTCAACAATCCTTGTGGATCCCTTCCAACTTCTGTGATTCTGTGTGATTCTGCTGGCTATGGTTTGGATGATACTTCTGGACAGAAGCATTTGGCCAGCATTTTGGCTTAGTTTCTTACCGGCATGTGACATTAAACCTGGCAAGTCCAAGGAAGAATGTGTTTTACCCTGATTGTTAAAAATTATCCACCATTACTTGTATGCGTCTGGCAGGTCTCAATATATATTAATATTAGGAGGTTTTCAAATCCATAAGTAACAAAGTTCTACTTTTTCTCAATTCATAAGTACAAATAACCAGTGTTTGCATAGCCCTTGTCACAAGTTGGTAACAAAATCCTTTACAAATGGGATTGCTGCCACTGAATTGTTGTGTACATTGAGGAATGACAGCGCAGGACGTGGGAGGCAATCTGTCTCATTTTCACCATCTGAAGTGAACTGGTCATTTAGGCTCACCGCCACAGGGTGAGTTCCACAGTTAATCACACTCTGGAGCATCTTTGTTTTCTTTGAGAAATGCAGTTAAATAGCTTCATTCTCCTGCTCAGGCCCAGGTTTTTGTTGCCAGGATTTTATCTTGTTGCCTGGGTTTCTTTGCTTCTAATGCTGCTTTTGGGAGACAACTAATTACTTTCCTCTGAGAAAGAATCTATTTTAATTTTGAGGACAGCTTATGGAGGGGGCTGACACAGGAGGAGTTAAGGGTGATGCTACACCAGGTCTGGCTCCCCACATTGTAAATATCCTCCAGTGCTGTCTCACCAGCAAGGCTTCCAAAAACACTCCCATGCCTGTACCTTGCTCCAAGACATGCAACACCCTCTTCATGCAGTTAAATGCTGCTCTGGTGAGCTACAACACAGACCTCACTTTGTAGTGGGCAATTTTGAATGGAGAAAATACTCAACTGCCATGTGGCACATTGACATGTGGGCAAAGGGCTTAGTGTATGGATGTGACAAGAGACCTGTCCATGGTGTGGGTGCCTCTGGCAGGATAGATGCTGTCCTGTTGGCCAGAGAAGTGCTCACCTGCAGAGCGGGTGAGATGCGTTTCAGGCAGCTGACAGATGGAGCAGATCTGACCCAAGGTGACTTGCACAAGGTCACTCAGCAGGTGGGTACTAAAAATGGATACAAAAATCAGACCCACCTGCTATTCCTTAGGACACACCACCTCCACAGCAACCAAACAACCTGGGTTAAACACTGCTGTCTTCGTCCCCCACATGAGGTAGATCTGGGTGGGGACTGCTCAGGAATGAGGCTACACATGGATGTGAGAGCAGCCATGCCTGCAGGATGACGGGAAAAAAATGGGAAAAAAGGTTATTTTCCTAGATTTTGCAAAACATCATAGCTAATATCCTGTTGTGCAGCAAAGGCAGCTAGTGCCTGGGACTCTGAGTGGTCATGGTGCCCTTAACCAATCCCTTACAAGCCACCAAACCACACATTTGTGAACACTGCTGCAGTGTGCTCCTTTGCGTTCCAGTTCCTATGGAAACATGCTGTAAGAATGTCTAAAATAAGTACAGTGCTTTGAAACTATTATTATTTTGATCTTTCCTTCCCTCCCCCCCAACCCCCCCCCCCAAAAAAAAAACTCCTTTACCACCTTTCTGGCTGAATTTTTAATACATTAAAAAGATTGTTGTCATTATCTGGAAGAGTGTGCTACCCTGCTTACCCATGTGTCTGTATCCTGGGATCTGATAGATCCCAGGTTCTGATATTGAGATCAGCTCCCTTCCCCCATCCTCCCTGCTCAGTGGGTTGGCAGGTTGTTGGTGCATGTGTTGAACATATCTATATATAAATCAACAAGCTTATTTCCAGCTCCTTTTAGGATCCAGAACACAGTGTTGGCTGGGAGGGAGGCAGAAGGCCACCCAGTCCAGCTGCCCTTCAATGCAGAGCCCTCTACATTGTTTGGTGCAGGAGATGGTTGGGAGCCTGATGGGGATGGGGCATCCTGCAGGTCCCCTCTTCCCTGTGGGAGGGTCAGTCCTGGAGCAGGCTATGGGCTGCTTGCAACAACTCTGGCAAAGGAGTTATTTGCTCTCCCCAAAAGGGTGCTCGTGATGGTAACTGAAAACAAGGCTGGGTATTTAAAGCACTTTTCCCTGTGCTCCTGTGGTTTCCTTCTAAAGCTTTCAGCTCCCTTAGAGCAGAATTCTCCCTGACTTTAGTAATGTCTAAGATTTTCAAACAGCCACATATCATTTTCAAAAACTACTTTTGATGAGTGAGCTTTAGGAAAGCTGGGGCTAAATCCTATAAAGGGCTAAAAAAACTTATTTAAAACTAGGTGCTAATTTTTGCTCATTTTCAGGCTTCTGGCCTCTTGCAGTACTATGCCTCAGAACCCAGTGCTAGATACCAGGAGAAGAGCTGGAGGTGCATGTTTGGCATTCAAGGGGGAAGCAGGCACTTAAATTCAGAAAAGAAATTCAGGAGTTTTTGGGCAATGCCAAAACCCTTTGACACCCTTATGTGCTGTATACATAAATATCCAAGAAGCATCTACATTTCCAAAGCATCTTCTGGGGATCTACACACCTTTTGTTTCTGATCCCAAGTGTGGAGGCAACAACAAAACCAGGTTTGAAATACAAGGGAGTTAACACTTGAGCATTATTTTTTATGACTCCACATCCTAGACAAAATAAGTTGTAAAGAGTTACAATTATTTTGATCTAGCTAACATTATACTAAGTCTTAGCAATTTGAGTAGTGTAGGCATCTGTTTGAATCCTATTCCAAATCACCAGGCCAAATTTTGCTCACAGGGTTCCTTCCTGTCTGTGAGCAGCTGCTGTGTAATTATGCATCCTGATTTATGTTGCTCAGTGCTTGGGCTTTGCATGATTTATGTGTTTGTGGTAACTGTAGTGGCAACACCAGATCTATTTTATTTTGGTGCAATGCTGAAGGCCAGTAGAAAAATATGAGTCTAATCGTAATAGACAGAATAAAATTTTATACGATATTTCCAGGGTTGCTATAATTTTGGGGTTAAAACAGTCATTAACCAAGCAGTCAAATTAAAATGAAATTGCTGCTAAAAAAAAAAGTTATGAAGCTTAGTATTTGCATTGCATTTCATATCTGCAAAGATCCTTCCTTACTTGAATGACAAGCACTGCGTCCAGCACTGATGTGAATACCAAGAAAGATGAGAATCGTGAACTATGGAACAGCAAATTGTAAAGAATAATTGCTCTGTTTTAACGTGAATAGGCAGGGCTGAGATTATTTTTGTGAGGGCTCTGTTTGAACTGCTTTTGAACTGGAGCTGGACCACTGTAGATGTAACCCTTCTAACCCAATTGATAAGTTAGTGTATATGCACAGTATGTAGGTCATTCACATTTATTCTGAGTAGCCCAGAAAAGAATGAAGTGAGACTTCAAAATATTTTGCATTTCAACCCTTTTGTTGTAGCTGATTTCTCTCTCCCACACTTCCTTGTTCATCTATGCATTTCATCTATGCTGGGAAAAACCCCCACAAGGTGCATGGGTAGCTGATAAATGAAACACTAAATAAGCAGCTACACTCATGAGAAATCAAGAAGCAGTTAGAGATGCCCTGCAAGTATGAGGGACAGGATCTATGAAATAGGTAATTACCTACACCTTTACTACATCATTGCAAATTTGTTTAGCAGTCATGAGAGTTTTGGAATTATCTTCTATTTGAGAAGGGCAATATCACAATGATTTAAAAGAATTATTCTGGCATATGTCATTAGACAGTATTAAATCCTGACTGTAGTAAAGTAATACTTAAACTCTCTTATGAGAAAAATCGTAAGTTATTATGGATGTAATGGACTCATTAGGAATGTACATGTGGTTCAATAAAAGAAAATCACAGGCTATAGAAGTGACTTTTAAAGGTGACATTAATTTTGACCTTGTATTGATATAATTTGTTAAAACATGAATTGGTTTGTGTTGGAAGGAACCCTAAAGACCAGGTAGTTCCAACTCATAGGCAGGAGCACCTTCTACCATCACCTCCTACTCTTGCCTACCACACCAAATAAATTTTCTTGGGCCCAATAATATCAGACATACCTAAAATGGCATCAGTGGTAATGACAGACAGTCATACTTTAAATTGGGATGCAATGTCCATTGGGTTCCCACAGGAATTCCTATTAAGTCTGGCTTGTGAATACAAAAATCAATTGAATTTGAAGATAGTACTAGACTGGGAGGTGTTGCAAGCTCCGCTGAGAACAAAGAGAAGTTTTTAGCTGGGGAACTAGAAATACTCTATTTTCTATCTGTAGGGCTTAAATATGAGAAACATAAACATGCAGAGCTGTGGAAATTATCTGAAAACACATAAACAGTAGTGCTAGGAAGGAGAAGAGGTTCAACTTGTCATCTTGTAATGCGGTGTCTCTTGATGCTGGATAAGGATTTAATAAGTCCTTGACTGTCCCAGACTAAGCCTGACACTAGCTTATGGCATTCACACTGTTCATTCAAGGCTCTGGGGAAGAAAGCAGCCAAAAACCTTGTTTTTCTTCTGGCACAAGTACCCCTGAAACTGCTGGCACTGAAGGCTCAGTGAAGGGCAGTGGCTGGCCGGTCACTACAGTGAGCTGCCACATGTACCCACAGTGGCTCTCCCTGTTCTAACTCTAACTCCTACCCCGTGTTCAGTTTTAGCTCCTGCTGGTGGAAAATGGAAATAGAAATTGAATTAAGCATAAGCAAAGTGGGTGGACAGCCACAGTATTTGCGGGCAGAAGGATACCACTATGGAGTCTTGTTAAATGGGGAGGAAAAAGCAGGAAAAGAAAAGGGAACAGCCCCTTCTCAGAGCCATCCTCACTAAACATGAGTTTCTTAGGCTGTGTTGGTTAAACTGGGTAAGCATAGGGACAGCAGTCAATACAGGTTTTGATCTTGGAATAAATTTTTGCCAATCAATACACTTTGCCTAATCAAACATCTATATCCTTTCAAGGATTAACACTTCTGTATTTAATTTGTCTGCCACAGTATAGATTAAAATAATTTCCTCTTTAACTTTGATTCTGTGTTTTCTCTGTTAAAACACAAGATACATTTTGTCATTTCAGAAAATGCTTTTGCACATCCTAATGTATGTCTTTCTGTGAACCCTATCCCAGCAACAGAGAACACAGGTTTTCATTAATGCCCTGGGTAATTACATTGTATACCATCATTATGTTTGAAATTCCAGATTCCTTAAAGTGAACATACAGCCTATTCTCTCCTCAACCACATAAGATGCTTATTTTTTACAGCAGAAGGATAAAGTGCTTAAAGAGAAGAGTTTCTACTAGCAGAGCACTAAAGTGAGCATCAAGAAGTCATCAGTGCTTCTATCTTTTACTCACCCTTCCACTGATCTGGGACAAAGCTTTTTTGCTGGGTCGTTTCTTCTGCATGACTTTGGATTTTCCCCATAATTTCTGTTCAACTCATCCTACTTTAACTTTTTGAAGTGTCCTTTGTGAGGAGGTGTCCATGGTGTCCATTTCTTACTGTGTGTTTGTATAAACTCTACAGCACTACAGTCTGCCTGTGAACAACTAAAAATGAGGGCTTATTTGGAGATGACAAGACACTAGAAGACACATGTCTCAAGGGGTTAAACATAGTAAGTAGCTGAGATGAGAAAACAACATTTTTTCAGTTGGGCTTAAAATGCTGGCCTGTTTCAAGAAGGAAACTGGATGTAGTTGACAGGAATTCAGCTGGAGAGGATTACAGTCATTAAGAAATACCTCTTTTGCTGAACTGTGGTTCTTCATGTTAATATAATACATAATTTGCCATTGATCCCTCAGAAAAAGTGGTTTTCTAACATGCACTGTTAATGTGTATTGCTTCAGATGTGCCTGGGAAGAAAATGTAGTTTTGGACCCACACTGTCTGGGCTTTGCGTCCCTGCAGCAGGTCCATGTCCCCAAGCTGAGACTGGGATACTTCTTTTGAAAATCTCTCCCCCAGCCTGTTTCTCTGATGAATGCCTGAAAGCAGTTACAGTGAAAAGAGATCTGAGGAGTGCAAGAAGGAAACAGGACCATCGCTGCATCCAGACTGGAGAGGCTGTGAGGAGCTATGGTGACAATTTTTACCTTCTTTTGCTTGTCTCTGCTTATACAAATGGTGTATAAGGGTTTGTTGGATTGTGCTAGATGTTTTCAGAGCCCTTTTGTAAGCATAATTATTGCATTCTTCCATGTAGGCAGAAATTATGGTAGAAGCCAGTGCATAAGCATATCTTTATTCAATCAGATCTCAGCTATTTCCTCAAATCCAGCTGGTAAAGCTTAGCCCAAATTGCCCGTCAATGTCCAAAGCACCTATCAACCTCTCTGCTTGTGCCCAGACCAGGTACTTCAAAGAATTTAAAAAACCCTAAAAGTTATATCCTATGGCCTGTTTTCTTCCCCAAGGTATTTCATTATAGGACAAGTTGACTGAAGGGGAGAGGTTAGCAAGTTTTTGTAATTTTGATTGCACACATTTGGATCAAACTGTTATAACATTTTTCATGAGATCTGGAAATTGCTTTTTTAAAGTAAATTTAATCCCTTTGAGCATATTGTGCACTTTATAGCTCTTAAATGATGCTTAGACTACAAGTTCTGTCACTGTTCATGAAAAGTAGGTTGTCTTAATCTGTAAGATCATGAGAATCTTTTAAGCCCACTGGCTCTCACTGCAGTCAATGGGATATTTTTGCTTTGTATTCCAGCTGGAAGAAGATCAGCTCTATTGCCACTGGGGAATGTACCTTTAACTGCATGCTACTTTAGTAACATCCTACTTTAGTAATTGATGCATTCTGTACTAAGCTGTGACATTTTCATTTTCTAAGCTGTTTATTAATTCTGACACTGAATAATTAAAAAGGAGAAAGAAGCACAAGGAAAACATCTCATAGAAGACCATCACAGAAGCTGTGTGTGTAAAAAAAGGTGCAGACCACAGGGCGGACTGCAAACATAAGCAAAGAGCTTCATAAAATCCAAGGAAGTCCAGAAGCTCTATTTCCAATTTTACACATGCAGTGTCTTTAAGTGAGTGATGCAATACCCTCATCAAATTCTTGCTTGGTACTTCTAAATCCAGAACTTGGAGTTACAGGCTGACATAGTAAAGCATAATCAGTATCCTGCTTTCCACTGTAAGATTGAATAAATATCAGAGTGTGTTTTCCTAAAATGATTTTTTAAAACACCATCTACACAGTGAACATGCAGTGGTGCCCTAATTTCATATTTTCATAGAGAAATTAAAGAATAACAAATTAAAAAAAAAAAAAAGATGATGCATTTTGAGGGACTGTGAGGAAGGAAACTGAAATATAAGTATTAGTTGCCCAAAAACATTGTTTGGTGTCTTTGGGAGAGCAGCAAGCACTTTACACTCTCTTCTTCCCTGGTGTTTCACTTTTTTATATCAATACTAAACCACAGCAATGTGTTTTTAATCTTTCACTTCTGTGTATTGCATCTTATCTACTCCTCATAGGTTTCCAGAGAAAATGGGATTCAAAAACTTTGATAGGGGAACCAATCAGACAACTCTGCATGGGTTTTCATCTGATTTGTACTGAAATGACACTATGTGCAGTGCTATGGCAAAGGCACGAGATACAATTAAGACTACACAGCCCTCAGGAAGTATTAAGATTTAATAACAGTACTGAATCCTGATGTGCCATTCCCAGCCCTGTTTACAGCATGGCATTTGGATGCTGTTGTAAGTGTGCTTCAAAATGAGTCTCTGCTAGGTTATGCAAATTGTTCTTGTACCAAGGAACCACTATGTGCTGCAAAATTAAAACTGGGAGGAAAAATAACTGCTGTGGGATAACATGCAATAAATCTGCTAAAGCTGCTGGCTTTGGTGAGGTAACGTCTTGTCCCTCTATGGGTGGAACATTTCTCTGTTGAATCATTACAGTTTTGCTCAGAAACATCCTACTGCTTGAACTGCTGTGGGAAGAACAGTAATGTCAAGCAGATATCAGGTTTCCCCAATAGGAGCATCCTGCTGGGAAATGGGCTGCACTGGTGTGATGGTGTAAAAAGCTCAGCTGCGGCAGCTCTCTGTAATTGCTATTCCCTTCTGATTCCTTTGCTGAAGGTACAAAACTGCTTCTCACGAACAGATCTGAGAACAAAATCCTTGCCTTGTCACCAGTGTAATACTCTGCATGCTAAGCTGGGGTTTCTAACTAGTTTGCCTTCATCGTCTCTTGCAATCACTGTTTTAAATTGAGTCTGTCATCTCCTGTGATGGTGCCAAAGCCTGACACTGAGAACAAATGCTTCTGTTTCAATCAGTGATGTTTAATTTTTCATGATGAGTACAGTTTAGTGCCTCCCCAGGTAGGAGGCTCTGCTGCTAATTACCAAGGAAATGTTTTCTGCCTGCACAGGACACATCTGCCCTCTGCATCTTGGTTCTGTTAAGCAGATGAGCTGGGTGGGATCAGTGATGGTGGCTGATGGCTGCCCCAACAGCCTCTTATTACTACTGCTGCTTGAAGAAAGACCTGCTCACTTTTCTCTTGTAGCCCACCCATCTGCAAAAGAAAGTCTCTTTTATGAGGACACTGGTGAAGGAGGTCTGTAGTCCTGCTTGCACTGGTAAGCATCACTTCTCAGAGAGGAGTACTATGTTTGTGTGATGTGAACAAAGGGGAGGCTGGATTTGGTTCTTCCATGTATTCTTCAGTGATGAGAAGTTTGGTCCTAATAATTTTTGGCAATTGTCTTGTAGACTTACAGCAGAAAACATCTCGCATCTCCCATAATGGCTTAAAATTTTTTGTGGATTTTTGGGGGTTTGTTTGTTTATTTTTGTTTCATTTTGGCTCTTTTTGGTATATGGCTTAAAATTATGGCCATTTAAGATTTATTTTCTATGATGGTACTGGGTTGAAAAGATTGGTAAGGTTTATCTCACTTTTTTGATGAGCTTATATCAAGACAATTGAACAGCATAGCAGTTATTATATTCCATTTAAGAGCTGTTGTATGGAGTGTTCTGGGATTTGCTTAGAAGGGGTTGTTTTGGATGTATACTTACTTGTTACATAATTTCCTAAGCTGTTGTTTAGCCCCACCATTCATTTCCTAGTAATAAGTCACACAGGATTCTGCTCTTCTCTTTGATCCTGCATTGTTTGCCAGGAGGATTTTCAGTAGCAGTCTTCTGTACTCAGAGTAGAGCATGTAAGTGGAGGAATTAGAAATGCCTCATCATGGGTTTTTAGTGTCTGCTTGTGCTGAAGAGTGGTGCCTTATATAAGAAATATAAGACAGTAAAACCTCTCCTATGATAAAGCAAAAGAAAAAGTTGCATGTTATGTGGACTCTACCCTTTTCCACCATAGAAGGAAGAGGCTGCTTCAGTGCTTGGACCTGCCCGGGTTGTTCCAGTGCTTTCCTCTTAGGGAATTCCTCTTTCAGAGTAAGGGAGTCAGCAAAGACAAGCAGCACTGGCAAAAACTGGCTGAAGAGTTTGCTTTCCAGGATGTGCAGCTGCCTGTTCCCATGTCCTTATTTCCCCAACCAGAGCAGGGCTGGGTTTTGGGTTCTGTGCCTGTGAGGTATGGATGGGGTCTAGGTTTGACTTCTTTGGGGGCACTCTTGGCAAGTCTCAGTCCACAGGGAATCAAGGAGCAAGGAGACCTTTGGCAGTGACTTGGATGGGATGATGAGCCCCACAATGATGTTTTTAAGCGGGGCTGCATGCAGGGTTTTTTTCCACCATGTGCTTTGTGGCATACTGACTGCAGAGCAGATCCCATGAGAAGATCAAGGTACACATGCCTTTCCATAGAGGGCCTAAAGTTTTTAGAGCTGCTGTAACTAAATTTAAGAGATTCTTAGTTTGGAAAACAGAAGTTTAATCTGAGAGCGTGACTCAAGGGCTGGCATAGCTCACATAAGAAATCCATATACAATAGCGATTCCTAAAGCTTGCCCTGAGCATGGTTAGGATGTCAGGATCTGAACAAATATAGCAAATCGAGTCTTTAGGACTTAAATGAGGCCCTAAAGAACTTAAAAGATCTACCAGTCCTTTAGACACCAAACTGTGTGTCCCCACTGTGGGAGGCAGGTATACGCATGAAGAGCCCCATTTTTCAGTGCTGAAGAGGAAAGATTATGAGCACTCAAGAGAATGTTTAGCTGAAACACAAGTGTTGCAGGGTGTGCTGCTGCTCACACCTGGGCTGGCCAAGACTTCTTGGATCGCAGCTCTCTTGAACACTGGTGTTAATTCCACTTAGGGTTTGGATGTCTGTATTCCAGGTCATAACATGACCTGGAATTAGTGAGGTGCACTTATTACAGCAAATCAGCTGAGTCCTCACCTCCTACTTCAGATCAGCAGAGTGCCAAGTCTTTATTTTGGGCTATGTCTTAGATCTCTTATTAATTCAATGGGTTTTATACACAAGGGTGGAAAGATTGTTTTAAAATCAGTATGTCTTGAGGTTTTTGCTGCAAATGTTTTGTTCAGAAAGTGACCAGCCTCACTGATCTGTGTGAGGTGTGTAGTACCAGCTAGAGCCAGGAACTGGAACATTTTGGTTTTAGGAATACTTTGTATTATTGAGATGTAAAGTGCACACCACATACTTCAGCAGAGATAAGCAGCCTGTGAGCCAGGGAAACACCTCCAGCAATAAACCTGAGCTGAATAAATTCCTTTTTCCTCTAGCTGGGGGATATCCATATGACACTGATGAATTCTGCCAGCTCACATGTCAAAATTCTATGTTTAATGTTGAAATTTAGTTTCAGAAGGGATTTACTAAATCAGTGCTGTTATGGATGGGGAAACACATAAGTAAACAGAGATTAATTGATTCAGGAGAACTGAGCTCCTTGCTTGGAAGAAGAGTGTGTGGATGAGATCCTGTAATGGATGTCTGGGTGTCAGGGTGAAATATTGATGATTATTTCTGTGGCTCAGCTCACTGGAATGAATGAAATTATATCTTACAGAAGAAAATTGATTTGCATTAATTTCTGTTTGGGATGCACAATTAATAAAAGAGCTATTTATCAGGAGATACAACATTGTGTCTCTTTGTATTTTGCTGTAATATTTTGTGTGTTCAATTTCTACAGTGTTCTACCTAGGATCTTTTAGAAAATTTCTTTCATAAATACACAAGAATAAGCAAACAATGAAAAAAACTCACCCCTCATCTGACCTCATCTATTACTTAATTTAAAGTGGCAAAACACCACAAATTCAGAATTAGTAACGCTTCACAGCTAATACTGACTTGCTAAAGATTTCTGATGTTAGAGCATCCTATTGTATTACAGAGCTATGAACTGAAATTTCAGTGTTAACTTGTAAGTACTCCCAATTTATCTATCTACATATCTCTGGTTTTGAAGTAAGAAAGGCAAAAAATCAAGGATCTTTTGATATGAATGCATAGAAAGATCATTAAGTTTATTTTCTTTTAAAAGCATTTAATAATTCATGCCTCCTACCAGCCCAGCTGGGACTCCTTAAAAGCACATATTTTTGGGAGATGACCAACATGTTTTTGGTGTGGGGTTTGGTTTATTTTTGTTTTCTTCTTCTTCTTTTTTCTTTCCTCAGAAAATGCAGATGGGCCAAACTCACAACTCTTAAGTTTGGATGAATTTTTAATTTTATAGCACATTCAAAAATATTTTGAAACGGGACCAGGATCCCCCTGAAAGTTCAAAATAAAAGAATATAGTTTTGTTTATGATTTTGGGGACATTAAAAAAAGGTAATTATTATACCAAAAATACAAGTAAAAGGCAAAATCAAGCAATATTTTGGTGCTATTAAAGTATTTCATTCTCCCAAATACGATAGTAGAATATTATTTCTTAAACATTTTAGTATCAAAGTAATTTACTTCTTGTGTGCCAAATAAAAAAGGGTTCTGTCCCCAGAATTAGAAATAACAAAGACTCAGTCCATTGGGACTCCGATTCTGACATTGATTTTAATGTGGAAGACAGACTGGGATCACTGTGAGGTGTGTTCTCATGAAGCTTGTGACAATTATAGTAAGTATGAGATAATGGTGGATGAATATGGAAACATACAGATGGCAGCTGGTGGTCCATGAAAGATGCAGGAAGCCTCATCCAATTTGTTGTATTGGTTCAGACAGGTTTATTGTCCATCAGTGTACTGTGTGAAGTGTATTGCGGGTGTCTGGTTGCTCTGTCTTCTTTCCCTTACTTCTTTTTGGACTTGTTCCGCTAGCAATAGCTTATTTTAAAATATGTATCTTATTTGCTATGTACTTTTGTCTTTCAGTTTCGGGTCATATCACATTTCCTCCACTGAATAATGAACCTTTTCTTCGCAGCCTGCCTTCTCCCCTTCCTGAAATGAAACAGCCATCAGTGTTTTCAGGGGTTCAAGCCCACCTAGGTACTACATGGTCTGTTTTCCATAGGTTTGGAATGGGTTGCCACGGGAGATGCTGCCCTAGGGCCAGTGCTGAGGGTCCCAGCAGTACAGGGGCAACACAGGAGTGCTGACATGGGATCCTGTTTAATGAAAATAATTGTGTGGATAGCACTGGAAATCAAAACCCATTCTGTTTGCCAGCTGGTTCATGTTCATACCTGCTGTGCCAGAGCTCCTCAGCTGCTTTTAAATGTGAGGGATATTTCGGGGCAAATGGTTTTCCCTTTGTACTTTAAGTGTTCACTGGAGATCCTCAGTTCTGCTGCTGCCATTTTGCTGCCAGCAGCTCATTTCAGACACAGGATCTGGTATTGATTAGAATTGATTAACATTTCTATAGTGCTTCTTAGTTATGTGGAGCTGAGTGCCATTGAAGCCACTTGACAGCTGGTAATTTACATCCTGGAAGGGTAAAAGGTCTTGTCCTGAGTAATCGAAGGGATGACAGTGACTGCTCTGCTCATGGGCTGGGGTGGTACCTAAGGGTCCTGAAGGAGGGGCTCTGTGCACAGAGTGCAGTGTCCCCGTGCTGGGGGTCTCGGGAGACCTTGCAAGGTGAAGGAATGGAGGCACATCTCTGCCCTTGTAACTCTGGGTCTGTATCTGCTGTATCAGAGCAGCTTCTGGAAAAAAGGGTGTGAAGAAAACAAAATGCGCATTGGACATCTGCTGTCTTCTAACAACTTCTAGCTTTAATTTGATTAACGGAAAGGTGTGAGCTCCTGGAATGAAGCATTTGTAATGAAAGAGGTGACCCAGTGATGCAGTTTGTGATCTGGTTTTGAAATGACTCATGACAACATTTGTTAGATTTCTTCCTAATTTCTTTCTTCATCTTTATTTCTGATGTCCAAAAAAAAAAAAAACCCAAAAAACAAAAAAACCCAAAACCAATACAAACCCACAAAACAGAAGAACTCTTTGAGGCAACTCTAGAATCAAAATAGAAAATGTAAGGTGCATGCACAGAAATCCTTCAAGCTTTACTTGTACTTGCTTTTGTTTCATCAGTGTATTCAAAGTTACTTGAAAGATTTTTAGTTTTC
The DNA here is from genome assembly GCA_003676055.1 of Chloebia gouldiae. Taxonomy (NCBI): domain Eukaryota; kingdom Metazoa; phylum Chordata; class Aves; order Passeriformes; family Passeridae; genus Chloebia; species Chloebia gouldiae. The sequence goes on from QUSF01000006.1 coordinate 4,433,732, forward strand.
TTGTGCTCATTTGCTTTATCCAAAAAATATTGGAAATGTCCTATCATTTCTCCCCTCTTTGGAATCCTTCAGAGGACATAGATGTGACTAGCTAGCATTTTCTTTCATTCATTAATTGAAAGCCTGGAAAGTTTTGATCATTAATAAGCATGTCTTTTCTTCCGGCTATTTATATTACATCCCTACAAGATAGAGGTTAACTTTGCTGAAAAACAGTTTTAACCCATTTAATCAAAATTATTTCTTTCCCTCATCAGAAGTCACTGTTATGGTTGCCATCATTCTCCTTGTTCCTCACTCATCAAGAGGGTCTTTCAAATAAATACTGCAGACAGGGACTGAGTTTAAAGAAAATGCAGCAGCCAGTTCTTTGAGGCACTCTTTATGCATTGTAAAGAAGGAAAGAGTTCTAGGGGCTAGACTTAACCAAGTACTCTACGTGTCTGGGTTTACCCAGGCATATCCTCTTGTACTTTGTTGTTCAGGGCACTCTGAGTGCTCACAGCTGGTCTTATGTGGCCTCAGTTCCCAGAAGGCTGCTGCCACCAGGGCACTCAGGAGTGGCTGCACACATGCTTTGGGCACAGGTGCCTGTATGTCCATCCTGGATTTCTGAGTGGCTGTGGAGAGTCCTTAATTTCATCCCGTAACAGTTCAGGTTCTGTATCACCATTAGTCAAAACTGATCAAGTGCCTGTTCTCTTTCTGCTCCAACTCCACTGCCTCCAGGGGCTGTGAGCCCAGGCCAGGTAGGGCATGCATCCATCTCCATCTGGGCTCAGTCTCTTCGCTTTCCAAGGCAGCTGCTCCATTTCTGAGCAGCAGATCTCTGTGCTGCTTGTGCAGGCTCCTCAGCCAAGTCCACAGCTCCCCACTCACCTACCAGAGTGTGAGCTGGTAAGTATCCTGCTACTGATTGCTACTTCTGAGCCACTGCACTCTGTGCCTAAATAGGACATTTTTGAAAGTACTTTGCACTTAAATGACTTATCAGTTTTGCTACAGTTTGCTGGTATTATTTATTGGGCTGGGGCATATTGCATTTGACTCTTCTTCATACAGGGTACTGCAATACCATTAACAACATTTGCAAACACTATCTGCTGTTTGGTTGGGCAGTAATGAAAGTGCTGTGATGAGTCTGAACTGGGTAGCAACCAGGGAATCATGAAATTATGGCCACTTTAAAGGACTTGAACATTCATCTGGGAAGCATCTTTGCAGGTGAATGGAATAACAGCCCATTTGGTTAAATTTGCCTTGGGTTTGGGGATATGTAGAGGTCATGGTAAGATTCAAATGTTATTACATCACTCATTCAGAATGCAATAGTTTCCAATACCACATGTTCTGCTCACTACTGCCTTTGCAAGTATATAGAGGGAAAAAATTAGCCTAAGGGAATGCCCACATCTGAGAGAATCAGACCACTCATTTTGCATAGGTGTCTGTGTTTTGTGTGTGTGCATCCATTACTTGCAGAGCCAGACATCCAGTTATTATTCTCTGGAACAGGCAGAAGCTAAAATCTGCTGTGGACTTACACTGTGCTGGTCCTTTTTGATTGACTGACTACTATCTAGGTGAATATATTTTACGTCCCCCTTGTATTATAAATATGTGAACTATAAAGTATATAAGAGACAGCAACCATAGATAAGATTGTAAAAAGTTTTCATTATAGAGTTTCCTGGATTTAGGTAGCCAGAACATAGTGAAAGATTTGCCTTTCTAGATGAGAAATTCCAAACATGGCCCATCTCCAAAGATGACAACCTGATTTTAGAGGTTTTACAGATTCAATAAACAGTATTTTTGAGAGAGGAAAGTGGAAAAAGAAATCTTAGCATTTAAAGTGATTTTTAACACTCTTCCCTGGGAAGGTGGGAATCATATGGAACTTTGAACCTGATGACCTGAGCATGTTTGCACATCAGGGGGTTCAGTGTGCTACAGATTTTGGGGAAATTATATCAATGATCATTTGAAAACCAGCTGATGTTTGCACACAGTACAAATCCTGAGAGTCCTGCTGTCAGTCTCCATGGGAGTCAGGTATGCTTGCAAAGTCAGTCAAGTTCTATAATTAGCTGCCTGATCCAGTGCACTGCTCCAAGCTGTCTCAGAAAGCTTTCCAACAATTTCAGGGGATGCAAGGTCAGACCTTTTTCTTGTAGCAGCTCGAGCCCTTGTGCTCCCTGTTGGCTGTAGGGGATGAATGTCCTTAAAGTAAATAAACTCAGCTCCATATAGGGAGTTCAGAAGAGCCTTTGAAGACTGGTGCCCTGTCATCTCAGTGGGAATGTCAGAGTCCTGGAAACTTTTCTGTGGAAAAGTCTCCAAGAAGGCAGGTTCCATCCTCCTCTCCAAGTCTGCTGACACTGCAAGTGCTTGCACAGATCCATGTAACCCCACTGTAGGGAAGCTCTATTAAAGTTGCATGGTGGGGTGCTCAAAGCCAAATACAAGTCAAGAGAAAGGTTAAAAACATAGTTTTACTTCCCCCATCCCCTTCCCAGCTTATATTCACTCTGTTACTTTGCAGTTGCCTCACTGCAGCACGTTTCTTTTTCCCCTGGGAAAGCACAAGTAGGTTGGAGGAGAGTGCCCAGGGAAAGCAGAGAGGCCACTCGTGCGAGAGGCACTGTGCAAGAAGCTGTGCTGCCCTTGGGATGCACTGGGAGTGGTACCTCGCTCAGTGAGCATCGTGGAGGGGAGCTGAGAGTTACAGGTCTGTTATAAGGAGGAGGGAGCAGGTGCAGCTGCTGCACCTCTGGAGAGGGCAAGGACTCCTAGCCTGAGTGCAGGGCCTGGGTGCCTGCAGCTCTTGTGAGAACAGGGGCTGAGAAGGAGGTCTCTGTGAGCAGTTGAGGGCTGGCTGGCAGTGTTAGCAGGAACAAATCTGAAAGAGACATGTAGGGCTCAAATATGACTTATTTCTTGCTGGGAGGGCACATCACATGCTTCTTGCTTCAGGCGCTAACTCAAAATTAATTGGTGTGTGGGTTGGGGGTGCCCTTACCTGTGCTGGCTGAGTTTATTCTGCAAAAGTCTAGGGACTGTGGCATGGGGCAGGATTGCTGCTGGTGGGGATGGAGCATGGCCAGCATGTAGCTGACCAGCTGCAGACTGGTCACCTGTGCCCTGTCCCCAGAGCTGGAGTGCATGTCATGCACCTGGGCCAAGACTTGGCACCTGCAGACTGTGGAGATTTCTTTACATACGTCTCAGAAGCTGGCAGGGAGGATTCACTGTTTGGCTGAGAAAAGTGTCTGGCTCCTCTTTTCCTTACAGCCTTGTGAGCAGAAACATTTGGAGAGCTCATTACAGACTTTCTCCTAGCTGGCCCGGGGCAGGGGGGAGATCAGGTGGTATTTGCTTCCTTCAGGGATAGGTTTTCCTGCCCCTTGTTTGCTGGGGCACATTTCCTGTGAGACCTGAGAGGGCTGGGCGTTCCTGTGGCTGGTGCCGCAGATACGCTGGATGTCCCCACCACAGCAAGTCCTGCAGGCTGGAGAGCTGCATTAGCCTGCTAATAAGAAATAAGCTAATAAGTTATAAGCTAGTAAGTGTCTGAGCAAAGTCCAGACGTAGCTTATGAACATTAACCTGAAGATTTCTGCAAGATACCCAGAGTGGTTTAAACCAAACTTCTGCCTCTTCTGACACTTGATGTGCTGGCGCACCATCCGTCTTCCTCCTGGTCATCTCTCCTTAGGCAGCAATGTGCAGGGTGCTGTGTGACCTGAGGACTTGCTCCAGGAGCAGCAGCTGAAGTAATGAAGAGCACATCAGCTGTGTTTCCTCCTTTCACATGGAGTGCATGCTGCCTCTCTGGACCAAATCAGGGGATTTGCTGCTGAGAAGCACCCCGGTGCAGGTGGCTGCTGACGCTGCTGGACCCTTTAAGCAGCACTTGCTTTTTGCACTATGTCAACAATTGTGCTGCTAGAAACAATAGGAAGTTAAGCTCTGCAGACATATTTTCAGAGCCTGTTTCATATCATACAGATCACATGTCTGCATGGGATAGTCAGCATTGGCTCCAGCAGAACTTATCCTTTGCATCAAATAGATACCGAATTTCCTTTAGGAAGCCTAAGCTAAAGGAAGAGGCATTGCTTATATTTAATGAGGCCAGCTAGCCTGAAGAAATCCATCTGGCTACAGAAACAAGTTATATGGGATGCTGCTTATGCTCTCTTCAAATATTTGGTGGAAAGCTGAAGCATTCCAGTGAGGTTATAGCCAAATGCTTATTTTAGTCACTGGATGTACAAACTACAGGGAAGAAAAAATAGATGTTTTTTGCCTTTCTTTGAAGGATTTATATCCTTGTTTTAAAACGAACATCAAAAACTGAAGGTGCAGAAAGGAACCATGGAAATAAGAAAACACAGTTACAGGCACTGAACACCTCAAAGAAAGCCTGAGAGGTGACTTGATGTCATATATAAACTCAGCCACAAAGGGATAGTGACATTAAAAGACTGGTGAAGAAAGGACTGTCAAGGACTAATAGTTGAAAGCTTATACCATTGAAATTCCAACTGGAAGTAAGTCACCACTTCTATGGCTCAATTAGGGAGCTAATGAATGAAATTTAATAACTCCTCACATACAGAGGTCAGACCAGATAATTGTTTCATTCCTCTGGGCTTAAGTTCTGTGAATCCAAGAACTGTGTACCTTCTGTGGTTTCACCAAGGAAAAAATATGTAGTAACTAGCAAATGTGTCTGCTCAAATCTGAACCAATTTGAAAATGTTTTCTGTGGTCTAAATGCAGTTTTAGAGTGTCAGAATTTTAGAGGCATTTTTGCTTCAATTTTTTGGTAAAGCTATTCTGAGACCAATTATCTCTGAATTATTACTGTGCACAATTTGGCAAGCATGCACTGATTTTAAATAGATTTAAGAAAATCTTTAGAAAATAATATTAATGAAGAATTTTTTAAAAAGCTAATGTTTCTGAACTGAGCAGTAGTTTTATCCTTTGGGAATTAAACAAATTATTTTGCTTTCAGACTGGTATAAATTAGGAGTAATTAAACTAAAGTCAGAATAGTGACTTTTGTGAGATTGGATGTAAGCTAGTTTGTATTGCAGGCCACCAACAAGGATCATTGAAAAATGTTCTCCTTGTGGGTTTTCTGATTTCAGCTGTTTATTAAGACTGCTTAAATTATTCATGACTTATAACTTATCTGATACATTTGAGTTCTTTTTCTATCAGTAAAAATTTGTAGACTACCTCCAAATGCTGGAAAGGAAGGATTTTCAGCCACTGAGTGTTTGTGGAGTTCACTTTGACTATCTGCGTTTTGCAGTCTGTGGGCTGGTAGCCAGTGGGTCATGTTCATCATGTGTCACTGGCCCAGCTGGGCTTGGGCATGGCTGTCTTTCCAGCAGGATGAATAGGCACACCCAGGGAATCAAAGTCCCTTCAGAAAGGGGCAGGGAGTAGAGTTCTTCTTGTTGGGGTATGCAAGACCTGCAAGGCCAGCTCTGTCTCAGCCCCTGCAGCTGGGCAATCCTTGGATTGGGCCAGGGTATCCTGCCTGTCTTCTGCCCCTCCATCCTCAGCTTTTCCCCTCGGGGGCTCTTACACCTAGTATGTGTAGTCGTGGTCACCCTGGAGCCTGAGCTCTGCTGCCTTTCCTCTGCCCTGCCAGCTGCCTGTCCCTCAGTGCCTGAGCTCAAGCGTGGGGCTTCCTGCTGTGGGAAAGCAAAATGCCAGAGTCTCCTCATGAATGGTCTTTTTCTTGTGTGCACACATTCACATGCATATATCCATATGCACGTGTGTCTCCATATGCACAGTTATTCATAAGGAGCAATTGGTAACCAAAGACTGGGGAGTGCAGGAGAAGCCTCTGCTGTGTGACTCTCCTTCTCATAAATTTTCCTCCTGTGTGAGGGGGGAAAAAATGCGTGGGACTAGCATGCATGCATTTGTTGTTGTGTACAGGGGGAATTTGCATTGCCTGGTGTGTTTGAATTAGTACATTGATAAAAATGTGGTTTTGACTGCTTGGAATGGTTACACTGAAGCACTGCGCTTTGTGTTTCTCTTGCCTTAGCCTCTGTGAAGCAACTCTCAGAATAGCCTCAGACTTGGAATGTCTGAATTTAATTACTGTTAACACTAGAGATATTTAGTCCTATTTGGGGGAGGAAAAAAACACAAATTTTCAGGAGTGGAGGTAGCTTGTAAAGATAGCAGCATTGAGGAGTTTGTTAGCTGGTCTGTAGTAATTAAGCTTATTTCCATAGCAACATTATCAGTTTAGCTCCAGAATTTTAAGAGTTTTGTGTGCCTGGTAATTAGAACTAACATCCTAATTTTAGCAGAGATATTACATTTTTGTTTGGCAAGAGCCTTGTAACTAGGCAAACTGATTGAAGAGTGAAATAATGTTCTATTTTCCTTGATTTCTCTTTCTTGGATCATTTCAGACTGCTTAACCGGCTAAAAGCATATCACTGCAGTCTGTTTTCTCAGTACATAAGACTGAATTTACCATTGAGGAGAAATGTATATATGTCTATATCTATATCTATATAAAATGTTCTTACAATTATAAAAGCTTGCCTATCTGTGCAGTCCATAGCAAAACACAAAGGCAGAGTGAAAGTACAGCAATTAAGAATTTCCATACAGTTCTGGTCCAAATTGCTCCAATATAACATGGCAGTGGCCTCTCTCTCTGATGAGGGATTTGAATGAGTTGCTGCTGAGCCCAGGAAGGGAGAGTATCCTGCCTGCTCACGAGCAAGCCATGGCGTTGTGCAGCTGGGATCTGCAGGGAAAGGAGGCCCCCATCCCATCTTGGTGTCACTTCTCACCAGTGTTCTTGGTTTCCATGAGGTCTGTGATCCTTTCCAAGGCAGAGTGCCATTTTTCCACTGAGTTTGGTGGAATGACTCCAGTTTAAACTATTTGGCCCCATATGACCAGACTCTGCCTTTTTCATATAACCAGCCTGGCAGAGTATACTATTTCATAATTATGTAATGTTTGCCTTACAAATTAAAACATAAGTTTTCTACTCATTGATGTTGTCCATGAAAAGAGTTACAGAAAACCAAGCAGCCTCAGTGTGAGAATTTGGGTTTGTGGGGTTTTTTTTGTGTCCTCCATCCTCTAATCCCTCTCAGCTCCTGCAGCATGCCATGTTTGCTCTATTTTTCCCAGCCTGGTGGGTAAACATCAGCCCAGGCTGTGGCTGATGTGAGTTAGGTGTGTGGGGACAGACAACAGACTGTTGCCTCCCAGGGTAGGCAAAATACTAATGTCTTCTGTACCTACCCAGCCTCTAATTTTCACAAGACCTGTCAGGACTTCTGCCTCTGAGACCCCTTTCTTCCCTGAACCCAGCTATGAAAGTTGTTTAAAACTGGCCAAGAGGTTCAAGGGTGCCTAAGGAAGGAAGGATTGACAAATGCCAGACAATGTGATTTTCCATTTCCTTAGAAGCAAGGCTGAAAAGTCTGCAGTGTTTCAACAATAAATCCCTGCATCTAGGCAGAGTTCATGAAGACCCGTTAGATATCTACCTACTAGGTCAACACACTTTGGGGGTATTTTTAAATTTTTTTTCCTATAGTCAATTTGTTTTTTGAATTCACTCTTTAAAATAAGGCTAACTTTGGAAACACAACACTTTTGAGTGGCACAGCACATTCAGCATATGCAGGGGTATATGGTGGAAAGTTGCATTAGAAGATTTGTTCCTGCTGCTAATGAGTTCTGAAGGTAAGAGAACAATTAATGTATTCTATAACAGACTCATACTCAAAGATTTGTAAATAATGTGTGGCTTTCTGTGACTGGGAAGCCAACTTCCATAAAGCTTGAACCCAAGTAGAAAATAATTTTGTAGCAGCAAAGGACTTTGTATTTTGCAGATGCAGCAATTCAGCTATAATCCCCCTGGCAGGGGAAAAAAAAATTAGTCAACTTACCACAGAATATCTGTGGACTTATAATTCTGTTTTTATGGCCTCCTGGCATTCTGTCACAATTTGGCATCAGCATTCCCCTAAGGAAAATGAAACTCCTTGCAGTATGACCGGTATTTTGCCAACTTGTATTTATCTGTGAAAAAAATACTATTATAAATCTAAATTAAAGACAGCAGAGAAATACACTGTTGGCATATGACCTCCCTGCCAGTGATGGATTTGTGTGTAAATTGGCAGATAGTAACTATTCTTAGGAAATACTAGTGAATTAGACAGATATACTTCTCATGTGAATCATGGTAGCCTTTGGGAGTCTGGAAATCTGGTTTCTTTTATCATGGATTTAAATTACTGAACTACTGTTAAAAGTATGAGAAAATCCATGCAAATTCTGTTTGGTAAGATTGCAATAAAATTCAGAATGGATGCTCAACAAAAGGCAATAGCAAATGGGACAGCTTATGGACTGGATTCAAGGGAATTGCCTTTGTTCCCAGTTGAGCTGTTTTTATAAAGGTAAAATGAAGGTGTGAACAATGCATTGCTGTAACCAAGACAGATTCCAAAGTCTGAGCATTTATGGCAACACTTCTACATGCAGTGAAGTAGCATTGCTTATGCTCCATAAGAACAAAATGATTGGAGTGTGTCCAGAGAAGGGCAATGGAGCTGGGGAAGGGTCTAGAACTCATGTCTCATGAGGAGCAGCTGAGGGAGCTGTGGGTGTTTTGGCTGGAGAAAAGGATGCTGAGTGTGAAAAATAATTGCACAAATTGGTCCCGTGTCGTAACTTATAACACTGAGGGCGGAATCCTATCAGTCTCTACAACAGAGAAGACTGTAGCCAGGTGGGGCTTGGTCTCTTCTCCCAGGTAACAAGTGACGTGACAAGAGGAAATAGCCTCAAGTTGTACCAGAAGAGATTTAGACTGAAAATTAGAAGTTGCTTCCCATAAAGGATGGTCAAGTATTGGAACACACAACCTGGGGAAGTGGTGGAGTCACCATCCCTGGAGGTATTTAGAAGATGTGCAAAGTGGTATTTGGTGATAGGGTTTAGTGATGGATTTGACAAAACTGGGTTAATGGTAGGACTCGATGATATTAAAGGTCTTTTCCAGCCCAAACAATCCTTTGATTCCTTTGATTGGCTCAAATAAAGCAATTTTGGCTTTAGGAGGGAAAGTAGACAGATGAAGGTCATAGTGATGAAAGTCAAGAAATGCTGGTTGCCTTCTGTTGTTAATGAGTTTGTGTGAGGACACAGCAGCTCTCTGGTAAATTCAGCCAAGCTGTCTTCACTTGGGAAAGTTTTCATCCTTGCTGGGAGCCACACTCTTGAAGGACACAGAGGGTTTGAAGTCCCTTGCTATCAGAAGAACTATGGTCATCCTTTAAAATTTATTTTGGGCTTTTGGACACATGTCACTGCATAGATCTACAGCTCATATGAGATTGAAGCATGTTATTCAAATCTCTCAATAATTCTCAATTTTAGTAGTTGGTAGGGAGACCTTTCTATATATATTTTTTTATTCCTTTGCGGTTTTTATTAACATACTTTGGGTTTTGAAGACAATGGTTGAGTTAATATTTGGCCATATATTTTCCTGAGGTGTGTTTCCATGTCTCTTGGCTCCAGGAAGGGGGTCAGTACAGAGAACAAAGAGATTGCTTCCCACTGACCTCAAAATTTTGGTAAGGTAATGACCAGGTAATTATGAGGATATGGCAAAATAAATTAACTTTATGAGTTAGTTTGGCCCTTTGTTCAGTGAAAATCTGAGATCTATAAATTGTTTTTAGCAGCACTCATAAGCATAATTTGCAACCCTCAGTTTCAAAAAATTTTATGAACCATCTACGGACATTTCCTGATTGACAGCAAACAAGAAATTGCACTTCTAAAAATTCTGATTTCCTAGGAGACTGTATCTAAAGAACCTTTTTTTGAAGTGCTGATGCCCTTAGCAGCAACACTTAGCTTGCTTAAATGAAAGAACGGCTGAAAAATTGTATCTGTTTACAGTTTCAGATATTTTAGCTATATTATAAAGAAGTGGGTCAAAATGTGCCTTTTTGCTCATGAAACATAGTAATATTTTGCCTTCACGATTAAGATTAATCACCTTGGTTATCTTCCTGTGATAACTACGTATTAGGACTGACATTTAGGTACAAACTAGTCTGCTGCATACAAATGAGGAGGCCCCTATGCAGAAGCATGGCTTTGGCCTCTCTCTGTTTGATTCTTACACCTCATGCATGAAAAACAGAATTGCAGAAGGATTTTTTAAGGCTACAGTACGTTGTGGGATTTATTGTGAGAAGTAGTGAGAACTGGAAAGCTAAAGTGGCCTTATCATATTTTGTGTGATAAAGGGATTTGTATGGCCTGCTGTAAAAGGTCAGTGGAGTAGTGTTTCTGCCTAAGTGCACAGTAGTAAATAAGAAAAAAAAAGAGTTGGCAGTGTTTCTTTGCTTTAAATTTTATAGATAGGACATAATAATCTACAATGCAAAATCAAATAAAATCTTTCCTCAAGAAAGATTCCTATTAACTGGTGCAGAATATGGGGATTACTTTTGCTAAATATGTTTGAGAGACATTTTTTCTATTCCCTCTGTGCTGTGATCAAGTGGACAGAGGAGTTAAGTTCTGTTAAATGGGGAAGGTGAAAAGTAAAGGATGGTAAGCGTTTCTGGCCTGAAACGGAGGAATTACTGGGAATTACTGTGAAGAGAATTTCTTTGAAGATTTAATGGAATACTAGTGACTGGCATTTCCTTATGGTGCCAGGAGCAGGATGGTGAACCCCTGAATCAGAGTTAAAATTGAAGAGGAAGCTGTCAGCTAGAAAGAAAAGCTAATCAGGAGGCCCCAAAATTGGGAGCACTTGGACTCGTAGCCATGGATGCACATGAAAGCTTTACTTTAGTTCTTTTCCCCCCTTGTTCTTGTGTAAATCCTTTCATTTTGCAAGGCTGTCCTGCATTGTTGCAAGGGAACATACCACTGGATACAACCAAGTCTGCTCATAACCACGCAGAAGGCAGAAGTGTTTCCAAATGTCAGTTTCTGTCTCAGAAGAGATTGGAGGCATTAACACTGTGTATTGGTTGCACGACTGGAAGAAAGGGAAACTTGTTGGGATCTGCTCAGAGTAATAATAGCAGGAAACCTGCTAAAGTTAGGGTACCTGCTAAAGATAGGGATGTGGTCTGATAACATTTAAACTTCATAGCACATGGGAGCTATGTTATGACTTAAATACTGTCCTTCTGGTCACCCAAATTAAGTACCTGAATTGAGTGTGTTGTTTCATATGGTTGTTGAGAATGTACCTGATTCCCTTTCTGTTTCAAATATATCTCATATACAGGACTCTTGGGCAGCTCTTTCTTTGCAATTCATTGCTGTATTATTGACTCATTGTCCATGATAAAGTGGAAGGGAGATAAACTGCAGCTGGCTCAGTGCTTTTCACCCTCCATGATCTCTGAATGCTTGACATAGCTGTGACCCATTTCAGACACCACTGAGATATGTACACTGAGTAATTGTGCAATGATTGACTGGGTTGGGACTACAAGTGAAAAACACCTAAGGAGTTTGCAATTCCAGTAAGCCTTTAGCAAAGCTGTACACGGGTAATTCTGTTAGTGTTTGTTTGGAGAAGGAGGTTTAAAAAGCTTAGGAAAGCCTTTTCAGACCACAGTAGTACTCAGCTTTGGTAATTTAAATGACCACAAAAGATGACTTGTCAGGTAGCAACTTGGCTGGTTTAGTTTTAGAAGTATTATTCAAGAAAGTAGTTGGACTAACCTGGAAAAGAGAACAACTCCGGAGGTTTGTCTTTAGCTAAGTGGAAAACTATGTGTTCAATATTAGAAAAAAAAATGTAACAGGTAAAACTCTGATCATTGGTTATTACTTCAGAGCAATTACACTGATGTTAATAAAATCAGTAATGGAGATGGAAAGGGACATCTACTGCCCAGGTATACTTAAGATCTACATTGCTGCAGAACAGTTTTGTTATGTTTTCTAATAAAAAGCAGCAGTGCTTAGTTATATCAGTAAAATCACTTAAAGGAACTAAAATATTGATAAGTTAATACTGATCCTTCTAATTATTGAATAAATTAGCATAAAGGAAATAAACTATGTAATCATGGACTTAAAAGAAGGTAATTTTATTAGAATGATAATTTCTATAATTGTTTCTTTTCTTAGTATTCAGGTGTGACTTTTTTTTTCACTGATAGTAAAAAAGATATGGAAATTAAACCAATTATTAAAGAGAGTATAATATGTAGAAGTAGTTGCTTGCTCTTTGATTCAATAGATATATTTACTTTCAAATAATTTATGAAGACGAGTGCATTCAGTGAAGTTCTAAAAACTTGGTCTTTTTCGATCCACATCATAATAGTGCTTCCATTAGTAGTGTACCCACATTCCAGAATTCACATATTTTCCAGTAAAAATACATGAATTCATGTTAACAATGCAGCAGGTAAGAATTCTGTGAAACTATTTCACAGAAGAAATTGTAGAGGTGATAATTTAAATTTTTTCCTGTTTTGTTATTTTGGCTACTGCCTTTTTGTCTGCTTTCTTAAGTGGGTTTTGTAGTGGCTGATGCCAGTATGAGAAAGGATGTATATAGGGAGCCAGAGCAAGAAGTTGTCTTTGATAGTCTGACTATGAGTCACAGAATATGTCAAGTTTGAAGAGATCCACAAGGTTCATCGAGTCCACCTCCTAGCCCTGCACAGCACCATGCCCAAGAGTCGCACCATGAGCCTGAGAGCGTTGTCCAAATGCTTCTTGAGCTCTGTCAGGCTGGTGCTGTGACCACTGTCCTGGGGAGCCTGCTGCCAGTGCCCAACCACCCCCTGGGTGAAGAACCATTTCCTAATGTCCAACATAAACCTCCCGTGACACAGCTTCGGGCCATTCCCTCAGGTTCTCTCGCTGGCACCAGAGAGAGAGAGAAGAGATCAGTGCCTGCCCCTTCTCTTCCCCTCTCCAGGAAGTTGCAGACTGCAATGAGGTCTCCCCTCAGTCTCCTCCAAACTGAACAGACCAAGTGACTTCAGCAGCTCCTCATGTTTCCCCCCCAGACCTTCCACCATCTTCATTGCCCTCCTTTGGACTCTCTCTAATGACTTAGTCTCTTTCTTAAATCTCATAAGTTTCAGATGTCTTATGTCTTCAGACTTCAGCAATGTGCGGAAAGAGGGAGGGGAAATAAAAACAGATGAATGCAATCAGACTTGCCATTACATTCAGAGGACTCTTATTGAATTAATTTGAAGTCTGTGCATTTTTCAGTCCTTAGTTTGGATGACTGGCACTGTGTTGTAAATAGTGGTGAAAACTGCTGAGGATGTTGTCTAACCTTTCCTTGTAAATGGCAGCATCAATCACTTCATGATTAACATGTTCACAGGCACTTTTTTCATCTTCTGCTATAGCATTTCTTCCAGTAAAAAAACTGGATTAACAGTTGGGTGCTGAAGGAAGAGGTTTCTCTGAAAGAGACTCTATGAAAGTCCATGGAAAAACATAATTTGTCATGTTTCACCTGGAATAATGAAGCACAGAGAGATACCCTTCTCATCCCTCAGAATGGATAGCTTTTTAAATATAAATGGAAATATATAACTGACAATGAGGATTGGTTTTCCATTGAATACCTGTAATCAAATTATATATTTGATTTATAAATGCATTTTTTTTTCTGGATGGAGAGAGATCAGTCTAATCACATTTTCATAGCGAAATCTCATTCTTCTAGGATATCAATCAAATATGTGCCTCCTCTCACCCCTCTCTTGAGCATGAATATTTATTTAGCAAGATTCAGGAAAAGTATGTAGCAAAGAAATCTAACTTCAAATAGTAAGTTAAAGCAAAGAGAGAAAACATCTAACTGCATATGAAAATATAACTTTTCATTGTTAAGTTTTCAGAATGCTCTTGTGAAGAAATAGTAAATTTTCATCACTACTTCTACTTTAAACAAATGAGTAAAGAAAAGTATACCTAATAAATAGCAGTGTAAGATGTTACTTTATTTATTGTGCTCTTAGAATATTTTATGAGTCTTTGATCTAATATTTCTTTTTCTTTGTACTGTCCTAAGAGAGGTTATACAAAGATTTTCATGGCCACTAGAATTTCTAAAGCATGTGTAATTCCCCCATCAAAACAATTCTGAGAAATTAGAAGATGTTATTTACCTACACCCTCTGTGGCACATAGCACTTAAACTGTCAACAGGTCACTGTCTTAAAGATTGCATCCTTTAGTGTTTTGGAGTCACTGATCTTCTGAGTTGAAAATTTCATTTTCTCTGACTTTTAAAACCCAGAACTTCAACCTGCCACAGAAGCATTGCATCCACATTTGAGAGCTGCTCACAGAGTGTTCAGTTGTCCCAGCACTGCATTGGGCCAAAGCTTGTGCTGAAGTGCAAGCTGCAACTCAGGCAATGAAATAAATAGAAAATCTATGCAAAAAAATATAAACTAATAGAAAAGCTTGTTCAAATGTAATCTAGACTGGTGCTTGTGAGAAAAAAAACATTCTGGCATTTTTATAGATATTCTATAATTCAAAGAACTTTCCCATTGACCTGGAGTGAATTGTTATTTTTTTCCCATTTTGGTATCTTTTGAAGGCTTCTGATGAACAGAGCAAGAGTCTTCCCCAAGGAGCATCTTCAGCAGAAACCAAATAGTAAATAATACAGGAGACATGCAAAGTGCACCTTGCAGACTGCAACTCGATTCCACATCGTATAATGGGTACCTCCAGAAGTTACACTGCCTTATAACTGTAAAGTATAAGGCAGTGTAATATGATTTTATCATGCATATGATACCCAGTTTATGTGCAGCCCATGCTTTGGTTTTGGACTTGCACTGATAGGGCAGTAATCCATATTTTTCAGCAAGCTTTCTGTGTCCTCCGCTCTTTGTCAGATGTACAAACTAAGGAAAAGATTGTAAAATAGAAGCATTTTTAAACATCTAAGTGTTCTTATTCCACTTCAGCCAACTGGCTTTAGATGATTAATATTAGTCATTTCACAAGAAACAAAGAGTTGTATTGAAATTGAAACCAGGAGTCTGTTATAAACCGACTTCTGATCCCACACCTAACTTCCTGTGAGGGAAAGCTCGTCTTTCTGCAAGTTCATGTGCTTCAACTCACAAATGAATAAGGGATTTCTGTGAATATAAGGGAAACAAACTTGGGTAAAATTGTGAAATCTCACCTATTTCATAGTCAAAAAATCTCAGTCTGGGGTGCTTGTTCCAATTCTGAAAGATCTGGACTAGACATCCCATGTGTGCTTTGTCTTTGGAGACTTCCTTTGGGATGTGATTATTTTGTGGGAAATAATAGGTCACTTGCAGATATGTGCAGTAGATTCATCACTTAAAATGCAGAGAGGAGATAATTAGATTTTTTTTGAAACTTGGCTGTAATGGTTTGTCCTACTTTGTGACTGACACTTTAGGCAAATTATTTAGAACACTTATGTATTAATTAGAAGATGTAGATGTGATCATATTTCTTATCTTTTTGACAACATATGTTATGAGTGATGCAAAAAGGATGGTAACTTAGCAAACTGGTTGTGTACTAAAAGTCAGCAAAGTCACTGAGGAAATTCAGAGTGGTTGGTAGGTGTCAGAAATGTTCAGGGTCTTGGAGCAAAGGAATGTCCTCATGTATAAAATATGCCCAAACTCCTGGTATATGTGAGAAGGACGTAGGCAAGAAGCCTCTTCCCTACTCCTGGTAGGAGTCGTAGTTTACTGGGGCAAATCTTGATTTCCTGCCTGGCTGCTTGTTCCCAACTATGAGCAGAGATGCAGATGGGTAAAGGGACAATGCCTGGTACATCAGCAATTTTACCACAGAGGTAGCACATAGAGTTTCAGCGTGAGGGTGGGCATAATACATGAGAGCTGTTTCATACAGCTTGGTGCAGCAAAATCCCTGTATTCTCCTTGGGATACACTCTAGATGGATGGAAAACTGGCTGGTTTGTTGGCCCACAGACTGGGAGTTGTTATGGATAAAGGGGAGGACCAAGATATTTTTTCTTATACCTGCCATGCTTTTTTCTCTTTTGAAGTTCAAATTTTAGATGAGGTTTTGCACATCTAGGAGATAATTGCTTTCCAGTTTTGATAATTACTTTATATACCAATTCTTCCAGTCATTAGACACAAATTGCAGTACTTTGCAAACAGAAGATCTGATTTATTGTCTGACTTGATTAGTAATGAAGCATTTTGACTGTATCTGGCCTGATTTCCTGCTGTGTAAGCATATGTAGCAACTTAGAAGTGAATGGCAATACATGAGATTGTGCTAGTGATAAACTGGGTCTATTATTAATAAAATATAATAAATAAATAGGTTTTGTTCTCATAAATTACTTGAATATTCAGACCAGGACCTGCTGGTCTAATTGCTGATAAGCAATTATAAGGGAATATTTCCTCTGTCAAAAGAAATATCACTTTTTTCCAGGAAAACTAAATAATTCTTATCTATAAAACAAAAAATGTTGAGTTAGAAGACCTTCTATTAAATAGGTACAACACCCAAAATGATGCCTGATCCTATATCAACTCCAGTGCTGTTAAAACACAAAAGTTATGCATCCCTTCTGAGTGTAGACTTTAGGGTAGTTGAAGGCATCTGTGGTGCATTGTGCTGCCTTAGGCTGAATCCTCTGTGGAGATGGCTCCTGCTCTTTATTTACTACATGCAGAGAGCTAAAATTATTATCTTGGACTAGACAACATAGTTTTGGATTGCTAAAATTAACTAAGTCATATCCACAGCCACTATATTTATCTTCAGCATATCTTTTTCTATTTTGCTTTTAATTTAATGTCTCTCCATTCACCAATTTTCTGTGTCTTCTGCAGTTTTTCTCTAAATCCATCTCCCACATTGTACAAGTTATTTCCTTTAATTTAACCATGATCTTTGATGCTAGAATGGCAAATGGGATTCTATGTACTTCTGCTCCACTCTATTTGCTGAGACATTGATTTTCTTAAAGCATTTAAGTACTGAAAAAGTCAATAGGGCTATATACAAGTAATATAAAGGCATCTTGGTAACTTATAGAGAAAGAGCCATTTGACAGAGTTTCATGTCATTCAGTGAGAGGGAAACCTGTGGTTTCTAGCTGAGGGCAAATGAGAGCACAGTTCTCTCACACCCTGTGTTCCACACCTGCCCATCAAGGGTAACCACAGCCCCACAAGCTACCAAGAAGATGGAGCACGATCTGAAGAAAATAGTGTGAATATCCCAACAAGTAATAGGGGCTTCTAGTTCCCAGAAGTGCCACTGTTTTCTTGGCTGGCTTATGCCCTGAGGAGCTTTACTGGGAACTCCCAGGGACACCATCAGGAGGTCTGGCAGCAACAGCTCTTCCTTAGACCAATTATCCCTTCTCATTTCTGCCTGGCTTGTTACAGGAGGGATGTATCTGCTCAAGTCTGGTGTAGGGAGCTGCTGTGAGCTGGGATGGCCTCTGCACCCTCTCAGGTGTTGGAGGGGATTTTGGCATTATATATAGCCTCCTGCCAGGCTCTGGCTCACTGCTGATGTGTGTCCCCACCACTGCCTCCAAATGGGTTGCCCAGCTCCTTGTGGAAAAACTTTCAAGCCCTCACAAATGGCATCAGGTGAAAAGGAAGGCAGGGTTGCCACCATCTGAATGTGAAGGCAAACCATCAGACCCAGCAGTATTTTTGATCAGCGGCTCCGCTGCCACTGTCAAAATGCGTTATGAATGAATGTTCAAGTATTTCACAGATGTAATGCAATAGGACTCAAGCTCCAAGGCCAGAAATATCTCAGTGTAAAGATAACTGATGTTTGCAGAGATACCTTAAACATTTGTCTCCTGGTGCATGTAATGGGATTTTTCCATCTGTTTGCCACATAGCTGAGGAATGCAAAAGCTAGAGTATGGAAAGATTATAATCAGATTCACTTGTTTTTCAATTACTGCTGGGTATATTTTATTTCTGAGGCTGGGACAAGATCCAGCATTTTTAGCCTGAATGTGGATAATACAGGTTACAATTTTTTCCTCAAAATGTTGGAGTGATTATTTTTCCTGTGTTTGACATTATATAATCACAGATATTGTAATTACAGGTATTCATTTTTTGTGATGAAATGTGGCTAGTGTAACAACATTCTTTAAATAGCTGTCTCTTTCTCAGAGAAAGAAATATTTGGCAGTATCCCATTCTGCCATTTAATTGAGCCTTGTGAAACATGTGAGCAGGGAGAAGAACAGGAAGTCTTAAACCATAGAACTTACAAATTAGACATGTGTCTGTCATGTAAAATAGGAGAAATTCCTAGGAGGAATGACTAGCACTGTGAGGGAGGTGGTGTAATCAAGCAAGAACAGCAGGTACCTACCAGTCACCTAAGTGAATATGACCAAGCCCCCAGTGGTAGGACCTAAGAATGTATGTGCTGCTGGAATTCTCTTCCCACAAAGGTACATCAACAGAGATCCCTGGAAATCAAATAAAAACTTTTCATAAGTGTCTTTCAAAGAGACAATTACTTGATCTGTATTTCCTTGTTGGGAAGAGTTCTTTTAAGAGACAGAGTATTTTTTGTGTCTGTGCAAAGATATGGATGCATATGAACCTCACAGTGTAAACAAGCTGTCAGATTTCACTCCCTTCGTACTTGTAGTTCATTGCTTTAGGCCATGAACACCTGAGAGGATAAGTTATGGAGGTTTGCCTTCTTTTAACATGTTCTGCTTGCCAATCTTAAATCTCCTTTTTCTTCTATACCTAAAATCATAAATTTGGTATAGGAAGGCCAGTCAGTGGCATTATATTAAGCAGTGAAGCATCCTAAGGGATGAGCTGTCAGGTATGCACTTCTGTGTGCTTCCCTCAAGGATAATGATATTTTCCTCCAGAAAACATTAAATTATTAACTTCACTGATGCAATTTCCTGTGATACACTGTAGGATCCACATTTTGACTTTCAGATAGATAATCCAAGTACTATTCTCTGAAAGATGGTCTGAAAATAGTTCAGCATCCAGTAAAGGAGAGCCTCTATGCAAATGTGGTATGAAACATCTAGAATAAAGTGATGAGGAGAGCCAGACTGTGGATCCTCTCATAGCATGGGATTTTGTTCCTGGAAAGGGCTTTTTATATAGGTTTCATGAGCTGATACTATGAACTACTTTGTGATCCCCTTTATCTGGATGTGCTTGCTATGTGTTATTTTTGTCTTACCCTGGGACAAGGCCTCAAGCCCGGTGCTGGAGGGAAAAGCTTTCCCTAAAGGTTCAGTAACTCCCATCTTAGGCAGATTTATTGCTGCTAGAATACACCAGGCAGAAATGAGAAGATATAGTAGGTCTGGGTAGGAGATGCTGTTGGAATTCCTGGTGGTGCTCCTAGGAGCTCCAGTGATGTTCCCTAGAGTCTGACTCAGTCGAGAAAACAGTGGCATCTCTGAGAACAAGGAGCCCCTGCTGTTTGTTGGGATATTCACACTGTTTCCCCATTGTCTCTGCACTTGGTTGAGTTCCTGTGTCAGTCTTCCACAGCCACAACAGCCATCCTGTCCTTTGCACCAACAACCTTTCTGTCTTCTAGCAAAGCCTAGTAGCCAATTCATCCCCTTTGTAGGTCTCACCACTGGACTCTGCATTGCTCCTTTTACATTGATGGAGTCGTCTTAGCAGCAGCAAGAAGTTTAGGGCAGGGCAAGGTGTGATCTCTGTTCAGTGCAGTGCAGAATTCACAAGGCCATGCAAATGTTTTATGACAATAATTTCCCTTCCCTTCCTTCAACAGATTGTCGTGTTCTTTTAGCAGCTGAACTTCATTTTGTTATTTGTGGCCCATTAGTACTGCTTCTAGGGAGATTTGACAAAACCATTACTGAAATTGTTCACTTAGAGTTATACATGGTATCCAAAGGACCTGCTGTTTAGTTGAGCTGAACAGCTCAGGAGATTTTCTACACTGATTGTGGGTTGCTATGCTAGCAACAGCAGCATGTGACAGCAGAAGTGCCACTGCTTATACCAAGTGCAATCATCACTGTGGCATCAGAAATGAAAACCAGCTGAGAAAATAGGGAATTTTTCTCCTGAACTTACCAGCATGGAAATTTCCTGCTTGGCATCATAGCATATGAGGAAATTTAGTTGGGATGGCTCATTCAGTCCAGGATCACCTTGGTGTTTGCTCCTCCTGCTTTCTGGTGCTGCTGATTTTCAGAGCGTGGTTCACAGCCAGTTTGGCCAGGAGAAATACGATAAAAGAAGTTAAAAGTTCTGCTATTGTGCCTCACTAGTGAGATACAATTAACCAGTAGGGAGTCATGGGTCTGGAGAAAATTTCTGTCTGTTCCTATGGGAGAAGCAATATGACTTCCTGAGGGATTTTATTCTGTTATTCTGTGAAAATGGTGCCTCTGATGTCTAATCACCAGGAGAATTGGAAGGACAGAGCATGGTCAGAGCAGATTAAATCTTCATGGTTTACAGTTGCTGTAATAGCTTTTTTAGCTGCTAATATCTTGATTGAAATGTGATTTTTTTTTTCCAAGTAAAACTCATATAATGGGCATATTTTGATCTAAGAAGGACAAAAATACAGGCAAGACACCAACCCCCTCTGCCAAGCCATAAGCTGCAGAGGACAAGGACACTAATGAAAGTGTCAGACAGGCGTCTCTTAGGTCCATTTTCCATAGGCTGGTGCCTGAACGCTTATCCTTTTACCATTAATGTTTCCTAGAAGGATTCCCCTTGGACAGGTGTCCTACTGCAGAGAAATTTGGCTTCAGCAGCCAAGGGGGCCAGGCCTGTGCTCAGTGCAGGACCAAAGCTGGGGCTTTTGGTCTTGCAATGGGGGGCACAGCTTGTTGCTTTCAGCCCCTTTTTGGGAAGGGTGTTCAGTGTGCCAGCCTCTCTGCTTCCAGGGAAGGCCCTGGGACTTTCCACAGCTGAGCCCTTGGATGCTGCTGGCTTTAAACTGCCTGGGACGGCAGAGTTGTTTCTCATAGTGCTTCCCATTGGAAGAACTGAATCATTCTGGATTTCATGTGCAGGTGGTTTTCCTTCTGGGGGCTCACTCAGCACAGAGAAGGAAAATTGGCTAAACAATTTTACTTTCATTTACAGCCATCCTTTCAAGTGGTATTCAACCTCTCCAAGGTGTGAATTATAGATGTTTATTTGTTTAGAGAAAGCCTTGACTGAAATATAATTAAAATTGTATAAACATTTATATTACTCTTACAGACTTTAAATTTAGACAAAGTTTTTCATGAAAGTTTGTCTTTTAACCAAATCATCTGTCAATGTTTGAAGTTATAAAGGTATATTCATATAGGTAAATAAATTTGTGATACTCAGTAGATGATAAAAATAAACTAGAATAAAAAGGAAAATAAGTTTATAGAAAATGGAGAAGGTAGGCTGGCAGGTATATTAGTGGTGAACAAAGAAAATTGGAAGACAGACTGAGAAGTAATGACATGCTGTTTGTTTTTTTATGGACACTCATTATTTCTGCGGGGAACATCTGCTCTGCAAGGGTTCTTTGCAGCAGCTCACCAGCAGAGGTGAATAACCCCAGATTACCTCATCTTCAATGCATATTATACCTCATCCACATTTCAATTGATGCTGGCTCCTTCTGTTTTCAAGTTTAAATATAATTCTGAGGTTTCTGGTTGAAGTCCCTCTCCTCCATCCCAAGAGGAAAATAATTTTGGGAACACATCAATATATATGACAGTTTTTATCTAAGATGGGATAAATCCTTCTGTTACTAAGTTACTGTTTTAACCACTGTGGACAGAGGTAGTTTAGCCAACAACGTTGTGCACATTTACCTGCAATGTAGATATCTGAGCTCAGACTAATCCAGCCCTGAAGTATCTGTTGACTGTGATTTGTGACACCTATCTCTGGAGATCTTGAGAAGCTTCCCGGGTCTTACTTCCTGCCCTGTATACCTCAGTATCTGGAAAATTTCGTCCCATTATCTTTAAATGTTTACTTGTGGAGGGGTAAAGGTCCTGGCATGCTGAGCACACTAAAGGTTTTCTCCAAGTTTACATAAGATATTCCTTTTGTTTGCTGTGTGAATTGTTCTTTATATGAAGGCACTCAAACCCATGTAATATCAGCACACCTAGCTGTGACAATACCAGAGACACTGTCTTTGATATTTTCAAGGGAGTTGAAACAATCACTGTTAATCACTCAAAGATATGAAAATTACTTATCCAAGTGAAAGATAGGTGCTTGACTTTCCTTTTAGTTACCCTGGTGAAAATTGAGAGTTGCTGGTGTCAATTATTTTTTGTCTGGCTTAATGGAGATAACAATCAGGTCCCTTAGCTTCTAATCAAGTTTGATATTACCCTGGTGAGTTGTTCTAATCCCTTAAATGGCACCATGTGGTAAGAAATCAATTGTGTTATGAATATTACTCAGCTTTTCAGTTGTGCTGGTGTAGTTTGGTCTAATTGCCTAATTTTACTTTCTTAATAAAGAAAATATTCTGAATTGTCTATTGCACCACATCTCCAGTAGACATCCATGTTTGTAATTCTCATTATAAAAAAGAATGACAAATAGTTTTGGTTAAAGAAGTTCTGAATATGCAATTCAGAATAACTAGGAACTAGTAAGCACACTATCTTAACAAGCACCTTGTCGTTGTCTTCTATACTTTGTGCACAAATGCTTGGGTAAGTTGTGGGTTTTTTTTATCTGAAGGCAATCTCTTGGCAGTGCAGATAGTCCAGGTTATTTCTGCTGTTGCACGTGCGGGATTCTGCATGTGAAATGTACACATTTCTGATCAATAGTTCTACAAGTGCTGCTGTGCACAGAAAGGGTGGGAATGTTCTGCTCAGAACCAAATACATCTGGAACACAGTTTTGTATACTATAAATTCTGTAGTGGAATAAAGCAACACAAATAAGCACACTCACATCCATACAGCAGTTTGTTGTTAGAGTTACTTAGGTGCAAATTTCGAATCATTTGGGAATATCTTGTCTCTTGTAGTTGCTTTGACTCTGGCTCTAAAACCAAGCCAGTAGATAGAGTTTGTTCATGTGTATGCTTGGTCATCCTGTGGCCAAGGTGAAGAGATATTTTTCTTTATTTTCTGAAGACAGAACATTATGAATCACTGAACATTTGCTTTGTGCTTGGAGTAGTCTTCACTGTGCAGAAATGCCTTGGAGCACTGTGAGAGGGATTGCCTGTGTAAGCCATGAAAGGTAACTATAGTATTTAGAGACACCATGAAGTGAAAAAATTTCAGCAGCTTGGTTTCTTAAAAGCCATGTTACCTTGCAAATGACCTGTCCTACTTGTGACCTTCCTGCTGGTGTGTCAAAACAGACCACCATGCTACAGCACTAAAATGCAGCAATGTGTCACTGTATACGACTTAAGATATGCTTGTAGGATTTGTGGGGTGGCTGAGAACAAGGTAAGCAACAGGCATAAGCAAAAGCCATTTGTGATCATGAGTGTAATAATAAAAAAGACATCATTTGCCTCACTGGAGAAACCCTTGTGCACAGGTCTGGGTGTAGGTATTTTCTGAAGGAATCAGAATTATTGGCAGACTGTTTGCCCTTCTAGCTAAGTTCATGCTTCATGAAACCTGTTGAATTGTAACATCAGAACAGTGATCATGGACTAGGAAAAATATTTTTGGATTTCTTATATCGTCTAAGGAACAATCTCTTCACAGAACTAGACCTGATAGTGGAGTATTAGAATGAGTAGCAACTGACAATATTCATAAACTTCTTAGGCATTGATCAAATTATTATCTGTTTCTGCTATATATTTTTCTTGTTTCCTTTCTTTTTTTTCCATTGAGGAAAATATGGACTAACAATTCTTCAGAATCATAAATTTCTTATAATTGTTTTATTATGGTGGAGATTAAAAGAGCAGAACAAAGAGAAGGTGTTTTATATAAAGTGACAGTTGATTTTCCTCTGCTTGCCCATTAAATACCTCTTTATCCCAGCCTTCTCTGAATATCATGCTTTATTTTGCAGAAGATATTCTATGCTTGGGGCACATTTCCTTAAATCTTTGCAAACCACTGATGCTCAGAATACATTCTGCTTAGCATAATCACATTAATTCCAGCTTTCAGAGACATATGTGTTCCACCCTCCACATCTCTTAATCGCTAATCCCACCTCCATGAAGAGCTTTTTTGGGAGAAGCATGCCATAAAAGATGAAATTAAATTGTTCCGCAACCAGTTTCTGAATGTCACGTGCAAGTTTTTACTCTTGGCAACACTGGCATCAGTGTGCCTTTACTTCAGAAAAAAAGTCTAGACATGAAGCAAAAACCTGTGCTTTTTTAAAGCTTGCAACTTTGGCAACACAGGGACTAGGCTTTTTCTCAGAACTGCTTCATCCTAATCACTATTGGGGAAGTTGGATCGATCAGGCTGGAATATGTTCCACTGGTAGCTCATCAGCTCAGTCCTGGGCATGGATTATCCTTATTATTGAGCGGGCATGATGCTTTGACTGAGACTGGAAAGACTCACATGTTCTTAAAATGCTGTTATATGTTTATATTCATGCTTGCCAGTCCTAAGACTTCCCTTTACTATTATTTTTTGAGAGGGAAGCAAAAATGGAGGAGTATGAATGAGGAAGAAAAAGGGAGAAACAAACAAATGAAACACTGGCATAACCAAGCTGGGACTGTTAAAAGTGGGAGATAATAATTTGTAATAATAAGGAGGTACTGTGGAAGTCTAGACTGGAAAAGGCCTTCAGTACTGAGTATTTCAGTGAGAGCTGTTTTGTCTGCTTTAAGATACTGGCCCCGGGTAAAGAATTAATAAAATAATAACTTGACAATAACTTCTTCTCCTGGATATAATTGTTCATTATATTTTATTAAGTCCAAAGAACTTAATAAAAAAAGAAAATATTATTAAAATTGTCTTCCCGTAATGATTGCACATAGAAGAATTATCTAAGGATCATTTCATCTTGATTGTGTGTCATGCTGTGTATCAAATTACATCAGATTTATTCCACAAGGAGACATCCTTCAGGACCATCTGACTGGCAAAATCTTATTCTAGCCAAGAGACAAAGCAATGGTGTAAATCATACCATTTCATGGGTATAATTATTCAGTCAATCAGCAGAAGGGGAGTAAAAGTTCTCAATATATTGGTAATAGTACATCTATCTAATCTGGGATGTTTTCCATTGTGTGACGGTGACATTTGAAACTGTATGGGGCAACTTATTTATTTGTGCAGAGCCAGATCCTGCCAACAGTGCATTCAACAGGACATTACTCCATAAATATATGTAATAGGATTGCCTGAAGAATTAGACTCTGCTTAGACTGAAAAAAGTTACAGTGTGGTCCTGAGAGAGTTGAACCTCAGTTACAAGAAATGGATGTGAGGTATAAGAAAATACAGCCTTCCCCTTTCTGGTCTCTGAAAACTTTTAGCAACTTACAGTTCATGGCTAATGTTTCCAGGAAAGTTAGATGCCTGTTGTCATTCTCTGCTCACATAAATTGTGGCAACAGATTGCATATGGAAGTGCAGTGAATTGTTAAAAGTCTTCCATTTCATGTACAAGTTTAACTACTGTAATTTTCTTAATAAAGTTTTTCATTTTCTACTTTAACAATAATTACATAGCTAAGTAATAATAATAATAATAATAATAATAATAATAATAATAATAATAATAATAATAATAATAATACAATTGTAAAGAAAGGTTATAACATGAAATAGGAATAAAAATAAAAAAGCAAAGTTCCTGTGTCAGCAACACAGCAGTAAAAAGGTAATAAGAAAAAATCTTGGTCTGAGAGGGAGAAGCAATTTCCCAGGTAATAAAGCTTTAGTCTAAATAGTGATTAAGATAGGGATTTCCCCAGAGATTATGATAAAGCTTTTACAGGTCCCCAGATCCGTACTTATAGTCTTCAAGGCAAGGAGTTTTATTTGTCTGGTGTTGATATCTCCTCTTTCCAGCTTCTGTATGCAGTTTCCAAAGATTGATGACCTCCCAAGAGAGTCTTGTGGATTCATCTAGGTTAACAGAGCTAATAGAGCTAAAAGTTTTATTATAGACCTTCTACTGGCACCTCCAGGGTACCTAAGAGTGAGCCACATGGCCAGCATCTGCCACATGTCATTATTCCCTCACGTACCTTCTTTGCCTGGTACATTCTTCTTTCTTTCTGAAATTGTGTCATTTGCTCCATAATCTCTCTTGTTTCTGTTCCTGGAGCAGCCCTGAATTTACAAGAAGCCTGTGATGCAGTCATTGTTGAACTTGACCAGGGCCCATAAGGTAGAAAGCAGAACACTGTCAGCTTGTAATCACTCGGAGCACGGTGGTGTTTAACCCCAGACAGCCACTCACTCAGTCTCCCACCAGCAGGATCAGGGAGAGAACTGGAAGAGTAAATGCTGGAAACAAGGAATTAATACACTGCTCCCCATGGGCAGGCAGGTGTTCAGCCAGGAGAGCAGGGCCCCATCATGTATAATGGCTTTCAGTTTAAAGCTGTTCCCTCTTGTCCTATCAACACATGTCCTTGCAAAAAGCCCCTCTTTCTTGTAGGCCCCCTTTAGGTACTGAAAGGATGCTGTAGGGCATCCCCAGAACCTTCTCTTCCCCACACTGAACAACTCCAGCTCTCTTAGCCTGTGTTCACAGGAGAGGTGATCCAGTCCTCTTTCATGAGAGACTAATGGAAAAATCTATGCTGGGACCATCTAAGAGATTTTACCCCAGGTACACTGGACTGAGTGGGTTTGCACAGGGCCAGTTCAGCATAGGTGCCTCCAAACCATGATTTCCTAAACCTCCTGAGCACTGTGCAAAGATGAGAGTTTAGCTGTGTATTTACAGCTTCCAAGTAGTGTTTCTCACTTGTTTCAAGTGTAAAAGTAGACTGTATGGTCTCATGTCAAAATTTGGAATCCTTATGTTTTGGTGAGTATCCAGTGCTATTTCAGATTTTGAGACAGTTTTAAAATTCCTCGTTTGTTACATAGAAAGAATTAGGATTTGATAAAATACTGTGTAACTCTGCCTCATTTCAAATATAAGGAGCAGAAAATATGAGGAGCTGAACAGGAATTTCATCATAATTTAGCCTGTGAAGGTCTGAGCAGATTTAGATTAGAATTTTGTGTAACTGCTTTGCTCAACTTTACTCTGAACTGGTGCTGTGTTCTCATTGTTTGGGTCACTTGCTGCTTTATAAGATTCTCAGGCATGCTGTGAACTAGAGTCAAAGGGAAGTTAATATATAGCTTTTTCTAGAGAGGTCTTTATAGGATTGGTGTGGGACTGCCCCTTGCATAAGGAATTGTCCAAAATACACTAACCTTTTCCTTGTCTAGATAATATTTGTCAGGGGGGGGACAAATGAGGCATCTCCCTGTCTCTCTGCAGATGTTCTCAGGTGGCAGCATGCAACATTAATCACCCTGATGCATCCGCTGAGCTGTCAGGAAGGTTTCACGCATCCTAGGGCACTGTGAAATCCCTTTCCCAAGGCATCCAGTCCTCCTCACATTCCTAGGACAGCACACACTCTGTGTGGTAGACGATATGAGCTGAAGACAGAGAGGTTTAGCAAAGGAAGATACTGGTCAGCTTCATCATTCAGGATAAGGAACACCCCTATTTCCTCATGGATGCCATCATCTTCTTCAAAAGAGAAGACTGTAGTAGAGAGATCAGTAAAAAGGGGTGACTGGCTTCTACCTTTTCTTCCTCAAGGAGCCTAGAAACAGAGAGTAGCAGGGCCAGTTGTAGGCTATCATCTTTAATTAGAGAGATGGACCAAATGCACCTCAAAACCAGAGAGTTTAGTATAATAAGAGATGCTCTTTTTGTTGCTTTGTTCTTCTGCATCTGGGATGCCAGTGTTGATTGAAGTCATTTTTGTATCACCTGTTGGCAGATTTTCCCAGTGCACTGCATTTGGTAATTTACAGCAGAGCACTTCCAGCAATAACCATAACTGACATCTGAAAGTGGTTTACACTCATTAAAAAAATTGGGCAATATAAAAGTTAGGCAAGGTTTGCAGGAGAAGTAACATTGCATATTATAACAGCTGATGTACTGAAAAGGCATGGGCAGATTTCCAAACACCCATGGCCTTCTTCTATAGTGTCTGCAGAGACAGACACTACAGAGAAACAAAAATCCAGTGCCTCCCTTTCAATTGTGGCATTTCTAAAATGCCTCCCAGTGCTGCAAATCAGTAAAATTTAGAATAATCTGATTTATAGCTATAGCACATGTTGTGAGACTGGAAACTCCATAACATTTTATTACCTACTAAAGAAGTTGTTTTTTAAAATGATTTCTTCTTGTGACATATACCAGAAGATAAACAGTGTACAAATGAGTAAAATGTGTGACTGACTGCTTTGTGACTACACTCTTCTGTTCATTTTGCCATTCATTGCTGAGTTTATTCCACAATAAATACAGACACTGCTATCAGACTACATGTTCCAGAAAAAAAAAATCTTTAGTTAAAGGAATAAGTGTACCTTACAAGAACCACGTGTTTTGTCAGATTTTTATTCTAATACTCAGCTACAATTGAAATTGGTAAGTTCCTATTTCCAGAGTGAAAAGCAATGATAATTGATGAGATAATTATCTCAGCAAAACAAAAAGAAAAAGAAAAAATCCCAAACCAAATTAGGAAGCTTCATTTTAGGGATGCATAATTAGATATGATGGGAAGATGTCTTATTCCATGGCATCACATTTCCTTTCCTATTAGTATGACATTTATGGATATAAAGGGGAAAAAACAGTTTATCTTATGACAAAATACATTTATCTGCTGCTCATAATCTTGAACTAACCTTTCCCCCCACTCACTATTCTTGAAAGTATTATTGAATATAAGTTCCTATCTGCAACTGTTGTGCTGTAAAAGGTGATCTCCTTTTCCCTCAAAGGTATGGTAGCTCATTTTGAAAACTGTTGTATAGCCCTGGTCCATCCTGGTCCTCTGCCTAAAGGAGCAGTGAAGAACTGAAAGGGTCCTGTGATCCTGACCTCATGATACTGGGAATAGGGGTTTTGCCTGCCCAGTGCCATGGGACATGCTGAGGACTCATGTAGCCAAGATTGCATTTTGCTTGATGGCCTAGGAAGGCCTTCTTTAATCAGGGAAATGGTGTCTGGTGGAGCTGAAGCTTTCTCTTCCCATCTCCCTCTGTTTCTTCTCCTGACATCCTTTTCTGCTGACTTTTGGCCGCCTGCTGGAGAGGAACTGAGATTATTTTTATAGTACTGTGATAATTTATTATCCTTTCTTCCATCTCCAAAACCTCTCAATTTCAGGCAGTGCCTCACCTTTACCAACTTAGTGTTCTGCCAATTACTTTGTCAGACCTTGCAGGTCTTTTTTCTGGGGTGGGGGCAAAAAACAAATCTGAATTGGCACAAACATCAGCACAAGGCTATAGTCTTCTTTTCTCCTGCTACAGTAAGCATTAAATCTGTTCCTAGTGAGGCTGGCTAATAAACCCCCTCACATCCTGGCTGGCATTCGTCATGCTTAGCTGCAGACACATATTGAGGTTCCTGTTGGAAATAGTTGCTTTTTCATTTCTGTACTGTCACTGCACAGACATTGGTATTTCCAGAGTCAGATTTACAAGGATTATTTTAGACTTTTACAGGGATTATTTCTGCCCAAAGACTGTGACATAGGTGTAAATGCTAATCTTAAATGCCTAATTGTAAAAAAAAATTTAGGTGTAGTGTCTACAGTGTAGGCATGGAAAGTTAGGTAAAATTGATCTCACTGCTGTTGTATTTTACAGTGAGCTCCCTTTTTTAGATAAAATGGGCAAATTTCAACTCTAGCATCCAGCGTCCACTGTCTCTTGTAATGGAACTAAACTGGGAGGAGAAACACTTTGCTGAGGAGACTTTGCTCCAGACCCTCACACCTGTTGATTTGCACCCATACACCATGGCCTGAGCTGGAGCAGCAGATCCTGCCTGAGTTCAGGGCTCAATGGGAGTTTATCATTTTCACAGCCATGGTCATCCATCTCAGGACACTGGATCCTCTTAGCTTGTCATCAGTGATGAAGACAGACACAAAGAAAACATTAAGTATCTCTGCCTTATCTGTGTCCCTGTTTGTGAGATGACCATAATGTTGTCTGACAATTTAGCCTTGGTCAAATATAATCTAAATATTGGCTGAGAACCATGCCCATTGTATGGTAAGAGAACAATAACCAAGTCCAAAATGGAGCTTTCTAGAGAAATTAATTCTGATTTTACAATAAGCCTGTTAAAGTTTCTGTATGTTATAGAAAATGTTGCAAGACAGGCTAAGGTACTAACAAATATTTGTCTTGGGCAGAATGGCTATAAAATACAGCAGAGCTGTCGTGACTTTTTTTTAACAATCCTAAATTGTAATCACTACTTTCTAATGCACTTCTTAATATTTCAGTGTTTCTAATGTGTCTGTATCTTCAGAAAAAACTTCTTCCATTGAAGTGATGATATTTTCCTTAAATAAGCACACCAAATACTAAACTTCATTTTCACAAAATAAATTATTCAGTAAGTCTCCTTTAATTATCTCCTCTTTGACTGCTTTGTTGCCCAAAATGTTCATTGCTCTTGCAGAGAAAACAAACCCCTGGATTTCCCTGATGGTTATTGTAGATGTCAGCTGTAGTGTTCAGACTCTTCAAAGGATCACTCCCATGACCTAATCTCCAGCACTCCCCAAAGCTCACCAGTGATTTGGTGTGTTTTAGTTGTGACTATGAGGTGGGGGGCAGTGCTCATTGCTAGATTTTATTATCCACAGAAAAAACTTTGCACCATTGAAAAATGCAAACTGAATACTGATTAATGTGCCAAAGACAGCTAAGGTCATGGCTAAATGTAAAGTGGGAAAGTTGCCATGTATTGATGGGATAATCAAAGGGGATGGAGGAGTGAGTGAACGTAGATAACAGACATTAGCCACATAGCTTAACCGACTATTGGAAGGTGCCTGGATGCTGTTAAGAGTAACCTGATACAAACAGCTGCAGAGAAGAGTAAAGTAGCTTTAATCCTGCACCGTGTGCCCTTCTGTTTACTTCTCTGTTTTCACAGATAAGTAGCATGGTGGTATTTGGTCTCAAAGCTTCTGCATCTCTGATGGGCAAACAGATGGGAAGCAGAGGAAGCAGTTGCATGGAAAAGTTTTGTTCACTGCTCCCGGGGGAGTGCTGCAGTCCAGGCTCAGCCTAAGGGACTGAACTACCATGTTGAGCTGTGTGGGATTTTGATAGAGCATCCTGGTGAATCAATGCATTCTATGTTTGCACTTGGGGCTAGATGGCTGAAATCTCTGTGACGGCTTACTCCTCCTGCCCTGGAAAGTCACCCAGCATTTGGATGTTACCAGGCAGGGTTGGATGTATTAGTCAGTCTTTCAGCCACTGACTGACTGAACTGTGTCCTTCAGGCCAAACTCTGACATATCACACAGCTGAGGCTAACTCTGACTGAGACTAGACTGGGGCACAGCTCAAAACAAGTTTTTTCCTTTAACATGCACTTGGTAACTGTCAACACTGAGCCTGCAAAGCTGAAGTTTCTTTCTCATGTCCATGCCTGAGATGACTTCATACTGAAGATAAACATGTTTGCAGAGCCATCTTGGGCTTTATAGTCACTGTCTTTGCAGGAGTGTGCAGCTGTGGCATGCTGTTGACCTCTTGAACACCAAGCAGCCAAGGTTTTCTCTTTCCCTACAGCCTTCCCAAAAGTGCAGCAGATTTTTTGGTAAATATATTTGTACTAACAAGAGTATCTTTTTCCTTTTCTATTTTTTCTTTGCAAATTGATTTAGTCTTTAATTGTGACAGGTGAACTCTTTGGGCCAAGTTTTAACTTGCAGCTTGTATGTATAAGGGAGAAGTAGGACATGGAAAACCAGGCTTTGAAATGGAAATTCTGCCTCAGCTACAGCCACAGCAGTGCTGCTCAGAGCCCTATTTTGTTTTCTTTTTCCCCTAGTCAGCCAAATCAGAGTCACTGCTTCTTGTTCAAAGGAGAAGTGTTAACTTTCCAGAATTCCCTGTACTGCTGCTTATGAGTCTTACAGACATTGTCAAATGTCATATCCAGTAATCCATGTCTTTGAGCAGGTCTTGAGTTTCTAAGAAAAGGCTTCCAGAGACTTGGAGCTAGCTCTAGGATACAGGGATCCCTGTATAATAAATAGAAGGTATGTTTTCACGCTGTTTTCAGTGCTTGGGTGTGATTCTAGGCCAGTGTATGCATTTCTGCTGGATAGCTTTACCCCATCTGTATGCTTCTGTGTTACCAGACTGCTATCAAATAAGTAGGTGACATACATACAGCCTGTGCAGAGTAAAGAGCAAAAAAATGGATATTTGTGGGAACAGTTAATATGTCACTGAGAAGTTCCTTAGATATTTACTCAATAACAAAGTCAAGTGATAAAGTGAAGGTTAGTTGATTGTCAAGCTGGAGATTCTACATGATTGCATGGCCACTGTAATTGTGAGCTACTGTTAACATTCCTCTTTTTTTATACTGTCTCTTCTGGAATTGATCTTATTTCTAAATATACAAATTCTGGTCTAATTCCATTTGGAGAGGTCCTGTGTTTTGGCAGATGGAAGAACTTTCTGCAGAGTGGCTTGCAAATGTTGGGGTGTGAAGCACACTTGGCAGTGATGCTCGGAAAATGATCTGGTGGGATTTGTGAAGCATGTTGTGCTGCTATGCAGTACCTGGGAGAATGAAACCATGAGCACAGTGTAGTGTGCCCAGACCTTGCACAGGGTAGCATAAAGCATCACTCCTTGGCATTTCCTCCAGTGCTGAAACAGCAGGATTTTAGCTGACGATCTTGCCTGGCCATCTGGTGAAAGAGTGTGAAAGGACTTTACAGGGACTAATTATTTCCCAGATTAATACTGCTGACAAGTACTCCACGAGGCAGTGTGTATGTTTGCAGGGCGTTATGCTGCTAGAAATGCCATTAATTATTTTGCCCGTGATTCGCCGAACGCTGCGGTTCTGTGTGCTGGCGTTCTGCCCCAACAGCACCATCTGTGTATACCCTAGTATTTATTTCAGAACTTTCTGGAGATTTTTCCATTTTCAGATTGAGGAGCCTGGATTAAGTGGATGTTAATAGAAGGTGTTAAAACAATCTTTTTTTTTTTAACACAGTTTTCCTCTCAAAGCTTGTCAAATTCTGCTTACTAACAACACGCTTTCTGACTGTAACTGCTCTCAGGCACTGCAGTTTAAATGGAGTGTTAGACTCTTATGCATGAATTAACTTCTCCATGTTTTCTTCTTAAGAGAAGTTAGTGTGACATACTGTTATATACCTTGTTACTGAGGTATAATATTTATTTTGTTGTAATGAGTGTATGAAAAAAACAGTATTTGTTATCCATGAACATGGAGACACGTCAGTATTTTGATCAAAGATGTCAACATAATCACTGTAACCATCAGAAAAGTTAATAATAGAAATATTATTCTGGGTTTCAAAATATTAGAAATACTAAAGTTTAAAGTGTGGTTTTCTTTCATGACTTCACTAGATTCTGACTGATGATGATTTTCATCCCAACACAGAATTCTGGTGTAATTCCACATCCAATCAAAGAACTGTTCCTTTTAAATTGATTTATCTACAGAGCTCTTATTAAGAATAATTTCAGATTAAAATGCCCATAGGTTCTCTTTGACCTTTTGTGTTACTGAGTCTTCAAGGTCTTTTAACACTTAAAGTATATAAAACCAGTCTGATATCACAAACCCCTCTAGGTTTTTATGTTGTTTAGACAGATGTACTGAAAAATGGAAAAATCACCCAGTGGAGCAACACATATGGTCTAAATTCACTGACCTATATTCATTTATAAAAAGAAATCTCTGGTGGAACCTCAGAGACGGAAGAAACGTCATGTTATCCCTTCAGAGAAAAAAAAAAGAATCAAAGAGTTTAAAGAACACTGGGGAGCTTATATAAGATAAAAGTGGTTTTGGGGTGGATGACTGTGTTATACTCTGAGAGCAGAAACAGAAGAATGTAGTAGAATTTGTGAAAGTTGGGATGGGATAAAAATGGGAAAGGTAAGATTCATGGGGTAGCAAGAAGCACCTTGTGAATGAAGCAGTGCTGCTGTCCTGAGGGAGAAGGGTGTTCTTGCTTGGAAGAAAGCTATGGATTTTGCTCACTATTCTCAGACATATCACCCAGCCCAAACCCCAAAGTTAGTACATAACTTTTCAGGAAAAAAACATCATTTCTCATAATTGAAAAAGGAACAGGTAAGATAAGATGACTGAACTCTGTATCTTAGATTATTAAATTGCTTCAGGGCTATAGTCACTCACTGTTTCTTATCACAATGACTGCTGCAGTCAACCTAAAATCTCTTATGAATGGCCAAATAAAACCTGTATTCTTTCCCTTTTGTTACCTTTGCATTTGGCAAAGGTTTTCCTTATTTGCATGAGTCTCTTAGAGCTCTAGCAAAGTGTAACTCAAAACTTTGCTCTGACTGAAGAGGTGATCCTATCCCAGTGAGGGCACCTGTGCTGTAGAGACAGAATGACGCTGACAGGACTGTTAGTGATGACCCAGAGAATCAGATCTGTTGCTGCTGCAGCAACTCTCTGCTCCCAGTGCGTGGCTTCCCAGAGACTCTGTTAAAACCTCTGTGTGACTTGAAGTCCAGAGTAGGTAACATACAAGCTGAGTCACCTCTGCAACAGAAGACAAACTCTTGAACTGTAAGAAGATGGGTACTTTTACAAAGCAGACTGTTTGAGTGCCTGATTTACATTCAGCTACCAGAAGCCTTGGTGGTGGTTTTCCTTGAAGGAGTCAAACCTGTTTTTCAAAGGCTTTTCCAGAGCCCAGCCCATAGGATCCAGCATTCTAACTGTAAGAAATACTGTTGCAAAGCAGGGAGCCAAGACTTACATGAGCTTAACCTTATTAAGGAGTCAGGATGATTCAGGACACAAGTTTAACTTGAATTTCTATCAAGAGCCTTCTTCTCTCAGCAGTTTGCAGACTATGCTTGTATGACTTGCTTAAACTCAATGCTTACATCCTGGGCATCAAAAAGTTGTTGGAAAGAAACTCTGCTCTACAGAGATGAAGTGATTTGTCCTTCACTAACATCAGCTGGAGTCCAGAGACCAGAGTTCAGACCTCCTAGCCTGAGACTCTGGCCAGATGCAGAGATTGCACTGCAGGTGTCTAGGTCTGAACTGCAGACAGCAGGTGTGGTTCAGGCAGCATTTAGCTCAGCAGAGAAAATGAACTCATCTCAGTCTGAGCTAGGTACATAGAATGAGTTGAATGAATCATGCCCTGGAAATACTTAATCTTCTCTATTGTTTGTGAAAGGAACTTAAGGTGACTAGTTCAGCTGTAGATGCTTGCAGAAAGGTGAGATGAATCCAGCGCTCACTCTGCAAATACTGGCCTTTAATAACAACAGACTGCAGTCAATTGCAGCTCCTGATGGGTTTATGCACTGGAGCAGGGAATAGACTGGGAGGGTTGGGAGATTGCCAATTGAGATTTCAGTCTTAAACATAACTAAGACAATCTGCTGCTGTGTGTTGTCAGTGATGGATCACAAATAAATAAAATCCTAGATCTTGATTCTAGTCTCTTTTACCAATATAAAAGCAAAGGATAGGCTGTTGCAGGTTACTGCAGATAGAATATGAGCTAATAATAAACAGCTTTAGTACCAATGGTGATTTAAAGTCCCCATCCACACAGTTTTCAACAGTATTTTTCATCGTCTCACTTCTTCATGCTCAGTGCTCTGGTGACCCCTTTTCTCACACAAACAACTGCCTGGTGCTTCTTCTCTGGATTACAGGACTGGGGCTCTTTTTCACATTTGTTCCTTGCTCCAGATTCTCTAACTTTTTTTCCTTTCAATTCAGGAAAAGCCTGTTGTCACAGAGCTTGGGTTAGCTTAAGTCACATGTAAGGGTAGAAAAATTGAAATGACCCTGAGATGTGTAGTATGAAATGTCTTCCCACTGAATAGCTGAATGACAGAGCATTAGACAGGATAAACCTGAGCATCACAGATGATTTAAATCTGTTGCTCCCTCACAGCGTGATGGTGCGCTGTGTGTCTGAGCTATATCTGTGCAAAGGGAGTAGGCTGGATGTGAGGTTTGAGTGCTCTGTCTTAGCTTTCCAGCTGCTATTTATATTACATTACCTCACAGAGCATCCAGCTGGGAACAGGACCTTGCTATGGGAAATACAAGAAGTTTACAAATGGTTTTGTACAGTCTTTGACCAAGTACCACAGTCGTTTGGCAAGTCTTGAACAGCCGTTGACTAAAAAAAACAAGAAAGTTAAACACACAGGGCAAGTTAGGGGTGAAATAGGAGAGAAAAGTCTGTGGGGAGCTCACCATGAATCAAAAAAAAATGGAGTATACATGTCTATGTTTTTGTAATTTGCTTTTATGCTTCATTCTGTTTTTTCTTGGTAGTCCTTAGTGGCCCATGCTAATCAAGCAGGTGAAAGACATCTGCAGCATGTGAATCAATCCCAAATAATGAATTCAAAAGGGCTTAAGCAGTAAAGGGTCTGCTCTTATAAATTACTTGGCACACCTTCAGTTTACTCTTTTTAACAAAGACTGAGGTGGAGCCAGAAATAGCAAGGCCTGTATCACTATAGATTAAGCAAATCTCTCCCTGTTTCCCCCAACTCTACCATTGTACTGTGACATTTCAAATAATACCTCCTCACTAATCTATACTTCTAAGTGAAATATCTGTAAAGTATTTTATTACATTCTTCTATCTGGGATTGGTTATGTCACAGTCGATCTCCGAGGTCTCTCCAAATTAATGAGATTAGACTTCTTTCCAAATTTCCTCTGCTTAAATACATTGCTTTGATCTTTTTGTGTGCCAAGTAGGACTGAAAAGAAAATGGAATGACTTCTTGCAGGAAATAATTGTTTCTGGTAATGGAGAAGGATCATAACCATGTGTTTGCTTAGCTGCAGATTGACTCTGTGTGGACAGGGAATCCAAATCTGAGCCTTGCTAAGATATTCAAGGGATCTGTGTATTGGCTGTACAAGAGTTCCCAAATGGATGCAGCACTGCCAAGAGCCCTGCTCCCATCAGAGCTGTGTGAGCAGGTTTGTGATTGTTGATAGGCAAGGACTCCCACTAGCAGGATCAAATTGTCTCTTCTTTTTCTTAGTAGAGCTTCACTATGACACCTTCCTGGAGGGCATTTTCTGGTCCATGAGTCCTCCACCACCTGCCACAGGTTTCACATCATCTAATCCCTCTGGAATTTTCCCATCTTATGTTTTAGAAATACCTGGATAGCAAAAGTCTCTGCTGTAAAGGCTGGGAATTGTCTTTTATTTTCTACCTAGCTGTATTGACTGCCATGTTGTACTTACTTGTTTTTATGACCCAAATTTAAATATCTTCTCTCATAGTATCATTCTCATACTATTTTTTCTTAGATCAATCCCCTAATGTTCCCCTAGAGAGGGAGAGATCAGCCTATCTCTACTTTTGTTTGACTAGACTAAACAAGCCACATTTTCTTTGCTTCTCTCCCTAAAGAGGTTTATATCTCCTTCAGTTACCTTAAATGTCATTATCTGCATATTGTATTGAATGTGGCTTGCCAACTGGGTCACTTGGTAGCTCACCAATGCTTTATACAGAGACACCTACATTTGTGAGCCTGTGTTGGAAAAGCTATCCTAATATTCTATTTGCCTTTTTTTTGGCTGCATCACATCAGAAACTCACAATTACTTTATGATCAGTTGATTCCAGCAATTCCAGCTGTTGAGTGTTCGGGTTTGAACTGTTACTTGTGTTATAAATCCATGAGGGCAAGATAAAAGTGTTGTGAGCTTGCTGACTACCACAGAAAGCAAGTGCTGGAACAAGGACAGACCTGGACACAGCCTGATGCCACCAGTGCCAGACATGACATCAGACTTTCTCTTGTAAAACTTTCTGGTTTTAAGCAAGATAACATTGATACCATGGAAGTCATGGAAATACATTATTTTCATTATTGTCCTTGTCTCCAAGATAACATCCCTGATTTGTGTAGCAGCACAGAATAAGGTGAAGTCACATTCAAAACAGTTACTTTGCTTATCAGAAGGAAGCAGTTTTATTTCTGTAGGGCACAGCCATGGCTAATCACTTTGTGTTTCTCAAAAAACATCCCCCTGTATATGATAAGGATAATGGCTTTATGCCACAATTCCTCACCTAGCAATTCCTTTTCCAAGGCCAGGGAAAGGGCTGATGACTGGAGAGCTTTGGACCCTTTGCAGGGGAGGTGCCTGTGGAAGGTGTGTGTGCTGATGGTGATTATCAATTACAACAGGAAGGCAGAAGCCAGCCTGAACGCTCACATGCTGCATTCAGATAGCAAAGCTCCTGGCTCCTAACGTAATCTTGCACTGATCAAACAGGGATGGGGCTAAGCCAGGACTTGGCTGAGTATAATATTCCTCTTGCCAAGGAGGTCAAGGCCAGGCCAGGCTGGCTGGGAGCTGGTGGAGAAAATGACGGAGGTTGGTTGATTGTATGTCAGGGCAGACAGATGCTCCCCAACCCACTGGGAACCTCTCTGACATGAGCAGCTCTCTCCTTAGGTTTCCACGTAAGTGCTAGGGTCACAGTCTGGATGTCATTGTGAAGAAAATTAATTAATGCAAGAGAAGTCTGTGAGAGAACAAGGAGAGGGAAGAATTTCTCAGTATCTAGATCAGATGAGAACAGAACATAATTGCTCCAGAGTGTCCTTTTTAGCAAAACTCTGGGAAACAATGTGTAACAGGGAGTTATTTACCCTGCCTTTATTAACTTCTTAAGTCTTGATTGCATATACTGTGCTTTTCTTTCATTTTTTCAACTTCTCCAGAGTCCAAAGGGTTTTCTGTGAGTGGCAGTTTTGCCTGAGAAAGGCAAGAATTGTTATTTGCAAGTGGATGCAATTTCCTTCTCTTCTGTGATTGTATTTCCTTGTCATCTTCCTGGTTATCAGCCTATTCCAGTTTCTTTTACTTTTATTTGTCCTTTCATTGCAAATAATGGATTTCTCGCCACTTCTTCTCTTTCATTTTTTTAAAATAATCTCATTATCCATTAAGATTGATGAACTGTTTCCTGCCTTCCTGCTTTCTCTCAGCTTTCCTTCTGCTGTCTCTGCAAATATTCCTTAGCACTCTGATGTTGTCCTCACATCCGTTGTGGGATGAGACTTATTAGTACAGGCTTTGCACTTTCTTTGTAGGTCATGGTGTGACTTTATGCTGGCTGACATGGACCCTTTTGTCCTGAAATGTCAAGTAAAAAGGCCAAAAACTGTTGACTGGATTATGGGGAAAATGTAAAAAAAAAAAAAACAAAAAAAAAAACCAAAAAAAACCACCAAAACCAACCAAACAAACAAACAAACAAAAAAAGCCCCACAAATAAAACCCCCCAGATTTAAAAAAAATGCTTTTCCAGAATTAACTTTTAAGAAATATACTTACATTGTCATAACTCCCTTCTTCTCATCTCTACATTAAAAAAAAAAATCAAGATAGCAGCTTTCCTGCCAAAAATGTGTAGAATTTTAATAGGGTGATAGGGTTATTTTGAATGAAAAAGATTTATCTGCATTAGAAACCCCAAAGGGGTGAAAATCTGTTCTCTTAAAGGCAGCAGGTGTTTTGCTTTGAACATTCAGGCACTGATCTCTTCTCTCTGGTACCCAGAGACAGAACCTGAGGAAATGGCCTGAAGCGGCTTCAGGGGAGGTTTAGGTTGGATATTAGGACAAGGTTCTTCACCCAGAGGGTGCTGGGCCCTGGAACAGGCTCCCCAAGGA
This sequence comes from Chloebia gouldiae, assembly GCA_003676055.1. NCBI lineage: Eukaryota > Metazoa > Chordata > Aves > Passeriformes > Passeridae > Chloebia > Chloebia gouldiae. The sequence continues at coordinate 4,473,798 of QUSF01000006.1, forward strand.
AATGGTCATGGAAACAACAGTGAGAGAGTTCAAGATTCTTATGAACAATGCTCTCAAGAACATTGTGCAACTCCTGGGGTGTCCTGTGCAGGGCCAGGAATTGGACTCAATGATCCTAGTGAGTGCCTTCCAATTCCAGATATTCTATGATTTCTTGCCAGGCATTTATGTAAGGTTCAGGAGCATCTGGAGGATGAAAGCCTGTCCTGCACAGTGGTCTAGGCAGTTGGACAGAAAAAGACATTTTGATGCAGAAAATAATGGGGTGCTCCAGGCACTGGATCTCCTCCTGACAGGGTTTGACTCTGGCTTCGGTAACATGTGAGAAATGGAGCAGAAGATACTCATTTGCACTCTGGGGGATTCCACTGACTGTGTATGGTTGTTTTTAGATTTCAAGCTGCAAATACCATGTAAGTGAGGTATTTTTGTATTATTGTGTTTTTACTGGGGTATTTTGTACATAAGCTCTTTTCCAGAGTGAAAAGTCAAAAAAAAAAACAAAACAAAACAAAACAAAACAAAAAAAAACCCCAAAAAATCCCCAGAAAAACAAAACAGAGAAAAAACATGTCAGGAGTAGCAGGCCATTACTATTCAGTGGTTGATTTCTGCCTTTCAGGATTATTTCATTGGGATTTGGAGTCCGTGAATACAGTGAGGTTCTCTACAGGATCCCAAGAAGTTTCATCATCTACATTTTCTTTTATTTCCCCAGCCACATCTAGGTAAACTAAACAGGGAGCCTTCCTGAACACCTGTTCATCTCCTCCTGGTTAAATCTTTGGAGTGGCCAGCAGCATAACTTTGGCCCATAAAGGTTAATATTCTCCCAAACACTTCCTTAAAATATCTCCAGTCTTTGAGCATCAAGGATGCAGTTACAAGTATCCATCCTCCTTTGGGGGACAATAATTTTTGGAAGGATAAAATTGGACTGATGGGTCATTTCAAGCCAGCTGTACCCACTGCCCAGGAAGATTTCTAGCCATGTGTACTTTTAGTCTAGGTGTTGGCTGAAGTGCTACCATACCACTTTCTTTCCTTTTTCTTTTTGTTAAACACTTAATATCCTTTTTGATTTGAAGTATGTAATTTCTCCAAGGGAGCTACGGTATGAGAACATAAATGATGGTATTTTATGAAAAAAGTGAGGTTTCAAAGAGGCATTTTTGTTGTTTGGAAAAATTCTTGCCAGTGTAACTCATAAAAAAATAGAGCTAAACCAAATGGGCAGAAAACATTTGCACAAATAGCAGTAATTGCAACTGAAAGGTGTAATTGTTGTATCTTCATCTGACATGATGAATTTGAAATATCATTCATTATAAAAAAAATTAAAGTGGACATTCTGTGTAAACAAAGTAACACAGTTCACATGGGATAATTTTCACTGATAATCTCTTTTTATGCAAAACCTGATCCAAAGAGACTTTTTGGTGATAAGAGCTATTCTACAGAAGAACTCACATATGCTTCCCACAGTGTAGTCTTTCAGCTAAAGCCAGGACAGTTTATATCTAATAAGTGATCTTGTTAATAAATGTATTTTATTCCCAAAGTTCCTCTTAAGAAATTTCAGTTTGTATGAATTCATCTATCACTGGAAATTACTGAGGTGCTTGATTGGGGAGCACATTTATCTGCAGATCTTTACCAAACCACACATTAAATTCTCTTCATTACACAGGGTTTGAAAAACATAAATTTGAACTTCATGTGAGTCCTGCCTTGCCCAGGGCTTTTAGCTTCTGTGTTTACATCAAGGCTGCTCACATACATGGCTTCTTCCACACATGGCTTCTTCCACCATCCTCACTGCAATATTTAAAGTAAGAGTGAGACAAAATTAGGTAATTCTCAAGTGTTCTCTGAGCACTGAGATGTTGAGCCATTCCCAAGTAGCAATATACAAGTACGTGAGTGTAACAGCCTAGAATTTAAAATCTCTTGATGCAATTGTGATACAGGACTTCTGCTAGTGGCCTTCACTAACCTGGTGGTATTTTTATTCTAACATGCAATTTACCAAATGTTTTTTGGATTTATTTATATTTGATGGGGGATAAGGTGGGAGGAATGCAGGCTCACTTTAGCTTGTGGGATTTTTTGCATTCTCTAAACAATTGGCAATGAAACACTGGTGGACATGTCACTGAGTAACAGAGATAAGAAGCCAAACAATCATTTCTTAATTACTTGAATGATAAACCTTTGTTGGGAAGCTCAGCTTCCAAATCCTTAACAGATTAAATACTGGGAAGAAATTAACAAAGACAAGAGAACGCATAATTTTTTCGCTCTGTCAGGAGGCATCATTGTTGGCCTGGACCATTGCTGATGCAGGCAGAGCATCAACTCCCTGCTGTGCATGGATCTCAGGCCTTCTTATACCTTCATCTTGCATGCCTGTGCCTTGCTTCTCAGGCACTGAAATCCTTTAATATATCCACATTCTTGTTGTCAACACACAATGCCTTTGAATAGCCAAGATTCAACTGCATGATCAAATATTATGGTCTCTGTGATCTAATATTCCTTTCATCCTAAAAATCAATTCACAGAATCAAAATCAATAATGCCCTAACACATATAACTTGTCAATTCTGAAATCTGGTTCTTGCTTGTCATTGTTTTTGCGAGCCTTGTGTTTTAGCAGAAAATATCTTTGCTGAATCATATAACTTCAAAGAACATCCTAAAAATCTAAGTATGTACAGTAAGACCACAGTACAGAAAAATTTTTATTACATTTCAGTGCAGTTGTGTGTCTTTGCTTTCATGTCTATGGTAGGAGCACAGACTTCAGGTCACATAGCAGAAATTGGATCAGAGACACCATCTGACTCCTTATGTGCTCACACCGTAGGTTTTTTTGCCTACTCCTGCAACATATGAAACTGGCTGGCATTTTTTAGTTAATAAAGAGGATAGATATTGTAGAGACTTTGTTACCTCTTGTTGATGCTTTGCACTTTCCCCAAGGATAAGATAAAATAATTTTCTGCATGCTTGTAGTTTGAACAGAACATTAGATATAAAGACTATGGGAGAGAAAGGAGAGAAGATGAAAGTTGAAACATGATTAGGTATACGTGTATTACAGAGGAAGTAATTAAGATCTTGGATAGGTTTTGCATGGATTTAAGATCTGCAGAAGTGTCCCCACAGCTTGTAACATCCTGCATTTACATTATGGCAATGCCCACTGCTGTTGTACAGTGAAGAGTCTATCACAGTTTTTAAAAAGCTCTCCTGTCTTAAAAAATCCCTTCTGTAAATGGTTTATTTTAATTCATTTAAAAATCTATATCTAGGCTGAAATTTACCATCTATTGTGTCATTCCTGAAAAATATGTTACTTATTTAAAATTTATGCACAAACAAGGGAAGAAAACCTTTCACATGGCTGTTCCCTATTTCTAAAATTACCTGGTGTATAGTGATTCAGATGCTAAAGCTCCTACATAAGCAGTCCCTTTTTAAAATGCAGCCTATAGTTAGTGTACGATGCAGCTTTTGAGTGTGAAAAAAAGCAAAGGGGGACAAAGGCATATGAGAATGGCAGCATAGCTAATGACTGTGCACACCCACTTCTGTCAGCGGGTTTTCCAAGGTTTTTCAGTAAGATGTCAGCTGCATATATGTTGCTTGCATTGAGTGAATTATGGGGAAATATCTCCACAACAGCTGTTCTATTATGTCTTATCAAATGTATATGTGTTTGTGTAACAGGCCACAAATTCCACCTTCTAATAAGTTGTTGAATATGTATTTGCAGTACAAATTTAATGTCTCTGCAGATCAGATAATGCTACAGAACCTTTGCCAAATGATACTGGCATGTAGTTTTTGGCAACAACCTTCCTTCCTTGAAAGAATAAAATACTCAAAACACTGAGCACAGAGAAGCTATCTATAAATAGGTCTTCTTTATGTTTTTTCAAGCCCAGCAACGCCACATTAACTGATTGAGACTTTTGTGAGGTGGTTTAATATAATGCCACAATGGTATTTAGACACTTCGCCAAATAAAAGAAGACAAACCACACAATTATTAAAAAGGCACTCTGGCAGTTTTTGTATTGTATTTACTGCCATGATTGTCAGTTAACCAGTGGAAAGTTTCTTGAAAGTTAATTCACTTTCAGAAGAGTGGAATACTCAAGAGACACCCTACTTTTTTACTCTTACTCCTGGCAATGGGATATTTTCATTCCTCCCTTGTGCTTTTGTATATTTATAGTCCCTTATTGCCTTGTGTATGTTACCGTAAGTAAAAAATGAGACTAAATGAACAAGCTCCATATATAATCCATTTTGTAGCATGAGGGAAAGGGTTACATGATGTTTATTTTTCAGTACTCTCTTTTAATAACTTTTAATGATTGTAGAAATAGGTTTGGTCCTGTGCCATTTGAGGCAGCAAAAATGCCCCTAGTAAAGCTCATGGTGCAGGACTGAGTCACAGCAGGAAAAATGTTCATTTCACTTTCATTTTACTTTTCTCATTTTCTTTCTATTACCACTAATAGTGTTACTTTAGGGGTATTGTATGTTAGACAGACCAACTTAACTGCTATTTCTTTTTCAGATCCAACCCTCTAAGCAATTACATCAAAGCTATTAAAGTGGTTATCTGACATAGTGCATATTGTCCAGTGAAGACAAACCAGGTATGATTAAACAGCCTTAACAGCCTATCACTCCTTTGTGTAAGCATTCCAAGAAGATCCCTACTGCTCTGTCTAGGGATCATGTCTACTATCTGTGCTTTGGCCAGAGCCAGATCAGCCCTAAGAGATCCCATCCAGAGAAATACTCCCCCACAAAATTGGTGTATGATTGGATTTATAGCCACAAATCATCACTGACTCATCCACTTGTTAACTGTATAGAAGTATCCTGTAATACTGAACAAAAACACTTCATTTCAAGACTGACAATATTAAGGTCTCTTTATAGATCATGATAAGAATGTGCCACTATCCTAAAACATTTGGTGTCAAGACATCCTGACTGCAAAAGTGGGAGCTTATGACACTAGATCATTCTTATTCCATCTCCATACCCTCCAAATGAATGTAGAAATGCATTACAAACGTACTGATTAATTGCCCCATAGCTTTTTCTATGTCTACAAGTGTTTCTTGTACAAACTACCAGAGCTCTTCTCTAGCCAGATGTTTCCAGACATTAATTATTTTTATTTGGAATCTCTCAAAGAGGCAGCATAGAAGTGTGAACAGTCATCTTTCCTCATGCTGTCCAGAAGTGAGAGTTACTGTACTCACAGTGCAAACACTGTGGCACGTCCATAATTTTACTGATCTGAGTCATCCCCTTGACATCTGTAAGATGACCTAAGATAAAAAAGCTCAGGCCATATGGAAGCATTTGCTGGACAGGAGTTTATAGTTCCCATAGTCATTATTTATCCATGTTCCATGTATTAGTTTTTTTAACTGCTTTTTCCCAAAGTTTCACAGATAAGTTACAGAATAAGATTGAGAGGGAGGTCACATTATCCATTCCTCTTCTTCAAGGCAAGATAATCTAGAATTGGATAATTTTTAAGTTTTGTCTAAAATGTTCTTAAAAACATCTAATGATATTTCCATGTCTCTATTTGAAATTTGCGTCCAATGTTTGATGAACCTTACTGGCATGCAGAGGTTAATTATGAGGTACTGCTCTGCTACTAAGCATTTATCTTGTGTTTTTCTTGATTATCTGCAATTTCTTACTGAAACATTGACATACTCAGAAATGTACGTAAGGTGCAGATCTCTGCAGTTTCAAGGAAAAGCAATCTTTATTTTTCACATTAGTGAAACATTTCTACTTCTGAGGGTTGTATTGTGATCTGCCTAACACTCTAAACAAGTTTTATGTATATTAAAATGACTCAGAATTAATTTGAAAATATAGTAGTTAGTCCATACACATTCCTTCTGTTGCTCTTTGAGAGCATGTAGGTAAATTGTTGTCTGCTCTTTTCCAGTGCTGTCATCTTTTATAACTGTTTCCAAACATCTACAATATCTTTCCAGTTAAGGACACAATGAGTGATTATTACTGACAATTTGGCTACTGGTGCGCTGTGGATTATGAGGTTGAAAGAAGCCAACAGTAGACATTTTATTTAGAATTTTTCTTTCCCCTGGGTGCTGAAGTAGCTAAGAAAAAAAAAAAAAATGGCAACTTTGGATTACTGAGACTTCTTTACTTTGGAAAATCAAAGACACAGTCCCACAGACTTCCTGAAAGTAGATGATGCTTTATTGGCCTTATAGGAAAGTTCTGTGTTTTGAAGACCAGTCCTGTAGTTTTAATGGTATCAATATAAGTGAAGGGGGTAAGGGCAGGTGGGATGACTGCCCTGTTGCAGCTCAGACCAAAGCTTGGCCATGCTATGCATTATTGCAGTATTACTCATTAGTCATCATTACTTATTTATTCAGATTGAGACACATTTTGCAAGTGGCAGAGTTGGATGTAGTATAATTTTTTCTCCCTCTTACAGATTGAAATGGTCTGCCTTATTTCTTGAGTTCTTTTTGATTTTCTGCTTATTTTCCTGATAGAAAAGACTTCTGTTTTTAACATCTGTAATTACTCTTACAGCATGGAATTTGTTTCTCTAATAGAATGTAGGGGTTTATTGAAGGAATATGCTGCTGATTCAGGTAGAATAAAAGAAGTTTTAACATAATTTTGTGTGCTGCTTTTGGCTCAAATAGAGTTATTTTTCTTTATAGCAGCTAATGTGGTACTTTGTTTCAGATTTGTGCTGGAAACAGTGTTCATAATTCAGGGATGTTTTCTTTATTGCTGAGCAGCACTTACACAGAGTCAAGGCCATTTCTCTCTCTCACACCATCGTGCCAGTGAGTAGCCTAAAACTTTTACTTGCTCCACCAAGGTGAATTTGAGCAGCTGAGTCTATTCTTGTCTGTATGTCATTGGGAGAAAGATTAATTTAACATAATGAAGAAAATAGGCACTATAATTTTCTGGCAATAATAATTCACTGACAAAAATATCATAGATGTCAAACAGAGGAAATTTCTTGTCCTGTTTCTCTGACACTTTTAAGTGAGAAAGGATCTCAGTGTAGCACTCACATACCAGGTTCAGCAGAGAGGGTATTTAGAGTAAGGAGCCATTTTTAGCTTCAGTCTTTTCCCCACAGGAGTTAGCAGAATCCTGGGACAGCTAGCCATTGCTAAGTGCTTTTACAATGAATAGTTTAGTGTTTATTTATATGAAACTTGTGTTTTGAATGATCTTTTAAGTTTTAGCAAATGCACTCACAAAGCAGCACTGATTTGCCTGCATTAAGTAGATTCTTATAAGTGTCACATTCATTTTGTTTCCTTACTTTGTCCTCTAACCATGGACACACTATGAAATGCCTTGGCCAGGAGAGATAGAGCCAGCCTAAAACTCAATAGATTTAATAATAAATATTGTGGGATTAAGAAAAATTGTATTCTCCTGTTTGTTGAGAACTTGTGTCTGCCAGTTTTACCTGAGCTACTCTAACTCACTGGTAAATGTTAGGTACCCTTTCTCTGCCACATCTTTGGTGGCTCCAGCATTATTGCTTCTTCTAACCCAAAACTGGGGCTTTTAACTGCAAAGCAGCTTTACATTACAGGTGATTCTTCTCCCTGGAGTGCTGAACAAATAATGGCTGCTACATTTTCTGGGTACTCCTTTTGGGCAAAATTTACTGTATTGTAGATAGAAATAATAATTTCAGGCTGTGTCTTGTTCAGAGGCATTTCCAGCAGTGTGTCCTTGCCAAAGGAATTTCTTTCCCTTTGAAGCTGCTGCTGTCAGAACCATGGAAAAAATTATTTTAAAAAATGGACTTCTGTCTGACTTCACCAACTCCAGCCATGCTCAGAACTGGACCAATTTTAGGTCAGGATGCTCACAACTCTTTTGAGCCTCCAAGGATGGAGACTTTATAACCCCTCTGGGTGATCTGTAACAGTGCCTCATCTCTGTCATTATAACATTTTTTCCCTCTTACATTCCTTGCATTCCTCTTATGCTCCTTATTGCAGCTTGCTTTTCTTTTTGCTTCTTTTTCTTTGGCTGAACACCTAGGAGGTGAGTCTGGCTCTGTTTTCTCTATTATTCCCCTTTCTAGGTAGTTGAGAAGAAGCTATTAGGTCACTCCCATGCTCCAGTCTTTCAGGCTAACACAACCCTGACCCCTTGGCCCTGTATTCATAATTTTTATGCCCCAGATCTGTAATCCTCTTGGTAGCCCTTCTGTGGATCTTCTTCCGTCTCAGCAGCCCAAGGCCCCACACTTGGACACGATGCTCCAGATGCTTCGTGCATGCCAAGCAGAGGGAAGGGTCACTTCCTTGACCTGCTGGCCACTCCCTGGCTGAAGCAGGCCAGTACAGGGTTAACCTTTGCTGCTGCAAGGACACACTGCTGACTCATGTTCAGCTTGTCCTCCACCAGCACTCCTCCCCCAACCAGCTCCACCAGCAAAGCTGGAAAGTCTTGAGCAGTTCCTTGGAAGACCACATCCTTCTTCCTCCAGTTTGCAGATGCAGTCAAACTGGAGGAAGAAGGAAGGCAATTTGCAAGTGCTTCCTTTACAGCACCCCATTATTTTTTTACCCGATTTGAGTGTTTTGCCTTGAAAGCCCAGCTCTTTGGCACATGCTTCAAAGCCTGAACCTCTTCCCAACTCCAGAAGGAGGGAGGGAAAACAAGTGTATGGTTGGGGTAAGTGGAGAGTGGGACTACTGCAAGCTGAAACATTGAACTCAAAACATCCCTTTCTCTTTGGGCTAAGGAGGTGGGGACTTGCTGGTTTTCAGCTGATCTGTATCTGATAAGTACAGGAAATGCCTGGGGTACAACTTTGGGTGCTAATTAACAGCATTAAAAAATAAACATAAGCAAAAAGCTATTAAATCCTGTAATTTCATTGTATATGAATTTGATGTTAAAAATACAGTAGGGAAAGCAGTCACTAAGTACACAAGCCTTTCTGATTGGAATGCATGGTGATAGTGCTCTGTAGCTGAATCAAATTTCTGTTAATATATGAAAATGGGGTGCAATCTTTTGACAGACAATTTGTTCTGTGTTTTTTAGCAGCATACACAAATTTTTTTTTTAAGTGGAGCAAATGTAATTGTTTACAGAGCAGTGTTGGCTGTGGAGTGCTTGTTGTACACTTTCAGGATCAATATCAGCAGGCGGATGATGCATTAGTTCCACTTCACCTCTCTGAATATTAAGATTTTGCATTCTGCCTCCTGTGCTCCTAGGTGAGAACTCCCTTGGCAGTTGTCCCTTGCTGAGCCCTTGGCTTCCACCTGCACCACCTGTGGTGCAGGTGGGCAGTGTGGCATCTGAAGTTCCAGCTTCTCAGTTGGAGTGGCCTGAGTGGAATAATTGCATATGTTCCTCCTACCTTACTAACAGTTGGAATTGCACCTGAAAAATCTACTTCATCTGCTTTACTGAGCCTGATAGCAAAGTAAAATCAGTAATAAAACCACACCAAGATTTATGCCCTTCAGATGGTTGTAGTAACTCTTGTAACCAGGCTCCTCAGGTGCAGAGCCCAGTCTGGATTTTAACAGTTTTCATCCTGACACTGCTTTTTAAAACAAATTAACAGTGTTTTTTTTTTTCTTTCAACAGTGTTGTTTTTTTCCTTAGGTCTGTAGTCACAAGTCATAATTTGTTCTACATTTTGGAAATGTAGATTTCCAAATCTCCAATGTTTGATCTGTGTTTTGGAAATACAGTGGCATTTTTGAAATATAGATCAAATTATGGAAGACATTTTTACTGAGGTTAAAGCAAATGAGCAGAATTTCTGATAATGCTTCACATTTGTTTCAGTTTTTACTGATGGATTGCAGTAATGTTTAGAAAGTTTGACTGCAATAACATTTCTGAAATTTGATGGCATTACAGAACTGATTGTTGTTCAAACTGAAATGTGCAAACCTAGCAATCTAAAATTAGGGTTCTAAATTCATATTTAGGTCTTCAGTTGAGAACTGACACATTTACCTGCTGTTGAATTCAGTAGAATTCAAGAAATGATGTGGAAAGACAGTTTACCCTTGGCCACACTTGAAGTTAAGCTGAGTTCAGTATCAGCTGTAACTGCTTCATCAGCAGTGGGTAAATTTGCTGCAGTAGACAAAGCTTCTGAGTTTCTGTGGTTTTTGCTCAATAGGAAGCAAATTTATGAACTTTTTTTCATGTTTGAGTGTTACAACTAAATCTATTTATTTCTGTCTCCCAGATGTTTTTTGGAACCCAGGAAAGATTTAGCAGTCTTAGCAAAAAAAACAATGATCATTTTGGAAGCATTTCACAATCCCTTTCCGTGTCAAGATTTTGTGCTGCACAGAAATAAATTAGGCAGTGTTTTGGGGCCCCACACATCCACCGTCCAGCTGTTGTAGATTTTATGATGAACTTCATGTTTTTGGCTAGAAGGGATGTAGCAAGTTTCTGGCTGGGCTCTTTGAGATAGGCACCAGAAAGGATGAGGAGAATCCCTTTGCTGCTCCCTCTGTTCTGAAGAGAGCAGTAGGAGCTGATGGTGCCTCTCTCACCTTCACTGCAATCTCCAGTTTCCATCAGTGGCACTGTGCCCAGGAGTGCTCAGTGGTGCAGCGGGGCATGTGTGGTGCCCCTGCAGGCATCTGGGCAGAAGAAAGAGTTCAGAGGGCTGTCCCCATGCCTCCTGTTTGGGGCTGACCCCTGGGTAATGTCTCAGCATGTAACAGATGGGCTGCACTGTGGCAGCACAGGCTTGATTTGATACATAATTTTTCTTTTGTTTGTTTGCACTTGTTTGGGAAGAATCAGTTTTTTTCTTGACTATAGTTTTTCTCCAAGAAAACTTATTTACTGCTTTCTTTCTTGTCATTTTCATTTGCTCTGTGATGCCTTGGGGTGCTAAGTGATAAGGGTGATAATTTTCTCTCCTTTGGGCTTTTGTTTCAAGCTTTTCTTGTGCTGCCTGTGTTTTGCTCATGGCTGTGGCAATAAAGATATACATGGCTTAGGCTGAGCTCTTGCCTTGCTTGATTTACCAGCTCATACTACTTAAAAAGTCAGGATGCCCTTATCTGATACTGTCTTCTCAGTGGCTTTCCCTGAGGTTCTGATGTTTGTTTTTCTTTCAAGTCCTCAAATTGAACAGCCTTGTGCCCCAGAAAGTATGAGCTGTTCCTATAACTTTAGAAGGTGTGCTTATCTGGAATTAAAATAAAATCAGATTTTTTTTCAAAGGTTAGTTGCTGTGATTGTCAATCAGCCTCCTGGTTGCCATTGCTAAGACAGAGACTTCTGCCTTTTGGGGGATAACTAATTAATAGATTGCTTATATCAGAGTATGCTGTCTTATCCAACAGTGGATATTTGAAAGCAAGTAGAAATGTAAAAATAAAGAAGGCTTGAAAAACAACTATTCAGGCATATGCCTGGTGAAGACTTGATTGATGTTAATAATGGAAATAATCTGTCAGTTTTGATAATGAGAATCTTTAATCCCAATTCTTGTACTCCTTTGAAATAGCAGTCAGCAGGATACTTTCCATATAATGCACTTTGGGAATTCAGGCCTCACAGGTAATAAATTATTAGAGTATTATATTACGAAATGGAGTTTTGACATAAAACTCCCCACCAAACTCATACATTTACAAGTTTCTTAAGAAAATAAAATTAGATACACTATTTGGGAAGGTTACGAAGCTGTACAAAGATTTCTGTCCTTGCATTGCCGTTGCACTGCCATGGCAGGAAAAATTGTGAGTGTTTTCCCCATGGAGACCATGAAAACGCAGCTTTCTTTAGCCAAGAGCACATGGCCATGGTTGTTTCCCATCCTCAGCAGTGCCTGTGAGGGAAATCACTCCAGTGTTGATGAGGAATGTTCGGCCAAAGGAAAAGCAGTGCATTCCCTTTGTTCCATCCACTGTGTTGGTGTCCTCCAGCTGCCATACACAGGCAATTGAGGATGCTTGTAAGTGCTTCTAACGTGGAACATCTCCTTCAGGTTTTTTCCAGTTTATTCAGAAAGGAAAGTTGCACTTGTAAGCCAATTACACATCATGACACTGCCAGCTGCTACAGTGATTTCCAGGGCTGGAGTCTCATGCTGACAGCTTATTTTTCAGTCCTGTTGTTTCATGTGCTGCCACCTCCCCTCCTTTGGGAAGGTCAGGGGACAACCTTGCTTTAGCACCTTTACCTTTGGCTGTGCTTTCAGGAGTGTTGCATGTGGTGGTGATTTCCAGCAAACTGGAAGTGGTGCTGCTTCCAAGGGATCTCTCAGGTGTGGTGTATAAGAAAATTGTTTTACTAAAGGCTTGAACCAAAAATATCTCTGGAAATACAGGGAAGAGAGCCAAAAAGAAATGGCTCATCCTAAGTCTAGCGAAAGCAAGAATCAGGAGTTCTCCACTAGGCTTGTTATCACTCTGTTACTTAGAAAAATAAAAATAGTAATTTGGGTAGGGGAAGTAACCTTTTTGTGTTACCTGATTTGCCACTTGAAAACCTTGGCAAGATGAAGTAAATATGATCTTGAAATATTAGGTGAAACTAAAAATGAAAATGTTTGATTTAGAAAATTTTGAAGCTAAATATGGCAAATATTTGAAGTCTGTTTTGTTCATAGTAATTTTTATGAAATTTGATAGAACAGCATAAATTGATTAGAAAGACTATTGATAGATTGATTTGATTTGTTATACCAGCATAAATTTATTAATAATTTGGATAAATGAAATCTGTTTTATTACTGAATAAAAACGAAAGTATACTAGAAAATATTACCTTGGCCTATGAAACCAAAAGCTGTTTTATCTTCAGTTTTTATAATTATACTTGTAAAAGTATAAAATATGCAATCATGTAAATTATGAAATCATTAAAATTTATTGACTATAGAGACATTAAGCACACTAAATTGTCTAAATGCTACAGAGCCGCACTCTACAAAAGCTTTTAATATCTTCAAATAATTTCAGTTTGACTTTTGAATCAGAACTGCCTTCCTGCCACTTTTCAGTGTGTAAAAATTTAACATTTGCTCTAACATTTAGCATTAACATAATCTCTTCTCTGCCTATATTCTAATTGCTTGTCAGGCAGAAAGTTGTCTCTCTGAAGTGCTGTCCTCTTTATGACAGACAGCAATATTTCCACAAGATCTGCCAAAGATGAGATTATGCTGTAATTTCCTCAAACAGCTGTGTCTTCTTTGTTATGAATAGAAGCTGTCGGGGATTGTATCCAAATCTTTAGTTCTCACCCTTCCAAATCACATTAACAAAATTATCACATGCCTGGGTGAGCACTTTTCTACCACTTTTAATTAATTCCAATTGTATGTTATCCACTCCAAAAGATTTATTGGCGCTTTTTTTTTAATATCCTGGTATCAGCTTTCACCTTTTGTCACCATCAGAAATAGTTCTTTATGAAGATTTGGGCTTCCCAAGGAGATATTCCCACCTCCTTTTCATCCAGCACTGCATTTGTTTCATCTGTGGGCTCAGCTCTTGGCAGCCTGCAGTGCTGGCACTGGATGTGGTGGTATCTTGTCTCCCAGAGAAGGCCTCAGCGAGGTTCTGCCTGGTTTGCCAATTCTCCCCAGTGGCATTTCTTGGTAAAACTGTGCATTTCAGGAGGCATCTGTTCTGTTTTCTGTAGTAACTGTAAAAACCGCATCTGTTCCCCACCTCATACAAATATATCCTTCCTCTGCTTTCATCCATCTCCCTGCATCACTGCACTGGTCAGACAACAGAAGTGTCTTTCTCATGGGCCAAGATTTCTTCCTGAGGGTGTTCTTCTGCAGGAGTTTATCTGTGGGTGTTGCAATGCATCCAAGACTCTCATCCTTTCGGTGTGTGCTGCTTGTGCAGAGGGCAGCACAGGTGGAGTTTGTGCTCAACCCTTGTCCAGGATGCTCCAGGAGTTTAAAAACTTGGAGCTCTTGATCATGATAGCCTCTGAGGGAAAAATGGCTGGAGATTTCTCACGTTGTGCTTTCAACTGAGGTGTGATCAAGCAGTTATAGCTGCTTTCTGTGAGGACAAACACCCCATCAAGCCTCCTGACTCCTCTTGGAGTCATTGCCAAGTGGGCTGGTGCACATGTATCATAGAATCATAGAGTGGTTTGGGTTGAAAGGGGCCTTAAAGATTTTCTAGTTCCAACCCCCTGCCATGGGCAGAAACCCTTTCCACTGATCAGATTGTTGGAAGCCCTGTCCAACCTGGTCTTGCACACTTCCACAGATGAAGAAAGCACAACCTATTTATTCTTTTGACAACCTATTCCAGTGCCTCACCACTCTCACAGTAAAGAATTTTTCCTAATATCTTATCTAAATCTCTCTTCTTTTAGATTAAAACTATTTCTTCTTCTTATATGAATATCTGCTCTTGTAAAAAGTCATTTTCCCTCCTTTTTATAAGATCCCTCTAAGTACTAAAAGGCTGCAAAGAGGTCTACCTGGAACCCTCTCTTCTCCAGGTGAACAACCTGCCTGCATAATCCTATTTCTTGTTCAGCACAACCCACTACCCCATTGGATTGAGAGCTTTTACCTTGCAGGACTGGGCAGCTGAAGGGGGATGCTGGCCCATGGCTGACCTTTTGCAGGCTATTGGCTCTGCCCCAGTAAAACCTACTGTTTTTTGTTGTTTGGGGTTTTTTTGTTTTGTTTTGTTCTGTTTTGTTTTATGGTAGTTTTAAGAGGCACCAGTTCAGTGGCAGACTGTTAATAAAGTGCTCAGGTACTTCTCATACACATGGTACTGAAAGAGCAATCAGTCTAAGACATGAACAGTGTTACCAGAACACCCAGATGTTTTTAGTGTATCTTGCTGTAAATATTCTGGGTTTAGACTCGCAGTACTGGGATGGGTAAGCAGCTGTAACAGCCTGCATTAGGAAATGTTTATAGAGGAAGCAAAATTCTCAACATGTTTAAGGTTTTATTTCTTTATTTCCATTTTTATTTTTCCGTGTGCTTTGATAATTCCTTTGCATATCTCATAATTATTTCTGTTCTATTTTTGTGGTAAACTGAAAACAGAGCAAACAACGAATAGTGAGGAATTCTTCACCAGTTTTCTTTTTTCAGTTCCTGTTGAGGAGAACAATATTTGTACACTGCTTGTCTAACCAAAAAAGCACTGCTGTTACTATTCAGAAGTGGGCTGCTACATTCTTTTTCCAGCCAGTTTCATTTTACAAACTTGAGCTCTGCTGATGCAGTCCCTTCTGCATGTCCTGGGGCAAAAATCATCCAGCTCAGCTTCTTCCTGATGTCTCCAGAGGTTAGGGTGAGACCTGCTGGCCAAATGTAACTTGGAGCATAGTAAAGGAAATGCAATATCAGATGGGAAGAAACCCTTGTAGACTTCTTTCCTAGATCATCATTAAATGGGCTCAAATTTAAAATAGAGTCTCATAAGAGATAGACATCTTAGAAGGAACCTTATACAGCTGGAGTGAAATAGAAGTATTTAATTGTGTTTCTGGCTCCTTGAACTTTTCTTTTCCCTGTGGGACTCATAGCTAAACATAGTCTGGTGGATATAATTTTATTCCACTCTCTAGCATGTTCACATCTCTTTGTAAAGTGGTCTTGTTTTGTTTTGTTTTCACAAATACAGTTATACATCCTGTCAAGATGCTGTGACATGGGCAGCTATGACTTCATTTTCTGTTCTCAGCGGTTCAGAGGGGATATTTTTGCATTATACAGTATCAAGAAAATTTTATCTATATAAATCCTTACGTATACCAAGTTCACTGTTTAAGATTGCAGACATGTTTCTTGTCCAGAGTCCCTAGTGATATGCTGATAAGTGAGGTAGTGTTGTCTTTGTTGAGCTTGAGACTCCTCTTACTCCCTTCTCCTGTTCTGAGGAGGGCATACGAAGAGTTAGGAGGTTCATGTCCCTCTCATCTCAGAGCATTCTTGCACAGCAGGGAGTGACTTCAGATGTGTGTGTGTCAGCCAACATCAGTCAAGAGAGGTGAGTAATAAAAAATAGAGGAAGAGCCAGCAGAACTCAGACACAGCTGAGTCTTTTCATCTCACTGACTCCAAAGAGCATAGTGAAGTTGAGCCTGGACACTGCCATTTAAAATAAACTATCTTGCAGAAAATCTAAGCCAAAACTTCTTAAATAGCAGCTATTTACAGAAGAATGATCAAATCTAAGGTCCCAAATGTAACACAAAACCATGTTTCTTACTTGCAAATGGTCTTATCACAATATGTAAATGCTCAACATATTGACTGAACCAAGCTCCAAAGTTTGTATTCCTTAACAAGAAAATAGATATTATATTTTTATATTAAAAGTTAAGAAGGCAATATTCTGAAAAAAAAAAAAAGAGAAAAATATCTTTGGGTAATTGTATGGATGTTAATTGTACGAATGTAGTGGATTCTTCAAGTCTTTGACATCTGAGGCTGGATGTCACAAGAAGAGATGAAGAGATGAAATTGGAATGTTGTGTGCATAGAGTCCATCCTTGCCAGCTTTAAGGAGTTAGTCTCAACTGGCAGTGTCCTGAGGTTGAGCAGTGCCCTGTGTTTAAGAGGGGGTCAGGTCTTTCCAGATCTTCCTATTAATAAATTTGTACTAGCAACATTGAGCCAAAGTGCTTGGTTTGGTCTCTGAAGCACACCAGCATTGTCTC
Organism: Chloebia gouldiae; assembly: GCA_003676055.1. Classification (NCBI taxonomy): domain Eukaryota; kingdom Metazoa; phylum Chordata; class Aves; order Passeriformes; family Passeridae; genus Chloebia; species Chloebia gouldiae. Next base: position 4,490,547 of record QUSF01000006.1, read on the forward strand.
TCTGCATACTGTGTGTGAAGATGCTTTCAGTGAACACAGGGACCCAGATACTGTAGACAGAGTTCTGGACTTATTCTGCACTTCTAATTAGTGCCCCTGTGAGCCCCTGGCTAGAAACCCAGCACAGCTGGGCATATCACAAGTGCTTTGAAGTCTAGTTCTGGGAACTGTGGAGGATGTTCGGATTTCCAGTGCCCATGTTTCTTTATGATGAAGGGTATGAACACACAGGGTACAAGAAATATCTCAGAGAGTGAATTTATGCATGGAATAGACAGAAATCTCACCTTCATCTTGTTGGAGGTGATACAGGACAAAATCTGGGCTCCTGAAGCCAAACGTGTGAAGGAGCCAAAAAGAGATGCACTGCATTGGGATTGGTGTATAATCCTGTATATTTAAAAATACACACATTCATCTGTCTCAGAAAAAATATATTTTTCCTTTGCAGGCCTCCAGCCATAGCTTTTGCTTTCTTGGAATCTATAAATCTGGCTAAGAAATGTCAAAGGGGATGGGGATGCACAAGAATAGCAGTGATTCCTAAAAGCCAAGGAGAAAAACCCATAAACAACTTCTATGGACACGGAATTTTGTTATTGCTTGCTAATCTATACCATGTTGCTTTAAATGCTTCAGTAGCCACTCTTGGTGTAATAATTGTTGAAACAGTATGCAAATGTTTAGACCCTCAAGACTGGATCCCACCCTCACCTGGCTATTTTTGCCTATTTCCAGCTGTAAACCTATGTGTCTTAAAGACAGTAACAACCACTCCCCTAACCAGGACAGTTTTTGCTGTGTAACTTCTCAAGTCAGAGATCTGTGTTACACTAAGAACTTTTGCTGGGAGCAAAGCTGTAATTTAAACAGCATTTAAAGTGTTTGAAAACACTCTGTCCTGGGGTTATACCTGGGAGTGCTGTTGATTTTAAGTTTGATTTAGTTAGCATGATTCCTGACATCAGTGTAATGTTATCTGTTTGGGTTTTTGTTTTATTTGTGTTTGGGTTTTTTTCCCCTTAGGTTGGCTGGATTAACTGGCTCTCATTCAGAGGGAACTTGGCAGATCTATTTTGCTTTTGTTGAACCTCTCTACAGCACATCATAAAGATTTCCTAGGTCCAGAAGCTACAGAAAAGACAACTGAGCAGCAGAAAAATGTGACTCTGAGAAGAGACTTCAAGCCTTCTGATGATGAATTTTCTACTGATCAGTTCTAATTTAAATATATAACTGAAGCATTCATAGAAGTTAATCTCATAGGGGAAAACACCTTCTCTGTAATTAGAACTGCCAAAAAAAAAAAAAAAAGCAGTCACCTGAAGCTTCAAAATGAGTGCTCCACTAATTCCAAACAAGTCATGTTATTCCCAGCTTCATGACAACCGCAGTGAAATAAGAAACAATAATGAAAGCATAGTGAATGTTGGGGATACCAATGCCAACCAAATTGTAACAAAAGTTAGAACTACTGACGGGGATGTTAAGAAACAAGATTTGACAGATGAGAGTGGGAATATATACTCTGGAGGAACAGAGAAAGTGACTCATCTGCCTACAGAGCAGAATAAACTTCTGACCTTCAAAGACTCTCGAACCTGTCACACCAGTGCACAGGAAAGTAAGCTGCCCTCCACCACAAGCAGGGAAATGGGGAAAGATTGTAGGACCAGTGAAGTTAAGGATATATCAAAGCATATCAGGATTAGCCGAGGACAAAGTCTGTCCAATTTAAAAAGTAGCACAAATGATGCCAACCTGGAGGTGGTCTCCAAAGGTAATATTGATTTTACCCAGAATTTTCCTAAGGGAAAAATGTCCAGGACTGTGGAGGTGGAGAGAATAAAAAGGCTTTCTTTGGGAAGACCAAGTAAATTTTCTCCTCAGCCCGAAACATTTGCAAAAGACGGCGTTGGCCGCGTGTCATGTAAACGTCTGCTTTCTGCATCATTGGACTCCATTGACAGGTCTCACCACTTGGTAGGAAGTACAGAGAAATCCCAAAAAACATCCACGGATCATTTTCTTGGGATGGTGTTTTGTCCACTTGACAATACCTCAGAGGAAAAGACTGTATTTTATTCCACACCATCTACCTCAGGGAACAAGAAAACAAGTAAACCAGAAAATGCACCAAATGTTAGCATTGAAAGCACACTGCATACTTCTCATTCTCAACATTCAGTTGTTAAGATCAATGAGGTTGCTAGTAAATCAGAAGCACAATTAGGTCAGGGTGATAAAAGTAAAAAACTGGAGCTTAGGACTGCACCATCTCTACAATATAAAAATACGTGTCCACAAAAGATAGAGAGAATTATGCTGGTGGAGTTCCTGGGGTGTCCAAGAGCTGAAAATACAGCAGTGCAGGAACAGAAAATCTCTGGGTCTGACACATCAAAGTTTCAAGTATCCCATTTTCACGACACTTGTAATAGAGTAGAGGACCCATTGTCAAGCCAGGTAGTAACTCATCCTGATGATAAATTGCAAAATGATAACATCACCATGAGTGGAGAAGGGAGAGGAAGCAATGACAGTGACAGCAGGGCAACCAGCCAAGCCGATGAGGAATATTTTACTGATGAGGAAATGGAAACAGTATTTCCACTCACCTGCAGTAGTAAATCCAGCGTCAAAGTGGCACCGAGAAAAAACAGAAATTTGCATGAAGTTGACACAAGTTGCACTGGAACAGTTGGTGAACAGATATCTCCTACACATGATATTAATCCACCTGACAGCAAACCGTTGGAAATTAATGAGAATAAACTGATGCTAGTCAAAGACAGCAGTGAGGATGCTGTTGCGTCTGCTTCTGATCCCTCAGATCATCACAGAGCATGCAGTGCAGAGACAGTGTCAGATCAACAACCTGACAGTCACAGCAGTGATGTGGAAACCTCAAATGTTTCAAGTAAAGAAACAGTTAATGTAGAGAAACATCCTCCAGAGGAAGCACCAGAGAGATGTAACATTCCAACAAAGGCTGATATGTTTTTATGTGTCCCAACTCCTCTGCGCCCAATGGCAATGCCGGATGTTAATGGTCAGCCCGCACTATCAAACAGTAATTTGAAGGACCTTTATGCACTTCCTGATGACAAATTGTCACCCTCCTCTATCCTACCTCCCATTGACAGCACACAGTTGTTAAACTTATCCCCTAAAGTGCCTATCAAGAGTGCTTGCAGCAGCGCCATCCCAAAACCTATCCTGGTCCACCCCAAGGGCTCCCTCACAGATAAGGCCGATGTGGACACTGGATGCAGTGAAAAGCTGGAAGAAGGTGTTGAGATGAAACCCGCCATCCCCCGGCCCAAGCCTGTGAGACCTAAAATCATCACATACATTAGGAGAAACCCTCGTTCAATAGAGCAGCTCGACCCTTTGTTCGCGCCGGCAGCGCTGCCCTTCGATGGCCCCGCCTGCAGCGTGCCCATCCCTGAGGAACAGAAGGCGTCCCACGGAGCGGAGCCAAAGCCCGCCAGCGTCCTGTATGACAAATTTAAACCTGACCACCAGAAGCCAAGACTCTTTGGTTCTGGACTAGTAGTGTCAGGAATTAGACCCCCAGGTCATCACTTCGGTCCAATGAGTGAGAAGTTCCTGCACGAGGTAAGTTTCTGCAGCTTAGCTGCTTTTGTGTGCCAAGTGGTCATTATTTGCTTATTTGCTGCTGCCAGAAGTTAGTTCTCAAACCTCAAATAAGAAATAAATCCTAAAACCATGTGTGATCATTAGGAATAATCTTACCTAACTGCTTCTGGCACTGACCCTGTTGTGATATCTTAGCTGTTACTGGAAGTTATTTCTGTGTTCTTCCAGTGTTTTCAAACAAATTGATCACCTGCTAGTATTATAAATTGGGATGTTTAGAAAAGAAAAGACATGTTGAATTGAATAAATAAATTTCTTTTTTTTTTTTTTGCTTCCCGAAGAATAGCTTTGGGAAATGATTGTAATTTGCCTACAGAGACTCTTCCTTCCTAATGGGAAAGTTGGCAGGTTTTTGTAGAGAGAGCACTAGAGGTCTAAACTAATTCCATTCTGTTTAGCTGTACGGAAACCCAGGGACTATCAGAGCTCTTTTTGGATTATATATATAATACAAAAGAAGAGTTACTTTTGACTAATTTTAATGCTGTTTCTTACACTGACCTGCACATCAAAAAAGATTTCTTCTTTTCCCTGGAAAGCCATCCTGAGCAGCCAAAATGTGATGGAAATCCCTCTAGACACCTCTGGCTCCAGATAGCTCATTGTGTTTCTGCCTTGCTAAACTGGGCAGGAGTCTTGGGTTTCCAAAATCCCTTCTGGGAGATGAGCACAATGGAGGAAGGATGAGTTTGCTTGGTAGGGGGAGAAGGACAGGGAAGAGAAAGCTGTGTCTATCATGTGCTCTTGCATCCATTGCTTGGGACCCGAGGCAGTCCAACAACCAAGCTTTGCAAACAAACACTGAAGATAACACAAGTAATTTTATTTGAATGTCTTTAAAAAAAGGATATGTTTTCTTTGCTCTGTGTCTTGTGGTGTTATTAAGGCTATTTTACTCCCTACCTCATTCTGCATACAGTATAGCTCAAAGGAACAGCATTGAAATAAAAAATTTAGTGGCAGTGTTGGCAGTCAGAACCTAGCAAATACCCAAATTAAGATACTGTGTGTGAGTGTAGATTGACCCTTACTGCACACTAACCAGAAACCTACTGAAGCGAACAAAGATTACAGCTGTTTCTCATCACAAACACAGAAAAGAACAGTGCTTGCTGTCCTTTTTCCTTTAACTTCAGTTTTCAGCTCTATCCCTTGTATTTTATGTCCAGGAAATGAATTACTAAAGTCTCTTGGAGATTGTCTATTCCAGCCATCATTAGTATATTTTCACAATTGCTTTATAAGTGAGGGGAAATTTCTAGGTTATTTCTGTTTAATGTATGGCAATGGAATGAAAGCCAAAATGACCCAGATTGTGCACTGGCTGTTTGGCTGTTTATAGAGTGGCATGACCCTCTGAAGACCACAGATGTCTGTGAGAGTTGGGGTTCAGATAATCAGGCAGGATTAGCAGACACATCTGTGAACAAAGGACAGATTTCTGAGCACTGCTGGGATCTGGTTTTAGCATGAGAAGGATTCAGGTTGTGGCAAGGCTGCAGTGTGATTTTCTCTAGACTAGGGTTAGAAGTAGGACACATGAGCTGGAGAGGAACTTCCCTTATTCCTCCAAGAAATATGACTTTTGGTGGGTATTTTGACAAGGGAATATCTGAATCCAAGCAAACTGCTTCTTCAGAGAAGCTGGACTGACTGGAGAAGAGGCTGAGAAGAAAAAGTCAAACTGTCATTTGCATTACGAGTTTGCATTACACCAGGATTCAGGAGCTAATAGCAGAAGATGAAATCTGCTTTCTTGGACTACCACCTTAAAAGCAATAACCTGGCTGTCCTGCCAGCTGGAGGAATAAAAAGGGGCCTGATTTGGCTCAGTATGAATCAAGAGAAAGGAAAATGGTCCAGCCATGAAGGTGAACAGATGCTTAAAAGAGCAGCTATGCACAGTATGGGTTAGTAGCAGATGAGTGACGTGTAATCCAAAAGAAACCAACTAGGATGCATTGAAATAGATCCAGATCACTGAACTGAAGGCAGAGTGTGGAAGACGCAGAAGTTTTGGAGACAAGGAAACTCTGGCACGATGGCACTTCTTGGTTAGAGAAAAAAAATCCCAGATTGACCTATTTCACACATCCAGTATTATCTTTGGAGAGTTTCAATTAGCATTTTGTAGCTCCTTATATAGCTATGATAGTGTTAATAGCTGTAATCTCTAAGCATCATTCAGCTAAGTGGTAGGAAGACTTAAATATCCCTCTGGGTGGCACGTGTAGAAGAAACAGGAAGATGCCATGTTGGGCAGGAGACTCCAAGAAAAAGCCTGGAGAACTTTATGAGAAAGATTTGAGGGCTGCCTCTGTGCAGTGACAAGCCTACAGGGCTTCTTGAGCTGCCTGTGCCAAAGCCCACTCAGGGCAGCTCAGACAAAAATCCCAGCTCCAGCATGAAGACAATCCAGCTGTGCTGAGGGGTTGGGGCCATAGTGGAATTGAGTAAGGCTGAATGGGCAGAAAATGTGTTTTTCTTTAGAACACTGGCAGAGCGTGTAGATAGATCTTTCACGCCCATCCTCATCCAAAAAGAAAAAAGAAGTAAGAAAAGAAAACCTCTCAAGGTGAAATGCAACATGCTTAAGAAAACCAGTTCTTTTCCAGGGCAGGTCACTGCTGTCCACATCCTTGACCACAGCAGGGGCTCCCCATCTCATTGTGGACCTCACCCTCTTCTAGTCAGCACCGGTGGGTGTTTGGGGGCTCTTTGTTCTCTCAGTTGCCTCTGTGGGAAGTTACAGGGCAAATCAAGTTACAGGGACCCAAAGACTGTAGCTGTCCTAGTGAACTGAACAATGGAATGACATGCCTCCAAGGCTCAGGAAAGGCTGTCTGTACTGCTGGACTGGGAGAATGCTTCCCAGCTCAGGATCCAGCTCTGCCAGAGCATGCTCACCCAGAGGCTGCTCCCAAGGGCCAGCATGGATCAGCCTGTTCTGCAGACAGACAGTTTACCTGCACAGGTACAGTGTGTGCACTGTCAGAGAGTGGCCATTGGCTGCTTTATTCACTGTTTTGTGGCTGCTGCCAAAAGCCCTCACTGGTGAGGGTGTGTAAGGAGATCTGCTGATCCCCAGCTCTCCTGCTTGCCTCACCAAGACTGTACTGGCCCATTCAACTATCTTTTTAGGTCTGTTCCCCAGCACAGACATCATTGTGGTCCAATAGATGGACTAAAGTCTGTTGAAACAAAGTGCCTACTGACGTAAAAAGGAGTTAGGGGAGTTGTTTTATATATAGTCAAACCAAAAGTTTCTCCCCTTGATCCTGTTATTTGAACTGCCTGATGTTGTCAACTCTTTTCCCAAAGAGTTGCCTGAAGCAGGCACTTGACAAGCAAATTCTTCCTCGAGGCATTAATGTTTGATGATGTTATAAACAAAGTAACATGAAGGAAAGTGGGAAAGTGTTTGGCATCTGTACCTGCTGGCCATGCTGCCAGCTCTGCTCACGAATACCCAGCCTGTGGAAATTCCTGTATGCTCAAATTTGTTGCAGACTTTTCTGGCTCATTTTAACAAATTCATTCATGAGTCTGTGGGTAATGAGCAGACAGCCCCACAGAAGAAAACTCTGGGCTGACCTTCTTGGTGGACAAGCTGCAACACATAATTTCCCTTTAAGTCCCTCGTACAAAAATCTACTAAAGGGTGCTAACGGGGTTCAGATTAATCCATATCGTTCTGAAGAGCCTTAAAATGGCAATAATTTTATACAATTCTGTTGAGATCAGTTGAATTTTGCACTTTGTGAATTCACAGTTAAATAGAAAGGAAAAAATAGTGTATCTTCATAAAAAGTTCATGTCCTCCAAGACTGAGATCTTCAAAAAATAGCACCTAATTCTTGAGACATACTTGGACAAATTCAGTTGGACTTGATTATCTTAAGGGTCTTTTCCAATCTAAATTTCTATTCTAAGTCCTTCTCTTTGAGAAGGACTCCTTCCTTGAGAAGAGGTCTTATGCTTGTGATTGATTGGGTTTGTGTCCATGTTTGTTGCCCTTCTCCACTACTCTTAGCATACTGTCAATAAAGAAGAAGAAACAGGGTGAGAGAAGATTTGAATAAACTGACCCAATTTATAAAAAAAATGCTTATTTTCTATATTTAAAGATTTTCTCTTTTCCTTATACTGAAATACTTGGCATTGGTGCTTAACTTTAATTAAGCATGAAGTGATAGTATGCATAATGTAATCTGATGGAAATAAATTTATGAGGGAGAGAGAAGATAACTGAGGCTTATCCAGAAAAACAATCTCATATCTAGAAACTGAAAGTAAGAAGCCAGACATCTGCAGTCCAAGTCTGCAGAATCATTCATATTATACAGCAAAAAAACGCATCCTTACTTTAAATAGGTCATAGGAGTATCATAAAAAAGGAAAGAGAAAGCTCTAATGGCAGGAAATAGGACTGCAAACAGAGGAAAAATATAGGGCGAAACTATAAAGCACAATGTTTATTACATCTGCCCTCCTAGTTCCTGTGCAAAGGCCTCAAATATTCTTCTATATTTCATAGTTTAAGGCCAATCTTTTCTCTTAGCATATTAAAGATTTGCTAAATTAGGATTAAAACTCTTGAAGGAGCTAGGATCAAAGCTTTATAGCCAATGTTGAAGTGCATATTCTAATGCTTATAATTGCTAAATAGAAATTGATTTGGCATATTATATGCATCATATCTTACAGCAGAGTTAATTAATTGGCAGTTGCATTTCTTCCTAGGTAGCCTGTGGCACTTTTTGATTAATTTTTAAACAAATTTAGTTCAGATTTCCTATTTCCTACCCTACACTTTTTTTTCTTTTCCCATGACCTAAATGGGATGACTGAAAAAATATTCATAGGTCCTTTCTACATTATGATGATATTGCATTTTATATGAAAATAGTGAAGAAGCTGCACTCAGAAGAGCAAACAGTTCTTTACAAATGTCTGAGATGAAAACGCTGCACTCTTGTCCTGAGTCACGAAGCAGCACAGAAAAGTTGAACCCAGAGCCCAGCTTCAATGCACAAGGACAAAAGGGCTAAATCATGGAACCAGGCATTACTCAAGTGCAGCTTCAGTGCTATGAGCCTGCTATGAGCTGGAAATACTTCCAGCTTGGGACTTATTCTGCTGTTCATACAGTAAATGCCCATAAAAATACTGAGAGATTTGACACTGATTTTAACAAAGCAGCATCTCTTTATAATAAATAGCAAAAACACCAATTTTCACATTTGCAAATCTGATAGTTTTTTTTTCTCCAATTTATATGGGAAGATGGGTTTTATAGCTCCAATTTGGAATATTCAACAGGCCTCTGAAAGCATAAGTTAGAGAAATGTGCTCACGTCCACAACTAGGTCTCTTTCCAGGAATTAGAGGTGCACAAATTACAATGAACATTTTGCAGTGAGAACATACTGGGGGTTCATTTTCTTTTTTTTTTTTTTTGTCACAGAAATTATTTGGCAGTACAATTTCTCTGATAAAATGTACCTAAAACACCTCCAGCTTTATATTTAGCTATCTAAGTTAAAACCAACTTCTCCCAGAATTGGGCAAGAATATTTTAAATAACTTCTAATAAAAATTCCATTTACAGTCTCTTAGTATATCTACCTTTGTAAATAATATAACTTTTTGTGACTTAACAGTATACCCTCATTGTTACTAATTGAAGGTCTTCCATTTGTCCATTATCTTTTGGGGAAGGCATCAATTCTTTATTTGGGTGTAGTTGCATATTGAGGGTGTAATATACATGTTTTTGAAGAGGGATTCATACAGTAAGACCATAACTTTTTGGAAGTTTGCAATGCTCTGAAGACCAGATTCATAAGGAGGGAAATTTAGCCTTTATAAGATATTTGGAGCTCCATATTGTCTGAGTTTATTTATTTATTGCTTAATATCTGTGTTATGATTTTTCTGCAGGTTGGGGAAAGGCCTGCAAAAGATGAGTTTTGTCCTCCACCATACACCCACTATGAGGTTCCACCAAGCTTTTATCGATCCGCCATGATCCTGAAGCCACAGCTGGGACTGGGTGCAGTGTCCAGGTTGCCATCTGCCAAGAGCAGGATTCTCATTGCAAGTCAAAGGTCCTCAGGGAGCTGTCTCCATCAGCAAGCAGAAATAACAAGTGCTCCCAGCCTCTACCATCCTGATGCTTCAGGTAAACGATGAACTTTCTTTCCTTTCCCTTTACTTTTGTCACCAATAAGATACCTTTTTTTTTGAGACAGAAAAATCACAAAGTGAGCAGCATTTTGACCTGATTGTACAAAGCTCCAACAGCACTTTGAGGTGTGTCTTTTTATCCTGCGGCGAGGCTGAACAGGGAGTCTGGGACTTGTGCAAAGGTTGTTTCGCAGGTCATTGCCAAAGAAAGAGAATGGTTTTCAAGAATAATTCTCACTTTTCACCTTTTTATCTTACTCCACATTGTAAATGCCTGAAAAATCTTTGATTTTGTTCTGGGGAAGAAAATGGGGCATTTTCTTCCATCGTGAAGACCCCATCGCTTAGTCTGGATTTGACATTCCCTACCACGTTGTGCTCTGAAAACCTAGGCAGTGTTCAAATGTGCCAGCAGAGACCTTAATTCTCTGAAGTCCTGGTGTACAACTCTTTGGAGACAACACTTCTAATACCCTTTTCTTCCTGGCTAGTGCTCAGCTCAGTATGACCCTGGGCAGAATTACAGGGGAGGGAAAAGCATGAGAAGAGCTGTAAGGAGAAGTGTGCAATGTCACAAGAAAGGGACAGTAATTACTTCTACAGGACACTCCTTAGAGCCTGGAAAAGTGTGGATGTTTAAAAAATGCACCTTTCAACACGAGCAAGTTCAGAGACAACTGAAAATCAGTCATTGTGAGAGTGAAGTGTAGCAGCTGTTTAACAGCCTAGAACGCTGCAGAGATTTTTAAAAGTAGTCATAAGGGCTAAAATTAATTAATGAATTAAGTTCATATGATCCCTTCTCTTATCCCAGGATGGGATTTCTTCTGATGTATCCTTATTTAACCTGTTAATGAAAAACTATTTATAAAAACCTTCAATATAAGATCTTGGAACCTCTGAAAGCAGGACTGCTCCAATGCATTATCAAGTTAAAAGTGTTCCCTATTGTGTTTTGCCTTACCCCTTTTATTACAGTGAGCTTTCTCTTTCATCTGGAGTAGTTGTGGGGTCTTTTCTTCTTTGCAGATATTTGAAAACTATTTCCATCTCTCCCCAGATGTTCATTTGTCCATACTAAGAAGCAGGAGAAATTAAGAAAAAAAATAGAATGGAAATGCACCAGAGCATTTTGACTTTACCCTGAGAGGACAGTCTCAGTCAGTAATACAGGTTGACAGGATTTGGGGCTTATCAGAAAATCAAGGTTCTCTGCAGTACAGTGCCTCTTGACAGTATCCTTTACTATCTGACCCTACATCTGGAGTTTAGCTGATGCCATTAGCAGAAGCTGACCAAACTCAACTGTATGTGACTTCTGAAACACTCCAAGATTGCAGGCTGGGTTGTAAATACTATTTCTCCCCTGTGACTTGAGTTCAGTCAGCAATGAACTTGAGAATACCAGTGCAGATAATTTCCATTTAAATGAAACTGCAAGAGTCTGTGAGTTCAGAATATGAGTAGGGTAAGCCCTGGTGTTACAGGAACCAATTTGGGAGATAGATAAGAGAGAAAATGCAAACAGAACCCATTTCCAAATAAACTTTTTTTTTCTCATCCTCAGAAATGAACACTGCCTTCATTTTTATTCATCCATCACCCATCCATTATCTGCATTATCCTGCATCATTGATGCAGACATGACTTTTCCTTGGCAACTTTTAATCCATACAGGAGCTTGTCTTGCATGTATTCATTTACTGTCTTCTATGTTATGTGACATTTAAAAATCTAAACAGGATCAGCTTATCAGTCCCTTTTTTTATCTGTAGTACCTCCTTTAAAAAAAGCCAGTACATGAGGGGTATACGTAAGTAAATTGCACAATCTGTTACTGTGATTCTATTCCACTAAGTGGTATTTTTTAACGTTTTCATATTTGTCAGAAGTTTTTTTTTTTTTGTCACTTTTTAATTTTTAAAAAATTGTTTATTTTTTTATCACCCATTATTTTTTGGACTTTGCTTTGGAGGTCAGGTTCTATTTACAGCTCTTCGTAATTTCCTTCCTACAGCTGTTACTTTGTTTCTCTCTAGTCTATTGATACCTTGCTGTTTCAGAAAGGGTAAAAAAGATAACTCCTGGTAGCCCAATAATCTGTCTGACATCTCTTTTAGGACCCCAAAGTGTGTCTCATCTGATTTTTGGGCCCTGACTGTTTTATGGATTTTAAATTACACAAGACTTGTTCTGGAGATGTGCTAATGTCTCCAGTTTTTCACTGCCCATCCCAGGACACATTGTTTACACTTCTGGCATCTCACCTTTCATTTTCCTTGCAAGATGAAGAATGTGTTTAATTTTTCTGCAATACCTTATTCTGTTGTGAAGTAATTTTCACTGTTCTCCTTTGGTTCAATGCCTCTTCTTACTTATTTTTTGTGTACTTGTAAAATCTTATGCTAGTTTCTTTACATTCTTTTTTTTAGCATTTTTTTCCAATTATTTATTCAAGATTTTGTTATAATCACATTTTCCTTGACTAAAGCCTTTTTCCTTGTATGCCTCAAATGACTTAATCCTTCTCTCAGCAATGTATAACTTCATAGGTCAGCTTACCAGACTTTTTTGTTTTTAATACTTCCTTTTAAAAAGAATAATGAATTGCTCATGAAAGAGGCTGAGGTGGTAGAAGATAGGACAAGACTGGTATAGGAGTGCAGAGGCATCAGAGAACTGATTCCTGTGCCTGTATCCACAGCAGAGCACACATGCAGACCAGAGTTGAGTTGCTGGTTGCCATGGAGGGGATGGATGGTACAGCACCCCCTGGCATGCCAGAGCTGTTGGGGTGTTAATTAGAGGAACTCATAGTAGGGCCAGGCACCTTTTAGCCATCTGTGTTAAGGTACCCAACACCCTTTTCAACCACTTTCCCTTAATTTGGCTGTTAGCTGTGGTATTATTTGTAGTATATTTGATTTGCCTCATTGGTTCTGCTGCACTATTTGAAAAACAAGATTAAACAAAACTTTGATAGAGTCATATTTGCAAACATGAGTAAATAACATGCATGAACATATGGGCAGCATCTGGGATGGAGAGCCAGTAAGACTTGCTCACGGGTGTTGTGGGGTGTGAGAGCTTGGGTAACTTCAGCCAAAGCAGCTAGGGACTAAGGGGTATTTTTCTGTCAGGGATACCAGGCCTGCCTTCAAGATTGCTAATCAGCATCTCTTGCAGCTTGATCCTGAGCTTTTAATCCAGTTTCCAATCCTGGTGATATCAGTCATGCCCTGAGGTAATGGAAACAGAAGGATCTAGCCAGTTGCTATCCCGTGACAAAGTGTGCAGTACGGCAGAGGCTTTTAAACTGAAATCGCTGTGGCACGGTATCGAGGACAGCAGCAGTGCCTCTTAATGAGGATTTTATTCCCCTTTGCCATACCATTCATAATGCAGCAGTCTGGTTAAGCAGCACTGATAAACTGGGTGGTTTTGCCCATGTATACTAATCCTCATAAAAATGACTCTGAAGTAATTGATAATTAAATCTCTGAACTGCTGTGATGGACTGCAAGTATTATAAGTGCATTAAGGGTTTTGTTAGTTTTACCTTATGCCAAGTAGAAAGTAAAATGATGATGAGTGCTCCCTCAAGTGTGATCTCTAAGTGTGATGCCTAAAGTGTAGTTGGATCAGTGATCCTTCTTCATCATGATGTAGGACACATGGTGGCATTGGCTGCAAATGCCTTTTTAACTAGTGATGCTCCTTCAGTGGTGCTTTGCCTCAGGTGGGTCAGACAAGGAGCCTGACTGTAAGAAAAATTGTTCTGCAAAGCAGATAAAATAGGGAGTCATTGAATTATGATATAATTATAGGTGCCATAGAGTCTCTGAAAGCTTAATATTTGTTTATTTTATGTAAATAGACTGCTCTTTCTATGGGAAACTTGTAAGTCAAAACAAGCATTGAAGCATACTGGGTCTATAACATGTAAAATATTAATATGCTTTCCTTGGTTATAAAGACTTCTTGAAGCAAGTGTGTCAGGATTTGCATTCATTAGCTGATTATTTTGATGGAATTAATGTCTGATTTTGAAAAGTATAACAGAGATCTCATCGTTAAAGCTTCACTTTAATTATTCTCATTAATTTAACTTAATTCTACATTTTTCAGTAGTGTTTAGGGTATTTTTTTCTCCAAGAGTAAGTTAATGAAATGTTACTTCCTTATCACCTCGCTGTGTATTAAACTTGTCAGTCCCAAGGGTCTAGCTGCTCCTCTCATTTCTAAGCAAGTCAACTTGCATTGAAGATAGAATTTACCCATAAATCAGGACTGCAATATTTGTCCTTCCTCGGACAGACACACGCATATATTTGTGTCTTTTCATATGTATGATGTGTTTCATTTCCAGTGCCACAATATGTCTACAGCATTCTCTCAGCAGGAAAGTTTTATTTTCATGTTTACTCTCAGGAATAAACAACCAAATAATGACCTATTAATTGAACATGTAAATTAGATTTGATGATAGAAAAGAGGTTTTGATGTTACTTCCTGAAATGTTGCCTTACTGCTACTGCAGCTCTGTCTGTACTTGCAGTCTGAGGTCCTCGGGATAGAACTGGCAAGCTTCTTAACTGGTTAAAGAAAGAGGGACAAGGGAGTAGTTCAGACTGGAAAACGTTCTCTGTCCTCCACTAACCTGCAGTTTTCAGTTTGCATTCTCTGTTTTCTTTGAGAGAGTAGTCAGACTGTTATTTCATTTTTAAAAATTAAGTTTCAAAGGGACTCATACATTTCCTCATAAATTTTTTTAAGGACATTATCATCTTACTTGAGACATTGCCATCTGCCTCCTCTCTGCTCCAGTTACTGTGTCTTCAAGGAACTAAACCCCATCATTTTAGAAGAGTTGTCTATATGACAGTTGTACCAAGCTGTCATTTGTAAGAAGAGTATGTGGAGCAATCTGGGTGTAGGAGCAGGCAAATGTTTCCTACCTTGCCTCCTTCCTGCTGAGAGCCAAGCGTTGTCTCTGGCTGGACATCCACAGCCCTTCTGAGCAGCCAGTGAGATGCAGCTCTCATGCAGAGAAGTGTTCTGGCTGCACTGCAAGTGGAAAATGCAATGAGTGAGACTCATGCATGGATGATTCCTGTGCTGCAAGTTTTTGAGGGATGCCGTGCTTTGCACAATAGCTGCCAAGTGAACACGGACATTTGCAGCTTGAATGAGTTGTGAGATGACAAGTTCTTGGAGTGTTGAGAAATGTGCTAACCTGCCTTGGTTTGCCTGGGAGCTGGGAAGGCACAGAGCAGATTTTTGGCTCTTTTAAATCTGAATCTTGAGGAGGTATTTACTACCATATGATGGTGAACTGACCCATCAGAAATTAATCAATGTTCAACAGTGGCAACTGTTTGGCCTTTGGAACTGAACTGTTCCAGGCTTGGCAGTATTTGGATGAGAGACCATCAGGGCAGCTGGGCTCAACCTGCTCACTGCTGCTTAGGTGTAAACCATTAAAACCCCTATTCTAAAGGCCCTTTCCTAAGTTCTTGTTCAGAGAGAAAGTATTATGTCTATACAGGAAAACCACAAATGTAGTGGCACCAGAAAAGATTTCTCACTTGTGTGATTTGTTTTTAATCTGCAAAGATACCAATGTTTGGGTTAACTCTGAGCTGGGTTAACTTGGCTTGTATTATCTCTGATTGATGCAGTGACTTTGGAGGTAAGTTTTTTACCCCAGATTTCCCAATATGCAATGATAATAGTGAGGTTCAGGTCATCAGTAAGTGAAAGGAAATGACATCTAATGACTAATGTTTCAACAGAAACGCTGGTAAAAAAAAATTAAAAGGGAAAGCAAAGAAAACTAAAAAACTCTACAACCAGACAACAAAGACTTGCCAAGGATCCCTGAATTATGGAGTTTTAAAGTCTTGAACTGCTACTCTTTTTCATAAGAACATATCTGTATAACTCATTTCTTTATTTTTTCATTCATTTCAGCTAAAACATATTTCAAATTTCACAGAGAAATTACATGAAAGTTGCTTTTTACCCGTGCACGAAGATGTAATTCTTATGCAGTGGGGATGCGTAAGAAGTGAAGTTCAGACTTTTAATAAAGTCTCCCCAGGCACATCTAGTTTGTGTCAATCAGTCCCTAACTCAAAATGTTTTTATGTTTCTGGATGGGAACAGCTTGAAGTGTCATAGAAAATCACTTGTGTCCATACAGACAACAATACTTAATTCTATAATTAGCTTCAGGCAGTGAGACAACTAGAAAGATTTTTAAGCTTATTTTGGCAGATTTTCATTAAAATAAAAGCTGCTCATTAAAATAACTTCTGTTTTGAACTCCCAGACCTTGTTTGCAGGAGTACTTCTATACATTTAAGGAACAGAAATAAAGCAAAAAGCATACATGAGAAAACTTGGTGAAGTTTAGAACAGAAAATACATACAATAGGCTGATGTCTCATGTATTTTAATGAGAAAGAATACACAAAATTACTTAGCTTTAAGGATTTGAATGCATCCCTAATGAGGATAATGTCCTGCCCCCAGGTCCTCATGGTACAGAATAACTGGATTACAAAGAAGAGAAGTGAAAAATAATTTAAGGATGATGATGGTTTCAAGATGCATAATATTGTTAATTCAAGGGGAATTGGAATTAAAGTAATAAACTAGAAACACAAAAAATGTACGAGAAAAAACCACTGAATTCTCTGCCCAAGTCTGGAAGAAAGACTTTGAAGTAAAGGTAAAGATGGTTGGGCAGTTTGTAACCAAAATCCTTTTGGTTTTAAGGGAATTCTTCTTCAGTGACATTCATGGTGCTTGGTCACAAACTGCAGAGAACAGTCAGTCTGGGGACTTGATGTGGGCATCCCTGTGGTTGAGTTGGGGACCTGGGAGTCTCAGGTGAGCCACACTGCCCTAGGCCAAGCACGTTTTAAATGCTTATTTAATAGAGCCATTTCTAACTTTATTCCACTGCCCCAGTGGATTTTCCCCTGTTTTGTTGCAGGAAGTCTGTGATATTTATAGTTTTGTTGCTGTAAAATGGAAATATCTTGTTGCACTACGACACGAAATAACTCACGCACTCATATTAAGATTAAAAGAGTAAAAGGAAGTAACTTTTATTTCTGACCTTGCAATATATAGAATTCCAAAAGTGACAGTGAATTGGAGGATGAAATTGCCGTCTCTCGGACTACACTGGTTAAACCAGCAGTCCATCAGTTCTCTCTTCCTACAAAGAAAAACATAAAACAATCATTATTTACATGAACAGTGCATGAGAACTCTAGTAGAAATATGTAAACATTAGAAGGCATAGAAAACTTCTTTTAAAAGAACTTTAAAACTTTTAAAAGAGCAGGGTGACAATATCTCTCCCTCCACCTCAATTCTCAGAGATGCTTAGGAAAAAGAAATCTCAGCTTATGTAGTTCAGGTGCATGTTTTGAAAACCTGTAAAACCCACGAGAGACAGCCCCATACCTTCTCCCTGCTGCCACTGAGCTGGCAGGTTCCTTGCACCTGCAGCTGCTTACCACCTGTACTTGCCTCGCCTTCAGATTTGGAGGGTGCTGGGGCTTGGTCCTGTCACTGATGCAGCACATGGAGGATTTTGCAGTGGGTAGGGAAGAAGTCTTGGCTTTGGAAGAAGTCTGGGTGCTCTGCAGCTAGCCATAAATCAGCTGTATTAGACCACTGTCAAAGCAGCACTGCACAAACCTGGCAGTGAACTGATGGTGACCATCACTGCCTGTCTCTTCATTGTGCTAATGTGCCTGCTCTGCCCTTCACCTGCACCTGGAACCCATGGCTACCTTTGAGCCCCTCTTCACAATACCCAAAGGAAGCCACATTCAGGATCACAGTCCACAATTACCTCTGCTGATGCCAGGGATGGGGAGTGAATGGGGATTTTAGTAGTCTTTTATTACTCAGTACAGATATTTGTTATTTTCAATTGGATTACTCTGCACAGCATGTACTTCTCTGGGCTGGCAAAGGTGCTGCAGACATCCATCTCCTTGTGTCTTAATAAAGGGCTCAACCTAGGAAAAATGAGTACAAAAATGCATTTTTAAGAGCCTTGAGTATATAAATTGTTTTATTCATTGAGCACGGAGCACTTTTTTACATCTTTGCAGGAATGTGTTTTATAGGAGAACAAAACTCTTTTCAGCTGGGTGTTACACCTATTTCTGTTTCAAAAGGAAAGGCTTAGTTACATTAAACAAAGCTTAGCATTAATATTGTGATGAAGTACACAAATATCTTTCAAAATCCCTGTAACGTTTTTCTGCTCAGAGGAGTTAGTCTTGTTTTCTCTAAAGTCTTCTCAAAGTGAAATGCTTCATTAAAATTAATAAGGCTGTGACCTACATAGTTTACAAAAGAATTAAATACTGTAATAATATGACCATATTCTTACTGTGCAGTTAATTTGTATTTTTCTTTATATTATGAATGCTCTCTTCGTCCTTTGAAGTTTGTGTTGGGCTAGTGTACAAGTAGTATTCATTGAATAAGAACAGAAAAAGGGTGACTTTGTGGCCTTTTCTGACAGAATATGTCGATAACTTTTAATGCTGCCTTGTCTCCTATCCCACTGGTCCTGATTAAACACTCTAGCATCAGGTTTTGGAGAATGTTGTTAATATATTTAAAAAAAATACGTAGTTTCACTGCACAGTATTCCACAAGGAACAGGAATCTGGTATTCTCAAATCTAGGAAGAAAAAGCTCTGTCCAAATTCATGTACACTTGAGGTCTGGAGTCACTTGGTATGCAGACCTTCCAGCCAAAAGCAAAATCTAATCTTTGGTCCTTGACCTTGAAGGCAAGACTGCCATGATCACGGACATTTGGCCTGTGAAGGAAAAGAGGAACATTTGTGAACCTGTGTTCTGTATTTGCCTAGAAAAGTTTGCCTGAGCAAGAGCAGCAGCGTACAGGTTAGGACAGAAGCTGATGACAGATGAGTGGCTAGTAACCACAGGCAGGCATCACAGCTGAACTGCTGCTGTGGTCTGACTCCACGTGTTGTAAACCTGCTGCCAGCACTTGTTTTAGACTGGGTCGATGTCACTCACGTGGTCTGATGTCTTAGCAAGGAGAGGTCCACCAGTGGAAATGGCCAGTGGTACGTTAAAAAAGTAGGACTTTACAGGTCATGTCCTTGTTCCCAGGCTTGGAGCAAGAAAAGGGAAATTTGAATCAAAAACTTCAAAGAAGTATTTTCTTTGATGAAATGCAAAGAAGTTCTGTGTCCTTGAAGAGAATTGTTGCTGGTCTTTAATACTTTCCAAAATTGGAGGTTATGCGTCGTGTGTTTGTCTCTGTGTTTTTTTTTAATTGGCACATAATAAATGTAAAATTAGAAAGTGATAGAGCACTGAAGAAGATAACATTAAAAGAAATTCGTAGCAGTGTTGAACCATGTTACTTTGATGGAAGTTTGAGTTATGCCTCATGGGTACTTGGCACATTTCACCTTTTTAAAATTATCGTGACCTGAAATTTTTCTACCAAATGTCTTTTCATCACAGCAAAAAATAACTGCAGTCACTGCAGTCTCTGATCAGCCATTTAAACTTGTATTCAGTCTTAATACTGCCTTTATGTAGCTGGGAGATACAGGTAATGGTCAGAGTCTCACAGTTAACTTATTTAACCAAAGTTTCTTAATTTTTTCCTTCTTTCAGTTGATCTTAAGAAAGGATCATGTCCAAGTGCTGCAAAATCAAATCTCCCCAAGCCCTGCCCATCTGGACTTCGTCCCCCAGGTTATTCACGGTTGCCAGCAGCTAAGCTGGCTGCATTTGGGTTTGTCAGGAGCTCAAGTGTGTCCTCTGTCTCCAGCAACCAGTCAAACGACAGCGCTCAGAGTGACCAGAGCAGGACAACTAACCGTAAGTCCCAAAAGTGCCCTTCTTTCCAGAGGGATATTAAACAGATGTGTTCCAGGATTGTAGTCTCCATATAGCTCAGAACTAATGAAATCTGTGCAGTACTCGCTAATCTCTTCTGTGCCACTGACTTTGGTATCTTGATTGCACAGTGAAGTTTTTAAAAATATTAATGATAACTATTAAATATTAATAAATAATCATCAAATTCTAACAACTATTTAAAATATTAATAGTAACAGATGAATAGGGGCTGAATGTTGAGGAGGTTTTTCCTTGCTACAGAGAAAATTCCATTAAGAGTGAATCGGAGGTATTCTTTCTTGTATTTTGTTTTTACCTGGAACATGCCTTTTTACAAGCTGAAATAGTAAATAAACGGAGTGAACTGTGTTTGGCAAGTAAATGGTAGCCAATGCAGAACAGGACAAATATTATCTAAAATAGTAGATACAGTCTTTCTCATCTACTTTTCTTCTGCTTCTTAATATTCAGTATAATAAATTCAGCCAGTGATATGAAAAATTGAGCCAGTGATATGAAAGAGATCAGGACTGATATTGTAGTACATCTACCAGACTTTGGATGATCCCCCGGCAGAAATGTCATTCCAAATCCTATTTTATGTAAAGACTGTTAATTTTTTAAGTACAAAATAATACCCACTGGATTGTGCAGTCCCTGGGAAATGTGCACATGCCCTGGGCTCAGAGCAGAAAGGGGATTGAGGGATTTTCATGCCCATTTTTCTTTGAAGACTAGATTGAGTCTGAACTGTGTCAATATCAAAGGAAGTGGTATCATCCCAGGAGGGGTGCAGACCGGGCCACCAGGTGACATGAAGCAGCAGAGGAGACAAGATGCTGCAAGCTCCTAAATCTTTCACTCTTTGTATTAATTTGAAATTAATTAAAATAAATGCAATTAATATAGTTCAAAACCCTAAGGATTTTCTCTTTCCCCTTTATGTGGGGTGATTGTAATGCAAAAGACTAATGTCAGCTGGGACTTTTAACTTTTCCAATGCCCCCAAACATGCTTGTGTCATGATTTACTGTTGGACAGATCACTCATATTTGGTTATTTCCTAAAAAGCTTTACTTTGAGGTTAGTCAACATCTTTCACTTTGTGCTTTTAGCCTACACTTATGCCTTTGGAAAACTTCTCCTTCTGTCTGGTGTTGTAACCTTTAAGTCTTTATTTACATTAAGAACAGAATTACCTGATATCTGATTAGATCTAAACTACATCTCTGCAAGTAATACTATTGTTTAGCAGTTTCAGGTGGGAATATGAAAAAAAATTACATCTGGAGGTACAGCACTATCCTTGAACACACTGGATGTATACAGGTTGATACAAATCTAAGAACAAAATACTCCAAGCTGCTGAATTTGAATAAATTGATTTCTATTTAAAAAAATGTGGAAGAAGCATTAGC
Source organism: Chloebia gouldiae (assembly GCA_003676055.1). NCBI lineage: Eukaryota > Metazoa > Chordata > Aves > Passeriformes > Passeridae > Chloebia > Chloebia gouldiae. The sequence goes on from QUSF01000006.1 coordinate 4,511,744, forward strand.
AATTTTGGGCACAGAAAGTTACATCTGATTCTTCAATTCTCCTAAAAGCAGTTGATTTCATTTCTATATTCTGGTGTATTTTTATATTATCTTGTTACATCAAGCCCATAAAAACTGAAACCACGTTCCAGTCACTGGAAGGACATGAAAGCATTTGGTTTCAGCTGACTCAGCTGAGGGTGGTAATGATCTTTAGTGTTGGGATCAGGATGATGTGACCATCCTGTGCATATTACAAGATGAGTTTTGATGGGTATGAAAATTACCCAGGGGAAGTGTTCTGTTCGTACAAATTCATGTAGAGATGAGCTCAGCCCATCACCGGATGAAAAACAGCACCTATAACTTTTCTCTTGCTGCCAAGTTAGATAACTCATGGAAGCTGTTGTCTAGTTTCCCTCCACCTCCATGTGAGAGCAAGAGAATGAGCCCAAGGGTCATTTCTGTCATGTGGTTCCTGTGACATGCACAGCTGTCTTTTACTTCTCTGTAGTTCCAAAAGGATAGTGCTTCCTCCCGGACAAAGGTGAGGGAAGGAGAAGGTATGTTGCCAAGCAGGTGAGGGCACATCTGGTATTTAGGGTAAGTTGGTAAGGCATGACTTTGTCAGTCATCACACAAGGTGACACCCAATATTACCTGCTTGCTTTGGATTAAAAACAACATGACTTCTGTTCATGGGGCAGATAGGTAGGAAGAAAAAAAAATGTTTCTTCACTGTTAATTTGTTAACTTTCATAGAAATGTTATCTGTATGAATCTGTGCCATCTTTTTCTATTTATAGTCTATGTGCCAGCAAGAGTTAAATTACTTGCCCAGCACCCAGGGAGCACAAATTAGTTGCTTTCCATTCTACTGCAGCTTATTTAACACAGAGCAGCAGTGCACTTCAACATGCATAGAAAGGATGTAGGGGAGAAGTACTGGCTCAGGAATCTTAGCATGACATATTATTTCTTCCATTCATTCTGCTGGAAGAAGAGTTTTATTTAAATTAAACAAATAGCTGATTCTGTAGCTACTACCTGAGATCATGTCTTTGACTAAATCAGGTCTCCTAGAGAGCAAGAAAAAGCTTTACTGTTAATTTCCTAGCTCAGTAGGGTAGAAAAATGCAAAATTATCTAGCTTTAGAAGTCTTCAAACACACATAACACAATTTTCTATTTAAGCAGCATCTCTGCGTGTCAGGGAGAAAAAAGTAGTTGATAGCATCTTACAAGTGTTCATTTGTTATAAATAGAGGAGCTGCTACTGTTGTAAATCACGGAGCTCATTTCCAAATCATAACATTTTGTAGGTTACTAAAAAGCCAATGACTGTGGCTAGGTGAGAGAAAAACACAGGTTTATTTTAGGGACAGAGTGTTTTAGGGTAAACAGTGATTCTTTAAGGGACTCCAGTGAGATCCTGTTCTTGCTTTTCTCTCCACTGACAGATGTCTTATGGTGCTAGTTCTGCCTAAACACATTTCTTTTCAGAAGTCCCAACTAGTGTCTCTGTCTAGGGAGTAAAACCCACTTGTTTAGAATAAGGAGACACGATGTTTGTGTTGAGGGGAAGTTTGTTAATGGAGCTGTGATGTGGCGGCTTTGTTCTTCACCAGATTTCTCCCCTTCCTGTGACCCCTCTAAAAGCAGTAAGCCTGGATGTGCACAGAGCCTGTGCTGCTCTTGGTTGACTTTCTGGTGATATGCCTCACGTATTTAGATTGATACAATGAAATGGATTTGAAGCTGTGGGACTGTGCTCTTTACCCATGGTGAGAGAGGACACACTGCTCCGTACTTTTCTATCTGTCCTTGGGTCTTTCCTGGAGTTCCATCCCAGGGTTGTGGGTATCAGCCATGTTGCTCTTTGCCAATAACATGCCAACAGCGACAGTCTTGCCACCAGCTGCTAATCAGGATCAGTCATAACGGGGCTCTGCTCCTGTTTTCTATTGGACAGACTGAAGGGGCAGCCTCTGGGAAAGCCCAGGCTGAGGCTCAGCTCCTGGGCCTGTTACCAATACTCCACAGATCTGTTCTGTGGCACAGATAGGTTTGTCCAATAATATCTTTGTTCAAGATTACCTGAAAAATTCAAATTTAGCCCTAGCTCAGGTGTACTACTTTTGAGGTTTTCAAAAAATACCCGATATTTTAAACCATTATTCTTTATTTAGAAAAAGGAAGTTTTGTATGTCTAAAAACTTGTTGCTTATTTACAGTCTAAATTGACTAGCATTGAAAAATTGAGACACTTCAGTCTAAGAGGAGTGTGAATGTATTCTGGAAAATATGAGAAAAAGTGAATGACTAGAAAGTCATGTTAAAGTTGAAACCACTATGATTTGCAGTGGAAAGAAACAATTGTGTAAACATAAAAAGAAACTTGCAATTTAAACAACTTCTACCAAAATACTTGACTTCATGTATTCTCCTTTGGAATTTTAAATGCACTTTGTGCAGGCTTTCCCTGTGTCTGCTCCAAGAAAATTTGCATGAGAGGTTCTCAAAATCCACCTTAGACCCACAGTTGCGGGATGTGGTTCCCAGTATTTTCTTGTGATTCTGCAGTGAGGTAACATGATGTTCAGACTGTACCTTCTATTTTACTGGTTTGGGGGGCTCAGAGTTCTCCCGCCTGTATCTGCATTTTGAGTGACCAGCTCACATAATTAGCTTTACATACTTCATCAGCATAGACTCCAGCTTGCTGTAAGTACCACATGGGAAAGAGTTTGTCAAGCACTGTGGAAGAATTTGATGTGTGGAGGATTGGAAGAAGGATGGATTGTTTGGAAGGAGTTAAGTTATGCTAACTGCTATGAGTTCAGGAAATGGAAGAATGTCAGTATAATATCGGGAAATACTTCATAGTCATAAGGTCTACTACTCTGTTAAATACTCTTCCAACTCAAGTGATGAAATCCCTGTCGCTTAGGATTCTTTAAATAGAACAATAGCACGGTGTTAGAGGCAATTCTTCTCCGTCGATGTGCTAGACTAAAAGACATAATGCTATTCAATATCTACCCACAGCTCTGAGTGCTGAAGCAATTTATTTTGGGACTGAACAAGAAAATGGTGATGAATATTTCAAAATTCATTTTAGTATCTCACGACAGCTTTTGTTTTGTTAAAAATTATAGGAAAATGAAACTGCATATTTTATTGATGTAAACCTCCATGATCCTTTCTTCAGTATATATTTTTCTCACTGGTTTTTGACCTTGAATTGTCTGGCCTTGCTAAATATTGAATTTCCATTCTAATAAGCAAAAATGTCAAAGTATTAGATTCAGGTGGGTGGAGAAATGAAGAAATTAAAGTGAGCACAGAAGCCTTGAATAGATGCCTAATTGCCTCCAAAATGGGTAGAACTTCAAAATTGTCACATGGTAGACAGGTATATCAGTTGTTCTTAAATGCATAAGTATTATGTTAATATGAAGAATTTCCTGCATGAAATTACTTTCCAGTCATATTTCTATGCCTGATTTTCTGTTCAGTTTTCTACATGACAAATTGAATTTTTTCTTCCCTTCTGATCTTGTTCTGATATTAATGCTATGATGGAAGAATCACTTGATGCCATCATTTCACTGTGAACAGGACTAAAATAAAACAGTTGAGATTCTCAGCTTTGTGGGTGAAGCATCTGGAAAAGTGCAGTTTGCCTGCCAGGAAGAGCAAGGGCTATAAGACATTTTAGCAGCATTTACTTAGCAGCATTTACTTTTCATACTCTAGTTGCTAATGATGGGGGGAAAAAGATTTAAATAATTACTTGGGAGTGTGAGCACAGAAGTTTCTCTCTGTTTGCAGTGCTGTTTGCAGTGCTGTTTGCAGTGCTGAGGTATAAGTTGGCTATTAATTTCAGTGGGTTTTAGATATGGTGCTTGTGATTGTATTTTAATGTGGTATTATTTTAATAGCTTAGATAATGTCTTTACTGTCTCAGTTGTTACCTCTTCCCCTGACCATCAGAACGCATAGCAGAGGGGAGTAGTTCCACATTGGGAGGATCTTCACCACCCCTTGTAATGAATGAGTAGAGGCAGGAAGATCAAGCTGGTTTGGAAATGCAGAACTACTTTTATATGAAGGTGCCAACCTGAAATACTTAAAAGGTTTTCAGTTTTGCTGAGCTTAAGTTTGTCAAAACTGAAGAAATCCATGAAACTCTGAATTCTGCAAAGCTTGCTTTTTATGAGAAAAGAAATGTTGAAAGAATTTTGCCAAGCTCTCATGCCAGCTCAACTCTAGTGCTTAATCATCATGTTTGTTATTGTTATAAAGTGCCATATAAAATCTGTGGTTTTAGTGCAAGAAGTCCGGTCTGTGTCTGTGTTCTAAAATTGTCCTGGCTCATACCCGGCAGCTCCAGTTCCAGTTTTTGGCACTTATTTCTGTCTGGCTTTTAAAAAGTGACTTAAATGTTCAACCTCACTTTCCCATCTGTAAAATGGGGTGGGAGAGTACAAATGTTTGCGCATGCACTGGCTAACGGGACGACAAGGAAGAAACAGATAGTGACAAATCCTCTTTCCTGGCCCATTTCCACACAGGATTATTTGACTGATTATGTGCACCTAATTTAGTCACGGCGACTCTTAGTATTTAATCTGCAGAGGGTAAAAAGCAGTTCAAACCACTTGCTCACTGGGCTGTCAGACACTAGTTTCACTGGATAGGGCAGTGCATTGCCCCAGGATTAGATTATTCCCATTACAGACAGCCAAGGCATCTCTGTCCTTTAACTCTGTGGGAAAATGTTGATTCAATGATCAGTGTTGTGGATGTAGCTACTGTGGCAACCTGCTTGGTGCCCCTATACTGGGAGGTTTCATCAGCCCCTTCTTTATTTTAAAGATGTCCTGTGGTTGATTTTATGCTTCATTGGTCAATAGGAGATAATGAATACTTTATTTATTGCAGTATAATTAACTTCAATAATTTTTAGAGGGATACAAATAGAGCAGTGAAGCCATTTCTAAAACAGCTTTTTTTTTTTTTTTGATGAAAATACTTTCTAATCATATTTCTATGCCTGATTTTCTCTTTTCTTTATATCACACTTTTTAAACCATCTAGTCTTCAGTGATCCTGAAGGGTATCCCCTTGGTAGGGATGTGAGAGAGACATGAGGAAGAAGAGAGCTGATGGTGCTGTGTGAATTTTACAGTCTGGGGAAAAACCTTGACCAGTCCAGAGCCAGTAACAGGCACAAGCACAACACTCATCTTTCTGGGGACACTCAGCACTTGGAACAGTGGCACTTAAAATGTCCTTTTGAAAATATGAAGACAAGCAGCAACTGGAACATCTGTCACATCCAAATTAAAACCCCTCTTAAGACCAGAAAATGCACTATAAATTTTCTCTTTTTCATGCTCTAATCTTCCTATTCTATCTGTTGAGGGGGGAAATACTCATTTAGAAGTGAGCCCTGTGGGTTTTCATTGAAATGGATTAATCTTTTAATTTAGCCCAGAGAAAAATTAAGGAATAAAGCTTTGAAGAAATGAGAGCCCACCCATTTCTCTTTTTATTTTTCCTTTTTTTTTCTTTCTGATTTTTTTTCTCCTCTTGCCTACTAAAGGAATCACAGTTTTCCACTAATGAAGTATGACCTTGCAGGACTTTTGAGAAACTTTCTTCACCATGTCGCTCTCACACATTTCATTTCAAGTATATAAATCAATATTTAAAAAGGGTTAATTTTGGATGTCTAGCTATGAGGCTTATCACTGGTGTATTCCACTGACTTCACCTCCAGTTTTTGTGCTTTCTGAAATTCAAACCTAAGGTAATCTAGATACATTCAACTCTATAAAGATACATCTTCAAAAAGCACCACATATTGCTTCTGGTGCAATTCTGCACTTTGTATTGTCTGTGAGGTTGAAGCCAGTGAGCACAGTGAGGCATTCTGGCTTTGAAATCTTTAAGTAAATCAAACAGTTGCCTTACTGAACCAATTACTGTCAGTGGCAAAAATCATTACAGACTCTAAGATAATAGGCTTTCTTCCAAAGCTAACTTTTTTTTCCCCCAAAAAAATAAGCATTAATTTGAAGATCCAAGAAGTTTGATATGGCAGTTATGAGCCAACTTTGTGTCACAGTGAAACAAAGAAAAATACCTGTGTAACAGTTTGCAGTTATGTAAATTTTGAAAATATTTTTTAAATTATATTTTCCCTTGTGTGATTTCTGCTTAGGGTAAGTGAGGCTTATAGCTTGTTTTCCTAAACAAGATGCAAATAAGCTTGAGGTTCAGTGTTTCTTTGATCTCTTTCAACATGGACCAAACTTAAAAAGTGCAACTTTTTAAGTGCACCATGATCTCCTTGCAATCATGTTATTAACAGCTGTAGTCAAAAGTGAAGTGTTGTGAATTTGTCACACACACACACAGTTCAATCCAATTGCCTTACCATCAATAAACAGGACCAAAGTTATAAGTACTGTAAATATGACTGGCAAATCGCATTTAGACCAAAAGGTTTCAGAAAACAAAACTGTCCTTTTTATAGAACATGAAAAATCAATTAACAAAATGGTATGCTCTTGCAAAATGAAGTGTGGATAATGAACACAAACAAATGGGGATTTGGAAAAAGCCTGTAAACTGTCCCTTTTGGGAGGGAGAGTGACTGATTAGTTGAGGAGAACCATGGTGGATTAGTGCAGGTATGTATTAACAGTGGAGCAAAGGAAGACAAACTTCAAAGATGTTTCTAATCTTTGATCCCATTAGGAATCCTGCAGAAGACTTGTGAATTCTAATTTAGTAGCGTGAGAAGTGTTACAGCCAAAGGAGTGCAGCACTATTTTTAGAGGAGAAACTTTTCCCATGTACAGGTTGGACTGGAATATCACTCATGACATTTTTTTCCATCACACTAAACTAGTCAAGTTAAAATTGAGGTCATTTATGTAAGTCTTCCAGGTGCTTTTAAGAATATCTGAAATAAAGGAAGGGTTAGCATCTTTTGCAGCTTTCATTATTGCCATGAAGCTATTAGTTGTGATCCAAGAACTTGAAAATTACAGTTTAAACAGCTTCCTTCTGGCTTGCTGCTTGGTAATCTCTAGAGGCCTGGACAAGATTACACGAGGCTGTAAACAGATCAGAATGTAGTGGTTCTTTGTCTTATGATAGGTGTGAGACCATAGGCTTTCAACTTGGGATTTCCAGAGTTAATTTAAATGCTAGAAGAAAGCAAACTAAAGTCTGAAACAAGTAAAACCACCACTGGCAGAAAAATGACAGACTGAGACTCTCCAACCAAGAACACTAAGCTGAATAAAACAGGAACAATTGCACAGCCTTTTCCTCCATGGTGGGCGTTACCAGAAACTGTGGGTTGTTGGTGCACAGGACAGCAGTGACGCCACCATCAGCAGTAGCAGACGTTCAGTCCCTTGGGGATGAGCCCAAGAAATGGTAGTATGTTCCCCACGTGGCAGCTTTAAGGGTCTATCTGTGGAATTGGTGTGGTTGGAGGAGAAAAGTGCTGCCATTTCTTTGGTTTACAAACAAACATATGATTCTCTGTTCCCGATGTGGCAAAAAGTCAATTAAGCTGGGCTACCTGGTGTAAAACTTTAATATAAGCTCTTCCCAACTGCATGATCTGCTCATCTGTCTTGACACAGCGCAAGTAGCCATCACTACTTCCAGAGAAGGCTAAACAGTTAGAAATACTTATGCAGAAGTATGAACATTAAGGATGAGATAATAAAGTGCTCTGATTCAGAGGCGGGAACTCGGCCTCGTTGGAAGAGCTGTCAGTGTTCCCTTATAAACCTCTATGTCAGATCATGCATCAGTGGGGTTTGTCTCAGAATGGGCACATCACTCCCTGTGTGCTGATTCACCAGGCAGTCATAAGGGTACTCTGTTATTCTGTTATTTTAGTGCACACTACCTGCATTGGACCATTAGGCATTGAGCAGTGTGTGTTTCTATGTAAAAAGGTAAAAACTGCTAACCAGAACACAAGGGAGATAGATGCATACACTGGCCAGCTGCTGGACTGATGCCAGCAGCAACTTCTAGCAACACTAATGCTGCACAGTGCTCCTTGGTGAGACAAAACCAGGCCAGATCAGTTAGTTTTTGCATGTCACGAACCTTTCTCCAGCTGAATGTGACACCAGTCTTTTCTATTTGTTTTCTTATTTAAAGTGAGTCTCCCGAAGAAGATGAATTCCATTATAGTCCTTAATTAAACTACCACAAAGAAAGAAAACAGCTTCTAATTTGCAGAGAAGAGTCAGGAGACGCCCTTCTACCTCACCACTAAAAGCAGGGAATGAAATTAAATGAAGGTTAATGAGTTGTCTCCTACCACTGCCACGCATGTCAGAAATCCTGTGCATTTCTGATGCCCTGATAGTGAAATGTTGAAGTTTAGTCAGTGATTACCTTCCTGTCTATCACACATTGCAGTTACACTGTGCTCCTGCCAGCCATTTCTGGAAAGATATGCACAACCTCCAGAGAAACTGAGCAAAACTAAGTGAGGAATGCTGAGTTTTGAATAAAATGGCATGTCTGAATCAAAACATTCTATGGTCAAACCTCAGAAACCCTTGTACTGTCTTCCCCTTCTGGTAAAGTGTATGGAAATAGTTTGGCCTGGAGATCAGTCTGTGCACTCAAGGATGGTATGATTTCTTTGGGTTTAAATGAGAGAATTAAAAATGCAACATTTTAACCAGAATTTTTCTCCTAAAAACCAAGAATATATAATTCATTTGATGTTTTTAATAAACTTTTCTGCTCAGTTCTTACTGCACATGAGACAATCTTTGAGTTAATATTACTTTTGTAATCTGAGGAAAGGGGATTTCCCACTGAATGTTATTACAATACTTTTCTTTAAACTAAAGGCCTATTTTTAGATGCTTGGATATGTCCTGGGATAAAACATTATTTCTCTGACATGTTCTAATGTTGACTAAATGCATTATGTACTGCATCTAGGTATCTAAGGAATTTTAATTGTCTCAGAGGTACACAATAGTGTTTTAGAATTAGGATATTTATCACTTGTCACAGCTTGTAAATTTAGATACAGAACAGGCCTGTGCACTGTCAAACTGTGTGGGAAAGAAGAATAAGAGGTAGCGTCATGGTCTCTGTATGCCTTCCAAGGCATACTTTGCAAGCATGTTCTAAAAATGTCTAAGATGTGGTTTAAAAAGGTGGTGTTTAAAAAAGCTTAACACTGAAGTAAATTTGCAAGAAAATTTTAAAGGAAAAAGCTGATGCTAAGAAACTGTCTCGTGTGTGCACAAGTCAGTCCCACTTCTTTGGCAGAGCGATAGCTGCTCTAAGAAATGTACTGAATTATGCATGGCTTACCAACAGTCCTGCTCTGGATCTCAGCTGGGATGGCTTCGGGGAATGTGTGCACTCCTGAACTGTCATCTCTCTACCCATTGTGTGAATCAAAAGTACCTGCAGATAAAAAATTCAGATTAATTGGCAAAAGCCTCCAAGCAGCTCACTAAGTGATAGAAGCTTGCTATCAGTCACAGCTGGGACATAAAACTGTGGACTGTCACGATAAACAATTTGCAGCTACAATTCTTTTGGTATTTGGTACCACTTTGAAGCATGCCAGCTATCATGTTTAAAAAACAGCCCAACTCGTAAAACTAGTCTAAAACATGCAAGATTTGTATATTTAAAATCAGACTGATTTTTTTTTCATGGAGCCCACAGATTTGTAACTGTAATTTCTTATTTTGTTTTTCTTTTTAATTGGGTGGATGGCAAATTTTCCCTAAGTGGTATGTCAGCAGCTGTCATAAGGTTGTTTCTGCCCTTTACCAGGGTGGTGGGAAGCATCTTGGCAGGGTTGAAGCAAAGCAGCAAAATCCATTTATGACTTCTCTCCTGCCCATATAGCCAGATATATGGAGTGATTATCCTGCTAAAATACCATATAATGCCGATTTATAGTTCTTTAAATATGGCCAGTCTGTTAGTGTTTGATTCCAACATGCCTGTGCACTATCTCTATTTTGCTGTTTTCTCTCATGGCTTTAGAGAAAGAACTCCCTCTCTTGTAGGTTCTGCCTATCACTTGCATGGCATCCAATGATGATTTGGAAGACGGGTGCTAAATAAGAATTGTGGTAACATTTGCCTCTACTACAGCAGACGCAAAGCTTCACCCTGCTTTTTTTGCAGTTTGTAATTAACTAATGAAAATGAAATTTATATGTAATAGGCTTTGATAATGCTTCCACGAAAATACCACATGATTGTTTGAAAGTTTACCTCACTGTGTAAGTATTTTAGAGGGAAGTTTATGAGGGAAGGAAGCTCTACTGGAGTTTTTAGATGTTTTTCACTGGATTGTAAAGAAGTCAGGGTTTTTCCCAGACTTGGATTTCTGAATTTTTTGCGGCTTCCATCGCCAACACAAGGTCCTCCCACTTCTTGACATTGTGTCCCTCCCTGTCACTTGGAGCCAAGCTATGTGTGCTGGCATCTCACAGCGGCAGCTCAGGCTGGCCAAACCAGTGGTGGTGGCTAATGTGCTCAGTCCCATTAGCCCTGCGAGCGTGCACAAACTCTGCCTGTGGCTAACAAGGTGCTGCTGCCTCTGCCTGTGAGTATGGGGGCAAGGAGCCGGCTGCTGGTGCCTTTGGACATTTCACCTTTCTCAGCTGCAGTGCTCAGGGTCTGGGATCCTGCTGCACCACGAGTGCAGCTGAGAACCAAACACTCTCAGCTTTGTTGATCCCTGTCCTTGGCGTGGCATTGGACCTGATAATATTAATACATTTTTGCCTTGAGAGTGGGACACGAGGTGTAGGGGCCTACTGCAGTAAAATAAACTAGGTCGGTACAGCACTTAGTGTGTTTTATGTCCCCCAATATGTAGTGTATATTCCTGCATAGCAAGTGGTATATTATTTACAGCATTTTGGTTACACTTTGAATACATTTATTTAAATTTAACTTCTCTTCAGCATTAACTTGCAGACCTGGAGATAAATATGCAGCCGTTGACATTGGACTTTTGTTGCATTCTATTCTGCTTTGCAGTTTTTAAACTATCCAGTTCTGGAAACATTTTAGCACAGATGCATGCACAAATCACCTTAAATAAATTGCTGTTCTTCTGGTAAGGGCTGGGGTCCTTTAGGTTTTACACTCCCCTTCTTCTTCTGCAGTTTTGTCCTCGAGATGTAGCGATTCAAAGGAAATGGATACACGGTATAAAAATTTTCAGAACGATCTGCAAGTGCTGAGAGATGGGAAGGGATGGCTTATCTGGGGGTGGCCTTGGCACCCACGCTGCATCAGGAGCCCCCCACGCTGTCCATGAGCCATGGGGGTTTTCGGCACAGGGCTTCAAGACAAACTCTCCAAAAATCACGGTGATGCATGGGAATTAAACAGTACAAGTACAGGGAGTAATTAAGTGCTTAAGGATCACTTGCACTCATATTAACTTGAATAATTGTTTTTATTGGCTTCATAAGGCCTAGTCAGCACTGCATACCTTGGAAGGAGAGGTCTCCAGCAGCCTGCTTCCCAGCAGCACCAGCTGGGAATTCATATCATCCAGGGAACTTGGGAACAAGGTGTTTCCACTGTGACTGCAAGTGGGAACTCCAACAATAACAGATAAAAAGCAACCTACATTTTCCAATATCTCACTTTTGTTTAAAACAGCCCCCACAACAGATTATTAGACACTTAAAGGTTAATCTATTTACAGCTGCATAAAGAGCTCCAGTTAGCTGAAATATGGAGAGCCTCTCCATACAGTAGTGCGAGTACCAGCTTCACTGGTTCTTTAGAAATTTCCTGCACTTTCCTGCTGCCTGAAGGCATACAGTGTGGTGACAGATTTTAGTATTTCTGTGTTGCATGATATAGTTAGGCACAGGAACCTTTATTTTCGGTGGACAAACCTTTTCAGTTTGGATAAACTGGCTCTTAAGTACAATTTAATACACTGATATTTCTAAAGAAAATTCTGTCAAAAGCTGTTGGTAAATGATAATCTGTTTTCTTCCAGAAAACTGTTGGGAGACAGGCAAGTGTTGTTGTCATGGCCTTGTGAAAAGGATGAGCTCTCACATGAGCCATCTTGGAGCATATTTGAAGGTTTATTTGAATCTCAGGTGCCTTCAGCACTCTGAACCAGCTGTGTCCCAGGATACTTGGTCTGAGATCCAGCGATGGACTTTCTGGGACCACAACAGGGAAAATTACCACCAGGTGTGGGAAGAATGCACTGGATGAGAAGTTCACCAAAACCATGTCAGGGGGAGCATGAAAATGCTTCGAGACCATGTCTGAATTTTTCTGACACAAATGTCACACTTAGCCACTTGTTCTCAGCTCCAGTGGAACAAAGCTCTACTTCCTTAGGTAAAGTTTCAGGAACATTTATGCTTTTATATGAAGCAATGATGTCCCCTCCAGACTTCCTGAGTTGAGGGAGAACTTCCATGGGCATGTAGATATAGTCCTTCATCTCTGTAAAGGCTGGCTTTGGCATTTATCGCATCAAAGTATTCAAATTTATAAAGCAGTTTCTTGGAGCTCAGCTAGCCCCATGGGTGATATTTTTACAGAACCAGCAGCCGAGCTGCCTCTCTATCAAAACTGCACGAGGAAAATAGAGAATTGCATCATGTGCAGGAAAGTTAGAGCAGGCTAATCAAAAAATAGCAAAGACGGAAGTTAGATGTTAAAGGTGCTTTCATATAGACCACAAGACATGAACCTAGAAATGTGGTCCTAATGTGTACTATACTCTAGTGCACAAGTAAAAGTATAGCCAGAATACAGCCAGAAAATATTTATTTGATAAGATACTTTTTCATTAAAAATGGTAAGGAATATATGTAAGGCATTTCACAAAGCTTTCTCAGGGAGATCAGAGACGTAGGGTCACTGAAAACAGGGGAGCATGGTGAGAAGTCCTTGCTCTTGATGGATGATGAGTAGCACTGAGCATGATTTGGGGCAGATTTTGTCTACTGTTGTTTATCACATGTGTAAAGGATATACTTTGACTAGGAAACTTGTTTCCTTTATATTTTTTGAAAATAATTCATGATGTCTAACCTATATTTCTCTTTCAAGAGTTTATACTTGCTTGTCTTGTTCTGTCTAAAGAGGATGCAGAGAATTGCTTCTGCCCAATACACATGCAAAGAATTGTTTCTGCCTAATACATATTTGAAGACTCCTGTCATGTCTCATCTCATTTTCCTTCTGTAGATATGAATCAATCCATGTGCTTCAGCTTTTTCCTATGCCATGTTTTCAAAGACCTCTCATAATTTTCTATTCCTTACCTTTAGACTTCTACTTGCCTGAGTATGATTCCCTGACCTAGACTAGTTACAGAAAGTTAATATAAATTCCACTTTGTAAAACTTTTCATAATGAAAGTCAAACACCTATCAAGGTCAAGGAAATTAAATCTTTCAGAGCTGATATGAACTTGCCTAAGAATACCAATCAGACAACAGGCAGAGCCAGGGAGATGACCCAAGACCCCAACTCCTTAGCCAGTCCTTGTGAAGACTGGCAAACACATTACCTGCAAGCCTTTCCTTGGAGAAATGTACTGTGTGGAATCACTAAAAGACCTAGACTGCCCATAAAACTGGTCCTTTTTCTTGAAAAATGTGAGATGTAGCAGTGCCTCTCATATTTATGTGCTGACTGCTCTTGATAAGGCATTCACCCAGCTGAACTACAGCTTCAGTCTCTTGCAGGTTGAAGGCATGACAATTTCAAGTGTGCTTTATCCTCTTCCCTCTCACCTTCAAAACCTTCTGTAACTGGAGCTGGGCATCCAAGTTTAAGTTCTCTTCAGATAAATTTGTGTCTTTTAGTGATGGGTTAGAGAAGAAAAGCACAGCATTTTTAAAAAGAAGAACTGGTATATGCTGCTTGCTCCAACCAGAGCTCACTTCATCAACTCAAGAAAGTAAAACTACAAGTATTGGTGAAATGAGGTTGTAGGAGAGGTTGCCCAGCATGAGCTGCAACTGCAGAAAATTATTTCTTCTTAATTATTGTACAGTAGTGAGTACATTAAGACGTTCCACTTTCTCCTTAGCTATGTTTGCTGAACCACAGCGCATCTCAGCCACACTGAGTAAACACATACTTATCTATCTGGTTTAAAAAGGCTAAAATATTCTAATCATTATTCAGCTGATCTATACATCTTACCTTTGCATAGGCTCAGGCATGTTTACTTTTTTATAGTTTGGGGGTTTTTGTGGTTTGGTGGTTGGTTGTTGGTTTGTTTGTTTTTTTTTTTTTAATAAGATATATTTATTCATTTTCTTCTCTGCTCTATTGGAGTAGTTTATCTGTAATTTAAGATGCAGTAACTTTTTTTAGTGGAAATCAATGAATTAATTTGATACCAGCAACTGCTTAACCTACCCAATGCCAGAGGGACCCCAGTGCAAGAAAGGGTGTACTAATACTTTATGAACATGCCGCATTTGCACCAGCACACTGCTGATTAAAAAACACAGGAGACTTTTCTTCAAAGGATTCTGAATAAAGCCTTTGGTCCTGTTTCTACATGTGGATTTCTTTTCTTTTTTTTCATTGTCCTAAATACATTTGTTAGACTACCTCATTTTGAACTGTAGCTGAAGCTACATTAGAGAAAGATTTTGTATGCATTTAATACATCACTGAAAACAATCAAGAGTTATATATATATTTTTTACCTGATAAATATCTCAGCATTTAAAATCCTTCTGAATCCTTGGACAGTGCTACTCAATCTCTTAAACATGCACCTATAATTACTTAAGAATCCACACACTGGAGATCTAGTGACCCAGTTGTGCTCCGCACTGCCATGTGTGGGAGTTGATTTGGGTTTTATTAATCTGAATAATTTTTGAACCCTGTGAACATACTCAAGACTTTGCAAGTGCTAATGAGCATTGCTTGCAAGCTGATCAAATGGTGTTGTCCAGCCAGAAGGTCTGTGACAGGTGCCCAGCCCTGGGTGTCACACAGTGGTGGTGAGGTCTGCCCTTAAAAGATCCTTTAAATGTAGCTTAGTTAAATGTGTGTGCTGAAACTTGCAGTGGTATCAGATATAGTGGCAAGAAAACTGACTGAGATAGTCTGAAAGATTTTAACTCAAATAATAGCATTTTTCAAAGGTAAATCTTCCTATAGTACAGAAGAAAAGTAAATGCTTTTCCTTCCTTTGTGGTACACTGGTGGTCTTAACATGACTTAAACTGCATTTCAGGGTAGTTGCTGTCTCTGAATGCTTTATTAGTATCACTAGCTACAGCCCCTTTCTATGACCCCTTACCTATGAACTATTTCTGTTCCAGAGAGGGAGGAAAAAATTATTATGGATGAAATAATATAATATCTAGTATAGATCTCTCCTGAAGCAATAGAGGTGTATTTATCGGTATTACTTCACCAGTATAAGTCATCATAAACCCCACTGTATGAAGCTGTTAAAAACTATTTGTTACTGGTAATATTATGTATATATTTATTAGTAGCTTTCAATATTTTAATATCTAGCCTCATAACTAGCTGTACTTAGAGAGATACTGTCAAGTTAAATGTTCCTTCTCTATGTTTCAAATGGTGCATTTGGTAGTTAAAATGGAAGAATGCAATAATAAAAGACGTTGAACTTACTGTTCGGTTTTGCTTATGGTAGTCCAGCCATGTGAATTTATTAGTTGCCATCTAATCAATTTGATTTCAAAAATCCTATCAAGGCATTTCTAAGATGTGCCTTGCACAGCAGCAGCACTCCTCAAGTTTCTGTCCATCCTCAAATCTATTGCTGTTTGCTTAAAAAAGCTCTTTTGTTTTCTACACCATGGCCCCATTTCTCTGCTCCATGCACACTTTAAGACCCAACATATCACTCACCCTGACCTTGAGTTCAGCACTGATGTTTTCACGCCAAACAACTATCCCAAGCTGCTGCTGGGGGAGATGAAAGGACCAGCCTTGTCATAGTGTGATACTGTTTGCATAGACAGCTGAAGAAGCACTGGATTTTTGAGTTGGATAGGCATTTTGGGCTCACCTTATCAACACATCTGCATCAGCAGATGGAAGGTGGGCCTTTCTAGGAGCTGCATAACAAGTGACAGGTACTAGTTATCATGTACTGAAGACTGCATGGTGAACAAGAATAATTTCTAGAGAAGCAAAATGTTTTTTTTCCAGGTCCCCAGTGCAACTGACCATGCTGGACTGGGTCGTGGCCCTACAGGTAAAGCCCACCATGATCTGTGCTTGCCTGTTGTGAGCTGCTGCTGGCCACACCTGTAATAAGGGTACACCTGCCCTCTTAGGGACTTCCTCCTCTGAAGACACATCACATCCTCCTCCTCCTATGCCACTGCAACAATGTCATTTGAGGTTCCTCCTTGACTACAGTGGTCCTCACTGTCAGGTAGCTCTTGCACCATCTGGAGCTGAAAGTCTCCTCAGAGAGCCCTGACTCACCTTGCATAGCGCAAGAGTCATGATTGCCATTCCAACTTAAATGTACTTCTTGTGTCAAGGGCAAATAAACCTTTCTTCTCTCATAAGTAGGCTTTGGCAGTGAATGAGCCCTTTAAGCTAGTTTGCAAATAACTGCACTATAGGATAGAGAATTCTTATGGAAAAAAGAGGAGTTTAACTGTGGGCATATTTACATACAGATAAACTATCTGGTTTTCCTAGGATATAATTCAGAAACCGGAGGTAAGGCAGGGTACTCGGTATTATTGGACCAGCTCAGTATACTCATGAGCTTTTCTTCACTCAGAGAAAGTCAGCTCCTTCCAGCACTCTCTGAAGTCAGTCACAGTGTGATCAGAATAAATGGAAGTGTAGCCCCTTCCCTTGCAAGAGCCTTGGGGATCTAGCCACAACACAAAGGGCATTAAAGAACTCCATGTCACGTCTTGCCTTCCAAAGCAGCTGAAATATAAACAGGGCTTCTCTGCCACAAAGCTCTGCCCTTAAATATACCATAAACAAAACTCAGGACTGTGAACCTGTAGTGCCTTGGAAATCTGCCTGTGAGTGCCAGAGACAGGATGCTGCTTATGCACTAGTCAAACCACTGCCATGTCAGAGGCATTAAAATGTCATGTTTATCCTAGAAAATGAATTTGAAAGGTTGAGCTCTCCAGCCACCTGCTTAGGTCTGGCTAAGTATTGTCTGAGAAAGCCTGGCTTGGAAAGGACTTTTTTGGATAGGGTGGCCTTGACTGAGGGACAGTTTATTTTCCTCTGAGAATAAACATATTTTCATTGTGGAAGATTTTGCAGAGTTTTGGAGGGATTTTTTTGTCCAAAAGAAGATTCCTTTCGCAAATGAGATAGATGAGCTGCATTGAACACATAATGAAGAATACTGCCTGTGTAAAATGCACAAGGAAGATGCTCTGAGAGGGATTCAATTGTGTTACTGTAGGTTTCTTGTGCTGACTTGGAAAACCAGAACCTCTGCCTTGTTTGACCATATGATGTCTCCAATGCGATGTAGATGTTATGCAGGGGCATAAAAATGGCATTTAGACACCTGAGATTACATGGATGAATCTTATCTAAGGAGAGAAATTCAGATATTTAGATCCTGGCGCTTGAAATGCTCCCTTTGTGTGAGCTACTCAAGCCTCTAGCAACATGAGACATGGTTCAGTATGGTCAGAGAAACCTGCCAGAGCTATGTGTCTTCTCCTGAAGTCACTGCTGGTTTTAGACCTCCCTTACTTCCCTGGGCACATTTTTGTTTCATTTTCTACAAAGAAAGCAAGTGAGTAGTACAGGCAGCTAAACTGTTCCTCTCTATTGAGTCAGCTCTGATCCATTCAAAGATGAGCTATGGATATTGATTACTCTTGATCTGCCTGCTTTCTACTCTGTTAGCTTTCTGTTTGCCATCATGGATGATGCACAGTTCTCTCCAAAATTTGTTATTTATCTTTATTTGTTATTTATCTTATCTTAAAGCAAGCTGTGCATGCTTTAAGGCTGAATCTATTATTTCTTGTGCTACACGGCACATCAGAGATAGAGCTTTGTTATGAAAACAGTCACTGTAATCACGTGAAGATTAATGGAAAGATTATTTCTGTGAATATCAAGAGTTCCTGTGACATTGTATTTTCCATGTTAATATATTCAGAAACTGGACTGCAATACGACCACCCCCAACTTTGGTATATCTTTTCCTCTCTTTTATCCCCATGTACAATGTACTGGGTTGTCATCTCCCCCCAGACAGTTGCTCATAGTAGCAGCATCCTGAACTTCTATACCTGCACATGATATATCCCACTTAACCAACCCTTCATGAATCATTTGTCCTTTAAAGCATATGTTTTATTCTAGCAGAACATATGGTCTGCCTTGATCTGCCTTACATAATATTTGAAGCAGCCAAGACTCATTCCTAGATGTTTTCTGCCTCATTAGAGTCATTATTGTCTTGACCTTTTCTCAGAATGGAGTCCAAAAATTTATATTTTTTCATTCTGAGTATGCTGCATCCTTGAAAATTATTTTTAAGCAGAGGTGTCCCAGCCTCTCTTAAATTTTCAGCCATATGTTACAGAGTGAGGGTGAATCTTACCCACTCTCAGGAGTGGGCATTTATGCCCCCAAAGTGTGCCACTGAAGCTCTTGGGTCTTCTGACATGATGTGAATAAAATTATGAGAGCATGTTTTCAGTGGCTAGCCTGAAGAGCAACTGAGGATATTCTTACAGTCCTCCCAGCTGCACTTAAGGGTTCTCACATGTCTTATTTTGCTGCCTCATCTTCTGTAAGACAGGCAGCACAAAATTCCCAAGCCTTCACAGATTCTGGGGATGCTTCTGGTATTCAACATCATGCTCTAGTGGGCTAGAGGGACATGTTTGAGCCAGAGGGATAGCTGCTTGCTGTGGAGATGTTTTGCCTATCCCACAATCTTTCCTCTGTGCACAGCTGCAAGCACAAGGTGAGAGCCATGCCAAGGTAGCACTGGATGGCTTTGGAAGACTTTGAAGCCACATCCTTGAAGTCTTTGTCTCTATCACTAACATCAGTCTCTGCTCCTCCTTTTCCTGTCTGACTCTGTAAAAGATGCCTAAATTTGGTCCTTCACTTCTGTTGTGTTGCTTTTATGTGTTGCACCCCAAGTGCAATGCCATTTTCCACAGTGCAGCTGTGGAAATGTTTTTGAAAGCCTAATATGATTCATCTCATTTAGTATGTGCCACATACATCTGGCCATGCCACGACAGCCTGGTACCTTCTTGATGAGGACCCACCCCTGCTGCTGCAGGGACAGTGCTGCAGTGACTCAGGGGCACCAGGAGGCCAAACTATTAGTTTCAGCTACATAGATTGCACAGTGGAAAACCTGCAAAGAACCAACTACTTCTCACCTGTTCTGTCCACCTGCCATAGTAACAGTGTGCATGAGCAGTGGCTCACCTGCTTGGGTATGCCCTGTCCCCACTGTTCCTCTTATTAATTTATAGTTTATTTAGAAAACACTGATATTTGACTGAGGTGCCTTTGGGTCTTTTACCTGGCTTCTAGCCAAGTTTGCTTGTCAAGGAGCCTTCTTTTTCCTCTGGTGCAATATGTTTGTGCTGGTTGCTAAGCAGATTACCTCCCAGCTGCATATTTAAGAGGAGTGAGAATGGTAACACAGAGTTCAGAGGTGCTGGAGAGCAGCATGGGTTTTCTTTGCATTAGGAAATAGTAAATATAGGACTAAAATAATGATAGCTGCTGCTTCCCAGGATGGATTTTTTATGCATGAAGTCCTCGAGGTTCTGATACTTGCTGTATTTCATGTGGTGTCTTTATTTCTGTTAATGGCCAAAAATGATTGCACAGCCAGCAAGAAAGTACATCTGAGGAAATGTAAGTAATGTAAAATTTGTTAGGAAATAGATATTTCTTAAAAGTTTACTATTTGCCTCCAGCATCTTTTAGGCAAAATCTATTGGCACCTGTGCCATTGTATTTCCCCTCTTTGTGTAACCCTTTCTGTATCAATGCCTTCAAGTATAGGTTCCTCTGAAGAGGAACTCCATGCTGAGGAGTTAGCATGTTCTCTAAGCAAAGAGATTACTGAGGCTCTCATTTCCCATTCATACTGTTTCTGTATGAAAATGTGATTATACTGATGGCAGTTTCCTAATCCACAGGGCTCCTCTAAGATGCATATCATGGGGAAAGAGGAGATCAGGCAAACTGTATCTTCAGGCTAATCTTGCTGTTGAAATTGGTTGGAGGAAGAATGTTACCTTAAGACCCTATCATTGAGTATTTTAGGTTTGGGATTTTTTTGTCTTTTTAATGTGCCTAAGCTCTGGTCAATGGAAACACTTAGTAATTGATAATATGTCTTTTCTAGTATTCCTTATATTCTTGTATTTCTTATTTTGTCTTATTTATTTGATGCTACAAGATGTTAAGGGCAGGAACTTCTTTCAGCACACTGAGACCTCCAGCCTCATACCCACATAGCCATGTAAATCACTAGACAAGTTTGGAGTAAACACACATTTTCAAGCTGCACTTTTTAAAATTAAGAACTTCTCACTGAACACACTGGACTCCAGCAGGGCCCCTTGTATATAGGGACTGATAACAGCTTGGTGGTCCTGAGAGGATAATCTGCTGGGAAGGGTAACAGACAGCCTGAATTCATATTGCCACCTCTTCTTGTGCTCTCTGAATCTCACTCCAGCAATAGGGCACTTGTGGGGCAGGCAGAGCCACAGCAGTTTCCTCCTTCCTTTCTTTAGGACAGTAATATACTGGGCTTTTGGGATGTTCCTCAGGGGCAGCTTTCTTCCACTTCTCCATAGAGTATGTGATGGCCTTACCACTGCCCTGCTCTTCCCACAAAGCTCAAAGATGCTGTCACTCCCTGCAGATGCTGTCCTCTGCAGAGCATGGCTCTTGCTGCTTTGCCTGTGGCACAGTTAATGATGCACATCCAAAGGCCACTTCCAATTTCCTCAAGTGGGGATTTCTCTGTCATACATGGACTGCAGTGCATCCAGCTGGATAAGGAGCATGAGCTCTGTACAGCTGAAGTCAATTTATACCAGGGACTTAATTGTCAGTTTGGAGAGGGAAAGCAGGATGAGCTCTAGGAAGTTTTCCTATATCTATTACCTCCGCCTGCAGGATTGTCTGTGAGACTACCTACTCCATGGCAATCATGCATTCCCTGATTTACTGCTGCCCATGTCTGGCCTCAGCAATGGTGACATTGTTAGCTATTGCTGTGCAGGTAAATTAGTCAGTTTTGGCACTACAAGCAACAATGGGGAGGCATTGCTGACCAGTTTCCCCAAATAAAGGGGCTCTTGCTTGCCGATGAGTCTGGCCCATGTTTTGGTGGGTAACATATTCTGGACTAGTCTTGAGGAACCTGCATTACTCAGGTCTGGAAAGGGTCAGCTCTGACCAAGCAGTCTCATCTTGTCCATGTATCTTATTTCCAAAACCAGTGGCACTACTGTTGGCCAGATCCAACCAAACTCATCAGAGACAAAAATTTCATCATAAACAGCTACAAACAAGAGGTAGTATCTTAGTGATGCTCCTACTGAGGCAAAATGAGCTCATCATCTTTAATAGCAGGAAATCCTCACAGGAGAATGGCAGTGCAAGTGTCCCAGCCTGCAGAAACCTTCATTAGAAGCACTCTTTCTCTTAGACACCAGAGGGTCCAGCCAGAAGACATGAGGCACCAAACTGCATTAGCTCCAGTGCTGATAATAATTTTTCCCTTTCACTTGCATTTGGAATCACCTAACTGCCACCAGCTAATGCTCTATTCTTCAAAATCCTGTTCCTTTCACATGTTTTAGAAAGCTGGAAAAAAAAAAAAAAGGATCTCTTAAAGTTTTTACAGTCTCAGAAGTTTTACCCTTCCCTGCTCTCCTTCTGAAAAGTGAGCTATTGTTTCACATGTATCTGAAACACTGAACAAAATGACAGCAGACACTGAGAGGAGAGAAAAATAAACAATACTCACACAGAAAACCCTTTTTCTCAATGACCTTTTCTTATTACATTGAGAAGAAGTCAGACAATATTATCATCATTGCTAGCATATTTCCCCAAAATATGCTGGCTAATTGGTAAATATAAGGTTGAAGTGAACAGTTTTACTTACTAAGCATTGCCTCATGCCTACCTTCATTAAAATTTATCTACTGTTGTGTTACCCAATCATCCACTTTGATTAGATCCTCCTGGAATTCCTCTCTATTCTCAGTCATTTTGTGTAACTTAAATAATTCTGTTTCCTCAGCACATTCACCACCTTGCATACTGCTTCCTTCTTAAGAATTTAAAAAAGTTGTTGAGTTGCAGAGATTTTGAGAGCAGATACAACTTTATCTTGGCAAGAAAACTGTTTACTCTTCCTTATTGCTTCTTTTCTCTTTTTCAAAACTCTTGCATTTCCACATACAATTGCAAACTTACATTAGTGTTCTCCCATGGGAGACTTATCCAAAAGACTTCAGTAAAACTAAGCAAATGTATGGCCTAATAATTTTGTGCCCTCGTAGAGCTTTGCCAGTTTTATGCAGATAAGGTGTTTTGACAGAAATTTTGCTTTTATTTCTCTGTGTATCTTTAACCATCTGAGTTATTTGTGTCTTCAGTGATCTTTTTTATGTTTAGATGGCAATGATGACATCATTTTATTTTAGAATACATCATTGTGTTTTGCAATACACCTTTTCTCTAGAGTGAGAAAAGGTGTATTGCAAAACAAAGAACAGATTCCTATTTACACCCTCCAATAGAAATATTATAAAAGACAAAACAACAACAAGTGTTGATGGCCCTCACCATTCTTTCTGTAAATGAATAGGGCATTACCCATGCACTGCTGCAAATCCAGTTAGTAGAAGTCCCAGATATTCTAATTTACAATGATCTCTTTGTGTCTTTGCTCTTTTCAGAGAGTATTTGTATTATTTGTAATTTGTTGCCTACCATGCATTTAGCTGGTTTTTTTTTTTTTTGTGTTGTGATTAATGAGTACTGGAAGAGCGTAAGTTTAGCTAATGCGCTATAAAATGAAACTGGGCCAAAACTGTCTGAGGATACCCAACAATGGCTACATATGATTTTCCTTCCACATATGTTATTTTACGTGGTGTACAAGTAGTTTAGAATTAGAAAGTCAAATTATTTTTCTGCTATAGTGATAGAGGATAGACATCTTTTTAAGTGGAAGAGGTACAAAAATATAGATGGGCTAATTGCCAGTTGCACAAAAGGCAGATTAATACAGATGGGTTTGTCCTGTGCTGGCTTCCAAAGCTGTTGGTGTGACCTGCTGTGCTGTTGGTTGCATTTGTATTGTCTCATGGAACTTATCAAAGGCAGGTCTTGGATGTGCAAAATGGAAGAGAAAATATTCTTAGCCTCCTAAAGCTGGAGCTATCAGAGCAGTGGTGCACCAGCTGTTCCACAGCAGAAAGAAATTTTCAGGTCCAAACTTGAGAGAGTCCAGAAAGACACGTTAGGATAAGTCTCTCTATTTCCTTAGTTCTGTGCATCTTAGCTGTGAGAAATAAATGGCTAGTAAATTGAGTCACCCTGCTATGAGGGAGTATGTTGTTTGTGAGTGAAATGTTCAACCTTTTAAGAAGAAAGCATCCTGACCCTGGGAATATTTTAAAATTTCAAAACTCAAAAAGATTAATTTTGAGAAAGCCTACCAGCCTCTCAGTCAAAAGCCATGGGAAAACCAATAATTTAGATGATTCAGATTATTTTGTTAGGTTTTTTGTTGTTGTTGTTGGGTTTTGGCTTTTTGTTGTTGTTACCTGTGCAAGTGATCATTATATATATGATATAATATAATTATTTTTTCATATGTATGTTCATCTCTGAGGAAGTTACCTCAATTTGTTTACTGGGCTGTTTTTGAGATTTAGCCACAAATTATTCCATGCTGGCTCAGAAATGTGCCACTTCAGCACCGTTCATGCTCACAATGGTTCAAGTAGCTACATTTACATGCAATGGCAAATAACTTCTTAACAATCGTGCAATAAATAATCACCATCTGAAATATTTCAACTGGCTCTGCTTGTAGACAAAGCATTTTGCACCTGTGAAAGTAAGACAGCCCTAGTATGTACCTGTAATATCCTGTCTGTAATAGCGAATAAAGGGAGAGTTTCTGTTTATTGATTAGTGCTTGTTTGCAACATTTGAACATGATGGGCCTCACACTTCTTAAGGAAAAATAGCTATGAAATTGTTTTGAGTTGTTATTGCTGTCCCAGACTTCTCTGTGCAGTGTTTTGTGGGGTAGATTGCAGCAAGGTTTTATATTGCTGTGATCTTATAAGATTAAAAATATTTTTTTCACTTCTGACTGGAGCAAGTTTAAATTGACTAACCAATTATGATAAATTATGGC
The DNA here is from genome assembly GCA_003676055.1 of Chloebia gouldiae. Classification (NCBI taxonomy): domain Eukaryota; kingdom Metazoa; phylum Chordata; class Aves; order Passeriformes; family Passeridae; genus Chloebia; species Chloebia gouldiae. The sequence goes on from QUSF01000006.1 coordinate 4,536,216, forward strand.
ATCATTTGAAATGGTTTATCAGTGCTGTCAGTATTTGTTTAAAATAAATCTGCAGCATTTCTACCTGCTCCCACACAAGGAACTGAAAGTGTCTTAGAAATCACAGTAAGTGAATAAACCAATTTAAACACTTACCAAGCCATGCTTGTAATGCCAATAAGATCAAGCTCTTGAAAAATGAATGGGAGACCTGTAGGGATGTCTACAATGGTATTCTCAGTACTTGAAAAAGATGGGTTTTGAAAGTACTGCTTTATGTTAGGATTTCTGATCCCAAGACTGAGGCACATCTTGTTTTTGAATTGCTCATCTGTTATCTAAGAGGAACTCTAGCATTGCTTCCTATTCAGCAGCTCCCAGCAGAGAATCTCACAGCTTCCAAGCAGCTGTTATGAAAAAAAGCTTCCCAATAACTCCTCCAGCATACTGAAAAATAGAAACAATAGAAGCACAACATTATCCCGTGGGTTCTACAGTGTGCGCTGAGGAGCAACAGTGTCTTGGTCTGTTTGTATAAGTGAGGTCTGAAAGCTGATGGATTCTTCAGGTTTGTTGGGTTTCTGCCCTCCTGGTGCTTCATCATTGTCTTTGCCACATGTACTATTAGTATCTTTGGTCCTTCTGGGCTATCTGATGATTTATTAGGTTTTTGGATTGTCGTTCTTCCTGGCATGTTCATTCTTGTCACTCCTCAGCATGACTGTATTGATCTTTTAGCCATTATGATTCTGTAATCTGTAGGCTTTTACTTGGAAGCGACACTCAGAAAAACTTTTTTTGAAACTGAGTGGTAAACAAATATTTGTTTACCATTAGGAGTAGAGAAATTGCAGAGAAAGGAAGTAGGCTCATCAGCCTTACCAGACAAATCCTGCACAACAAGTTTTCCTACCAGTTGTGTTCCCAAAATAGGCCCCTGTCTTTTGGAAGTCAGGCGTGTGAGGACCTCCTGCAACAAGAAGATGAGACCAGGCACATTTGATAAGTGGGATGTTTGAAGGGGAAGTTGGAGCAATGTACCTTCCATCCTCCAGGCACAGAGCTCTCTCTGCAGTTTCATCTCTCAACACATCACACTAACCTGACAAGCAGAGGCCCCTGTAGCACATATATGTGTACAAAAGAGAGGAACAAACAGATATCCCTGAGGTCTTTATGTTTGGAAGCTATAAATCCTAGAGAAGTTATTTTGCATGTCAACAAGATCATCTTTAATAATATGAAGGCAAGGATTATTTCAATTTCCTTAATGTCTTGTAAGACAAGCATCTAATTGCCTTCCTGTCTTTTATTTTTTTGTAATCTATTGATGAATAGAAGTAAGGAAATTCTGCAAGGTATTTTCCACTAATTTTTATGTTTCTATCTGGGCATCTCCTTTGCCTATCCATTCCTTCTTTGTGCATTCACTTGGAGAAGTTGTTCTATTGTTACAGTTTTAATTGTTCCTGGTATTGTAGAACACTATCTGCTTATTCTGTATCTTGTATGCTCTCAAGTATAAATCAACATAATTGTTATGAGAATCACCCTGTACTCTTTATGTTCATCTACAAACATTAATAGGAAAATATAAATGGATTCTCTTCAAAAGTGATTGTAGATAACTTCTCAATAAAGCAAGGTATGGCAAAAAGAATCCTTTCCTTCCTGACATTAGCTGAAATTTAGCTGAAAGAAAACTAGAAGAGGTTTAAGTTCCTTGTAGTTGTATAGTGGGGAACCATCGGAAACAATGTTATCTTAATGTGAACAATTCTTAAGTCCTAGTTTATTTAGGTAAGTTGTATAACATCCACTGTTGGAACTGATGTAGTAACTTTTGAATTATGGGATGGAAAAAGATGCTGTAGTTTGTACACATAGTGGTCTAGCTATGGGGTTGAGACCTGAATACATCTGTCTTCATAAAGATGGAGCAGGTTGAGGTTGCAAGAGCTCTGATGTCTGGTCTGTTGCTTTTAAAGACCAAAAAATGGAAAGTTCTCCAACCTGCCAAGCAATCAGATTGTTCTTTGCAAGATGTCCAATAGCTCAAGATGAACAAAAAAGAAACTGAGAAACAAAATTAAGTCCAAGCTGGATCCTTTTCACCCACCTCCTCCTACATATATTTGCACCCATTAAAGAACTCTGCATGTTGTATCTCAGGGGATTAATAATTAATGCATTGTTTTTGAAAGGCTGCCATGTCACTGCAATTATTTTAATTTATATTCTTTTCCTGAAGGGATTAATTTCCAAAAAAAGTTATAGTTCTTTCAGACTTCCTGTAGCGCTTGTAGGAAACCACAGGAGTGCTATAACCATGAGCTTAATTTCAGAGCTGAAAAAGTTGAGCAGCTCATAGATATGCAGGATGCCAGTAGTTTGCTTAAAAGTACTCAGTGTAAATGTAGGTCAAAATATTAAGCAGAACTTCATGGAATTCTGAGATCCAGTGCATATCTGTTTTTCCAACCATCCCTCATTATTTTGCAGTGTATGTAATTAGGAAAGTTCAGTCTGTGGGGATGAGGCCAGTCTGCGCTTAAGGCAGGAACACAAATCAGTGAGTAAGGGTCAGGATCAGCATCAGGTTTGGAGACCATGACCAGGGACAAGCCCAGCTCAGTGATCTTCAGGCAAGCCCACAGTGACGAGAGGCAGGTGTGATCAAACCCAAGGTTACCTGTTGTGTGGAGTTCTTCTCTGTACCAGCTGGTCCACGGTCAGGGATGGGCATGCCTGTGATGCCTTTGTGAGGTAGCTCAGGTGGGGACCCAGGGCAAGAACCTCATCATGGAGACAGCTCCAAGGAATCCTTTGTACAGGATTCCTGCCCTTTTTTCACAGAATCCTCTCCAGATGTAAATCTAGAGGAATGAACAGAGTTGCAGGGATGAATTTGCAGTATATGAGTAGATTACACTTTGGCGTTTGGAGTTGGATAATGTGAAAACAGTAAAAGGACAGGAGGGCACAATCATTGGCCACAAATATGAAAAAAAAAGAACAAAGCATAGTGTCAGGAGAGTAGAAAAATATATGTAACTTCCTTAAGGAATGGGAGCAACATTATAGAAAGAAAAAATAAAGGTGGCAGTCAGAGGAGATAAAAAATCCAAGAATCACATATGTACAGCCACATAACTGTATATCAAGGAGGTGGTCAAAGTCTGTGGCACAGAACATTTTTTAAGTGGCCTCACTGAAGCTTTTTACCTCCTCTTCTAAGAATGAATCCATGACTGAATGTAACCTCTCACCATTTGCTCCTTTGTAGGAGCTTTGGACAATAATTTCCAATTTTTTGTCAGACAACTCAAAACATTTTTTAGCATTGAAGCCGTGCAAGAAGGATATGAAATATTGCTGGGGTTTGAAAAATGTTTCCACTGTGTTTCCTATTAATTTCCAGAGTCAGTAATTAATGGACGCTAACTGAAACCAGGAATCATTCTTATGTCATTCACATCTGTGAATAGATATTTTTATCTCTTCTTCTTCTTCCAGCTACAACAAATTTAGTAACTTAATTTCTTGTATTTTGTTATATATACAGCCATAAATTCTAAAGATAAGACAGTGACAATAGGAAGCTTTACTTACTACAGGCATATGGATGAGTGTTCTTAATAAATTTCATGTTGGTATAAAGAGAGCCTGCAACTGAGTCTTGAAACTTGTGTAGAAACTTGTGTAAAAGAGTTGAGGAACAAAGCTAATTAACATCAATTATTATTATTATTACTGCTCCCAAATCTCAAAGGCCCATATTGGTGCATGATTAAACATTAAATTTTGTGTAACTCTGTCATAGTAAATGGTGTAGTCTGGTGGCAGTGTGTTGGTAGGACAAATACTACATTTGCAGTTCAACCCGTCCGTGTTTTTCCTTTCTTATTGCCAGCATCAGTATTAGCTGATTTTAAACTTTATACAGTCATAGAATATCCTGAGTTGGAAGGGACCAAGGGTCAACAATGTCCAACTCCTGGCCCTGCACAGCACCATCACCAAGAGCCACACCGTGGGCCTGAGAACATTATCCAAGCACTTCTTAAACTCTGTCAGGGTTGGTGCTGTGACCACTTCCCTGGGGAGCCTGTTCAACCACCCTCTGGGTGAAGAACCTTTTTCTAACATTCAACTTAAACGTCCTCTGATAGAGCTTAGTACCATTCCCTTGGCTTTTGTCAGTGGTCATCACAGAGAAGAGATCAGTGCCTGCCCCTCCTCTTCTCCTCACAAGGAAGTTGTAACTGCAGTGAGCTCTCCCCTCAGTCTCCTCCAGGCTGAGCAGACCAAGTGACCTTGGCCTTTGCATCTGACCAGCAATCAAATAGTTATTGCTACCTTCCTCCTGCTGGTACAGAAGGGCTCCTTATTGCTTGATGACACTTTCTGTGATAAGGTAGAAACACTTGGTGGATCATTTTATTAAGGAGGAAAAATTAAAATTTCTGTGTTCCCATTTCTCATCTATAGTGGTATACTCTGTTCTCTCTGTTGAGAATGCTTTTCAGTTAGAAAATATGGGTGTTCTGGCAAAAGGGTCTTGAACTGTCAAGGATTCTTCCCTTATTCTCACAGTATTGTGCAGGGAGGCTGTTCTTACTGCTTATACTAGCTTCTGACTGTGAATAATCGCTTTGGTCCTTTGGGGATAAAAATCCCTCCCATCTGAGGATCACAGCCTGATCTTTCTGCTGTGGTGGAGACAAAACACTATCCAAAATACTGAGTTTTTCCATCTTGAACTCCAGTTTCTGTCTAAAGACATGAGCATTGGAACTATGTAGTTCAAAGTGAGATCAAAGAAATGCACTGATTGCATTGAGTGGTGATGTCTTGATGGTGAAAAATGAAGTGTCTGCAATGACCATTTTACATCTGCCTGACGCAGCTTACACTGCTGGTCTGGGTTATTAATATTTACAAAAAAAATATAAATTCCAGCAGAAACCTGCAGGGATTGTTTTGAAAAGTCTCTTTCCTTTCAGAGACAATAAGGGAGGTGACATTAGGCAACTATGTACTCACACTTGCAGAGATTTTCTATGAATTACTTTAGGCATCTGTCTTGTCTCTTTTCCCCTACTGTGTATTTTGCTTCTTCACCTTTTATTTTCTCTTCAAATGAGTAAGCTAAGTAGTAGGTATTCCTGTATAAAATAATAGGAAAATTTCTGTCTAACTCACTGCCGAGACTTCATGGTTGTGAACTTTTAAGGTAAAGTGAAATAGAAATTAACCCTGAAAGCTTTAAATGCTTATTCAGCCTTTATCATTCTCCAGATCCTTCATGATTAACTCAGAATGTCACTGACAGATACACCATTCTTACTTTGTCGTTGCAATGCTTTAAAATTGCCCTGGAACTGAGAAGGAAAAGCAGTCTGGGTGATATATCAGTGTATGGAATGCATTTCTTTCCCTTTTCTTGTGAGAATTTACAATTCAAAGTGGCAGTCCATGTTTTTCTCAGTGGAGGAAGAGAATGCTGATAATATACTACAGCGAATGAGGGGATGATGTAGCATTTGAACATACTAAAGCAACATCTACTTAATCTTAAAAGCAAAACTTTTCATGGACTTAGACCATGTAGGCCATGGCTTACCACTAGCTTTTAAATACTCATGAGCTGTTCACAAGTGATTCTTGTGGCCAAGGCCCCTGTGTTTGGTCACTGGGCAATTGGCATCTCTGTCTGGAGATCCAATGAGTGGCAGGAGAATGGGAATTCGACACAATTTTGAGTTAAATGGAGGCAGGATTCTGATTCCTGTCTCAGAAGTCAAGCTGTGTGAACTGGCAATGTGTTACTGGGGACCAGCTCCCTCTGCAGCAGAATTGTGTTGGAGACAAGTCATTGGAATAGCCAAAAAGCATAGTTAGGAAATTGAACTAATCATTAAGGACAATCTAGAGCCCAGTGCTTGAGTTTAGCCCTTGGTACTCTTTAATTTTACTCTTTAAAGACAATTCCTAAAACTATCTTAAAAGATCTTTAGGAAAGCACCACTGCCTCCTGTATCTGTATTATTCCTGGAGCTCTCCCTCTTCTTTCTTCTTTGAAGTATGAGATCTTATCCTCCCAAAAATTCTTGGATGTCCCTCACGCAGTCAGAAAGTGATTCAGTTCAGATTTATGCAGACTGGCCTCTCTATGTAACAGCTCAGGGCAGTATCTGCCAATTTTTGTGAGAGCTCCATCTCCACATAACATCTCTCCACACATCTCCCTCAAGTCCTGGTGTAAGACAACAGCACTCAAAAGATCAGAGCAAAAGTAAATCCTGATATAGAAAATACCAGGATGTACTATCATCAGAAAATGTCTCCTGTGACCAGTTAACATAGCTTGGCACAGACTGCAGTCTGGGGAGAGCACAGAAACATGTTCAGCTGATCTTGTGTTGGTGTCTCCTTGAGACGAACAATCCACTATGCTCCTCCACCTGTGTTTTTTAGGTTGCTGATGAGGTGCTGGTAGCATACCCAGCTCACAGAGACACACCTGCTTTCCCATACTTATGTACAGATGCCTCATCTGGAGCTCAATTCCATCCTTCCCTCTCTTGCAGAGTAAATCTTTGAAGATCAGATCATATCTATTTTTGCTTTCACTTCCAATTGCAGGTCAAGGACACTGGGTTTTTCTTTTAAAGAGGTCATATATCTTGCTTGTGGTTCCAGAGTGCTACAGTTGGACGTGTGGCTGTCACGCAGATTGATGCTCAAGCTGGCTGGATAATCATCACACCAGCCCCACTATTAGATCCTGTCTGTCTGGACATGCATATCAGCCACATCTCCCAGCTGCAGCGCAGACATAAATCCATCCACAAGAGCCTGGAGGTAGAATGTGGGGGCTTAACTGGGGCATTATTGAAATGAGCTCTCCTCCATCAAGGCACTTTCATGCTTAGTGTTACAGCTTTTGTTCTCAGGCGCTGGTCTGCCAGCTCAGGTCTGCTCTGGGGAATTGTCACTGCCACTGCCACTGCACTTGCTGTCAGTGTGGCATTTGTTAATTTTGAGGGAAACCTAGGCACACACATCTTTCTTTCCTTTGTTTGGCTCCACAGCAGTCACTCCCTTGACTCCTTCTTTTAAGAGTCCAGATGTTTTCCAGCATCCTTTTAATTACTCAGGAGGCATGTGCCATTTACTTGGCATAATGTGCTTTGGTTTTCCTGTACTGCAAGTTTGGGGTGCATGCTTCTCTTCCCTTTTCTTCTTACCTCTGAGATTACTGGAAGCCAGTTTACTGACAACAAAGGGAAAATGGTCTGGCTCTACTTTGAATATTTCTATCCTTGGGAAATCTTTCACATGCTGTAAGTAGTTGTGTTCAAGAAAATCAGCGAGCTATCAAAAATAGAGCAGCAAGTAGTGTGCTCCATTTATTTTTGTCTCCCAGCTCTCCATGCTGGATTAGGAAACATTAAACATTTTAAACTGAGGAGGCAAAAGATGAATTCTGGGCTCAATGCTAAATCCTTACTATACTAGAAAAAGATAAATCAAACTTGTATACTATTTGGTGATGCATAAATAACTCAATGTTGTTTAAAAGTGCCTAATTTGACATTGTTTTGAGCTCCCTTGCCATTGAATTAAGTCATCCTTGGGGAAATACTTTAATAGCTGCTCCAAGCAGAAAATCCAAAATACTCTACTGTTTCTAGTACATGACTCAAGTCACTCTCAAACTGTTCCTATTCTTTCTTTCCTTCTCTCTCACATCAGTAAAATGTTACGCATGTAACAAAGAGAGCATTTTCTGTTTTCTTTTGAAGTAAATAACCTATTGAACAGTCCATGAAGCTAAGTTGATATTTTAAAATATATTATTTAACAAAAATATATCATGAGGGCTTCATGATACCTTCCTATGGTCCTCAAGAATGTCCATTAAAGCTGATTTTTGCTGATATTTATAATCACCCACATTTTTCTCAGCCCACACTCCAGTTATTAACTATCACAGTGCAAACTGTTCACCCCTTTGTGCTGTTCTAACACACATTGCAGTTGTTGTACAGTTGTCATGTTTGGAGTCTGTCTGCTTCTTTCAAATGGAAAGTAAAATTTAAATAAAATATATGAATGGGCAGCTCTACAGAATGCAGGCTCAATTCACTTAATTGCTTGTATGGACTAACTGCAGTTGTTATCCCTCACTGCTTAAATGAAAACGTTTATTTCTGTTCAAAAATGCTGTCAGCTCCAACACAGCAGAATAGTGACAATAACTATAAGGACGGCAATAACTTGTAGCCGGTGTGTAATCTGTGCTTGATGTGTGTGTAATTGATAAAAATTGTTTTCAGTTGGTAACAATGAAAGAATACACCATGCTCCATATATCTGTTAGGATAGCTTTGTACTGGCTTTGATGATCTATGAAAGAATTGCAATAAGACAGAAGATCAGTTCACTTCCTTCTTTTTAAAAGAGTTTCCATATGGTCTTTAGTATGCAATATAAAGGTGAAGGTACTCTGGGCTTTCTGAGGAAGCATCATTTAGGTTAAGTAATACTAGCATGTAGGGATTGTTGTGAAACTCTAGTCTGGTTGCTTGTATAAAGAAGGCTATCAGCTAGTACTCAAGTGATTCTTGTTTGAATAAATCTTCTCTGTCAGAAAAAAAAAATTATCATGAATTAAAGATGAAAGAGCCAGCATGAGTGAGCGTGTGTGTAATGACAAAGTACTCTGACTTACTGGCAGGACAAAAATAAAAGAGAAGGATCAAGGGATCAGGGGCTTTAACAAGGGTGGGCAGAGAAACATCCCTGAGGGAGTCATTTATGTACAACAAGTAAAAGGTAGGAGTTATATTCGCACCTTCTCAAGGTTCTCTCTCCCAGGCAAGGAGCAGCTTTGACCTCCATTCCTGCACTGATCTTTGTGGTAGGAGCAGGATGAGGAGCAGCCATCTGTGAGGAGCACTGTGCTGATTGCCTCCTTTGTCATCTGGGGAAAGTTATTCCTCTTGCTTCCACACTGACTAAGGTGGGGTAATATTTTTCCATGTGTTTCTGGGACAGGAGCTCACTTGGATATCCATGAGTCAGGTACTTGTATCTGGCACTTCCTTTTAAAGGGGTCATTTGGCTCTTTGGTAAGACAACAGAGTCATCAGGTGCAGCATATGCCAGCTCCCTAAATTGCTGATACAACATACCTAAAAAAAGTGTTGCTTGAGCTGGAGAAAACAGGATTAGTATACAAATTGCTTTATTGGTGAGGAACTGGCCAGAGAAAAGACAAGCTCAAGTGTCGCTGAAAAGGGAATTATTAGGCTAAGGTGAAGATATTAATAGAGTCCTTCCATAACTGATTTGGGGACTAATCTTATTTAGTATTTTAATTTCTGACCTTGGTGGAGGTTTGTTAATGAAATTTGCTGACTATCTCAGGTGTGAAAACTGCATCAATAAAGAAGAGATTTGTTTATCATACAAAGAGTCAGATGACCTTGAAGTCTCTAGTAACAGAAGTGGGATGAAATTCAATTGTACAAAAATAGAGGTTCCTGCACTTAGAAACTAATAACAGGAATTTTTACTACAAGCTAAATGGATCAGCTGGAAAAACCTCAATTGGAATATCTGGTTGTATTTCCTACCCTGTGACCATTAATATAATCAACGGCACATGATTGAAAATATCAGAAACAATGCCAGAGATTCATAGAAAGGATTGTTTCAGCAAAGGAATATGAACTCCACCTCATAATGCTTTGTTGAGACCTCCTTTAGAATCTCATCTTAATCCAAAGAGATTAACTCCAACTGGACAAAGGCAGAAAAGCCTGCTGGTGGCAGGAAACTGTTCATAGCCACAAGTGAGGGGAAATTCCCATGTCTCCTGATAATTTGGCAAAGTGAAAGCCTGGAGGAAGTATAGCTTCTAAATACATGTAGGTGGCCATTTAGTGACCAGTGATGGCTTCTTCGTTATGGTGGATCTATTTCATTTTACTTTTTGAGGATTGCTAGCAAATGCTGTAAGGGAGCATTGCAGTTACAGCTGAACATATAAGCTGGTGTCTGGAGAGAAGTGTCCACACATTTTCTCTGGGTTTGCTTTTCTTTCCCCTGATTTCCAGCATAAATGTGTCCTTCACCCCAAAGATACAGAAAAAGGGCTACTAAAGTGATGAGAAGGATGAACAGCCTGATATATAAGATAAAACATAGAAGATTTGTCTTGTTTAGCATTACATAGTCACGTTTATAAATATTGTGATGAGGGGATAAAAGTGAGGACAAAGAAAATATTAAATTAATGGACCATGTTGGCTTGAAAACATCTGGGTACATAAGGCTGTGTAGAAACTTAGACCTGAAATTTTAACAAATTTAGAAATAAGAAGGTTCTTAATGTAGGAGGAAAGAGACTTGGGAAGAACTTCTATGTAGAAATAGCTAAAAAAGCTCCACACCTTTTAAGCCTGTGAACAGCACTGTATGATATGGTTCCTAACCATATCAGGACAGGTTCCTAACTGTATCAGGACAACATTTTATCAATTTCAGTGCACAGATTCTCCTGACAGTCTCTGTATTTTGCTATTTTTTTGCTACTAAGGTATGAGACACAAAGTCAGGCCAGAACATTTTTAAGCATTATAGGAATGTCTCAGGGGCATTGTACGAACAGAGATTCTCCTGCTTTGATTTTTACATATACATAATAGTCAAGATTATTTCATCAGGGCTTTCATTCATCTTAACTTACTCAAGTATAATGGAAGCCGCCTACATTTTAAAAAGTCTCCCTTTCAGAATCACAGATGTTTCATCATAATTGTAACTGCATTCCTGGTCTTATTTTTGCACTGAGTAGAAATAGCACATTCATAACAATTTTTAAGATATTGCTGTATATGCCCAACTGAGTATTAAGGTGGCAGAAAACTATTGTTGTTTTTACAAGAAAATGTAAAAATAATTGTATATTAATATTTTTATACGCTCTTCCTTTTAGCTTTTTAACTTTTGGATTGGTTTTTGGCTAGAATTTTTTTTCTGAAGTAGAAGGTAGAAGGAAAACAGAAGGTAAAATGCAAAAGAAGATAGGCAGAAAGAGGCAAAAAATCCTCAAATATTAGTGCAATAGCTAGAATATCACAAATTATATTCTGCAAAATACTGGTAAGGCAGAAAAAAACCATTCCTTATAATGAAATGTTGTCAATTTGACATGAACAGGTCTCTTCAGCCTAAGGAAGAAAATTCTAGCTGGATACTCCTTAAGTCATGAAAAGGTTTTGCAAGAAGTAAGAGTCTGTTCTCAGTGCCCAAAGTTGATAAAACAAGTAGGTAATGGGTGAAAATTGCAGAAGCACTGAAGTAGGAGGTTATAAAACGTCTTTTTAAACAACAGGTGATGTAAGCAGGGAAGGTCACCTGGGAGGTTGTGGAAGTGCTGTCATCCAAAGGAGCACCTGTGAAGTGATGTGTATTCCACCTACACCACTGGGTTGCACAGGGGCACTGAGCATTTCTTGCAGTCTCCTGCTGACTCCCAGGGTGCTGGAGGAAGGGACCAGCACTGTTAACTGCTGAATATCTCCCCTCAATAAATATTATTAAATTGGACAAATATGAACACACACACAGACCCTGACATAAAAAATACACCAAAACAAATAAAACAAAAATCTTACTTCAACATCCTTCCTTTTTCTGATTTAGTCTCTTGCGTATACTTTGGTCACTTATTTGTAATGGCAAAAAAATTTCTATTTATCATTTATTTATTTTATTATGTCCACAAATTGGTGGACATAAAAATTTGGGTTTTTTTTCATTCTGCTGAAATTTGTTTTGAACACCCCAGAATCATCTCTTGGCCATGTTCCCTAGTTGTACAGTTCAGAAGTCTAAGAAGGAGATCTGAAGTTATGAGCTTGTGCTATTTTATGGGCAGAGATGATTAATAATATCATGATGATTTGGGCAGTAAAACAACTCTGACTGAAAGCAGCACAAACAATAGCCAAGTTGCTTTTTCTTTAATGCAAAGAAATGCCTTGATTTCTGCAGAGGTTAATGTTTCCAGAGATAGTTTTTAGAGGTAATTTATAATAAAAATCGCCTTCTGGCCATATTGGCCCATAAAAGACCTGGTAGGTGTTATAATGTTATTGTCAGCAGCACATTAGGCATAAACATTATACCTAAAGTTCTTAGGATCTTTGAAAAAGAAAGGAATGCTCCTCTCTTCAACTGAAGAGCAAGTTATCACTACAGAACAAAATGAGACAAACAACCTTTTAAACAACCCTTTTAAAACCATCCTTTTGAACCAATGTACAAAGCAGATAATGTGATTCTGAGATCCACTTAGGTGATAGTTATTGTTCTTTAGTGTGTGTCTCTCTCTTAAAAGCTGAACATTGTACAATTCATAAAAGTGCAAATTGAAGTATAAAGGGGATGATAAGGAGTGATATATGGAGGCAAAATGGCAAGAGTTCAACACATTCACATCTTTTGAGCCAAAGACTCTAGATTTGATAGTTGCTGGTGATTTTTCATTGCTTTCTTCTCAACTGAAAATCTGTGTAAAGAGCAGGCTAAATAATTTACACATGGTTAATATTGAAGTAGCAAGTTATTCCTTCAAGGCCAGCATTTCCTGGCTGCTCTTTCATGCTCGAATGGGTTCCTCTGCACACACTGAGAAACCTTCACGAAGCACGCAACCAGAGGTCTCACTTACTGTGGTGCCTTTTAAAGCAACAGTGACATAACTCTTTCCCACAGTCTCAACACATATTTCCTCACTCTTCTCTTTCTTTCTCATTCATAAATATAGTAACTGGTCGCACCACTCACATTCATCACTGTTTCTTTATGCGTCACACTCTATAGAACAGGCAGAAAGCAGTGTTGGACTTCCTAATGCTTCCCAAGTGATTTTACTTCAAATCATAATTACCAATTTCTATTAGATGTTTTAATATTTCATTAATACTTCAATTTTTGTTGGTTCAGTGTGAAAAGGTCTTCTTCTGGCCAGTCTTACCAGAGAGTTCTGTCCATTTCAGTGATTAAATGGCTTTAAGCTGATGAGGGCATGTTTAGATTGGACAATGATTAATGGTTTTAAACTGAAAGAGGGCACGTTTAGATTGGATATGGTGAAGAAACTCTTCACTCTGCAGGTGGTGAGGCAGTGGTACAGTGTGCTCAGAGAAGCTGTGGATCCCCTGTCACTGGCAGTGTTCAGGGCCAGGTTGGATGGATCTTTCAACAGCCTGGTCCAGTGGAAGGTGTCCTGCTTATGGCAGGGGGGGTTGGAACTAGATGATCTTTTGGTCCGTTCCAACCCAAAGCATGCTATTGTTCTGTGAAAATAGTTCTTCGACTTGCTTCATTTGTGATTGTTATTCACAAATAACATTCAATACCTGCATGAAAAACTGATGAGAAGGTGTGACATATCATTTGAATCATAATACAGATCTGATGAAGAGCTGTAAAGAACGTATATTACATTCTGTTATGTACACATGAATTTTAAGTACACAGCCACCAGCTAAGGCACACATGTGCCTGCATGGACTCATGGGCACATGAAAGGTTATCTTAAACAGCCCAAAGGAAGAAAAACCAAAACACATCCATATAACTGCTCTTTGAGCTGCCCCAAGCTGACTTTATGACTTTTTAGTGCCCTGTTTTAGTAAAGCAGATAGTTTTATATGACAAATAATTCTGTAGAATGGTTTGGAAATGGTTCTTGCTGTGTATCTTCCAAGCAGTCATAATCCTGATTTACAGAGAACATGTTTTGGCCTGCACCAGCTTAATGCAGCAATACTAGTGTCTAATTTCTCCTGGGTGTAATTTTCATTGGCTATAGGAGAGAAGTAAATGCACAAAGGAATGAGTTAATCCATTCAACAAAAATGAATTGCACATGAATACTTTTACTGGCTGGAGATTTTTCTGCTATGTCTAATTGGCCATGAAATATTGTATTACAAATTTCCTTGATTTCAGCAGTTTTCATAATTCTGTGAATCTCTGCTTGAAGACTTTTCTCTTTTTTTGTTCTCTACTTCTTTTTTCCAAAGTAATTTTCCCTATTGGTTCTTAGTTATAACATCTCTTCTAGTAGCATTCAACTCATGGTGCTTATTTACATGCCCATGTCTATAATCTCCTAAATACTGGGTGCACATACATGCACACAGAGCCCACATGCCTGCAATATATAGAAAAGCAGAAATTATTCTGCAAAAACTTCCATCCTGAAGAGACATGTTAAGAGGGACAGATAAACTGTGCTAGATGTCTGGAATGCTGCCTGTATTGATAATTGTTTATAATTCTATTAGATGTATCAGATATATACCTCTGTCTGCCCCTCAATTATTAATGGCTTGTTTGGCTGAGACCCTTAGCAGAAAGAACCTCTTCCTGCTACCTTCCTGCTAACAGCTTTCCTAGATGAGTACTTACATGTTGGACAATCTCTGGCTGTGCTTCTAGAGTGTAGGACAAGCAGTGACTGGCTTCATTCATAAAACATATAAATTATCTGGTATCTACCTAGGGTATTTCCTTGTTTATGTTTGCCATTGATTTTCAGTTTAATTATATCTGTTGAGCTGACTCTAGTTACTTCCCAAAGAAATTACATATTAATCTTGTCCCTTCTAGCTATTCCTAGTCTTTCTTGTGTAGATTCCCAGTCCCTAATGAGATATTGTCTTCTTTTTGTACAAACACTCCGATAAATTCACAATTTGCCATATCTGTGTGTGTATTTTCTTAATTCTCAGTGAATTGTTGGATTAAGTGTTCCCAACTTTTCTTTCTGCACAGTACTTTGGATAACCTATTTCTGCTCAATCTGGGAAAAATTGAGAGGCAAATTTCAGAGATTTCTCCATAAGCTTTGGACGCTTCCCTTTTCTTTCTTCACCAGCTTTGGATAAGTCCTTCAGGCTCAACTTTAAGAGCTCAAAGATTAAACCCTGAGCTCCCCAGCATGAGTGCCTGTCAATATGAACCAATAGGCTGTTCCAGAAACATTTATAGGTGTTCCTGTTCATTTGGTTGGTAGCCTACAGGTGGTTCTATGAAAAAGAAAAGATCTGAGTGCAACAACACACAGTATTTTTAGGTAATCAACATATAAATGGCTCTGAGATTAGCTCAGCTGATTACAGTATTATGCTAATAAAGCCAAGGTTGTGGGTTAAATCCCCATATGGGTCATTCACTTAGATGCTGGATTCAATGATCCTTGTGGTTCCCTTCCAATTCAGAATATTCTGTGAAAATAAAAATTAAAAAGTAAAAAAAATAATTTTATAAAAAGGTTATCTTTGTAACAATTTGTCCCTGTTATCACTTGGTGGACAGCCTGCATGGCAACCATCACAGGAGGCAAGAGGTGAATTGGTATTAAGCCCTCCGTGAGCATCCCCAGGATTGTTCCTGGAGTGCTGTTGAAACTGGGATCTGAAAGGAGCAGTGGAAAACAAGGATACGGCTGTGTAATTAAAGATTGTAATCATAATCCTTTTGCACAGGATAGACTTAATATTTCCTTGGCAAAGTTTTCAGCAATATTCTTCATTTTGTGAATCTAAACAATTTTTTGGCTCTCATGTTCCAACTACTTGCTGCAAATATGTTCCTTTTTCTAAAGTCATTTTTGTTGTTAAAAAAAATGTATAAATTACATGTTTTAATTTAGAATGAAACTTTATTTAATATACCTTGGTCCAAAAGTGTGATTTTGAACAAGACTCCATGACATTTGCAAACCATGTGAATAGGAAGGAAAATAAATATTTGTCTTCAACAAAATATTTAGGGTGAAGAACAGAAAAGTGGGGTTTTTCTCAGAAAGAATTCAGTGGAGATAGAAGTTCAGATTTTGGAAACCTGTCTGTAAATGGGTCATGCCTTTGCAAGGCAGAAAGAAGGCAAGCTCACATAAAAATTAAATAATGAGGACAAAAGTTGCTCACTACTTGCAGTTCATTGTTGTGAAAGAATAATCATAGTCTTCCTATGGAAATGTATGTTTTACAATTAAAATATATTTAATATGGTGATTTAGCAGAACATCAGCCTGTAATAAGCAGAAAATAGGAGGGAGCCTTTCTTTCTGTACTTGAGAACCGTGAGAAATTCTGGGGTGACTGCAGAGGACGGGTCATGTTTAGTATCCCATTCTGCTGCAGGCACCAGAGATTAGCTGACCTCCAAGGTCATATCTGATATTCTCAACAGACTGGACAAAGACGTCCTGGCTGTGCAAAATACTGTTAGATATTGATATCTTCTGTTCTGGGGAACCTGGCATTCAAATAAAACAAACTGGTTGATGAGAATCAAGACTGAAACAATATTGTGCAAAGCCTCATTTTCCAATCACTAAAATGCATATTTTGATGCATGAAACCTTTCCCTGGGCTGGTGGTCAAGGAAGCAATTCTATGACAGCCTCTTTTTATCAGACAGCTTGCTTTCTAGCATGGTCAATTTTCCGTAGCAATCCATCACACTGAAGCACTGCTCCTCTGAGCCCCACAACACCATGGATAACTATGGCAGCAGGGAACCCAATATGTAATTACTGCAGTGACATCCTCCACCAAATTACATGAGCTGATCACAAAGCAAGGTCACAGAAAATTTGTTATGTTCTTGCTGCCACATAAAAGGAGCTCCAACAAGAGACACATTTTGCATTCTAAATCTCTAGCTCTGCATCCCCCTCTCAATGTTTTTTTTTAGTCTTCCAAATTAAAGTAATATTTTAACTATACAGCTTTGAAATCAAGATTTTATTTGTTGCCTTTGAAAATATTAATGTACTTAAATGAGAAAAACACTGAGTGGTAAAAAAGCTGTCTGTTCCTGTAGGCACAAAAAGTGCATGAAAGTCTTTCACACAATTAACTAGACTTATTGTTGGTACTGTGTGTTTTTTTTCTGGATAAAAAAGAAAAGAGCAATCTAATAAGAGAATCAAACAAATGAAATGTTCTTTATGAAGAGAAGCTGATAATGAGCACTTGAAGACTTTTGTTTTCTTTTTTTATATTGATATGAAACAGCAGGTGATTTCCTTTAACTGTGAAGAATACAGTAAATTAATATCACCAAAAGGCATTGAGGAAGACACATTCCACTACTAATAAAATATTTATGAACATGTGAGTTTTTTGTCACATTAAATATTCTTCATATTTGGTACCCTAGAAGAAAAGCTGAGTGCACAGCTTTTAATCCAGCCACCATCTACTAATGAAAATCTCATTTCAAGGGATGAAAACAGTTTGGATAGAGGCAATTTTTAAAAGATGCATATCCATCTTCAGTTTTTATACAGATTATAGGCCTGCTGCTTTGGGTGCGTGACTGTATATGAGCACATCAATTATGGAGAAAAGAATATTTGCAGCTCAAAAAACCCCACAAAACCCCACTTGTCAGGAAAGAAAAGGTTTAAGCTTCAAAAGCAAAAGAGTTCTTCACCATTTTGTGGTAGTTTCCTTGTGTAAATTGTAGTCTCAATCCTTATCCTCTGTCTGCTTTCCAAATCTATTATGAATTTGTAACAAATAGCTGTAGCCAGCTCCAAACACAAAGGCAGGAGGATTTGTCTTTATCACTGATCTTTTCATTATTTACTGGGAGGACATTTCTCACTGACCTCTTTACAGAGACACCTCTTCCAAAAATCACATCAGAAGACCTTGTTCGAGGAACATGCAACTTACATGCTTCTCAAACCTGTGAAACATTTGGTTTGGGTGATGTATCACTCTCCCAAAGTGAGGGATTTTGTTTTGCAGTCTAGGTCACTCTCCAGTGTGGCAGTCAGTTGCCTTAACCATAAAATCATTGCCCTTTCTCATCCTTTACTCTCCTGCCCCATTGACTGACACACCCTTCCAGCAGTGGCCAATAATCCCCACCAGTGGAGTGTTAGTAGCCATGGGTTTTCCAGCATCTGCAGCAAAACCTTGGAGTTCTGCACAAGAACAATATCATGCAAAGAGCTGTTTCTCACTGCTCAGCCTGGATTTATTCCCTGAGCATAATCCAGCCTGTGGGCTGAGGAAGGCAGTGCTGCTGAAGTAAAAAAAAAAAAACCACTGAACCCTTTAAGCTAAAAATAAACAAAGAAATCTAATAAAGTGATTGGGGGAGGGTGTGTGGGGTGGGGGAAGGGAGATTGCAAGTTAAACTGTATAAAAGTGTATTAAAGTGTATTTAGGTGATAGATTTTTGAAAATAGGATTTTCAATAGAAAGTGTCTGCTCTTCCTCAGCAGCAGCACCATTTTGGCTCATACATCACTTTTCTAGTCGAGCTGCAGTTGGGGTGGAGATGTCCCTCTATCCCTCTGAAAGGCTGCCCTCAGTATGGATGTAGCCATGCCTAGGCACACACAATTAGGCTATGGCAGCATCCCATAACCTCTTGCCCATCAATCATGGGGGTTACAGTAGCATCACAGCCTTTGGAGAGCTGAAAATTACTGCAGTGATAAAAAGAAAAATACTGTTGAGAAAATGTGCTCTCTCCCCAGACTGAACTGGGCTTTGAGCAGGATGGCTTCCCTCTCTCTTTCCAGGGATCAAAGAGGATGCCTACTTTGTAATCCACTGTATCTGCTGCCTTGAGAACGCGGACGCACATTGCTTTGTGATTCACAAAGCACACAAAATTCAACCTTGATTGCTTTTCTCTGTTTCTGTTTCTGTGGCATTTAAAAGAACATCCAACAGGGAACTTGGTTTGATTCCTGGGTGCAGTTTGCATGTGGCATCTGGGACAAGAAGGCTTTCAAAGCCCAGCTCTTGCAGTTCAAGCACAGTATAGTGAGTACCCTACCAAGAGTCCCGTGTGCTCAACTGAGCTGTTTTTCTGTGCATGGAAGATAGAAAAGGGTTTTCAGAGCATAATGAAACACCTGAAAGCTGAACAAACCACATTTGTTTAAAAAACACCTTTTCCTAGTAGTGCCTGAACCGTGAGCATTGACAAGTTTGAAATCACTACTCAGGAAATGTAATTTCTCTTGTCATACATTCCCTATCTGTACATCTTAGAGGTTGGGTTTTGTCACACATGAGTTATTTTCATGCTCAAAAATTTTTAAGAGATTTGTTCAAGATTATATAATAAATAATTGATTTGTCCCCAATACTGTATTTTTAATCTAGCTGTGTTTGGAGCACACTGAATACACATTTTGAAAACGCAGCAATCATTTTAGCCTACTGCTGAAAGCAGAATGAATCTCAGATTTTTGTGAACTGTATTTTCACCATCTTTGAGACAACAAAGTGTTACATTCCAATAATGACCAGTCTCCTGTAAGGCATTTCAGAAGAAAAAGTCAAAGACAACAGAAAGCAATATTTCATCCTGAAGAGTGGGAATGATACAGCCCGTCACTCTCACTGACTGCAGACCTTTTCTATTTCTATTCTGCTCTTTGAGGCTTGACTTTCCCTTATTGTTAGAGGATACTCCATAGATCCTTTACTGGTAACCAGGGAGGGAATGAGACTTTATTGATTATACCCTTTTAAAGAAACTGTGAGGACAAAGAAGAAAAACACTGCTATTTTTTAAATTAACTTTTGCCTGCTTTTTAAAAGTAAAAATATTTTTCTGTTTCAGACAGAGAAAGCAAAGTGGACCCAATGGTATAATATATGGAGATCCTACAGATCTTCATGTAATACTAAAACTATTAACCTATATTTGCTTTAATGAAACTACTAAAGCAGTTAATCTTTTAATCAGAAAAATTGTTGCTCTGAGCTGAAAGAATGGAAGAGAGTAGGCAAAGACCCCATGACCAGTTAAATCCCTCAACTTTATTTATTTACTATGCCATAGTATTTTTGTGAAGTTTAGAATTTTTACATGTCTGCATGTCAGAAGACTTGTGAGCTATGGCAGTGTGTTTGTGGGCTCAAGCACAGGACACAGCTCTCATGTCCCTTTGGTCTTGGCTTTCAGGCACTGAATTGTTTTGCTTTTCTTCTTCCAGAAGTACTTCCCTTTCTTGGTGGTGTGGAATGCAAAGGTAGCTCAGATTGCCATGGAAACCTTAATTTTGACTTCAGTGGATAGTTTGCTGGTTAAGATTTCCATCTTTAAAATGACATTAATTTTTCAAAGTGTACTTATTTACATAAAGATATTTCTTTTGCAATGTTTGAACAGTTCAGTAGACATTGTAGAAATCTAATTCTGGGTAAGAGTTTCATGCATTTGGGGATAACAATTAAAGACAAACTACAGAAGGTGACCTCTATACATATTTACTCTTGATTGTTTGAAGGGCTACGTGTTGGTTACTCAGTATGCTTTCATAATTAGGTGGACACTCATGGATTTTCCTTCACATTAATGCCATCCCTTAGAGATGTGCTTATTGTCTTTGGAAATTATGACTCCTCGCCTGTTAGGGTACCAAGAGTGAAAATCTAGAGAATTTTCCCCGTCATCTATTTTATATTTGTTACAGTTTTCAGGAACTATTTTGAAAATCAAGCAGGTCTATAGTTTCTCAACAAGAAGGTTCAAGTGAAATACTTTTCACAGTTTCAAGAAATGTAAAACTGTGACTTTTGGTAATTTCTCAATGTAGTGCTTTGTATCAGCATGACCCATGTCCAAGTCATTAAGAGTCACAGAAACAAAATTATTGTGACATTTTGGAAATGCAAAGATTAGACCTGAAGAGATACAAAGTTATGATTTAAATTTGAAAGACAACTAAAAATTGTAATTCTTTTAGATCCCATGGCTATTTTTTATGAAAACTGAATTTCATCTCTTCAATTTGAGAAAGGAAAAAAAAAGTCAACATCAATTAAAAATAAGACTGACTGCTTAAATATCAGCAGTTTGTAATGTATAAGAGGTTACATGCATCTCTCAATACCACTCATTTAGATGGTACCCATAAAGCAGTACCCACCTTCCTTAGAAACAGAAAAAAACAGGAATCGGAAAAATCATGGAGTGAAAATATCATGGCTGCAGGGAAATGGAGAACACAGCTAAGAGGTGTGAGATAGACATCTGAGTCACTAAGTTGTTTCTAAGTTTAAAACTGCATAGCTGGCATCATATCTTGTTTGTGTGCCTTCCCCAGCTTTATGTGTTTTCTCCTAGCTTGCATTTGGAAACCCAGGAGCAGGCTGTGTACATCCTTGGGGAACGCATGAGTGCATGATCTGTGTTTGCTGTATTTCTAATGCTCCCTGACTGCTTCTCATGTTAACCTAGTTTGAAGCAAATTCTGCATGTCAACACAAAACTGGTGACTTCCAAGTCAAAAATACATAAGGACAGCATATAATCTCCAAATTCAGTTCCGGACTGTAGACTGTGCTGTGAAAATCAGAGGGATTATATGAAGTTTATTAAAAAGTAAGGGCTCAAAATCCCTAATAATGCCCACAGACTGCTGTTGATATTAAGTGGAGTGGCATATGAGCTTTATTAATTTTTGCATAACAACAGCCCTCTGCCACAGTGTGATCTTTCAGTCTTACCTTCTTCTTTGTTGTCTCGTGTTTACAAAATTACCACAGACATTCTTCCCCCGAATCATATCATGAGCCACCAGATGAAAGATTGTTGCGGGAATGATGATTAGGAAAGAAGGATTTTGGATAGTTTATAAGAGCCATGGACATCACTGATAGGATTTATTTATATTGAAAAGAAATTTTCTTTACTTTCTGGAATCTTAGTAAAACAGACTCAAAATGATTGTTCTGTTTGGGTTTTGATAAGCAGGTAACATTTTTTAAAAGCATAGTGGTGTAATGGGTTTGTAATTGAATTGAATTGAATTGTAATTTGTAATTGAATTTCCCTGGAAGTGATCAAAAGCCTGAACAAATTAAATACTATTTTCCAAATAATTGAAATTAATTCAAATTTCAGAGAATTTTATTGAACCTAATGTACATTCTTTTTCCTCTATTCTGTAAGCACAGGATATGGCTAAAAAAATAACTGACTTGTTGAATCAATGGCAATCTGATCTAAGAAATTACTCCTTCTCTTGCTCATGGCCTTGGATTCACAAGTTCATGTCCACTTAGATGCAAGAAGTGATTAATTTAGAAGTGATAATTAAGGGAATGTTTTGTAATCTTAGAGTAGACCTGTTTGGTGGGACAGAATGCACTGCTCTGACAACTGGTACATATGATGTTAAGCATTGCCAATATATGCATCTTGAATTTTCTTGTACTTTGTAGGTTTCCAGATCTCCATGTGATTAATTTGATGCCCGTGGCTGAGGCAGGTGAGGATAGGCGAACTCACAGTTGGTGTCCACAGATCACTGCAGAATTGGTTTGGTTTGGATTTTTAGCAAAACTCTAGAAAGTTGAAAGGATAACTGCAGGAACAGTGGCAATGTGGCACAGAGTCCTTTTCAGCCCTCTGCATAAAACGTACAATGGCAGCTGTGTGAGGTGGAAAGATTTCTGGATAATATTGTGGCATGCCAGACCTATGCCTACATAGCACAGCTAGTCATGGATGGTGAGTTTTTAAAAGGTTTTCAGAGCCTGGCAGACACTAAGAATGAATTTGCTCTTTAAATATTGAAGGGTCAGAGCGAGGGATTTGCTGTGGTTAAATTGTGGTATTTTCTTGAATTGCATTAAATTCAGGAAACTAAATAAGGCTTTCTCAGTAATAAACCAATATCAGAATTGTGTATTTTTTTTTTATAATTGGTTTGCTTATATGAGAAGAATATTTAATTCAAATTATATATTCTTAAGAGAATCTCCTGAGGCAGCTACTGGCAGGGACCTCCACTGAAGACAGTCAGTGTGTGCAATACCTCAGGAAATCAGAAAAATCTGTTCAATCACTGTGGTTTTTCAAGGGAGATTTAATAAAGTTGTTTTTTTTTTTAAATAACTACATATTTAAACATACAGGAAAAACAGTGGAAACGAAGTCTTCTCACATAAGGTAGCAAAGACATTAAATAGAAGGAATTGTGTTAAAGTGAGGAAAAATAATTGTCAAAGCTAAGACAGAAAATAACATTATCTTTGTCAAAAATTAACAACAGTTAATTATTAACTTATAGGCTCTAATGCCCCTGCCAACATTGTTTTGTAAAATCATTTTCATTCTTCATAATCTATTTCCACTTGGTGTGAAAATGGTGCTTCATGAAAAATGATGGAGTCAGAATCCACCTTCTCATCTCAAACATCTAACTGATTCAACCCAAAAATACAAATTACATTATTTATTTATCTACTGCCCTAACTACATTAGTAGGTTTTTTTCCCAATGTAATTACCTGGTGTCAGCTATTGCCAGAGCTTCCCCGTGTCCTCAGCACTCCTTGGGGCTCCACAGCTTCCTCTGCCTCCCCTTCTCTGCTCTCAAAACGTGGGAATGACATGTTCTCACATTGTGTCCTGAGAGCTATCAAATGCTATTTATTCAGAAGTTTGACAGGCTGAGGCAAGAAATGTGGCTTAAAAACAAAAGCAAAAATCCAGGAAATATCTCCTCGCTATTCAAGCTCGGTTATACCATGAAAGAGCAGAGGTTTTTGGGAGATGCTTGGCTGGTACCTGCTCCACACAGCTTCTCCTAAGCAGGGTGCACGGAGCCTCTGGTAGTGATGACAGATGTTCAAAAGCAAAAATAATCCCGGGAGATTTCAGGGGAGGATGAAGATCTGTGCAGGTGCCAGGACCCATGAAAGGGTGTGGATGACAAAGCTGATGGTAATAAAGGCCTGTCCCAGCAATAGGGGAGGGTGTGTTGGACTCCCTGCACGGGACAGGTTACCCTGCTGGGGTCTGGGGATTTAAGAAGCTCCCAGATACATCTTTTTCTGAAACATGGAAAGAATGCCCAGCATCTGAGTTGTCATACACAGCATCTCCAAACACAGGTCCCATGTCAGGGGCATGAAAGGTCCCCCCAAAACAAAACTGAAAGAGGAGCAACACATGGCAGGTCACAGTTTGAACTGGGGAAGCAAGGACAGGTTTGGAAAGTCTCAGACCTTGTAGTCCAGTCACTTGTAAGACTTCCCTAGTGTTCTCATGGAAACAAATTGCTCTTACTTTTAATTCCACTTGGAAATTATGTGTTTTGCTACAGATAAGTAGACTGTTGTAAAACAAATCCATCTTTGAATCCAGCAAGTACAGAGGTTTTATAGGATCTCAGATTTAAATAGCCATTGCGTGTACTCCTCAAGATTTATCAGATGCATGCAGATCCTAACTCATTCTCATTTGCATGATTCTATGTTTTCTAAATGCAGATGCTATAAAGCATTGATGTTTCTTAAGAACTAGGTGAATTTTGTTTTGGAAGTACATGATTCAGTGTTTCGTGAGCTAAAATATCTGTATATTTGTGTTGCTATATCTGGGGGTGGTACAAGGATACAAAAAGGCAAAATATTTACAGAGAAAAGTGCTATTATTTATTAGAATATAGGCCAGAATTGGGGGAAAAATAAGCAAGGTTTCAGACACGTGAGATCTTCCTCAGGCCTGATATAGATATCATAAGCTTTGAACTAGATCTAAACTGCTTTGAACTTAAGTTGATTACACTGTTAGTTGATGTAAAGAAAAAAAGTCCTTGGTACTTGAAAACTAGAGATGTACCTTAGATAAGTGAGAGTTGAAAAAGGTATTATTTCTTTCTTCTAAGACAAAGAAGGAAAAGTAATGTGAAAAGAAAACCTGTGAAACAGCAAAGGTCTAGCTGGGAGTGAGCAAAATTGATATGTGCCATAAAGTCACCTTCCTCTCCAAGTCCGTCATTTTAAGTGTCCACTTGAGTTATGAATTTCAGTTCCCAGACTCAGCTTTTGAAGATTTTTTAAGACTTTTGTGGGCCCAGGGACTGAGAAGTCAGAGATCAAGTGGCTATTCTGTGAAAACAGATTTCCCACTGAGTAATTCTGTCCTCTGTCAGTTTCCAGAACCTCCTCCTTCTAGTGTAGAGTGGCTCATTTTTGGGAGGGTATCCAGCATATTGGGTAGAAGGAAGCAAATCCAGGGCTGTAGGATGCCCAGACTGTTATGTTTCTGGTGTGAGAAGCAGTTACTGACAGAGTCTGCATCATGCTGATGACACTGACAGATTTGAGGTTTAGGGGGTCTCTGACATGATGCTGCATTTTGACCTTCAAAGCATTTGTTTCTGGTGTTCAGATTGACAGGTTGAGGGGGTTGCCTGATCACCAGGAAAGTCAGTAATAGGAAAAGTTAATTTATGATTGTCTCAGCTGTGTATTGATTTCCCCCCTCCCTCCTTTCCATTTTTTTTTTTTTGTGATGAATAGAAGTACATAACCATTGAGGTTTACAATTTGTATTCTGTTACGTATGTACACTGTCCAAGCTCCTAAACACAAGTCCTTGTTGAGGGTAGAAGCAACTCTCTTCAGAAAAATTAGATGGGTGAAGTGCATGTTGCCAGTGTCCTCAGGGCACATCAGGATTGATATAACCATGGCTAGTTTGGTGTATTTGCAAAGCCTGTTGGAGGTGTGAAGATTGGACTGCTGCTCTGCGGTGGCGGAAAATATTTAAATATTTGATGTTGTGGTAAAACTGACCCAGATGCAAAACCATATACATAGCTGTATTAGAAAGGAGCAGAAAGTGAATTTGGAACAGCTACCTCACGTACACTATTTGTAAATGACAATGTAAGAAAGTCTGAGAAAGAGATGAGAAAGACTCTTATTTCTTAAGTCCCACACCTTTTGGTCTCCTTTTTAAAAAGCTATGTTTGTTTTTCAACCTGTCATTAAGTTCAGTCCTTTTTTTCTTTTTTTCCTAATCTTGGGGACAACTTCATTGTCCATGAGAGCTATTTTGTCTGTGTGTCCTTTTGTTAAGTGAAAATCAGAAGTGAAGTGGATAAAGTTGAGATCAACATAGATGTCACTTCAGATTACAGCTTTCAGCTCTGCCTGTAAGGTTGCACAAAGAATTAAAAAAAAAAAGTTAAAAGTGTTTGAAGGTGGAATTGAGGGACCTATTTTGGCAGGGTCACACTTAAGGATAAATGCTGAAGAGAGAGAGTGTCCTGAATTTCAGCAATTTCTCATCTGCTGTGATATGGGGCCAGAACTTCCACTGGTGCTGTCCTGTCAAAGACTAGTGGCTCTTCAGTGATTTATTCCACAGGTATCTGCCTGCCTACCCCTTCAATTGCAGCTCACCTTCTGGTCTCCCAGAAATAAGTATTTCCATTGTATTTCTTTGGAAGACATTTGTTTCTTGCCTTGTCCAGCCATGAACAGCTTACAAGAGGTACCACAGGTCCTGCTTCTGTGTGGAGGTTTCCCAAAAACAGTGGTCTCCTAACCAAAATGTCTACTAACAATGATTCATTTAAACCTAAAGGCTATAACTGAAAAATAAGCCATGATAATTCTTTGAGTGTCCGTTGATGGTCTCTCAATAGGCCTGTGGTAGGCCAGTTGAGTACTTACTTAAACACACCAAAATTGGAAAGATTTATTATTGAGGAAAACCTCTAACTGAAATAAGCCAACCTCTGTCTGTAAAGCATGCCCAGAAATTTAATTACATGCCAGCAGCAATACTAAATAAAGCTACTGGCATTACTGTAAGTGTAAGCAGAGCTAGTATGTACAAAACCAATATCCTTTCTGCTATGGTAGGCTAACAACCTTTGTCTAATTATTAATATTTTCAGTTGAGGGAATTTTGATATGATGAATTGCCTATTACTTGATAAGACACTTTAGATGTAATTTAAATTCGGTGTCAGTTCCACTTCAGTAATAGGCCATATTTTCACAATTTTTTAAAATTTACTTAATATGTCTACAGATATACTATAAATAATGGCAAGAACAATAGAAACCCAGAAGCTAATCACACCCTGGACTATTGCTGCTGGCTAAAGCTGTGCTACTGGTCACATATGAGATATCTATATGGGAGGAACTAACAACAGTCATAGGGCCAAAAATTCCCTATTAAAAAAAAAATAAGGTGTGTATTTTACAAATAATATTTTTACTCTGTAAAATGTTTCCTTTTGCATTATATCCAGGTTGTTGTACCTTATTGAGCCTTGTTTTTGTGTAGATGCAATGTTCATTATCTATTATTTTAACAAATATGTTCAAAAGTCTACAAGATCCATGTGGTCCATATGGATCCACTCCAGTCCATGAACCCTCTGCAAGGGTTGTGATAATCTTTTGGAAGCATGTGAATTTAAATAAATTTTCTGACATCTTCCACAGTTTACCAAAAGAGTTAAAATCATTTTCCTATGGAGGGTGAACATGGAGAAAATTATGGTGTGGATATATGTTAATGTTTTCTAAGATTGTAAAGAATGTTTGTATTTTGTTGGTAGTAATGCAGGTGAAAGGGAATGGATTGGTTAAACAAGGGATATGTTGTGGTCAAGTGAAAGAGTTGTTTATTCTCAGTATAGCCTAAGACAGAAAAAGATGAGACTAGGCACTAGTACAAGTTTCCTTCATGCTTGTGTACTTGATTAGTCATAGAGAGGTTGAAGAAGCACTGCAGCATGGGATGAGAGTCCTCAGGGATTTCTGTGTTATAACTGCAGTGGGTAGCCCAAGAGGAGGAACACCTTCAGATAAAAGCTGCAATGTCAGGAAAAATAATGGTCTGTGTTTTGGAACATTTAAATTCTGTGTTTTTCTAATGCAGCCGTAGATTGTGTTATACCTGTGGCTGCAAATATTTCCCGAAGAAAGCAAGGACTGAGTGCAGAGAAGGGAGGCTGCTGCCAGGTTTCACTGCAAGCTGCAAGCAGGAATAACCTGCTCCCAGGGGCCAGCAGCACCCCTCAGCTTTGGAGCAGTACTGGAGCAGCACTGCCTTTGAAGAAAAGCCCTAGGAGGATGTGAGGGTTGAGCATTTAACCTCACAGCTGGGAGTTTTTTTTTTTGCCATCTGGCTGCACAATTTGTACAGCATTCAGTTTGTCCTAAGGCAGGAAAACTCTGAGGAAAGAGCCACACTAAGGGATTGCAGCAGCCAGAAAGTTTTTTGCCCCAAGGGCCAGGACCTGCTGCAGGGAGAGACAGACAGTGAAAGTGGACCAGGCTAGGCACGGTCAGAGAGGACCCATTTTGAACCTGACTGAGAGAAGAAGGAGGGACAAGAAGCTCTTTTTGCCCTGCTCAGCATCACTTGTACACTTTCCCTAGCCCAGTGGTGCAGGTCTGGTGGCTATCTATTGTTCCCAGCATGCTGCTTCCACAGACAGGCTTTGCATTGCATGTGCCTTGGGCACAGATGCTGCTGGAAAGGAGCCTGCTGGAAGGTGGAGTTTTAGCTTTGAGGTGTGGGTATCTGCCTGCTTGGAGTCAACCCTGTCATCAAAACAATGACTCTTTAACCTGTTCTAGACTAATTGAACAGAAAATACTCTTTCTAAGCCTTAGACTCCTTTCCCCAGCAGAAGATGACTCATTATCATATGATTTTAGGACTAGAGGGCAGTCAAATTTTTGATGTGCCCTCAAGAGGAATACACCTTGCTTTGGGACTTCACACCTTCCCTCTGCTTATTGAACAGGTGCCTGACTTGATGAAGGATTGTGACTTGGGCCTTATTTAATTCCAAAGGCTTGTCTCACAGATAAATATACTATTTGGCTGTGTATTCTTTACTGTCTCTTTATAAGATTCTTTTTCACAGACAGGCCATCTTCCTAATAACACCCATGCTTTAATTACAAACGTGTAACAAGCACACTGAGGAGCACAGTGCTGGTGTGAATCAAATACAATGTCTGAAGGTCTAATCATTTCATGGAGAAGCATAATTCCACTGTGAAGGTCAATCCAACATATTAACATATTGACAAGTGCAGGGCAGCGATCTTGCTTTGACAGAATCCACAGCAAATTAGAGATTTGTTGGTGGCTCTCTCTTGGAGCTGCTCTCCATGGTTACCCATCCACTGACTCCACTGGCACTGCTCACTGTGGGCAAAGGAACCACAGCCAAGCCCTGAGAGGGGCCAAGAGAAGCACAGCAGAAGTGTCATGGGCAGCAGCAGTGGGACAGGCAGTGCTGTCACAGAGGTGTCTGCCTGGGGTCTACCCAGGAGGACGGGACAGGGAACAGACAGGGAAATGCTTCAAGTGCAGCTTGAGCAGCCAGCAGCATGCTACCCTGCAAAGGAGGTGTAGATTTTTCCATAGCCACCCTCCCTGTGTCTTAGAAGCAGCTGTGGAGCTCAAGTACCCCTGTGAGAAGCAGATGACTGCACAGGTTTGCAGCCCCAGGGCAGTCTGTCTGTCAGTGCAGCAGTGCTGGTGCTCTCGGGTCACCACAGCCCAGGCATTGCAGTGGCACCCTTGGCTGCCCTCCTTACCCCGGCACCTGCTGCTTCAGCAGACATGCCAGGTGTGGGAAAAAGTGGCTGCATTTAAGCCTGCAACCTTGCACTTCAGCCTCAGGGGTAGGAGATCCCTGAGAATGGGATTTTAGGGGCATTTGTCTAAGCAGCCATTTCACCACTTTTTGTAGGAATGTGTTGCATTCACTGGTTCATGTGCACATACAGCCCCACAGCCCTGGGCTGAGGGAACTGGGGGCAGAGTTGGTACCAGGTTACACTGCCAGATGGTGACTGAGATGAGATTACATCCTAGAACACTTCTGGAAGTCTTGCTCTTACCTTGTATTTGCTATGAGCTTTCCAGCCTCCTTGAAAAATAAATGGATGCTAGTTTTATGTTCCCCTCTTGCTGTTTGAATGATGCTGAGGTGCTGTGGCAGGCAATGAACAGGTGCTGGGTTCAGGAGGGCTGGCAGAAACTCCTGAGGAGATTTGCTTCCTTTGCTTCTCTGTTGTCACAACATTAGTATTTGTCAGAAACCTGCTTGTTTCAAGGTTTTAGGTTGCTAAATATTGATGATGTCTACACAGACATTTATGGTGTTTCAAAGTGTCTGAGCTCCTGACTCCCTGCTCTGCAAGGATTGTCACTGCTTTGAACCTTGCACACAATGTAAGAAATCAAGAGTGGAAGAGTCATGGCAACAAGTCACTAGACACAAAGGTGGTCGGATCAAAGGGAATGTCTCATCGACTTTCCTGCCTCTGACCTCACATCTACACCTCACTCTCAGATCCTGGCTGTACAGACATGTAAATTATTCAAACCAACAAACAAGTTCGATACTGTATGTGCCGCAAGAGGAACAACAAAACAACAACAAAAGTCTCAGCTCTGAGAATTGTTTGGGGCAATGGAAGAAGGGAAAGGAGTAAAATATTTGGTAAAGATTAAAAAAATCTTTACCAATATCAAGCTAAGCTAATATATGCAAATAAAAACCACATGTCACTATGTCATAAAGACACAAATGCTGTGCCAGAGTGAATTCCTGTTTCTCCAGAAGTTGGTGTTGGACTTTCTAGCACAGGATTTAATCTCCCAGCTTTTCACAGGTGTGATTGTTGCTACATTTGGAAAGGAGGATGAGGGAGTTAAATGCTTATGAGTTGACAAATTGTGGCTAGTGTGAGGAACATCCACATGAGTGGGAAGAGGAAACAAAATTGTACCAGCTAGGCCAAGGGGACTGTGAGGTGCTGTAGGAATAGGATGACACTATAGGTATAGGGAGGCATTCATAGCATCAAAGGGAGTTCCAATAATTGACTAATTAACTAATGAAGCCCCAACTAACCCACTCTGCATTAGGCCCATGAGACCCAAGAGTTTAGCCTGCAGCAGTCAAGCAGTCAGCAAGGATTCCCCCATGCACCCTGCCAGCCACCACTGCCTTCACCACACAGCTGCTTATGTGCTTGCTTTCCAGGCACATACCCAAATCTCCTCTCTCTGAAGTGTTAAAAGTGTCAGTGCAGCCTAATTTGCCATGGATGGTGGCCCAAAGTGCCACAACAGTCCTGCCACAGGTGACTGATCAGTCCCCCAGGTCCAAGTGATAATAAAATGTGAGGATTTTCCTCGCAATCCAATTGGAAAAACCCCTGGGAACCAGAGGCAGATTGCAGCCCCTTGCCATGGCTGCAGACATTTGATGGCACCATGGTGTTTCCTGCTGTCCAGTTATGGCAAGCAGTCCTTCAGGTGAATGAAGAAATGTGGGTGCCTGCCTCAAGTACTGGGGTTCAGTGTTGAAGTGCCTGGCTGGCATATCTCTAACATGGCTGGGATCAAGTTAGACAGGCCAGAGGTCCATGCAGATTGTAAATATTTGCTCACCAAATTAGGTTGAGGAAAAATGGTACCTTAAAGGCCACAGAACTGAACTGCAAAGCAGCCTTTCCTCTTCATTTTTCTTCTGTTTGTCATTCTGTCATCTTTAGATTTGAAAACTGGATGACATGGGTTTCCATTGCTTGTCTTGCTGAACTTTCTGAGTTTTGAGTCGAATTATCAGTCTCAGCCTTCATCAGAGACATTTTAAGGTCTTATTTTTAACTGCAAATTTGGTCTCTACTTTCTTCAATTCTAGCTCACAAAAGCATATGATGGCAATTTTTTCAGAACAATTGATTTCTGATTGCATGAAAAGTGAAAATCAATCATTTACCCCAACTAACCCTTTAAATCAAATTGGGTTTCCTAATATAGTAGTCCTTTTCAGATTATGGTTTGCATATTGTCTGCTTTAAACACTGCTTCTTGAATGGTCCTTATTTTAAAATAATCCACACTCCACTTGCAGTTTTCTAACGTGAATCCTTTTTTTTTTTTCTGAAAATAGAGAGGTTAATGATTTTTTGGTTAAATTGAAAACATGCAGCCTGAGATATATGCTAGAAAGAATGCCATCATTAATATTATCATTTTGCAAAGAATGCTTCCCTTTTGGAAACTTTCTTTTGTTTACTAAATGACACAGTTTAATAAATAAAAGTTCATATTTTTATTTTCACAAAATGTATGCATTTCACTGTAACTTTTGTAAGATTTGCTTATGTTCCTATGCTTCAGAAAATGTTATACAATTCATGAGTTCAGCATACAGTGACCTGAAATATTCTTTACTGTGTCACATCCTCACTGCAACATTAGCTACTTGCACAGCACATTCTGTGCAATGTAAGCATAAGCCTATGCCCTCAAACAAACACAAGGGGTCATACCAGATGTCCTGGACCTTCCAGCAATTTATATTTTTAATATCATGTTCTTAATCAGTGCTTAATCATGAGTACATACATCTTAGATGACCTTGAATTGCTGCCATTAAAATATAATACATAGTTTATTAGAGTGCATCCACCTCAATGACATATAAAGCAAACAAATTAATTGTTGGCTCAGGGTTTTGTGTGTGGCTAACAGTATCTTTGTTCATGGTTAATTCCATAGTTCTTTTTATGTATTTAATGGTTTGGTGTTTTTTCTCATTTGCATAAGTTCTCCATTCAGCTGGAGAAGAAAGGCAGTTACCATTTCTGTATGTAGAGGGGGCACATCCTCCTGAAACAGCAGGGGTGCTGGGGACAGGAGGAATACCTGGGGCCACATACATTCCCTTTGGCATGGCTTCCTGTGGAAATGTGTCTCAGGCAGTCATGTGCATCAGAGGTTCTTGTAGTTCCTTTGAACTCTGAATTTTACAGGGGGTTAAGAACTTTTAAATCCCTACAGATTTCCTGAAAGTAAACATCTGTGTAGAGGGAGAGCTACCCTGTAAGTGTTTGGACAGAGAGAAAGGGAAAAATATGAGCTCACATAATGTTAGGCACCAGAGGATCTGCATGGGACAGATAAATATCCCAGCTGTGAGAAAATATTGCACTTTACTCCATCATTGCAGAAATAGAGATGCAGAAAAAAAACAGTTATCCTCTCCTTTGCTCATGAATTAGCATCTGTTGTAACTATAACCACAGTTGTGATAGCTTTAGTTTCACCTTAAATATAGAAGCTTTCTTCTGGTAAGCTACAAGCTTAATTTTTTATTAATACTTATTTTATGCATTTCTCAGTTTGTGAGCAGAAAATACATATTCATTGAGACTGCTGTAAGAGGGGAAATTGCTTATTTTATCTTTCAAAGATTAGGTGCCCTCAATGAGATGATTGCAAATGCATGCTTTTTTGTTTATTTTTAATCCCATAACATCCAATTAATTTAGTTTATCCAATTTAATCTTGCATCTAATCATACAATTTATTTTCCTCATGGGTGGAAAGTAATGTATGCTTTATCAAAACATTAAAATAAGAGACCACTCATTTCATTCTGTCCTTTTTCGTACTAAAGCACATCTGGTGCTGTTGGTCAACAATTATATTCCTCCCAGTTGAGATACCAGTCAAACTTGTCAGTCACAAGAGGCCAGTCACAAGAGGCATTGTGCCTACTTTCATAGTTTTTGATTCATAGTTTCTTTCATAGCTTCATTTTGCTTATTAAATATTTATAGTTAAGAGAACAGACTTTTTAAAAGAAATTGCTTGCTGTGATTTCACATAATGGCTTCATGCTTTAAGAGAATTAATCTATAAAATATCTTAGACTTAGGGAAGATAGTCTCCTTAGGGTAAAACTCAACTCTTGCAAATTTCATTTGATAACATCAGGGACTTAGAAGTCTTGATAAAACTTCTGCTTCAGAAGCTTTCTAACATGAAACAAGCAGACCTTATTTTGTCATACAGAATAAGTTATTAAAGGTTTTTTATTTTGACAGAGACTAAATTCCTGTAAATTTCTTACATCGAGTTATGATATGCTGATATCCTCTGAAGATTTTTCTCTGACATTTTCTCTGAATCTATAGCACACATGTATGAATAAAAGTTAAGAAATCTACAATGCTAAGCTTGTCAAAAATCATTCAGAATAGGTGGGTTCTCTATGTACTGTGACATCACAATTGTCCTAATTTTTCTTACCTTGAAATGCACCTATTGCAGTTGCATTATTATAGTTGCATGCAAACCCAGATGGAGCATCAGCCTGACACACTGCAGCAGATCCTATATTCTCTTGGAAATGTAGTAATTTGAAGGTCCAGTCTCAGGTTACAATCCAGCAGAGCAGTAAGGCAACACTTAATTGTCCCTTTAAGCAATTAATTGTCCCTTTAAACAATTAACTTATTCGGGCACTTATATCTAAGCAGGCGCTAAAGACCTAAGTATGTCCTGAGCTGAAGGAGAGCCTTCTGATGGTACTTAGTGTTAGTCAGCTCAGCTTCAAATAATGGTATCAGCAGCACGTATTTATTATGCTTTATTGGCACTTGGCTGCCTTCTAGTTTCTTCGTTGCTTAGCAAAACAATGAAATCAAATATTACAGCACTTCACGAGTTGCTGGATCAAACGGTGTTTTACAGATGAATAGAGAGCTACATTTTGTCATCTCTGTATTGATAGCATATAATTATTTTTATTATTATTGTCCATTGTATTATTTTGCAAATGAGACACTAAAGGCCCAAGCAGATTAGGTGTGAGATTCATCCATCCTAATTAGATATCTCAAAGTTAGATTGCCTCAGTCTGCAGTACTCACCATAGGCTTCTTATCTAATCAGCAAAGAGGAGCAGGCAGCTCTTGAAATAACTCAGCTCTTCCTAGAAGAGAGGTTTTGCAGATGTCTCTTCTTCTCTGCTGACCATGAAGAGATTGTGGAGTCCCTCATTCAAGTTCAGATAGTCAGTTTTTTGGGGAAACATTTTTGCTGAGCTCATTGTGGTAACAAAAGCATCAGTGGGAAATGTGAAAACTGAAATCAAGTTTGACTTTCTTCTGATCTATGCTTTGGTCCCCCTGCTGGTTCCTGGGTTTCAGCATATTTCATTTCAGGACCTTGACTTGGTAACTTTTTGCTAATTCAGATTGGACAATAATGTCCAATGCCACAAAAGACCACAAACTGTAATGAGGTGTCAGTGAGTGGTACTTTTCCATCGACAGTTTTAGAGATACCTGAACATAAATAATGTTGGGGAATCTTCAGCTGTTTGGTGCACATCTGCTCCAGATGACTACAGTTGGATTTTTCAGTATCAAATATTTTTGAATTTTGTAATCCTTACTAAAATCTTGATTCTGCAAACTAGTATGAGATGAAGCTTGGTGGCCTGGTGCTTTGTTTTGCCCTTGTTTCTCTTTGTTAAACTTCATTTTTCTCTTATATGGAACCAGGAAGCAATCTTCTATTGCCTCCTTCATCCCCAGGGAAAGAGATGGTGGAGTTGACAGAATGGGTTTTCCTCTGTGGCAAAGTGATGGTGAAAAGATGAATTTGGCATTAGGGGTTTCTCCTACTGGACTGGGAGACAACCACTGTCCCCCAAAGCCCCTTTATATCACAACTTGCAGTGTTAAAATGTTGATCCTAATAGTTGGAGTCATATTTACAGCTAGTCATTTATGCCTTAGTATGGAGTCCCATCATGACATTACCAAAGTCTTGGATGTGTCTCCTGACTCTTGGCTCCTCTCTGGGCAGGTTTTTTATCTCAGCACTTTTTCATTAATCCAGGAAAAACTGAAGATGGGGAAATCAGTGGGGGTCACCACTTTTGTCTCCGTTTCTTCTTCTCCCTCCCAGTTCCAGGATCACAGGGAAATGCACCCTTTAGATGTAATATGATGTTAAAAGCAAAGATGGTCTTTGTGCATTTTTGTGGAATCATAAAATCATCAAGGTCGGAAGAGACCTTGAAGATCATCTAGTCCAACCATCAACCCAGCATAATCACCCCTAAAACATATTCCTGAGTGCCTCATCAAATGCTTCATGAACGCTTCTAGAGATGATGGCTCCATCAGCCTTCTGAATAACTTACTCCAAAGCCCAACTACTCTTTCAGTGTAAATTTTTTTCTAATGCTTAATCTGAACCTCCTGTGGCACAATTTAAGGTAATTTCCTCTCATCCTTTCAACTTGAGACATGCCAGAAGTGATTGACCCCACCTCATTACATCCTCCTTTCAGGTAGTTATGAATTTTGCTGAGATCCTCCTGAGGTGTGGGACAAGTGAAGGGAAATGTCACCTGGCAACTAACCTGTGCAGGGACAAGGGCAGCACTGAAGCAGTTACAGATGTGTGGGGCAAGAAAAGTCCAGCATCCTCATCACAACCTCCCTCCAAGCACTGCTGCCCTTTCTACAAACTACATTATAGAGGTCACGTCTCTATTTATGGTGTCACTACACATGTTTTTGTGCTAGTCTGAGGCTTTGATGATTGTGCAGCAGCAGAAAGAAACGTGTAGCTTTTTGACAGTATTGATTTCCAAAAATAAAAGCCAGTCACTGACCCATGGCAGCATACTTTTTCCTTCACTGCAGTGTGCTGCACTGGGCCATGGTCTCAGTTCTTGCCAGGACCAATTTGTGCTGGAATACAGAGAAGCTCTGAGTAAATGAGCAAAGCTGCAACTGTGTCATGATTGAACCCTAGTCAGAAATGAAGCCCTATGCAGCTGCTCATCCCGTCCCACCAGCAGGATGGGGGAGAGAAACAGAAGGGTAGAAGTGAGAAAACTCATGGGTTGATATAAAGACTGTTTAATAGAGAAAGAGAAAACCGCACATACAAGCAAAGCAAAAAAAACCCCAAGGAATTATTTCACTGCTTTCCCATGGGCCAGCAGGTGTTCAGCCATCCCCAGGAGAACAGGGTCCCAGCACATGTAGCGATGACTTGGGAAGTTAATCTTTCCAATCTCTCCCTCTTCCTCCTTCAGAGGCTTTATATACTGAGCATGATGTCCTGTGGTCTTGCATATCCCCTTGGTCCATCAGGGTCAGCTGTCCTGGCTGTGTCCCCTCCCAGCTCCTTGTGCACCCCCAGCCCACTCCTGGGCAGGGCAATGCAAGCAGAAAAAGCCTCGATGCTGTGCAAGCGCTGCTCAGCAACAACTGAAACATGCCTGTGTTATCAACACCCTTTCCAGCACAAATCTGAAACACAGCCGAAGAAAATTAACTTTACCCCAGCCAAAACCAGCACAGTCAGGCTGATTATTTCCTGGATCACTGGATCAGAGAGATTGAACAGATTGATATGTTTTGGCTTATTTCCAGAGAAATTATTTTCTTTTAACCCTATTGTTCATATCTGGCAGCTGATACCAGTTCAATGACTGACTCCTGTTTTCTTTGCAAAATTTACAGTGTAGAACACTCCCAGTCCATCAAACGCTGAATTCAATTTCACTGGAAACAGTTAATCTTCTAGCTTTTTGCCATGTTTATTATTTTCTTATTTCATTATCTAGGGTAAGCAGACTGAAGAATTTTCATCTACATATTTTCCCGATGATATGAATAATTAATTTGATGAAATTACAAACACACAGGCAGAAGAAAGTAGTAAAGCCAGGAAAACAAGAAGCCCTTTGTTTGTTCCTGCACCTCAGGTAAACTAAGATGTCAATCCTCCCCTTGTGCTCGGCGCGGCGCGTGGGAAGCAGCGATCCCGGAGGATGCGCGGCGGGCTTGGCTCGGGCTGCGCGCTCAGGACCGGCGCTGCCCTCCCGTGGCCGCGGCCCTCAATCGCTCCCGGGACTGCCCGGGCACCCGCGGATTGCAAACGCTCTCTGTGCCTAGGAAAGGGAAAATCGATGGAGAAATGTATTCAAAAGGAATATGAGCCTGAGCCTGAATTCAGCTGCCTTTACAAATTTATTTATTTTTCTTCCCCCGTGGCAAAGGCTTGTAGTAAAACTACTGGATTTAATTCTTGGCGAGCATCGAGGTGTGTGAGTCAAAAGGAACTCAGGATCTCAAGAAATACATTTCTCTGCAACTGGGCTCTGTGTATCCAGATGATCTGGGTTGTTTTGCTTAGGCTGGTTGGTTCCCAGGCCATTTCCAATGCAGAGGTCTGTTTTTCTTCTCCATGACTGAAGTCTGTATGTAACAGGGCTCGGTGAGGAAAGCAAATTACTCATCCCGTACACTCAGCACCCCTCCACAACACACATTATGCCTTCATACCAAGAGAGATAGAGAAAGGGTAGAAGAAAGTCAGGGGAGACCACCCATCCTCTCTCTATCTAAAGCCTTCCCTCGTCATTAAGGCTTGGTCTTTATATTGGACTTGTACCAATTGTCTGGGAGCCAAACATCTTTCACAGAGAAGAAAGAGTGCATGGGGATCAAAATATAAGTAGAGGCTGACTGTGTAAATCAAATACTTCTGCATGATATGTGAACTGACTGTACATTTTGTCAGAGATCTTAGGAAATGCCTAGATGCCATTTAGCTACTCCTTTGGGATATTCTTCAACGATTTGTTTTCCAGAGGGGGCTTTTCACTTTCTGAGGAACCAGCACCAGCACGTGCTCCACACTGATGCATTTGTGCTGACTTCAGTGTCAGGAAAACACATTCCCAGCTGAAAGATGGAAAGTAGGAAGGTGGGGAGGAGTTGGGCCAGGGAAGGATGAGCTCTGGGGCGGGGCAGCAGCGGGCAGGTTGGCAGGGAGAGCAGCACCATGCTCCTCATGCAGCTGAGCTGCCTGGAGGAGCTTGTGCAGTGCCAGCCTGCCTCCATTTTCATCATATTCTGTTAAACACAATTGCTTGCATTTGCCTCATCATCAGAGGCACGCTGATTGTGCACTGAAATGACAAGATGTTGAGAAATGCAAAAATGTGGGTACAGAGCAAAAAAGGGAGAGACTAAAGTGCAGCACTGCTGTGGTAAGTGCTAAAAAATTCCATAGGCACAAGGAAAGACTAGACAAACCTGTAGAAGTGAAAGCCCTCTGTGGCTCTGCATACAGAAAGAACTTTTGAGACTGGAAAAGACATGGGAGGAGAGGAGATTCACTCTCTTTTGCTCTGTGTTCTTTTTTTTCTGTCTCTGCTGCTGATCACCAGTGAAGACAGAAAACTGGGTTAACTGGGTGCATTGTGTGCCAACAGGGCTCATGTTTTGTTCTCGAGTGACCTCCCCAAAGCCGGGGCTTGACATTCTAAAGAGATTCAATTAGCTGTTGTTGCTCTGCACCCATTCTGCAGGGGTGAAAAAGAAGCACAACCAGTTTCAGCCTCATTTTGCTGAGGGCTGTACAAACTCAAGATCTCTCACAGTTCGGCTTTGTTTCTTACTGAGGTGTTTGCTACCTATGAGTGCTCCTATTTAAAACTATGACATAGATACACCTACACAGTTTTCAAAGAATTGTTGTTGTCACAGCTGTTACTAGATATCAGAGATCTCTGTAATTGTGACTCTTTTCTGTCTCTGTTTCATGCTGTGCCTCTAAATTGTTCAGAGGCAAATTTTAATTGTTCAGAAGCAAATTTTGAATTATTTCCAAGCCCTGCTAGGGAGGCCCCATTCTAGGTACATAAAAGAGCTTATATAGACTGCTGTATTTGCAAAACCACTTGAAGAGTAAGCAGTCTACATGTTTACATAAAGGGGAGCAATAAATAAAGAGGACTTTCATCTTGAAGGTTAGCAGTTGTCAGATTTTGAGTTTGCATTAAATATAGTCTGGTAGTATTTATTCATGTAATTAATAGGTGGCACACTGTCTTATCTGCTCTGGGTGGTGGGAAGGACAGTGACTGTGGATCAGGGAGTCTCTGCTTGTGTCACTGCTTGGCTAAGCCATGGCCATGTTGCACCCCACAGTAACCAGCTTGTGGCTGCAACCCTTGCCAGGTGACAAGGGTCCTTATGGGATTGATCATCTACCCCTGTGCAGCTCAGAAACCCCCATGTGCTGTAGGTGTCCACCTACAGCCATCCCTGCTGCAGGCAGCTGGGATATTGGCTTGCTCCACTGCAAACCCAATGGTGATTTCCCAATACCAAGGGACCCAGCTGCTCTCCGTTCTCTTGGAACTTTGGAACAGCCCAGGAAGGAGAACCTGTCCGCAGATCTTCCTCATCCCTTACTGGATTTCTGCTTCTGGGGAGCAAACAGAAAACATAACCCTGTAGGAGTCGCTTGTATGCAAATGTGTGGTTGTTTATGTGTAATGTGGGATGCTGGGTGGTCCTGGTCTTGTGAAAGGAGCTCCTAGGGAGTCCAGGCCTTGAGGCTCACATAATCCAACTTAGAGGCTTCTATTTACCTTCTGAAAACCAGTCAGGCTTTCAGAAGTGATTGTTCCACCACATAAAGAGTATTACAACAACTTTGACAGCTGCAATGGAGGCTGACTTTGGGTCATAATCACACCGAAGGCAATCATAAGGCTTTAAATTAATAAGACATGTATTAAGCACAGCCTGAAAGCACTCCCACTTCACTAATCCACTCAGAGTCACAGCTTTTGAAGGAATCATGTAGCATTTAAGTTAATAATATATTTCTTAAAACAGTTCTTTAGTAGCAAATGTATGACAGCTGAACTTATTGTCCAACTTACTAATTTAGGACTGTATTCCTGCTTAAATTGGAGTGTTTGTGTAGCATTAGAGAGGCTTCCTACAGCTTACCAGTTGGAAAGCCAAGATCCATGCTTCCTTTCCAGTATCAATGCAGTCATTTTGACAGATACAAGGAAGGGCTTTTTCTCCTTCCCTTAGGTCCCAAAAGCCATCCTTGTTGTTCTAGGTAATGTTTAACTTTTAAATGTGGTCACAGTGACTCAAATGTTTGGGGTTTCTCTCTCAATTTAGTATTTTTCATGATTTCCCAAATAAATAAAATCTATGTAATCCAGTGGGATTAGTCCTGTATTAATTCTCTATTTCTCCTGCATTTTGAACTGCTCTGAGGGAAGGCGGCATTCCAGATTCCACAGGTTTCATAGAATAATCAGCTTGCTAAAGACCAAAGATCCAAATTAGTGTTTTCCATTAAGAAAATTCCTATCTTGTGGTCTTGGTGGTGCAGAGCCTTTTTGGCCTTCTGGAATAAAACCTGCCAAACACTAGAGTCTGAACAGCAGTTAGAGGTCTTGGCAGGGCAATGTGTCATTTGTGAGGCCTTTTCAGAAGGGAAACACTGAAACTGCAGACCCAAGGAGGATCCACAGGCAGGGGCTCATGTTGTAGCTGATAGGAGTGCTGTTCTGGGAATAACTGGCACTTGATTGTGCTGCCAGCATCAGTGCAGTGGAGATGTATAAAGCACGCAGCACAAAAATTCAAAGGAGACCAGATTACATTAGTCCTTCTATTCACAGAGCAGATTGTGGAAAAAATGAGTAGATGGGCAGAAGCTGGCGATGATACTGGTATTGTTAAATAGGGATGGGCTTCCAGATTGCCCAAAGCTCAAAAAGTTTTTTATTTGTTGCAAATCCCTGCATTCTGTTAACAAGCACAAGAAGGTGAAATACTGTTGAGGAACCACCAGCACCAATTTATCTAATTTAGGAGGGTTTCGGCAAACTATGTTGCATTTCTAAACTCACAGGAACCCTTTTTTAAGCTTCTTTTTTTTCCCTAAATTTTAGAGGATACAAAGAGGATTAGAATGCTGTCTGGTGTGTAGCAATTAAAATTTCATTACAGATTTGAACAAAATCAGAAACCTTCCAGAGAAACCAGCATTATCTGGTGTGTTGATTAATCTGAAAAAGTCCTTATTGTTTTTCAGGCTTTCAATTATCTTTTAATTGTATAAACAAGAAAAAAAAAACTAAAACAAAGTCCAAGGAAGTTCATGAAACTGTGTCATGTAAAACCAGAAGAAAAATTTGTTACCACTCATAAAAGATGAAGCTGTTTGCTTTTTCCCAGCTACTGAGAAGCCAGTGACTGTTTTTGAGGCTGGGATTCTGGTGGAGTGGATATTAATTTCTAATAATGGCTATGCTTCACTTAGGAGACATATGGTCTGTAATATAAAGTATTATCTCCATGTGTGTCTTGTGGGGTTAGTAGTGTTTCTTGCTCTCAGACAATAATTTTTGTCCACCAGGACCCACAAGTCTTTCTTTTCAGGGGTGTTCTTCATAAGTTCTTGCCTAATTTTGATGCAGCAAAGAATAATATCCTTTCTTCAAAGAGCCTCAGCTCTATCTTCCACTCCCTCCTTCATCTATGAGACTTCGGAAATTTCGAAGGAGACAGATGGGTTTGGTACATTGTCTTGTTTCCCAGATCCTAAGGAGTTTACAAATAATATACATGCAGTTTTAACCAAAACCTTTCTGCAGAGCAATAAAACTCTTCTGTCTCCTCTAAGAGCCTCCTTCTTTGTCTTCAGTAGCAGTGCTGTAAAGTTCTACAACCACGCTCATGTTTAAATGTAAGGGACTAGGACTCAGGTGTCCTGAGATATGTGTTCATGTTTAACTGAGAGAAGGAGGAGGTTTTAAGCATTCCCTACAGAAAATGCACCTTTAACCTCCATGTCATCACAATAGTGTGGTGTGCTATCGCGGCTCATGCCATTTCAGAAAAACCCAGGATATTTCTTTAAAAGGAAGATCTTGGAGATGCTCTCAGACTACATATAAGTGCTGATGAAGGAGGTAAAAAAAATAGAAGCATAGTGTAATTATTTTATTTATCATATTAGTGCAATTCTTTTACACAAATACCAACTGAGATTTTTACATAACCACTTGCCTTCAGGATTCAGGAATATAGAAAAGCACCAAGGGCTATGTGAGGGTCCTGTCAGATTCTGCTACCATGGAGGAGAAGGAAACTCTGCAGAACCAGCAACACAACTCAAAGGAAGCTCTAATACTTAAACTCTCTTGAGGCCTCTGCCAGTTGTTAGCAGGTCTAAGTGCTACCCAACTCCTTCTCTAGAGTACAGGGCTTTGGAGACCTTTTCCAAGACTGAAGTACTATGGAAATCACTTGAACTTCAATCTTCCAGTAGACAACACTTTGGTTTAATGTTTCTGCACTTGTACTATACATGCAAAGTTAATTAAATGTGCCTGATATACAAAAGGATATTATCTGTGTTGGTATAAAATGCTACAGATCTTACTCCTAATTGTACCTTGTGCCTCTT
This sequence comes from Chloebia gouldiae, assembly GCA_003676055.1. Classification (NCBI taxonomy): domain Eukaryota; kingdom Metazoa; phylum Chordata; class Aves; order Passeriformes; family Passeridae; genus Chloebia; species Chloebia gouldiae. The sequence continues at coordinate 4,579,193 of QUSF01000006.1, forward strand.
TAAAATAATTTGTATTCATTCACAGGGAATTGGCTGAGAGCAGAGAGTTCATGGGATGCTACACACATCCCTACCCACTCCCCATGTACACAAACCTGTTCTCAATCCTGTTGATAATTCCAGGTGTCTTGAAAAAATACTTGGATTTAAAATAGTATAAAATGAGAAATTGTGCTTTACTCAATAACCCTTATATTAAATGTATGATTAAAATCTTTTATTACAAGTCTTAAATACCGAACAATCCATATGGAGCTGGAGTTAATTGTGTATTTCTCATTAATGCTGCAGTTCCATTTCCACATGCCAGAGATGGGCAAGTGAATTTATCTTCAAAGGTCCTGTTTAAGAAAAAGACCAATGGTGAGGGTACAGGTAATTATTTCTCTTTGTAACATCTGGACCTTGCTTTTCAAAAGCAGTGGATTTAGAGGCATAATCTTGTCCAATAAAGGAGTGTTATCAGGTGTCCCAGCCAGGCCAGGAACAATCCACACAGTATTATATCATGCCAAAATGGATGTTGCAGTCATGGATCCTGCCTGGGAGCAATTTGCACCCTGATGCACAAGACCAGGAGCAGATTCATTTATGCCTGGCTGCCCAGGCTGTGTTTGCCCTCTGAAGAATAGATTTTCTGAGTAATCAGACTGGTGTTATAATACCATAATTTATAATGTCTGACCAAATAGTGGTGTATAGTCCTTACTTTAATCCTGGCACTGGAATTTGGGGGTCTTTGTTGATTATTCCCTTTTCATAGAATCACAGAATAGCCCACGTTGGAAGGACATCTGTAGATCATCCAGTCCAACATTCTGTGGAAAAGGGAGCCTGGATGAGATTACCTAGCTCCCTGTCCGGTCACATCTTGAAAAACTTTAGTGATGGGTACTCTACTACGTTGCTGGGGAGGTTGTGCTAATGACTGATTGATTTTAGTGTAAAAAAATTGTTCCTTATGTTGAGATGAAACCTCTCCCAGTGCAGGTTGTACCTTCTTGTTGTCTCCATGTGGCTCTTTGTGAAGTGAGAGCCTCTGTCCTCTCTGTAGCCCTTCAAGTACTGGAATACTGTGATCGGGTCCCCCCCTGAGCCTTCCCTTCCACAGCAGACAAGAGCTGACTCCTTCAGTCTCTCCTCATAGGGCAGGTTCTAGAGCCCTTGATATTCTTCATGGTCCTCCTGCAAAACTCCTCCATATTTTCCATTTTGTTTTTGATCTATAGGACCAGAGCTGGAGACTCTGGAGTATTCCATGGCTCACTTTTTCTTTTACAGAAAATGCAACTCCATGTTCTCTTCTTCCCTTTATATCACTCTGAAAAAGTTTGTAGCCACCCACTGTGGTTTCCTAGTCCTGGGAATTTTCCCACCAAGCTTCTGTAATTCCTATCACATAATAAATCTCCAAGTAGTCACAGAATTCAGTTCCTCCTATTTACTGCACAGACTATGTGAGTACTTGCCTTTGGAAAGACTTGGGGAGCATTCCATAGTACTCTGGTAGGTGCTCTGGCTGTGCCTGTGGAAACCAATTGTGCATGCTCCAGAGAAATGGTCTGACATTTTATTTCTTATCAGTAGTGTTTATTGTAATGAAGAGAAGCCACTCAGTTTGATTATGCTACTGCCAGTCAGATACATTCAGGTATGAAGGGGAAAAAAGCCTGTAAAAGGATCAAATGAACAAAAGTTTTTATACTTTACCAACAAGAAAAGTTAAATGACTTATTCTGTAAGGTCACTACCATTTTTTAAGAATCTACCTGATATAACCTTTGCATTTTTCAACAGAATTTTACTTTTATATATTTTAAAGAGCATTCATTTTGTGAAATAAGTGCAATTAAATATCTGAACCCTGCAAAATATTATGGGTGAATTGGTTAAATTACTCCAGTTCATAGAAATATAATCATAGATAAAACACTTTGCAAAACTTATTTAGCTCAATCACTAGGTCACAGCATTTAGTACTGCTAGTTGTAAGTTTACCATATCATAAAATAATTGAATTTTGCCCAAAATCATATAATAAAGGCATTGATTTTAGTAAACACGAGATATGGAAAATTTTTATTGGTCACATCATAAAAAAATGTATCAGTTATCCTCCATGGATAATGCCATTTATAATAGAAGACTATTTTGCTTGTGTCTCTCTCTCCTGGTGGCTTTGAATTGCAGTGTTATACCTAGGCTCCTCATAACTGACAATATTTATTAGAAAAAACACCTTAGTTTGGTTGAACAGGTTAAGATGTTTTTTGAGGAAGACATTTCATCAGCAGAATTCTGCAAGTGAAACTTATTTTTGGAGTCTTAAAATATACAATGTAGCCAGTGAATGTGTTAAAAATAAATCTTTCCACTAAAATATGTTTTCTGACTGTTGAAATTCTGGACTACACAAATAATTTTTTTACAGATTTATATTTTACTCTAGGTTTGGTGGTTTTTTTCTCTATGACATCCAAAATAGCCACAAAACACTGATCTAGACAGGAGTCAGCCCAGAGCAGCACAGTACTGTGCTCTGCACTGTAATGTGTTGTGAATTACTTACACAGGAGCTTGTGAAAATTAACTGGGAAAAGCAGGTTCACTTGTTTTTTCCTGAACAGCATGTTGTTCAAGAGGATGAACATGATGTGATCACAGCAAAAGGCTGCTCTGAACAGCTTAGAAAACTCCCTGCCCATTTCCAAAGCACAGATTTGATGCCAATCACCTCCTTTTTCTTCCAACCAAAGCAGTGTTCAGCATTCATGGGACGTTCTGCTCAGCTGCTTGCATCCTTCATACTCTGAAATGGAGACATCTGTGGGTTTGAAACTCCTTCAGGGCTGAGATGGTGATTAAGAATAAGCACAGTGAGTTAAATTTGAATGTGAAATGAAATAGGAGTTAAGTTCCTAAGCAGCTTTGAGGATCTGTGCCTGAGCTCATAAAATGCAATTAATTAGTGACTAACTGGGGACTCTCTAAGGCTCTTCCATCCTTGAGGTTTCAGTATGACATCTCCCCTCCTTAGACTGTGTCACATGCTCTGAAGTCATCATTATGCCACGTAAAGAGTCAGACACATGTACCAGCTCGTTGATGTAGCATCATTCCGTGTAAACCATGGCACACACGTTGCTGTGGGTTTGGCAGGGAAGGAGCAGGACTGAATGCTACCAGGCCTTAAGCACTGACAATTGTCAGAGCATGGCATAACCTCTCCTAGTCTGCTGAGCTGTGGCAACCAGCAAGGATTGCTAAAGCTGGTGGAAATTCATTATCGCTGTTGGAATGTCATTAACACTTTTCCAAGGATTATATATACCTTTAAGTGTCAAAATACTCCAAGCCAGTATTCAAGCAAATTAAAAGCAGTGATTCCAGGGAAGAGGCATTTATTGATGACAAAGTGCTATGAGGGCCAACAGATGTCACTCCTTTTAATAAGGCATGTGGCTCTAATGTGGCACTTCTTGACAGCAGGAGGAACCTCTTGCAGAGCAGATGTCACTTCTAATTCTGTCTTTCATGGGTGCCTGTGCCCTGTAGGATTTGGTATGCCAGTTCAGAAGCAGGCTCAGTGCCACAAAAGCAGATGGTCATGAGCACAAGTCATGCTACAAAACTGGTGCTTCTCGAAGTGTGGGTGCTGAGACCGAAGGACTACCAAGGAACATCAAAATCTTCCTATGCAGGAAAATTCCCCCTAAGTAGGCTGATACATGCCATTAGTGCTTTAGCAGTAGTAGAAAACTGATGTTATTTGTATCTTCTTTCTGGTTATTTTAACTTTTGGCCATCCTCTGGTGATCCCTGGGGTTATTCTGGCGGCTCAGGGCATTGGATTGTATATGTGTCCTTGGAAAAATGCCATCAGTGCTTGGTGGTACTTTGAGACCTCTACAGGGCCTGGGAATTTTGTAGTGTAGAGGGCTACTCTGCTGGGAAGCAAGGGGGACAAGTGGCCCTTGGACCTGTATTCATCCATCTCCTCTGTAAGACAGTACATTACTGTGTCAGACAACACCTGAAGTAAATCTGTGCTCCTGGTTTTCTTCACAGGCTTTTAGATTGGTATAGAGAGTAGTCTTTTGCCTAAAATATTCAGCCTAAGTCAAATTTTGTTGCACCTAAGACAAACACCTTGATTGCCCTCACTGGGATCAAATACCATTTTTCTTACAAATTCAGCCTTCAATTACAATTATTTTCAGTAAATTTACTGAACACAGGATCCCGGAAAACCTCTTGCTTGGATATAGCTAATTATTTACTCTCCCTAAATTAATCTTAGAGGAATTTAAATGTTTGACTGGTATGTAATATGTTCTTAACTTGTGTGAGCAAGAAGAGCTTCCAAAACAATATGACTGCTTGCCTTCAAGTGTATCTCAGGTTTTAAGAACCAGGTATTGCTACAGTTACTTGATAGGTTTCACTAACTGCAGAGTAAGATCAGGTTACTCTGATCTGACCTGTTAGAAATCTTAATCCATATGTCTAGAGGAGAGGCTTACAGCAGGTATGTTTTCCTCTTCTCAGTTAGAGAAGCAAACATTTCCCCAGTATATAATTCTATTGTGTCAGCTCCTCCAAGTACCATAAGAGACATTTCAGTGGAGTATTCCTGACGTGGGATGTGTCTTGTCACTGTGATCAGAGTCATACACTGAATGAGGAAGGTTTGCCGGGAAGGTTTGGTCATGAATGACCTTTGATGGCTCAGTTCCAAGTAATGCCAGGAGATTTCTCTCTCAGAAGGTAGATACACAGTGATGTCTGCAGCCCATTTTAAAATGTCTGTGCAACCCAGGTATCTTTGGCATGATTCCAAAAAACTTATATTATCCCTTCTGACAAATATTACAACTGATCAGCAAAATACAATGCTGTCTTTGCTCCATGTCCTATGGGGTTTTTATTAGCCAGATATACAAAAGCTGTCAGCTAGCCAAGCAGATGTAGAATCCGCTGGTGGCAGGCAAAGCCACCACCAATATACAGACTTTATTACATAATAAAATGCTCATCTTTCCTGACAGAGATGTAACATCTCACCAGAATCCAAATAAAATGGGTTATGTGATTCCAAAGTCTGGCATAGTCAGCAAGATGTCTGCAATTCCCAGTAGCACATACAGAGATTTTACTTTGTGGTAAAATTTTTACCTTGCCCAATGAGGCTTGTAACACTTCAGGAGGGAGCAGCACATGGCTCCACTCAAGTAAGAAATTCATATAGCTGGATTCTAAAATATATATTTTATTTGGTGATGTGAAATGAATTAGTTAGCATTGACACAAGGAGGTGTATCTGCAGAAGGTTGTATTTCTGCTATCTATTATGAATGAAGGGCACTGAAGATGAGTTTGTGCCACTTCAGTCTTGTGCCTGCCTGGATCAGCTGCAAGTGCAGGATACAGGCTTTGACTGCAGAAGCAGTCAGGGCAGCTGGAGGTGGAGGAAGAGCCTGTCAGTGCATCTGCACAGAGCTGCTTCTGCAGCTCTTCTGGTGGTGGTCAATCTTGCAGGGTTCCCACCCTTCAGGTGCCCAGCAGCTTTCTGCACAGCCAGATCCAGGGCCTCAGACCACCTGACAGCAAGTGACACAGGAGAACATTTCATGGCTATAGGGCTGGAGGGCACAAGGAGAGGGATGGACATGCAGCAATCTTTTACAGGCGTGTTAATGTGCAAAAGCCATGGCTGATCAGTAGTCATCAATCATCAATGATTAATTGGAACAAAGGGCACAAAACTCCCTCCCTATCAGTGAGAGGGCTGCCTCAGAGGTAATCACTGGCAGTGCAAAGACTGAAAGCTGTCTAAAGCTGTGCTGACAGGAACTGCAAATTTGCCTCCTTATTTTGGTGGAAATCATTAACCTGAATGATTAACCTGAATTCAAAATTCAAGGTTCATTTTTTAATGTAAAGACTTCTGAAAAATCAACCTTTATAAAGTCATATGATCAGGCACAAAGTAAGTATTTTACAGGGAATTATTGCTCAAACATCTTTGTCTGAGCCAAAAAAAAAAATGCACTGGGAAAAAAGACTTTGAGCTAAATTAGGCTTAAGCATTGTGTGGACATCAGTTCTTAAGCATCTTCTTTTCTGGATGGAAAATAAACCTGTCATGAGCTGGTGCCTGATCTCTTGAATATTTGGCCTGAGGAAATACTAGGCACTGTCTCTCTGCAAAGGCAAAAAAAAATTAGCCAGCTAGTAATCTTATGTACTATCAAAACATCTTAATAAGATGGTTAGTCCTCAGGGCTAATGATCACGCTGTACCTCTTGGTCCATAGCTTTGTTTTAGCTTGAGCTATGGAGCTGAATGTTCAATCGTGTCTCTTGAAAATTATACTGTGAAACCTCATATTGAAATATACCATGCTGGACTTCAAAACAGGAACACTTAAAATAGTGAAATAAAAAAATCTTGTTTGACAGGTTGCATATCTGGTAATCATTCTATAAAATTTAGTTACCACTTCACACGTAGCAATCAGGAATAAAGAATGGGTGTTAACTGAAGGAAGGGCAAATGTCCCAAGTTAGTGAAAAATGTGTCTTGCAGGTTTTGGTTTTAAGCATCACCTGACTGTTTTCAGATATTTAGGTACTTTTTTTATTAGATCATTCCCCATGGCAGTGACTTTAAATTTCACATTATGCTTGTACTTTTGCTTGAAAAGTGGGGCACAAAAGTGCAGCCTAGTAAAACCCAGAGGAATAATACATCCCAGCATTTTGCAGGTAAAAAATAGTCCTTCCAGCCTCATTCATCATTGGGTTTTTCGGCTCACTTCTCTGTCTCTGCTATTTCCTTGCTGGAAAGTGGTTCAAATCCTTTTTTAAAGCTTCTTCAGTTCTGTGAGTGGGAAGTGATTTAGAATTGCTAAGTGGGATCACTGATGCAACAGCTAGGCACAATTTCATCGTCATTAACTTGGCATGGAGTAGTGTCCAAGGATCCTTATGCTGGAAAGGCCTTCCTGTAACCCTGTGTAAATGTTTGTCCTTCAGTGAACATGCACAATGCCAGCATGTTCCCGGTGTCTTGAGTGTGATTACAGCTGTGGCAGGAGCTATGAGCTCCAAGCCTCCTGCCAGCACCAGGAATGCTTGTTCTGCTGTGAAGAGCTGGAAACTCACTCCATGTTTCTGTATGTCATAGGCTGCACATAGCAGCCCAGAGGACAGAGAACTACACTCATGCTGTAAAATCCTCTGCAGTTTGTTTGTCAGCAAGACACAGACCCGTAGGCATTGTCAAACAAGCTGCTTTTCTAGAGAGGATGCAAATTCTCCAACAAAAGGAGACTTTACTGCCCTTCACTGCAGACAGGGAAATCTGTAGCTGTGGGGCTCCAGAACACAGCCCTTCCTATAATTGTCTCATCTCAGATCAAGACCTGCCACACAACATGGCCTAATTAATCTCTCATCAAATGCAGAATTCTCCCCATTCATGTTCCTGCTAATTTTACAGTTATATGTACTATCATATATATTTCTAGCCTTTTTTATAAAATTTTAAAATAATTTTAGAAAAGGAACACCTACAAGAGGCACAACCTTGTAGTGACACATACAAAAGAGTCTTCCTTTTCTGAGGGTGAGCAGCCCCTGAAATGAGCTGCAGCCAGATGGTAAAAACAGTGGTGACAGATACTAGAGAGAGTGGTTCAAAGACATCTAGGAGCCAGTGGGATTTTGGTAGTGGTTTTCTTCAAACATGCAGCCTGCAATATGTTCCCAGCCCTAATTTTTCCGTGTCTATTGGCAAACAAGTGTAGGGGAAGAGTGGCTGCAGCTGGGACCTTCCAAAGTAGCTGCAAGTCTTCAAAGGAATGTTCTTCTTTTCGATTTTTTTTTTCAGACACAGAAGAGTAGGATTCCTTGGGGCTCATAGTGAGGAGATGATAAAAGTGAGGCTGAAGGCCTTCAGCCCCAGCAGATCTTTAATAGCCTGTTAAACACTCTACTGCAAAGTCAGCAGTGCTACTCCTCATAAAGCACAGAATCTGCAAAAATTCTGGGTCTTTTATGTAGCAGCCCCCAAACCACTCACCAGGTGCTTCAAAGGCAAGTAGAGTCTCGCCTGGTTTAGACAGAATGCCAGAGTGGAGGAGTAGGAGGAAGAGGTACAATACAGCAAAGGATGTGGTCACCTGCAAATTGTTCACCCACTGCACATCTGGTGTTTCTGTACAAGCTTTTACTAAAAAACAAGAGATGGTATCATGGAAGGGCAGATGCTACTGATTCACCTGCTGCAGATTATAGTGGGAGGCATTATTGCATGAGGGACTAACAGATGGGCCATCCGATGAATAATCTTTCTGACTTTTCTGTTAGTTGATTATTGAAGTAAATGTATACCTTTATTTTCCTCCTAGATTCTGAGAAATATGTATTCTCCTATTTAATTTCTTCTTTGAATGCTATTTGAGCCCTAGAATCTATGTCTAGCAAGATGAAACTCACCTACCTCTGCTTGTGGGGAATTAGATGCTGCCCTAGTGGTTTCTGTGGAAGCAGCAAACACTTGCTTTTTGGGGCATATTATGCACACCTATGTTGTTGTATCCCACTGTCTCTTTGCAACCTCCATCTGTGAGTGAAGAGCAAAGTGAGAGAAAATGTCTCTTAAGAGAAACATTGACCTTATCTCAGCAAATCCTGAGTGTCTTGATATTGCTGTTGTGGTGAGCTGACCTTTGCTGGCTGCCAGGCACCCACACTGCTGCTGTCTCACTGTCTCACCTCCTGTACAGGACAGGAAAGAAAATAAAGTGAATAAGACCACAGGTAGAGACAAAGACATGGAGATGGAGATCACTTACCACCTGCTGTCACAGCCAAAAAAAATTGACTTGGAAAAAATTATTTAATACGTTAACAATTAAAAGGTGTGAAACAAACACAAAACAAAACACTAAAACAGTTTTCCCCCACTGCTTTTTTCCAGTCTCGGCTTCACTCCTCCCTTTCCAATTCCTCTGCCTCCTCCATCCCATATCCCCACTGAGCAGCACAGTGGCAGGACAATGGATGTTGCAGTCAGTCCATTACAGTTCCTCTCTGCCATTTCTTCCATCTCACACTTCTTCCTGCTCCTGCATGGGTCTTTACCCAGGGCTGCTGTCCCTCGGGATAAACCTGCTCCGGTGTGGTTCTCATGTCCAGGCCCACAGCTCCTGCCAGGGCCCTGCTCCTGTGAGGGCTCTGCATGGCTGCAGCTTCCTCTGGGCCATGTCCACCTGTGCCAGTGTGGAGTGTGAATATCTGCTCCATTATGGTCCTCCCCACAAGCTGCAGGGAAATTCCTGCTTCCCCAAGGTTTTCTCCAGACTCTGTAGGGAATACCTTCTCCCTCTTAGCCTCACACTTCTTCCCTCACTACTCACTGTAGGGCAGTGAATGAATGTTAAAATTGAGAATAAAGGGTTTCCATTAAAGAGCACTTGAAAATACTTGAACTCTGTTTCTCTGCAAATAATAAGAATAATTTACTCTTCAAGGTTAGTGCTTCTGCAATGGAAACTTATAAAAAATAGCTGAAAAAAAGAAAAAAGATTTCTACAAGTGGTGTTACCCAAGCTGGCTGGGTAAGCATATATATGAGACCACTTCAGGAATAGCTTCAGGAGTGTGGTGCAGACAGCTGAGGTGAGCACACATGCTGCAGCATCCCCCAGCACCTGGCAGAAGAGATGCCTTTGTGCACAGCTGCAGAGGAGATGGGGCTAGGTTGGGCCAGATTTTCTGCTGTTGTGACTTTATGGAAGTCAGCAGTGTTTTGTCACAGTTAATTCAGCACATAAACTTGAATGTTTTTTACACAGGTGAAAAACGCATGCAGTTTGGATATTCAACACTCTCCCTGATGTGCTGAGGGGTTGTTATGTGCAGAGCTGTGTAAAGGTGACAAATGCTTCAGGTCTTTCTGTTCCTGTGCAGAGTACACTACACTGTTTTGAGTTTTAATGTGCCTTGGGAAGGGTCAAATATGTTTGTAAAAGTCCATTTATACTGCAGATATGCATTTTAAATTAAGATCTATATGCAAGCAGCCTCGAAGAAACAGCAAAGCTTAAAGCTGTTTTTTTCAGAGCCAAAAGGAATATTCTTCCTTTATTAGAAGAGGATTTTCTTTTCCAACCTGCTTTTTTTTCTCTAGTAGATTTTCAGTAATTAATGTCTTAAAAATATTGGAGACTTGGATGTGCCAATTATTGAGATGCTGCTATCATTTTCCTGCAGGCACTACCTAACCAATATTATATTGTATCTTTGTAAAAGAATTTAAATAAAAATTATCGGCCTTTTCTGGCATACTTTGTATTTCTTGCACTATCTCCATTATTTTTTTCCAACAAAATGCTCATTCTTCTGCAAATGTTTAAATCCAGATCTGCTGTAATCTTTTGCTCCTCTTAGACCTTGTAGACAGATAGGTAAAAACAACACTCCAACTTTGTCTTCCTCAAATGTTAAGAAAATATTGTTTTCCTTATGTCTACAAGGAATCTAGGATGTCATTATTCTGTAGATGGCAAATGCAGGAGGACACCAAACCCATTTAAAGTTTTGAAAGGTCAATTTATGTTGTAAAACTTGGTAGCCTAATATTTGTTATGAGAACATGACTGAAGTGGATGTGAGAGTTAAGGCAGAATGTTTCCTTTGTTCTTTATCTTATTATTCAAATGTCTGAGTGTGATCTGAGAGACTCTTTGTGGGAAATCTCCACCTGAGCAGGGGAATTTGAAACTTTGCACCACTGAGTCCTGCTATTCCCCTCTATTTTGAACATCAGCAGCTTCCAAGTGATAAGGTGAATGTGTGGTGTGGCACCTCTAGCAGCTACAAAACCATAAACTCATCCACCCATATATTTAGGAATTCCTTGGTTTCTTTATGAGTGTTGTAGCCACGGACCTTCATAGAGGTAGACAAAGAGGAGGTCTTAATTTCCTGTTGGAATCAGACTGTAACAGCAGCCAAGACTTTGCATTTAAGTTGTTGGGAACTCTTTATTTTACCTGAGGCTCTATAGTGGAGAAAGTCCATGTCACTTATCCCAAGTTGCAGGGAGAATGTGTCACTGTGGATTATAATTGCTGATAGAAGTTTGGTCTGTATGCCACAGTTCACATACATTTTTTATGGACTTATAATTAGTGCAATTCCGGTCTCCTGCAGGTTCCACCTTTGGAAATGAAGAGCAGACCACCCCTAGGGCATCTGCACCTTCTAAGGATGCTCCCAAGGGGAGCAGCAAAATCACGACGCAGGTATCGAGCAGCACGGTGACACCACGCAGGAGCTTACTGCCAGCACCAAAAACTGCCACAGCACCTGCTGGTAAGTGCTCCAAACTTCAAACACCACCTGCCTTAAGGCAAGAAATGCAGAAACCTTGCTGTGATGCTGTTTTACTGCTTGCTTTTAATTAATTTTCATGCCATCCTTGGGCCCATTGCTGTGTGCTGATTTCGACTCCATTTACCGTAGACTCTTTTGAACACAGTCAACAACACAGCTATAATCTCATTTTGTGAGTTATGCATAGAATTGAAGGCATTTGCTGTCCCTAACTACACATGCCAGAGATTTATTGTATATATTGTTGGTTCTCAACAAGCAGCTTTTTGAAAACATTGCATTGCTTTAGAGAGCAAAGCATTCCATTGAGAAGATAATTCATTGCTAGGTATGTTTGCAGTGATGAGAATATTGGCCTCTAGGTTTAAGTAACCTTTGTTTATTTCATTCAGAGAGGCAGAAGGAGGCAAGAAAACAAAGCAAAAAAACACTCATCTTGTTTCCAAATTGTTTCTTTGCATAAACTCTCCTTCTTCTCAATTCAGTTATGTCTCAAATTAGTTCTATTTATAAGTTCAAATTAGATCTAACAGTTTAGATTCCAAATTAATAATTTTATCCAAGCTGGCTCTTACTCAACAGTGTTTCATCTTTTTATAAGTTGCAAATGGAGCTGGGAAGAAAAAGTCAGTGAAAAATACGAGACAAAGACTTTATGAATTGCTAGCTCTTGTCACCTGGTTTCAAGGCAGATTAACCTGGTGTAGTGGTTTGACCTTGGCTGGACACCAGGTACTCAGCAAACCAACTGGACAGAGGGAGATAAATACAATAAAAGGCTCATGGGTGAAGATAAGGATGAAGGGATAACTCAGCAATTACCATGTCATAAACTTGCCTGATTTATTCTGGAAGGAAACTAAACATGGAAGTAGGGTTACTTGCCTGTGTTATGCAAGCAGTCAGACACAGTTCCTGAACAGGGGCAGCTGATAAGTTTAGGAAATTGTTATTATACACAACAGACAGAAGCAAGAGAAACTATTATAGTCCAATGTTCTGGTTTAATTTTTTATGAGCCAAGTTAGCAGCATGTATCTATAGCCAATTCTTGATTTTTTTTCTTTTTATTTTCATTAAAACAGTGTCATGGTTCCTCAAAATGCTAAGTATTTCATAGGAACAAAGATTGAAATAAATTTTAAAAATTATGAAGACAATGTTTTTTTAGCAGTTCTAATCTTTCCTCTCATGCAATAACATATGAACACTGGGTTTAGATCCCAATGTGATAGAGACACCTACAGAATGTAAACTTTTCTGTTTAGGTATGCTTTGGAGAGTGATTTCTATAGGCTTGATGTTGCATATATACTTATCATCTGACCAGCCTCCTGTGCAAGACATTGCAGTTACTAAACTGAAGTGCTTAGAGCACTCCACAGTTACAGCTGAGGAGCACAGGCACGACGTGTATTGCACACAGCATATTTTATGTAAGGAAGAAATTATTTCACAGGGAGGATGGCTGTAATTTAAATATAAATAATATTTCTGAAATATTGCAATATCAGGTAATGTAAAAATTACATTTGTATTTCAAAGACATACATAATTTTATCTATGTATGAATAGTAAATTTATTCAAAAATTAAAATATCTACCTATATTAATAAACAAAATAGCCATCAAAAATCACATGAAAGCTTTCATGTATTAGCTCTTTCTTGAGAAGACCACATGAACTGTAAATTTTCACTTAAAAAAAATAAAGTCAGAACTGCTCAAGAACACTTATATTCCTGATATTTCACTAAAAGTTCTTGTGAAATACATTGGACTACAGGGAATAAAAAATATTTAATTAATGAAAACAGACTCCTTTAGCTTCTGCTGTGATGATCATCAGCAGATGATGCTGTGCTTCAGATGATCAAAAAAGGATTCTGGCATGGGACAATAGCAGTGGAAGATTGTTGTCATGCAAATTGTTTTGCAGGCATGAACTGATGGGCTTTCAACAGCTCTGTGAAAAGAATGCACTTAATTAGGTTTCAGTGTATTGCACAGCCCTTTTTGTATTTACATGTCTGTCAATTTATAGAAAAGGGAAAAGAAAGCACATACTTGACTAGAAAATGAGACGTCTTTTAATTTCACTTAAATATATTAGCTACTTTGAGAAGTACAGTGATAACCTAACTAAAACTTACCATTTCTATATTGTTTTATATTTTGTTTAATGGTAGGTGAAAGCAGCTCTCCATCAGGAACTCTGCAATCACAATCTAGCTCTGAAATTCATGTAAGCTTCCTCTTTCCACAGATGCTGATTAAAATATATAGTACTTGAAGCATACATATATGAATTTTCTGGTTTAAACTTCCCCTAAAAAGGAGGAATATCTGCATAAGGCAATGTTCAGAGACTCAGTCCTGTCCACCAGGCTGGATCTGCCACCCAACTGTCTATGAAATCATAGGGCTGTGGGATTTTATGTTTTCTATGCCCTGTTAGAAATTTTGAGGGGCGCGTGTTATGGGATTCCTATTTCTACTTGGTTTTTATTTAATGACACTTGTCATGCATAAGAAATATCCTAATTTGAATTCAATGACAGTGGCAATAAGGAATTAATTTGAGCAGCTTGTTCCCACTTGGCCCCCTAAATTAAAGACAATCAAAAGCATCGTTCAAAAAATTCACCCGGTCAATTCCTGTGCTTCTACAAGTACCAGTAAATCATATATAACAGGACAGGCTGTTAAATGCAATCAGTCAAGATGAAAAATAGGAGGCCAGTGTTATCTCAGCTCTCACCAGCAATGCTGTAGTGTAAAATGTGCCTTTTTTGATCAGATTCTGCAAAATCCAGATAGCACAGTGTCAGCAGGAGGGAGAGGGATGAGCTGAGGTCACCTGAGGAGCACCAGCACTCCCACAGGGATGAAGGGAGAAGAGTCTGATGCTGCTTTGTTCCCCCTTGCAAATGTTTTCCCTTCCAAGCTGAATAGCAGTGTCCAGTGGGTTACATTCGTATTCTTCCTGTGCTGAACACTGGGATATGCACCACTACCTTGCAGGTGAAAGTGGGAGTTCATCTGCAAGTTTTCCTACCTTTCTTCTGGGAACCACTCTGAAACATGCCATAGCACAGCTGTGTAAGGAAGAGACAATAAAATGCCAGAGGATCCATGCAAAATGGCAGAAAGAGAAGTAGTTGTTTTAACTCTTCAACTAAGTTGGATGTTCTGAATTACCCTGAGATTTTCTATTCAGTCCAAAGAATGATTTGTTTTATCAGGTGCATTTTTTCCTTAATTTTTTTAAACACCAGCTAAAGAGACTTTGCTATTTTAATACAAGAACAAGGCAACTGTTTACAGACAAGACAATTAAATAGTTGTTATGCTTTATTTCTTATCAGATTGACTTTAAATTTGAATCAAACACAAAGGGAAAAGCACAAGCATTAGCATCTTCTACTTCAAGAAATACATAGTCTTCCTTCCACCAATAAAGAGTCTTCTACCTCTTTATTCAGTCGTTCAGTGTCTCATAGATCATAGGAAGTAGAGAGTCTCTAGTGAGAATTAATCTGCTCTCATTCTACAGAATCCATCATATTTCCAGCTTTGCTCACTTTGTCTCAAACACTGCATGCAGGGATGTGTCATTACTCACCAAGGACGTGACTAGTCATGGGCACCAGGGGAAAGGTAGAAGAAACCTCAAAGGGGCTCCTGGTGTCTGTGAGTGACTGGAGATATTTCCTTGGGTTTGTTGTTTTGTTTTTTTTTTAACTTGCAGACTGCATTAGTTAACTTATAAAATACTCCTGAGAACAGTTGGAATCCCTCTGAATGCAGTCAGTCCCATTGAATTGTTAATGATGTCTGCAGCATGTTAGGATTTGTTTTGGAATAAATACTCAATGTACAATTTGTTAACTTGCTTTCAGTTTGAAGTATGAAAGCAAATTGAACCCTATCGCAGTGTACAGGCTTTTGAAGACTCAAAAACATACAGGCAAATACAAGTGCTGATTCTGCAGTGCTTGAGGAGATGTCTTGGATAAGGTGTCTTTTGCTCAGCTTCTTAGGCTAGCATTCAGCACTGCTGGGGGAATGGAGATGTAGCTTTGTTTGTCTGCTATTTTACGAAGTGATTTCTGGAATGCTTTGCCTTGTGTTTCTAATTATTTTGCATTTGCTCCTTCTGTTTCATTTGGAGCAGGCTGTGTATGTTAATTAGGAAATATAAATACCTTTACAGAATTGTGTGTTTAGAGGCCTTTTTCAAAAGAAAATGTTGTAATCACACTAGTAGAAAAGACAAACAAATATTTATGTTCATTGTTTTTTTTATGGCCTGAAATATCCTTCTCTTTACACAAGTATAGCTTTTAAAAGAGAGGAAATGTTGGGAGATTTGTAACCTTAAATGGAATGTAGATTTGCATAAAAATAATACTTTGTGGCTTTGATTACTGGCTACCAGAAACAAAACTTCTCATTGCATGAGCTCCGTCAGTGGTAGGAGGTGGCAGAGCCTTGGAAACTGTTCCAGGCAGCCTGGAAATTAGTGGTAGTTCCTGAGAAGCCAGGAGATTTTTGCGAGGAAGCTCAGTGCTAAAAAGCCTGATTATGCAGGAATAAGGCTAATGTACAGGCACTTAGCACAGAGCTAATTGGAATTCCATATTTCCAATCTGTGGGTAGTAACATTAAGAATTTGAATAAATTTTGTTCCAGATCAGATTTAATATACATTATAAAAGACAAATTTAGAAGGAAATTTTAAAAGTGTGCAAATTCAAGAAATATACACTTATGGTGCTTAATTTCCTTTTGTAATTCCATGTATTTTTCATTATTTTATGACTGCACACATAACACCTTTGGACCATATATATTTCAAAATATATATGACAGAACATGATTTGAGGTTTTGCATGTGTTCAGGCCTGTAATAACAACTGAAGAATGTTTATCTTGTTTCCCGAGTTACCCTGGAGCATCAGACCTTTTCTTGTGCATTTTAGTCTTTGAATTACTTTTAGTACACTTCAAGCTAGAAAGGATCAAACTTTAGAACCTCCTGCTGCACCATGCCCTGTGCTACTGCACATTATGCTAATTACTACACGATTGCTCTCCCTCTGATTTTTTGAACTTGAAATTCTATATTTATGTGAAATGACAAAATCTGGGCCCAAACACTTGTAATCTAAAGATTTATTTTCCCTGCAGGAAATCAACATGTTTTCTGAATGTTTCTCTTTGAACCAACTAACAGCTGTTGTTTCAAAAGACAAGAACAAGCCCCATTTTTAGAAAAGCATTCAGCTCAAGCTCTTATATGAGGTCTGATGCCAGGGATGGCTCTTCCCCTAAAATTTCCCTGTGGGTGATGAGCTTAGCAAAATGGTAACAGTTTGTTCCCGCAGACTGTCCTTCCTTTTGCCTGCTGCGTGCTTTCTAAATCCCTCTCCTCTTAAAGAGGGCCACAGAGAGGCCACCAGGGCCTTCCTACTTATGAAGGAGAAGTTGAATAATTGCTAGCTCCATGTGTCCCTGTCCCTTCCCAGCCAGGCTGTGCTGGGCACTGGCTTTTCCATTGCAGCACAACCCCTCCTCCCTTGCTCGCTCGCTGCACTGCTGCCCACCAGATCTCAGGAGCTCTCATCTTTTAAACTGAAAAACACACTGATCTTCATTGTTATTAGTCCTACTTACCTTTCCTTGCCCAGATATCTCTTTGCACCTTCTTTCTGCTGGTCTTCCACTTCCTGGAGCCAACATGCCCCATGCAGCTGCACCTGCCAGGCAGCACCCGTACACAGCTCCCGCTGCTCGCCACAGACCCTGCCTTGCCCTCTGCAAAATCCTGGGCTTCTTTGCTCCATTTTCTTACAACCAAGCTCTAATTGGGGAATTGATTCTTGTTTTGTACATAAGGTCAAGGGATTGAGTGAATTCCCCAGGTGTTCCTCATTGAAAATGTCTCAAAACCAAAAGTAGTTAATTATTTACATGCATTAGGAAAGCATAGGGAAAGCACACACTTTTCTCTACTGTTGTCTGTTTTGGCATCTGCCATAGCAAAATTTATGGAGGAGCTCAGTATATGGCCCATTTATGCATTATATTTTTATTTTGACAGGTCCAGAAAGACCAAAGCATTATTACCATAGAAAAGTGATGCTTGAATCTGTAACTATATAAACAAGGCCTGGTTCTGTCTCACAGCTGCCATCTCAGGCTATCCTTAGTAGAGAAAAGGCACCATAAACTTATTTTATGTCCTACTCTGTAGTAAAGTACAGTGTAATAGGGGGCAGGCATGGGCAATTTCTATCTTCAGTCACTTCACTGTGAAAAGTATTAATCACAAATGAGAATCATAGCCTTGACATGTTGTATTTAAGAACATCAGAGAAAATGGAGATGGACAAAAGTAATGGTATGAGCAAGTGTTCAGTTTTACAAGCCCCTAACAGCTGATGGTGTGATTTTCCTATGAACAGTGGAAGAGAGTCAAAGAGTGTTTTAGAACTTGTCCCATGCTTCCCTCCCACTGTTAGACATGCAGGTACATGTGCTTTTTCCAGAAGCACTCTGCAAGCAAATGCTGAGAGACAGTACTAGGAATTACACAGATCAGCTTCTGGTGTGTGGCAAATGCTGCATCTGCAGCTCTCTGCATGCAAGTCCTGATGCAGGCAGAAGTGGAAGGGTGAAAGATGCATCAGAAATAAATCTATATATACTGCTGTGACTAGGTTTGGAAGGAGCAGAAAACTAGTAAAGCAGCAAGTGTTCCTCAAGATTATGGTCCCCATATAAAATTATCATTTTTCTCCACTGTTGAAAGAGACAGGTCACATTTTCATTAAGTAAAATGGAAGACAGTGTTAGCTTTTGGACTGCCACTGTCATTAGGTACCACCAAGAAGATCTACTTTTTTTTTTCTTCTTCAGATACTTCAGATTCTGTGGGACATTTTCCTGTAAGATGCCTGTGAGCATACTCATAAGAGAGGGGAAAGTCAATAAGGCAAACTTTGTTTTCTCTCTATAGCAATTCATTTGCCTTAAATATCTGATTTTCCTGTGTATCCAGGGGCTGTGTACAGCCCTTCAGGCTAAAATGCAACCCTCAACAAACATTAATGGTTAAAAAAAGGAAAGCAAACAGGAAAATACATTATTGTCCCAGGGGTTTGCTTTTTATTGCTCTTTCTCCTTACTTCTTTGATGAATAATTTCTGCTTGAGATCCTGTGACTGTCACACCATGGTCAAAGAAACAGGGCAGGACCTCATGTTACTGCACTCAGCATGGTCCCCACAGCTATTTTGATGGGAGCCGTGGGTGGGCAGGAGGAGCTGAGCTTGGGTGGCCCCTCTGGCTTTCAGAGAAAGTTGTGTTCCCCTGGTTCAAGAGGCAGTCAATGACTGCAGAGCTCTGACTGCTGGCAGACCGTCCCAAGGCCATGACCAGAGAGCTCCAGTGGTGGGACAAATAACAGCAGATACTGAGTTGCCTCTCTCAGAAATATTCCATGCCCTGGTTCATCCTACACTGGCACAATGTCTTGTAGGTTTGTGCCCTGAATGTGCTTGCCACCTCTGTCCCTGCCTGACTTACTGCACAGACAGAGACCCACTCTTGTGTCTGGCCAGCCACATCCAACACAGCTCTGGCATGTCCTGCCAGCTTCTGGTTCTAGCCTCTCTCTTGCCTACATGAGACCATCTTGGGAAAGCTGGTCTCCAGAAAAGGCAGCTTCCTTACCTGTGGAAAATGTGACAGGGCAGGGACTTGCAGGTAATTTTAGTCAGCTTTGCACAGTCCTATTCCGCTTCTGCAGCCCAGAATGAGATTGCACAGCAAGGTGGAGAGAAAGGACACAGGACTCAGAACAGATAGGATGGGTTACCTGTGTAGCTATTCATGCCTTATTGGCATTTATCATGGTGCAGATGACTGGAAAGCCAAGATAGTGTGTAAGGTCTTCTTCTGTCCTTCTTGAGTGCTGCACATGTCAGCTCAGCCACATGTACATAGCTGTGGTTGCAGACATGTCACGTTGGCATCCAACCAGAAGTGCTGTGTAGCATCATTCTGTGCAGAGCCCAGGACACTGGTGAAATACATTTTGCTATTTTGATGTGTATCTCAGTGGCATAGTTCTGCACAGTTACAAACAGAAGGTCTTTCTACCTTTTTTTTTTTTTTTCCTAAAACAGGTGTGAAGAAAGACGTCCAAAAAGATCAGGATGCTAATAGACCAGCTGTCTCGTCCCCTAAGAAATCAGCAGTAACAGCCTCAAAACTCCATTCACCAGGTATTTATGAATCTGAAAGCACTGTTTCAGGAAAGATTTAAACTTGTTGACTTTGCATCTCTTGTTAACACACTCAAATCTGAGACCTACTATTGTTAAGTGAGGATTGATTGTGTCCAAGGTTCATTAAGCTGGATACAGCAGGCTTTATCATACGAATGCATGAGCTGAATAGACTTTTGTTCTCTTTGTTATGACCTTGTAATCATCTCTCTTTCAAAACAAAGAATTGTTGCTATTACATGTTTATGGGCACAGGAACATTTTTTTTATCATTACAATTTTCTTACATAAAAAGAGGACAGATACATATAGCAAAATAAAAGACACCTCAAAGAATTGCCTGGAGTGATAATGTATTGCTCAGAATTTACTCTTATTATTATGCAGAGGCACTACATTTCCTGGGCTATTTCTGTGCATACCTGGAAAAGATACTATCTGTAGAACCAGCCTCCAAAGTGCTGTTGGGACATTATCAACTTATACCTCAATACTGGGCACAAATACATGGTTTTAACATTTCTGAAGATTACCTTTTTTTATTTACTAAAACTTGTTTCTATATATGTTTACTGAGTATGCATCATTGATAAATAGAAAAGGTGCCTAAAGGCTTTTGTGAGGCTGGCCTTTGGTTGATCTAAATGCTTCTGAAATGAGTGTGCATGGTCTCACTGATTTCATTGTGCTTGTAGTTTATCTTCTGTTACCTTATTTTGCAGACTCTGATTGAATACTTAAAATGTCATCTCTACAGCTATGTGATACTTAAGTTATAACTGTGGGGGATAGAACCCCATGTTTCTTATTTTGGTGGCAAACTATAAAGCATGCAAAACAGCTCTCCAGCTCCTATAACTTGCACCAGGTTTCTCCATTATTATTAAACTCAATCTTTATTCTTCTTCTCAACCAACAAAATCAATAAAATGGAAGGTTAAATTTAATCTTCCAACAGGACACAAAATTCTTCTCCTTACAAAGTTACTAGAGTAAAAAGATGAACTTAACACTATCCTCTGAGTCACATAATTTACAGGCTATTTTGCCCCTGGTGAGATCACAGAGAGATCCAAAGAATTTGTTGCAGAGAGTGCCAGACCAGAAGCTCACCTGTGTTTATAACGGTGGGAGCCCAGTTTAAGCATCAGCACTGATTGTGGCTGTAGCAGCATGTTACAGCACAGCTTTTGCTTCCACTAGGATTACAAAGCAAAATGGAACACTGGAATATTTGTACAGTGTATTTGTATTGTCTTAAGGAGGTCTGCATCTACATGGGTGACTTGATAATTTTCAAGGCCTGAAGTTTTGGCATATCCAAGTCATGAGGCCTCAAAGGTTTCTTCACTCTCATGAGAGGTAATTGACCTCCATCCATCAGACTGATTAAAAATTTGTTCAGCTTGCTTGTCTGCAAATGAGCCAATGTAAATTTGTTTATCACTCTGAGGATCAAGTAGGAAAATAAACCTCATATTCATTTATTTTTTTAGAGTAGCCTTTGGCATTCTTTGAAATAACTGCAGCAATAACAAATCAATAATGACAATTTTTTCACCTACTAAACAATTTCAAAAAATACTCAAAGTAGCCTTTGAAGAGGACCTGAAGTATAGCTGATGCTAAAGGGCAGTCATAGACTTTCCTCTATCAGAATCACAAGCACCTGCCTTGTTTACACTTTTTGATGGGAGAGAATGTGTCTCACAGGTAATTCCACCACAGCTACATCTGGCCATGAAACAGGTTCCAAAATTTCTGTTTCTAGGTTGTATTTGCCTCTGTTATTGGCCTTTCACATTCAGTTCCTTTTAATCAGTGCTGGTTTTTGACTGTCATACACAAAATTTTTGACCTTTGAATCTGAAGACTTGCAAGGGAGTCTTGAGATGCAGAGTCTTGCAGGGATCTCAATTTTATCTTTTGATGCAATACTATTCCTGAGATCTGTGTATGGGAACAGGTGTCTGTAGATGCAAGTACTCTTCTTTCACTCCATTTTAGAATGGTGCCAACTGCTTCTGGCATCTGTCACTCTACAGAATGCTTGATAACAATTCTCTCTAAGTAACTTGCTCATTTTCCTTACCAAAATGTTGGAAATTGGACAATTAAAAGGTGAATAAACTGCATTCCCCATCTAAATCCTCATGGACAGTGTTAATTATGAGTATATACTTGTTACGTCTCCTTAGTTGAAACACTCACATAGATAAAAAAGACTTGGGAGTTTTGAAATGGATCAAAGGAGTACAGTGATTTCAGCACACATTGGGTCTGCTCCGCTGGTCCTACCATCAGCAAAAAGGATTTTTGAGGATAAGGGCCAGCATCATTAATATATACCCTGTTCTGTGCAGAGCAACAGAAGAGAGACATCAATGGCAGAATAAGCTTAGTAAGCTGCCTTTCAGACCCAAATGAACCGAGAAATTCAGATTTATCCCTGAGGAGAATAGCACCATTTAATTTACAAGGGCAGCTTATAATTTTGACAAGGACAACACAGAGATGTACACTTCAAATTTTCCAGTGAACAGGAAGGCTAGAAAGATGTAAGACTAAGCAACCTGATGGGTTTCTGTTTTAATTAAAAACTGAACTGATTTCAAGGGCTTTCCCCTACACTTCTCCCAAAGCCTTCTGTTGTAACATCACTGTCTTGCTTAAACAACCCAAGATTTTTATATTAAAAAGACAGATATTTATGGCTCTTGCTTTTATTAATTTCTTATTTTTTGCTATTACCTACTGTACAGTTAAGAGACCCTTGACATTAATGGAAGAGTCTGTATTTTCTTATTAGTGCACAAAAGGCTGACAGGCTTTAAGTGACATAAAAATTGATAGAGGGCAATAGCTATGCTTAATGACAAAAGCTCCTTGTGGTGTATGATTTGAGTCTTCAAATGACATGGCATTAGTCTTGACACTGCAGAACATCTTATTCTTTGTCACAAATGCAAGTCATGGACACAAGAGTTTCAAAGGGTTTTTTTGCATTCATGGTTCTTTGCAAACCATGGGATGTTTGGAGATGAGAGGCAGGATCTCTGCTGGAGCTAGCACCCTGTAAGCTTAGCCTGGAGCCAGGATGTAGCTGAATGAGATAGAAGATATGCTCCCAATGGCTGGGAATCTGGGAAAAGTAGGAACAGGTTCCTGGGGTATTGCTCTGGGGAAGCCATGCTGTTCCCCTGCCTGATCTCGTAAAACTGCCCTTAGGATCTATTTGCACACCCAGACCACAGTCTTGAAGATCTAAAAGAGCTAAAGCACATCTGACAAAATTACCTCTGGAATTTGTAATGCTCTACTTTACAAATTGACTCAGATTCATACCATCAGAGGCATCTCTGTGGAAGGATTCTTTGGCTTTTTAGGGACGGGATAGGTAGTATTCACAGCAGAAGACTGTCCTCTGTTACACTGATTGCTGGATACTGGTTGTAGACATGGTCTCTGTATTGGTTTTCAGGGACAGTATGCTACAAGACTATAAAACTACAAACCATCCCCTTTTTGTTATATTCTTGCACACACAACCTTTTCTGCTAACACAGAATAGATGTCTTGCAGAGGTGAAGTGCTTCCTTCTTCCAACAACCTCAGTTCTCAGTGATACACTCTTAGGACAGCTCTCCTCAACTTGTAAAAAACCTTCAGGCTCAGAGCCTGAGGTGAGATGACTGCTAAAAAGCTTTGAGCTTTGGCCCCTAAAGAAACATATTTTCACTTTTTCACTGTGCTTTTTTTTTAGGGGGGGGGTGGGGAGAGACTGGAAGTTCTGTCTGAATGCTACAGACCTTTTTTTTCCTTTTGTAGGGATGAGTTCCAAAGGCCATAGAAACACATAAAGTCATGTCTGTACATGTAAACTAAGTGACCTAAATAGTCTTTTCTTCCCTCCTTTGTAGGACATCCCAAGCAAAGGCCAGCCACCCCAAAGAATGGATTCTCCCCCAAACCAGGAGAGGGGCGAGACACAGAAAAGCAGTTCATTCAGAAACTGAAGGAAAAGTGTGATGAGCAGTCCAGGCAATTAATCAATATCCAAGATGAACTTAAAAGGGCCAGCTGTGGCTTTGATGTCTTTGCTATAACAACACAGTACTTTTCCAGGCAGGTAAGTGCAATGGGTTCTTCTTACCATTGAAAAGATCCTTTGCCTTTACACCTACCACTTGACCAAATGTATTCTATAGTCACTGAAAATTTGTTCTTGGGGCCAAAGCACGTAATTTTTTTACAATGGTTATTATGAGAAGGGAATTCAAATTTCATAGAATTATAGAAATGAAAACTGCAATGACAAAGGAAATGTGGCACCTCTGTTAAGCCATCAATCTTGGAGATTGGGTGGCCAAAGGAATTGTGTGTAAAGTACAGATGTCATCCAGTCTGATAAGTTGAATAATTTGATGCTGTATACTTGAAAAAAAGGATTCAGGTGTGTAGAAAAGGAAGAATTTTAAATTAAATATTTGTCACAAGCAGGGGTTTTTAGGATAAAAGGAGATGCAGAAACTTAGAAGCCCCAGCCTCTGATTGCTAGAGCTGGAAGGGAAAGTGTAACTGAGATACTAATGCTTGTGAGCAACCAAAGCTGTTAAATGAAGGAAGTGATTTGATTTCCCTCAATAATTACCTACTATTCCTATTCACCATGAATCAGGCAGGGCGTCCCTGTCACAAGGGTGCCAGTTGCTGAAGATGTTAGGATAACATTATCTCAGCATGCAGAAGATTACACCCAGCAGGTATAGAGAACATAAAGAAAATGTTGCTGGTAATTAGAGAACCTTATTTATTCACTCAAGTAAAAATGAATAAATTTTAAGACAACCAAAATAACCATGAAAGACTTGAAGGTACTGCTTGTTTCAAAAGCTGTTTAGTGATCTAGGAAACTTAGCTGGGCACTGAGATCCAGGCCTGGTTCACACCATGCCCATGTATTTTATAACATCCCAGCTTAAGCTGGTGGCCTGGTGACTTTGTGAAGCAGGCAGACAATCACCAGCAGTAGGACCCAAGGTTCAGATAATAACCTTGATGGCCTGTTTGTCTACTTTTGGAAGAGACAAGAATAAATTTTCTGTATTAAATGGGAGAAAGAAAAGCAAGGAAATAAAACCCAAATTAAGTGAGTCCTAAAAATTCTGAAATATTTTATTTAGTTTTGGGGGTTTTTATATTAGTGGGAAATGTTACCTTTGAATAAATAACGGTGGTTCACACTGTTCCCTAAGTAGGAACTGATCTTGCCAGAGAAGATTCACTGAACTGAAAAAACAGGAGTTTTTAAAATGGCCTAAATATTTTAAATACTTTCCCAGGAGATCTTCCCCCTCTATTTTTCTTTAGACTTGACACTTCTGTATTTCAGGACTTGTTGGGTATTTCTAAACACTTTTGAGTGGGTTTAGGTTTTTGTTGTGATTTTTGGGGTTTTTTTTTTTGTTGGGTATTTTTAGATTAGTGGTGTTTTGTTGGGTTTGTGGTTGTTGTTGGTTTTGTTTGTGGGTTTGGGTTTTTTTTTTGAGCTAGCTGTAGAGTATCCTTGTTTAAATCAGAGAGAAATAAAAAAGGGCAGAGCATTGTCAGCTCAGCTTTGTTCTGTGCATTGTCCACTGGGGAGAGAATTTTCGTCACATGTCTCATTCACAGTTTGCTGAAGGAACTCTGGACTCTTAGGCATCTCTCCTTCATCTCCTCTGGATATGTTTTAAATGACAACAGCAGCTGCAACTGAGCTTTGAGATGATTGTCCTGCTGTTGGTGCATGTTGGATCTGTCCTGAAAATGCCTTCTAAATTGAACAACTCAGGCATCTTTATTTAATAGCATCCTCTCCAAGTCCTGGCCAAGAATAGCTGCACCTCACGTCCCCAGCTCCTCTGTATTTATCAGGCCAGCTGGGGATTGCAGTAATGCTCCTCTGAGTGCCTGGAGGAGAAAAATAATACACCTGTAGAATTTAAGGGCCTTCAGGTTTGGGCAGGATTAGATGCAGATTTGTTCCAGATCCATGCAGATGTGGTACCTCCTTTAGGAGTATGGTTGCTTTAGGCTCCATTTTTAGTGCATGCAGGCAGGTGAGCACTTCATGAAGACTATTTAAAGCATCACAGACCTGACTTTCTTCTTGAGTTACTTGCCTGTCTCATCTGAGACTTCCAGGGAGCACTAAGGCTGCTGCACTCTTAAATTCAATGCTTAAATTGAGAGCCTACATACAGTGGGACAATCTGGGACTACTTAAGCAGTTGTGTAACGGGGCAGTCATTTGTCTTGCAACATAGACAGGCTTACGAGCTTTTGAGTGTCATTTGAAAATACAATCTGTAGACATTTTCTGAGGTGGCATTATTGTCTGAAGGTCTGAGCAAAATTGAGTTGGCTGTCTTTGAGTTAGGGCAGCATGGGAAAAAATAAACCAACTTTTCACATTATAAAAATAATAATGGTTGGGTGTATCTGTTTCTGAGAGCCCTGCAGGCAAAATGGTTGAAGTCCGAGTGGACCTACAGTTTGGCAAAGGATAAACATTCATCCAAGGAAAAGGAGCAGCCTTATTCCCGAGAATTTTGTGGTTGATGTGTCCAGCTAGCAGCTCCACTCTTGTTTAGCAGGGGACCCAATCCTATTTTGATACTAGGGAGCCACTTTTGGGTTGACAGTCATCTGTGTCCAATGTCTTTCTCTCCTTACATCACAGCAAAACAATGTTCAAAACATAGATTTTTCTCATATTTGGACCTAAATTCTGTTGCAAAGTGCGCTCCTAGGCAGTGAGGACAGGACTGAGTCTTAAAAACAGCCCAAGGACCAGTGTAGGTGGTAAGTAGGTACAAGTAGACCCATGCCTGTGGCTCTCTTGTGTTTCTCACAGTTTCTCTTCTCTTTCCAAAGCTGAGGGAAGCACCAATGCAAGTGTTCCAACAGACATATTTAGCTGTGTAGAAAGAGAGTGTTGTGTGTAATAAAGGATGTTGGAGCACACCAGCAGCTTCATTGAGTGCTTTAAGATTATGTGACCATTTTCTTATAATTTTTTTAGATTTGTTTTCTGACTGTTTCAGACCACTGCTGAATGGTATCCTGGAATCATCTCTCTTCCTCAGCTGAAAATGCTCTTAATTGGCAAGATTCTTTTAACTGGCATCTGGAAGTACACAACAAGTAGCAGTATTTAATACAGATCCATTAAATGCCACTTAAACTAATTTTCTATCCTTGGGAAAAGCTAGGCATTCGAAGCAGGCGATAACTGAGGCAGTAGACATAAAAAATATTAAAGCAGTGGTTCTGACATAAGCATGAAAAATAATGATTGCAGTGCCTGTGCAGAGCAAGGTTTTTAATTATTATTTAATTAGCAGATGTATTAGCTTAAGACCTTCGTATATGCACATGACTCTTGTTGACTTTTGGAGCTGCTTCAAATTGATTCTGAAGAGGAGCAGATTAAATTTGTCCTTAATGTTGTTAGATGTTCCTCTTGCCAATACTGCCCTTGTGCTGTGCTGGTATTGCAGAGTGAACAACTGACTGATGGGAGCTGGAGTGATACCAGCAAGACTTTCTACAGCAAATATTTCCAGAGCCCTGGTCTGGACCACTGCCGACCTGCTCTGGCTTGTTAACCCAGTGATACTGGCAGTCCTGGCCCAGTTTCAGCCCTGTACAGCAAGGTGCCCAGCAGTGATCTCTCTGGGAAGTGGTAACACTGCCATCTAAAGGGGAATAACCCAAAGTGACAAATCCAGGAGAGAAAATCTTTCTGGACAAAAAAATGGGAGGGAAAAAAATATCCATTTTCATATCTCTAGTACACCATAGCAGTGTTTGTGTTGAGGGCTGTGTGGCCAAAATGCACCGAGGTCCTGGAAACTGGGCTAATGGCTCTCTGCAATCCAGCCTGCCCCAGCAGGCAGAAAGTGGAGTCCTAGGTCTGCCTCTGAAATTTCAGAGGACTCTAGAGCTCCAGTGCATGTGAGGAGCAGGGATCCTTTCTGGGCTGCAGACCTCAAGGGTGGGAGTATGGGGGGAAAGGGTTACGCTGGGGTAGTCTGTCTTGTACTCTGCTTGGGCCTGGAGGAGTTTCCAGACCTACAGCATGGCCTCTTGATACGGTTTTCATCATGGGGGAAAAGCTCCTCAGGACAGGTCCCAGCATGAGCTGGATCAGCTGGGAATGGAGGAACCACAGAGATGCCCTGAGCACGAGCTGGGACAACACTGCAATATTTGGTGACATCCCAGAACTTTGTGTCTATCAGGACTGGGAAAGGCATGTCACCCGTAACCAGAGTGTGTGTGTGTCTGCACATCTAATCATGGGTATACAATACTTGTATTCCAGAGAAGTAAACACACAGAGGAATATCCTGCAAAATCTAGGATGGGCAAGGAAAACCTTTTCCCTCATTCAAATAACGAATAGGTGTGAGCTGGTGTGTCTTTTTGAGAGGCATGTCCCTATCCTGTGAATGGAGAATATGCCATCCAGTGTCACGTCAGATCCTTGGCCAGATGCTAATGACTGCTTGTGCTAGAGGCAAAATTGGTCATGCTTTTTATAAGTCGCTTGGCACTTCCCACCACTGCCTCCAAAACATTAATTTGGGCTATCTCAGGCTAAGCTGAAAGTGGTTTATTTTCACAAATGTCTCCGAGAATAAGTTCAAGAGAAATAATCTATTGTTCATGCCTGGTGCTGGTAGAGTGGTAAAAAGCCAGCACTCATTAGAAAGATTGACCTTCTGGCTTTCAGGGGTAATGCTTTCCCAGCATTTGCAAAATATATTTGAATTTAGCCCAAGAATAGTCCTTAGAAAAGTGCCATTCCTCCCTCTTCACTGTTAGAATTAGGCTACGTGTCCTGTATTGAGAAAGTTCATTATTTTCATTGCTCCTGTTGAAGACCAGAGCAGTCAGAGCAGCTTAATATTTTCATTCTGTATCCTGAAAAAAATACACTTTGGTCTCATCAAACACTGACAGTTTAGGGTTATGTATCAAAAACATTGTATTGCAAGGAAAAAAAAACCACTTTGTTTTCTTGGGAGGAAAAAAATTGAAAGAAGCTCTGTCATCATTTAGAGCTTTCTGAATTGATTTTTAAGGAGAAATGCACAGAATTTGGTATGTGGGGCTATTAGTTATGGTAAAACAGCAGTAAGAATCCAGAGGTGTACTCCTTTGCTTGCAAGCATTACAATGAGGACTCTGTAAATTGAATGGGACCTGCCAGCCACTTACACATGGTCAGTCTACCCAAGGAATGGTTTGGGGTTTGTGAAATTAAGGCACTCACCTTCTGCAGGTGATATTTTGCTTATTTGCAAAAATAAGCTTATTTGCTGTGTATGCTAGAAGTCAGGCAGTGAGTAGGTAAGGTGCTATAGGAAAAGAAACCTTAAAGCAGTTGAATCTCTCCCCTCCTCATCCTTTGGGTACCTGGATTACCCTGCTTCCAGACAGCATGGCCAGGTCTGCTTCAGGCCCTGCAAAACAGAAGGAAAAAGTTGTAGGGAACCTCGTGGCTTCTCCTCATGTCCTCAGTGAACTTCTTAGATACACTGCTATGACAAAATTGCAAATTTTAGTTTTGGAAGGTAGAAGAATATGCTTTCTTCGGAAGCACTGGTTTAATTACATGGCCTTGTTTTGAAAAAAAACCCAACAAATTAGACTATGTTTGTATCCTTGGCTGAAGACACATAAATAGAGACACTTGGCTAGTTGCACATAAATATTTTAAATTTTGAGATAAAAAAGAAATAGCCTCAGGCATTCTAATGCTCCCCTTGAAGAGTTTTAAATAGCCATTAAAAATTAAAGGCCTCTTTATTTACATGTTGTCCTTAAAGAGAAATTATTTTTAGGATGTGTGCCAAGCATCAGGTAAAAGTGAATTTATTTTCTCCTTTTGTTTGTATTATCGATCTCTGTGTAAGCAACTAACTTTGGCAGCCTTGATTTTATACTGCATTCAGAGGAAGAAGATATAAGAGTCAGAAATGGTTCTTGTCATGCTGGCAGCCTCCAAGCTGGGTATACATCTGGGTTTGAGGGATTTGGCACCACATTGAAAGTGGTGTGAAAAGCAGTGATGAGTAGTAGGGTCCAGTGCTATTGTGACCTCTCATCATGCAGGGGACAGGGAAACCCAAATCACAGCACTTTCCTGTTGTTCTTTAGGTTCAGCAAAGGAGTCGATGGAAATGTGTACCTCTTTTAAATTCCATGCATTTTAAATTCCTCTCTTGCAGCAAAGAGGCAAGATCCTCAGATCAATCTTGTTTAAATGATTACTCCCCAGGGACATTCTACCAAGATTTCCAGTAAGAATGTAACAGAACAAAGTCTTTACAATTCAGTGTAGATCACTAGGTGCAAGGTTCATATATGAAAGGATTAATCAGAAACTGAAGAATTTTTCTGTTTCCAGGTGGGAACAGAAATATTTAACAAATGAAAATTTATAGATGAAAATTTACCTTTCAGGAAGTGAATAAGGAAACCATAACTCTCATAACCAGTGGGGTGAACAAGACCTGGCCCGTCCAAGTGAGAGGGATTCCATCCTCTCTTTGGGAGACAAAAAGCAGAGCCTCCCTTCAAAAACAAACTTTTCAGCACATCTCTTGCTTTACACACACATTTGTGTACATAAAATATTTATAACAAGACCAAATGTCACTCTTTAAAGTTGCTGATAAGGGGGAGGCCATGCCTCAACTCACAGATAATCCTCAGAAGTCACTTCAAAATGAAATTTTTGAACAGAAGTCTAAGGAAGGTTGAAATCAGCCTAAAGAGAGGTCAAATACTCAGTTCCCCTCCCAGCAGAAGCAGTGACCACTGAGTATCTTGACACATATTTTCATGCTGGTGGTTACTTTTCAGTAACCTGTCCCTCTGGCTGATCCACACCCTTCTTTCCTGTGTGGTCAACCTCAGGCATCACCTACTTACCCATTCTTGATGCCCATCGCAGCATCCCAGGAGCTCTCCAGCCCTCAGATACACACTGTGGCCATCCCTAGCTTTTCCCTGCTTGAATTTTCACACCTCTGGCAAGAATACTCTTTTTTTGGTGGTTTTACATCCCCCTCAGGTCAAAGTGGCACAGCCATTAATATAGACATGTCCAATAATGACGTACATAGGCACTGTAATAATATTAGCAACAACGATCAGTGCAATAGAACTTCAGCTTTTTCAAGTATCTTAATACCTCTGCAGTCTAAAAAAATCAACAATTTATTATCCATAATAAAAGTCTGGCAATGCTAAATGTCCATCAAACTAACTATGTGCCAGCTTTTTAATTGCTGGAATATTAGGGTTTTAGCCATCACAAAACATAAAGGCTAGACTCACTTAAAAATCAATTTTTATCTTATTTACCTATAGAATACAATCTGTTTAACATTAGCTTGTGTTTAATCAAATTACACAAAACAAAGAATAAAAAGATGATGGGATTGAAATAGGTTTGTTGAAAACAGAAAGCACTTGGCTGACTTAATGTATTCCTCTTTTAATATTTGACCTCTATATAGCATTCCTTATTGAAACGAATTCATTAAAGTTTTTATTATTCCACAATTATCCCAACGAATGCTAGACATTTTGATGATGACACAAAGATGATGTCCCAGTCCTGGAGCATTTAGCATCTAAATAGGCAAAAGCTTGATGAAAACTGGTTTGTCAAAGTGACTGGGTCAGGAGATTACTGTATATTTAGTTTCTTAGGGATTTATTTGGGAAGATAGGCACAGGTATGGGTGTGGATACACGCACCTGTATGCATGCAAGCACACCGTGCTGCATGTTCTGCTTTCAGGTACCCTCTGGGAAGGGAATCTGTGTTTCCAGTGGCTGTATAGGGGATAGGGCTAGAGCACCAGAGGGCCTGGGGTCACCAACAGGGTCACAGTGATAGGCACCACTGGATGAGGACTGGACAGTGAGATGTCCTGCCAGTGCATCACCCAAGAGCAGTAGTGAGGGCAGCCAAGCAATCAAAGCAAACCCATGTACACCAGGAGGTGCAGAGGCAGCAATGGTTGTGTGTATGAAGCTCTGTGAGCTGTAGAAGAGAGCCCAGCAAGCAGTTTCCCTTCTGCAGACAGGAATACTCCCACTGTTCATGTTTATTTACACCAAATGGGTGTGATGAATATTTTACATCCCACACAGATTCCCATCTGCCCTTGTTGGTGTTTCCTGTGGTTCAGCACATGGCTCCAGGCAGCTGCAGAAATGAGCAGCAGGACGTGTCCTCGGCAGCACTGCTGGGCTGCTTCTGAGGCAAACAGGCTCCACATCTATTCTTATTACCACACTCTGGTTTCATCTGTGGGGGAAAATTAGCTGTATTTCTTCCTTGTTGTGTTTTGTTGGGCTTTTTTAACTCCTTAGTACACTACAGTCAATGAATAGACACAGAGCAATGCTTCTCCTCTGGGAATGTATTGAGTATGTGCACATGGATTGTGCAAGAAGCCCTGGAACCTTTGGTGTGCTCTCTGGGGAGTACTGGGGTTCCCCATCATTCACCCAAGAGGTGCCTGGACTTGGAATTTATTTGAGGCTGGACATGCCTTTATACACCTGAGCTTTGGTACCCCAGGCCTTGGCTGCATGCTGCAGGAGAACCCTTTTGGTCCCACGACTCTTCAGTTCTGTGCAGGGTCTCAGCTTCCCCCAGAGTAGAAAAAGCTGGTTCCCCCTTCTTCCGGAATATTGCATCACCTGGCACATGGGACATTCTTCCTGTGCCTGGCATAGGAAGGCTGAATCTTAGCCTGGGGGCTAAGGTTGTCTGACCACAAGACAGTTAAGATTAGTGATCCCTTCAGCAGCTGAAGTTGGCTGCTTCTCTGGAAATGGTTTTTGAAGCTTATTGGAAAAACTTGTGTAATGCTGAGTTGCCTGCTTTAAGCAGCCTCACACTTAGCAGCCAGGCAGGAGGTAAGCACCAAGGCAGGGCTCTGATAGTCAAAGTTCCCCAGCCCTCTGGAAAGGCAATGACAACCCACAGATAACATGCAGGTTAGGGAAAGGTATGTTTGATAGATGTAAGTGTCTGCAGAGTTAGTCTGCCCTGAAAAGTAGAAGGAAAATATTTAGGAGAGCCTGGATGTTGTCCAGATATCTCTGCATTTCCAGTGGGATCCATGTTGCAAAAGAAAAAGGTTTTGGGATTTCTTTCTTCTCTGACTATTAAAAACAGAGATCACCTCCTGATTTGGTACAAGTTTCCAGATATTTGGCCTGATTTTTTTGCTTTCACCTCTTGCTAACTGGTATTCTTAAAAACAAACACATTACAAATACACTCAAAGCAATGGCTAAATACATGAAAAGGATTAATTTAGAAATGAACAGGGAACAGTTGGGTATATACCATATATTTATATAGGTGCCATTCATATATAATGCTTGAACTTCTTTTCCATAATCTTGGAATATCTGTTTTATGTGAAACTCAATTTCACCAATCTTTAGTTAAAATGAAGTACTAGAAGTTACTGACTGTTAAATGCACTTTAAACAAATGTTTTATCTTCTTTCGCCTGCCCCAAAGGCATTTTTAAATGTCATTTGTAGAAATATTTCAGATTGTTTACTGTGTTCCCTCACCACTGCATACTCCTATGCTAGAACACTCTGCTGATATAGCTCCCTGTCTCTCCAAAATTACTGTCACAATCCCAGGGGGTGACAGTGTAAATATCACAAGTCCTCTTATGTAGATCCATCAGCAGATGCATTCTGAGCTGACGCACAAGAGAGACTTTGCAGCAAAGTAGTGGAACTTTCCCTGTTGATCAAAATTCCTGGCAGATATGAGGTTGTTCCAGTGCAAAGCAAGGCTTGAAAATACAGATATCCACGACAACTATTTTATCTTACGTGTTTCAAGACTGTGCACCACATCTGCAAAACCTCTCGTATAGACATGCTGACAGAAATGCAGAACTTCCTTTATAAGTTCTGATTTCATCTTCAGTTTTTCAAGTACAATTTCATACCCCCTTTGGAGTCCTTGTGGACTGTGGTTACAGGTTTTAGCAGCTGGAGAGCCACATATTTGGTGAGAGGCATGCAAGCTGCCTGCACTTTTGAGCATATGAAACCAACACGCTCACATTCCCACTGCACTGGTTTTGAGTGATGGATGCAGCAAAGCCATGCTGAAACCAGCTCTGCCTGGAACTGTGGTTTGGCCATCAGATGGAAGGGAGTAACCCCCAGGAGTAATTGGAGTTTCTGGTGTCAGCACAAATCAATGTGAGCTCCTACTTTGAACATGTGCTATGAAAAGCTGTCAAGATCTTTGGGTGAGTAAGCAGAGATGCAGCCAGTGGCAGTGAGGCAGTGACAACACCTGCATGTTCAGCACTGGGGAGACTGATACTGAATATATGACATTTAACACTGCTGCTCACACATCTTCAGAACACAATGAAAAAATGGGGAGAAAAAAGAGACAAGTAATAGCAACTCTGAGGTGTGGAAAAATCCCTTTTTGTGAGAGACTGCAGAGAATTGTTGATTTCCTTGTGAAAAAGGGCAAAGTGGCTTGAGTGCAGAGCAGAAGAATTCTCATAAGGAGGTACTGCTGTATACCAGAAAGCACTTTTAGCAGAAACTACTGCTAAACTTTTGCAGAAGTTTTGCATCTTCAACATGTGAAGGAAGCACAGACTTTTAGGACTAGAGATTATGAGTTATTAGAAGAAACCACTGTGAGAAGAGAAAGCAAATCCATGCCTTCATGTCAGCAGTTTGCCAATGGATGCCTTTATAGAGGGGATGTTTTCATCAAAAGTAGTTATAGAACAGCAACTGTGTAAAATATCATGTCCTGTGATAACAAAAAATCATACTATTTGATTGAACCATCCCTTTGTCTTTTGCCCTTAAAGTCTACTAAGTTCTCTAGGTAGCAAGAATATCTTGACATGTAATATTTGGTGTTGCAATACATGTATATGAGTAGAGATGCATATTTTAAGCTTGGAAGCCTTTTTCAGATAGATGTTAGGATGAGTTTTCCATGCAGAACAGCCTTTCATCACTCTCTAATGCTGGGTTACTTGCACCTTCTTCTGAATTTTGGAGCAATAATCATGGCTCAGTGCAGGATCTAGATTAGACAGATCATGACTCAAAGATATATATAAATGATTATTATTGTGTTCCAAGGACATTTTTGCTATCCTTTCCAGTGGAAAGTATATCTACTTGATACTCCTCCTGTGTCCTCACAGCCATCCAAGAGTATGTATCTGCACTTTTGAACCATACACCCAAATACACAACCTGTCTCTTGCTTAACTCCCCTTTCAGATCTGAGCTATCTGTTTCAGAACTGAACTCTAAAAGATTTCAGCTGCAATCCTCCTGAATTCTCTGGCCTTGCTCTCACCCCTGAGAACTAATTCACAGGCAGCTTCCTACAATCACTTCTCACACGTCATAACTTCAGAAGGTGGTGTGGTTATTATAATGATTTGAGAAATTTTATCATTTATTATTTGTTAAAACCAGGTCTAACTACAGAGGACTTAGTATAAATTATGCATTTCTAAAATAACTTCTAAAAATCATCTAAGCTATGTTTTCTTTGTGGAAAAACTTCCCAAGCCCACAACTGATAGTTTGAATTCTCATTAGTGGTTGTAAGTACAGTTCCTCTCAGCACAGTACTGAGAATCTTTCCAATAGGAGAAGCATGGTCCATGTAAATCTACTGGAATATTTTGCCACTGACATTGCTGTCATAGAATGTCAGCACTTGTGCCTTGCTCTGCTTGGCCTCAAAGTACAGCAGCTTGAAGTTGTCATTGGCTTTGGCCCAGAGTAACTCGGGATTGGCAGAGAGAAGACCTGCTTGTTAGGAGAAGGGAATATTTCTCTGCAAAGTTGATTTAAGAAAATGGCCATCTGCTTGCAGCTACTCAGAGGTCTGGAATTTAGATATAGTCTTGCAGGGGATGTATTCCTGGGTAGAGAGCAGGTGAGGAGTTCAGGGAAAACATGCATTTTTCCTTGTGATCTTGGTGCATAAATGATATTTCATATGAGGAAATATGAACTCTCTGACATCAAGAGCTAATTCATTTGGAATGCTTACTTTGTACTGTTCCAGACATCAAGAACTAGAAAACATAGTACTAAAGCATTGTTCTCTCATGAATTTTAATCCATGGCCTTGCAAATTACTGACACTAAAATACATGTAAGGCTACGCTAGCAGAAATAACAAAACTCTGAAGGAATACTGTTTAGATCCTCACATTCTTTTTATATGAGAACTGAAGTAAAAATGGAGTCATCTGGCTGGGCTCTCTCACTTGAAACAGAAACAGAGGGCATGTAGTCCACGTTAATTTGTTAAATTCTAGAGTAAACATTCTATTTATCCAAATATGCAACAGCATAATTGTATAGTTGAAAAACTATATTAAAAAACATTTGCTTCCATATAAGTTGCTTGAGGATCATTAAAACCTCATGGTATTGAGTAATGCACAAAATGTGAAACCTCACTGTAAATCCAAGGGAAATTGCCATTCTGGGGCCATCTGGCATGACTTTCAGCTCTAGCTGAGTCATCTCACTGAAACTCATTTCTGACTGCTCATGGCCTCAGAAATCCCCACGTGACTGTTACATTTTCTGAATTATTATTTTTTAAAGTTAGGCAAGAACAAAAATAACAACCCTGACCTGGAAAATAATGAACCACGTGTGTATGTCTAAAGAGCAATGTGGAGAACTGTGCTGCTGATGAGAGAGCTGTGTCAGAGAAAACTTGTAATGCACCTCCAACAAGGAAAGTGAAGTGTAATAGTGAATGTATTTGCTTTTCTTATTTCCACTATAGTTTTAAGTCTGACAAGACTTAGGTTCAGGATTCCTGTGACAGGATTCTCCTCCTGGCTAACAGCAGAGTGTGGATTCCATTCCTTGTCCTAAAAAGTTGGCCCTATGTTAGCGAAGCTGACTCTCCCCAAATTCAGCACTTTATCCCTGCTTTAGTTTTAACCCACATCCGATTCAGTGCCTAAACACTTGTGGAACTATAAGGAAGGAAGCTGGGACAAAACAAGTGACCAGGAGAGGGGAAGATTAAAACACTTCCTTTGACAGCAGCACTCATCTTCATTGGTTTGAAGCACTCACAGAAATATAATGTGACTGGCAATTTCAATAAGCGAAATTGGAAATAGAATTTAGGACTAATTGAGACTGTTTTCAAATTATGCTGCTTGCAGAATTGAAGAATTAACAATACTGACAATAAATCAATTTCAGTTTTTGAGGCCAATGTTTGGCTCTATTGAAAAATAGATTCATTCTCCCCACTTGTCTGCAACTCTGTCAGTATACTCAGCCTCCCTCTTGTAGATATGAAAATTCTGACAAAGTCCACCTGCATGTTCTGTCGCACAAAATGTAACAGTGTTAGAAGAGAGCACAGAGAAATAGGTTGTGATAATCACATAAAGTGTGCTGGAGGTCCCTCCTCTTTGCCTCACTCTCATCTTTGGCATGCCACTCAGTCATTTTCTGAGCCTCCTGTTCAAAATGTATTGCTGGAATAGCGTTGTCCTAGTCTGCCTCTGCACTGCCTTAGACAAAAGTCCTGCCCGCAGTGAATGCCTCCAACCAGACTTCTCCTCTTGCCGTCCTTTGGCGGTGCTTCATGTCGGTGTCACGGTCGCCTCCCGCTGTTGACTGCAGAGAATGCCAGGAGGTGGTAGCTGCCGATAGCCTGACGTACCCATCACTCTCCAGAGCTGAGACATTTCAGACCTTGCAGGGTCTCAGTTATGCACCAGCTCCTCTGCATCTGACTCGCACGTATCTCCTCATTCCTGCAGTCTCCTGTTCCTTGTCTCCCTTCACCACTGCATGTCCCTTTGTCCTATGAAATGCTACCTTAGTACATCTTTCCTTTCTCCTTAGTCTCATCTCTTTTTTCAAAGTTGTACTTTTGTTTCTTTACCAGATGAAGAAGTTTTTGAACTTTTGGTATGCCTCATCTCAGCCTTCTCTCCCAGTTATCTCTCTCTGTATTCCCATAGTGCTGTCTTCGGTCTCCTTGGTCCTCACCACCAACCACTGTTTCCTTCACCTTTCTCCTCGCTTCTTTTGTTTATTTCCATAAAAACTGGATACTGCCCTAGCAACTTATTCCTAGAGCTGGCAGTCCTCTTGCAAAAAATTTCCATCCCTTCACGTTCCCTGTACTGTCTTTTGCTGCTCATGCCCTCAGAGTGTTATCTATTGAAATTAAATGAAATATTTGTTTGACATACTTCGCATGCTATGCCCCTCAGCAAGCCTTTCCAGCATTTCATAAAGGATGAATAATATGCAGTTCCCTTGAGAATTTTGCTGCTCTGGGACATGCATAGCACTGCATTACTACCTTTATCTCCCAGAGCTTTCCCCAGTCTTCAGTTCTGTTTTTCCTTCTCCATGGATCTCTGTCTTCACACTTTGCCATATCTTTGCTGTGAAAATCCAGGGAAAGCACTATATCTCTCTCAAGAAGGTTAGCCAGCCTCCATAAAATAGGGAAACATCGGATACTAATGGTTCAGAATTAAGATCTTTTTATATATGTCAGAATATATGTATAGAACCCTCATAGTTGATTGTTTATTCTCTACAGAGCAGGGTGTATGCACTGGTACATAAAGACCATTATGGAACTAAAGAGAATAATGTGCCCATTTGGGGATCACAGTAAATTATAAAATATGGCTAATTTATCCCTCCCTAACTCTCCCAATTTAGTTCAGATAGATGTAAAATATTGGAATTCCTTGGGCAGTAAATAGGAATTATATTATGTGCATCGTGGAGAAAAGCATTGATTCTGTCACTGTAGGGAAAATTTGCTGCCCATGGTGCCTCTTAACCATTAGAATAGGTTGTTTATAGACTAAGCCACTCCTCTGGGACACTTGGGAGCATGTAGGTGTCCTCCTTGGCCTTTAATTACCTAGGAGTCTTACCCCGTCAAGTGCTAACTACATTGTGTTTCCACTGAAGTCAATAAATATCGTAAATCATGCCCCATTAAGTTGCTTGTTTTGTGCAATTACTTTTATATTTTAAAATTGAATTTTATCAGACTTATTTCCTTTTATATTTGTTGCTGATCCTATACATAAAGAACACCTTTCTTTGTGGAACTTACCTATATTTTCTCTTTCCAATAATGAAACAAAAACACAGCTTTTATGAAGAATGTTTTTTTTTAACTAACAGTGCAGGTTTTCCCAGCCCATGTTGATCTCTGTCTTATCCACAGAATTTTTTATTTTGCCTTGAAGGGAAATGTGAGCAAGATCTGTTGGGACAGAGCTCCATGCAAAGCAGTTTGGCATAGGCACCTTCACATTCTGGGTGTGGCCCATCAGCAAAATCCTTAGCAATATATTGGTGGCAATGCACAGACAAGCAGTATTGCATGGAAAGGAAAGGCTAGCAAAGTTCATTCTGGGTCATCAAATCCAGACCCTCCCTGTTGCCAAACTCTATAACTTCTTCCCTAAAATGATTGATTTTCAGCTTGAAAGTCATTATATTTTCCTGCTTCTACCAGAGGACTGTTTCAGAATCTCTTGTGATTTAGGTATGCCCAAGTTCACACCTTTTTATCCTTACGTAAATACATTTATTGACCTTTAAGTATTTCTGCCTCTCTTAGTGTTCTCCCTACATTTATAAAAGCTGTAATTTTACAACTTTGCTGTTGTTTTCTTAGAAGAAGCAGATGTGTATTTACATGGCACCCCTCCAGTGGTGTGGGCTATATATTCCCTGCCTCAGAACTGCTGTCCCTCAAATATGGGGAACTAGAACTGTGTAAGGTTTCAGGTGAGATTTCTCTATGGCTTTCTTAAACCACTTAAACTTTCCTCTTAGTGTTTACTAGAACCTGAGGTTTGCTTTATTCAGATCTCTACAGTAGACATCATTCTTATTCATCCCATGACTGGATAAGCAGCACAGGTTTTTGCTGTTATTTCCAGCTGATGAGTTTCCATCTTCTACTCAAAATTTCTGTTATTTGTCCCTGTGATTGGTAGCTTGGACTGCTCAGTATTCTGTATTTCTTATAATGACTGTCCCTATAGCCCTAAATATCGTCCAGCTTGACAAGCCTGGTGTTTTAACTCACTCCTTGATGGACAGTGCATCCCAGCATCACATTAGCATTCACTAGTATTTTACCGGGGTCAAAAGTAAACAATGTAACTTGCCCCCAGGATTGATTCTTTGAACAGCTCTATTCATTATCTCTACTCAGCCGAACAGTTCCATTTACTACAACTCCTTGTCCTTTTCCCCCAAAGGCCTCCTCCCCACTTAACACTTCTTCAGCAATTCCCAGTCTTTCCCAGCCTGATGATCAATGTTGTGTTTGGCACCACATGGTCACTTGGTCCCCAATAGGTGGGAGTTACATATTACCCTTATCTAAAAATATCAATTCTTTCAGTGTACAGAGGCAGCAGTCTGCACTGGTGTGGATCTATCTGCTCTTGGTGCTCTGTTGTGCTTAACAAGGTGTTTTTAAAATATTATTCTTCTCAGTATTTGATCTAAGTGCCACATGCCACAGAAATCAGGCAGATGGCTCAAGCAGTTTAAAATTAAGAATCAATAATTTAAAAACCTTGTTTTGGACCTGCTGTTTAAAGTGCCAGTTCTCATAGAATTTGGGTATAGGTGCTGTCTTCTCCTTGGATGTGCCCGCTTTGCTGACTGCTTTGCTCCTATCTCAGTTATGTTCATTTCCCTTTCTATATGCTTAATTCCAAGGCATTGCTGCCTTCAGGTGTGTGCTCAAAGTCCTCCACATAGTAACCATGTCAGCGGGCTGCCACCACAGAGACCCCTCCTAAATTCTTTTTTCATCCTCCTCATTTACGCATTTGACTGAGGAACTGCTCTTTAAAATAGTTTCTATTTTCCATTTGCTTTCTTAACTTTGGTCTTTTCTCACCTTAATGCTACACACCTTGGCCTGAAAGACGAGGTTTAATTAAAACTGAGTTTAGTCTAACTTTGTCCAAAAGGATCTAAGCTGATTAAAGAGCCCAGCAGCTCTCCCAAGCACATCCTTATCCCTTATCAATCCTAAATCAGCCTGTGGTACCTCAATTCACCCTTGCTAGAAGGACAGCAGATGATTTCTGCTTAATGTAATTTTAACTTTAATATTTTCTCTTCCATTTTAGTGCTTAAGTGGTACTAAAGTCATGCACAGACCTTGCTAGCTAATCTTTACCACAGATTTATAATCATATGCAAGCAGCAAATCCCCCATTCTTAGCAAAGCAGTTGAAGAAGATGAGTTCTTCATTTTAGAAGCATAACAAAATGAATAGTGACTGTTTTATTTTTCCTGCCTGACAGTCAGATGTGGATCTAAATACTGTAGTTCTAACAGCCTGCTCAGAGAAACAGACATGGTGATTTTCTTACAAGTAGTAATGTAGGTTTTTTTATGGCAGTTAAAAAGTTTCCAATTGGGATTTGGGCTGTAAAAGACCCAAATTACAGATTTCAGGTTGTGTGGCAAAAAAAAAAGAAGTCCCTACAGTGAAGATGAAATTATTTTATCATACCTCTACTCTGTAGCTCTTCAGTAGCCAACCAAATTAATTTTCAGATGCTGTAAAGAAAGTTAGATCTTGAACACAAATGTTAAAAGACATGTATTTGGAGTGCAATTTTAAATTTGGTTTGGTGTTTGGGTTTGGTTTTTTGTTTGTTTGTTAGGTGGGGTTTCTATGTTGTTGGCTTTGTTTTTTTATTTGTTTTTAATTACCTGACTGTGATATTCTAAAACTTTAGTTGAAGTCCTGGCAGGGCTGGAACAGAAAGAGAGAGAATAAGAAGTTGACATAAACTGAAGTTAGCTGAGAATTTAAATGTAATATAACACAGTTTTGTCGGACATTCTTGTTGGCTCCTACTATTTTTAAAACGACTGTGCATCACCAGTCACAGTTCAACATACAACATTTAAACAAAAACACCTGTCCAGAGAAGCACAGACCTGACCATCTTTCCCACGAGAAGGCAGAGCTGCTCAGCAGTATGGTCAATGTCACTTATCTGTATGTTTGGTAGTGATTTGGCTTTCAGGAAAATAGTGGTTTTTTGGTTTAAACAGTGGACACAGAACAAATAGCACTTTAGGTGTGAGTCATTGAAGTCTTTTGCCTTTTCCCAGCATTGTCTTTAACATAAATTGTTAGAGGAAAATTGTTATGCAAATATGCCATGCCAAAGGCAACAGCCCAGGAGAAATGAGGCTGCTGCAGCTCCATGTCCTGAGTCCGGCCAAGAAGATGAGTTCCCAGGGGGCAGAATGATACAGACCGGGCATATACAGCACACCCGTGCGTATAGGGAGCTTAAGGTTTAGGTTACATGATGTAAATACATATATACATGGCCAGCCCTTGAGAATTACAGAAGTCTCTGAGTACATTGCAGAGAGATTGTCTTTGCCATTACGAAGAGTCACCGAGGTCCAGTGGGTGTTGATGGTCCCCACCATTTAAACAAACGACTTCAGGGA
This sequence comes from Chloebia gouldiae, assembly GCA_003676055.1. NCBI lineage: Eukaryota > Metazoa > Chordata > Aves > Passeriformes > Passeridae > Chloebia > Chloebia gouldiae. The sequence goes on from QUSF01000006.1 coordinate 4,621,547, forward strand.
AAGCCCTTTCAGTGAGATTAGAGTGTCTCGGGGAGCGGGGTGTCCCCGCGGCCCGCGGACGAGCTGGCGGCCGGTGCCGCAGTCTGGAGCCGCGCCCGGCCCCGCGGAGCCGCGCAGCGCTGCGCTGGCCCGGGGACGCGCCGGCAGAGCCGCGCAGCACCGCGGAGCAGCATCGCAGGACCGCGCAGAGCAGCGCAGCACCGCGGGACAGCATCGCAGCACCGCGCAGAGCAGCGCAGCACCGCGGGACAGCATCGCAGCACCGCGCAGAGCCGCGCAGCACCGCGGGGCGGCCGTGCCCGGCCGCAGAGCCCGCACGGCGGCCGGGAGGGGCCCCGTGCGGCGGAGCCGGGAGCGGATTTGGGAGCGCCGCGGGGCCGCCGCGCCGGCAGCCGCCGGGACACGCTCAGCTTAAAGGCGCCGTCCGAGCGGGTGCGCAGGACGGGGACCGCGCTCATCAGCGGCCCTGGATGCGGCACGGAAAAGAGAACCCAGCGGCGCCCCGGCTGAGTGCCCAGGCTCAGTCTCGGGTTTCAGCGCCTCTGGGCTGTCGCTGAGAAGTTCCCAGCCCCGTCCCGCAGCCGCCCGCCCCGGCACTTCCCTGCGATGGCGCTGCTGGACGTGCCCTGTTGTGGGCAAGCCTTTGCCAACCGGAGCAACCTTTTTCGGGAGAGGCCGGATCCAGCGGGCGAGCAGCGGTGCGGCGGCAGGGCGGGCAGCGGGCAGCGCTTGCCGGGGTCCGCGGCCGCCCGCCCCGCATCACCGTCCCTTCCCCGCTCCCAGCGCCGCGATCCCGGCCCCGGCATCCCCCGGAGCCCCGGGAGGCACCAGGTTGACAAGTCCCCTTGGCTGGTCTCGGCGCGCGGGGACGTGACATCCCTTTCTGACAGTGTCGCCGCCCGGGGCTCATCCTCCGGCTCCGGGCCAGGCTGGCGGCAGTCCGGAGAGTGTCGGTCCGGTGGGTGGCTGTCCTACCAGGATGGGCAAATGCTGCTCCACGTGTTTTCCCCCCTCCCTGTGCGAGGACGAGACGGTACTTTTGCCTCTTTTTTTAAATCCTTCAGGGAAAGGGCAGGACGGTAGCCGTGATAGAGCCTGTGCTGCCGCTTCTCGCTGGGGTCGGTGGCGGATGCGCTTCCCGGGCGGCGGAGAGGGGAGCGGTGCTCGGCTTGGTTGCAGTGTGCTGATCTCCCCTTCACCAGGGACAGGTCTAAGTGTCTCTTTCTCATGCACTGCAGCGCCTTACATAAGTTTATCCTGCAGTCTAAATTGAAGGGTTAGATGCTCGGGAAAAAAGGAGGGACTGCTGGCATCTTCTATAGCAACAGTCGGTTTGATGTTTTGCTCTACTTTTCTTACGTTTTTAATAGCCATGTGGAGTACAAATTATAAAGGAAACTTGCAGAGAGTTTTAAAGTTTGGAGAGAGATTATTCAGCCTCTAGCTGTCCTAACGTTTTGCATCTCCAACAAAGAAATGATCCTTCAGTCTAGGAGAAGTGAAACGAGACAAAACTATCTGTTTTCTTATGTTTGTGTGAATCTAAATCAAACACGTTCCTAGGTACCAAAATGGGCCATGTAAGAAATGTCAGTAAGCAGAAGTAAGTAGACAGCTACTGGCAGCAGGAAAATAGCATGTGCAAGAGAAGTTGTGGGACACTTTGAACACATAGCATTTCCCATTATTCTTCTGGAAATCTGCCTGGGTCTTATGTACAGAAGAGCAAGAAAATGAATATATGCATTTAATTTGCTTAATAGGGAATATCCTGGCAGAAACATGTTTGTGCACTGTATTCTGTTAGAGTTTGGCTTTACGAAATGAAAAAGTGATAGTGTTTCCCATTTACCTAATAATAGTTCAAATATAGCTTGAGATATGCTACTAACCAGGTTAAGAAAAAATGTGTGGGTTAATATAAAACTCAGCAAAGTGCAGTCACTGTGGAATATGTAAGTGTTTGTAAACTTTATCCAAACTTTAACCTAAAGGGTTATGGAGAAGGATTACCTGACAACCAGCATGATTGAACAACAGTGTTAAAACATCTCTTTTTAAAGGAAGACTGTAGGTAATTTTGACTATCAGCTGCAGTGGGATTCAGTTATTGTTTCTACAGGTATCATCTGAAATATTTATTGGTACAAGAGAATTCCCAATGTAAATTATTATCTTTCCAATTATATTCTAACACCTTGCCACAGGGAAGTCTGAATACAGCAGAACAGTGACTAAGCACCTTTTGCAGGTCAGGGATTTTTTTATTATTATTTTGAAAGCTCTGCATAGAAGACAGCCATTCTGGAGGAGCAGTTTTAATAACAAGTGCCACAAAGCATCTCTGGGCAGAGAGTTTTTAGGAGACACTATACAGAACTCAGAAGTGTTTGTACAGTGGAGACACTGTACATGCATTTGGATCTTAGAATATAAGCAAACATGTAAGTTGACAGAGTGGAGAGTCATGTCAATTTGGGAAGGTAACTACAGGCTCCTATGTTTTCTTCCTAGCTGCTGCTGATTTCCTATGTGGATCTGAGCAATTTTCTGATGTTCCTTGCCTGATCTGACCCATTTCCATTTCTATTATGGATCTACTATTACTTACCTATTGTTAAAAAGTACCTGGAGGTTTACTTAATTAATATTTCTAATTCAGTAGTACCTCTCAGTTAGATTGTAGCTCTCAGAGGAGAGAGACTCTAAGGCAAACCTCAAACCTGCCTCCCCATCCCTCAATTATTCCTGGTCCAAGGTAAAATCTCGACTTGTCTCCCTGATGATGTTCCTTGAGGATGCCTACCTGTTATCTGAAGCTCCATGCAACTAAAGCAGAAGCTTTCATAGAACCACAGAATTACAGAATAGTTGGGTTGAAAGAGACCTTTAAAGATCATCTAGTCCAAGACCACTGCAATGAGCAGGGACATCTTCAATGAGATCAGCTTGCTCAGTGCTCCATTCAGCCTCTGACCACAAGCTTTCATCACTACTTCCTCTCTTAATCTGTTTGGGCAATTCCAGCATCTTGCCCATCCTCAGGTCCATATTATGACTTCTCCTACCAAGTTATTTTTCTAGGTCTTTGCATGGGGTTATATCTAAATTCAGCTGATTTTTTTTTTTCTGAGCTACACTGCTAGGTTTAGCCACTGTTATTTATTTGTACAAATTCCTGTTTTCTTCCTACACCTCTGCCTACCTGCCTGACTACCTGCCTTGTTTTCTGGAGCTGTTGCACCAATGTAGGTCATGTTTCAGTCCATCCTCAGCATGTTTTGACTTGAATGAAGAACTCACATGTGCCATTTTCATCCATTTCACTTGCTGAAATGCTGTCCCACATCAAACCTTTCACTGGAGAAGTATTGGGAGGTCTGTATGCTCACAGAGTTGATGACAGGAAAAAGCGTTGATGCTGTGTCTTCTATTCAACAGAGCAGTAGGACAAACATATCATTCTACCTGTTTTAGTCTACTTTTCTTTCTGTCTGAAAAGAAGGGACATATTCCAGGCACAAGACTTAATCATTACGTTGCAGAGTTCAGGAATGAGGAAGAAGTTTTTCTTCATCCCCATCATGAGTATAATCTTATTTTATGAAAATTACTTCACTATCCGAGTAATTTCTTGGGATGCAGCCAACAGAAGGCCTTTGTCATCATTTTTCTAAAAAGTAATGCAGTCCATCAAAAAGTACATGAAAAGTAAATGCCACATTTTCATTTGTGCAAAGCACACTGTTTTGTTTCACATTTTGGGCATAAAACAAAAAAGGAATTCCAGATCACATCAAGGCAATATTTTTTCTTCCTTGCCGTTTAACTGCTGCACTGGAAATGGTGGATATTTGCACAATCTCCTTACAGGGTCTCTGATCTTTTCACCTATTGAAAACAGGTGTGTACAGTCAATGAACCTTATTAAACCTAAGTTAGATTTGGCCCTTGGGTGCTCACCCACAATGGCCCAACTCCAAGTGGTGACCTAGTAAAGAATCCCTGCTCCTTTGATATGCTGAGTCTTAGTGGACACAAAACTCTCAGGAAGGCACCTCAGCTCTTTGCTCTACTGCTTCTTACCCTGTCTTCTCTTTCAAATACTTAGTTGAGATAAATATTAATGAAAACTGATTAATCCAATGGGACAGCCTCTTAACTTGGTTTCTTATCCATTTGTTTTGGGGAAGTTTTCCCTGTGTGCTTGTGAATTTTTGAATTGCTTTGATGTTTGGACCATGGATGTATAGGAATGTCAGCACTGAACGTGGTAGCTTTACATTCCAAAGTCAGATCCACATTTGCCCTACTGTAATGTTTGGTTTCCTTAGTGCTGGTATTCCCAGTTCCCTGGCTACACTGACAGTGGAGTGCTGCTTATCTGCAGAGCCACACTGATGATAACAAGCAGTTATGCATTGCTGTCGTGTTTGCAGTGTCGCAGGAACATGTGCAGGCCAAACCTCTCATGTCACACTGACAAAGCAGGTTGCAGTTACAGAAGATGTCAGGGATTTGTGAGTTCACTGCACATCCCGGAAACTGAGGCTGATTTGATGATCAGCCAAAACTGCACCGTGCTTCTCTTCCACAAGAGGAAGATAAGGACATGAGTTGTTGCTCTCCAGAAGAACCCTCTGAGAAAGAGGGACTACTTGAGGCCTTGGCACTGAGGGCAACCCTTGCACATCTGATCTCCCAGGAAACATGAGGTCCCAAAGAGCAGACAGGAAGCTCTGACCAAAATAAAACACAATGCAAGAAGTACTGGCAGAGCAGTAAAATGACAGCAAAGGCATCTGAGCTGTGCTGACCTGGCTGCCCGAGATAGCCCCAGGGGCTGCTCTGCTCTGGAAACCACAGCCCAGCATGGTGGGAGGCAGACAGGATCCCCACTGCCCTGATGGGTTGGTGTCCATGCTGGAGCTGGAGTTATGGGATAGCATTTTTAAGCTGGCACCACAGCAGTTCTCCATATTTTTGGAGAGGATCCCACCAAATGTCCTCAAGGGTAGGAAAAACCTTATCTAAGATAAAACATCATGTAAAATGTGGAGCTTGTAATGGTTCTTATGGGGAATCAAAATTTTAAATGCTTTTCCTCCAAAAAAAAATGTGGGGTTTTTACTTGCTCTTAATTTTCTTCATGTTAAGAGAACAGTGAAAATCCCACTGAGTTCTGCTTATCTGTAGGTGCTGGCAATGGTTTATTCAGAGATCCCTTGCTTTGAATGGCTTTTGTTTCAAAGAATGAGAACTGGTAATTTGAGCAGGTGCTTCCCATCTGCAAGTCCTGCATCCAGTATATCCCTCAGCACCCACTTTCAAGGGCACCAGGCCTGGCAGTCTGTCAAGAGCACTTCTGAAAATGACTCCAGTGAGCTAAACAGACCATATGGGTAGATGCAATGATATTCTCCAAAAGGGGGGAAGCCTTACTCCTGTAAGGCTGCTGGTTTGGGAATCTATGTGAAGGAATCGGTTTTTTTAATGTATCAGGCTGTATTTATATGGGCTTTTTTTTTTCCCATAATTTTTGACTAATTAGGAAAAAGAAGTCCCTAAGAATCCACATGATTTTATTCTGATCCTAATGCAGTTGGTCAGGACTGGACACTCTGCAGTCCTGGCACAGAGCCCCCTGTGCGTTACTCAGCAGGATATGGAGCCAGGAGGAGTCACTGGAGGAGTCAGGCCTTGCATTCCCAGCTTCTTCCCATAACTGAGTAAGAAAGATGCCCACATCATCTGGGTCTCCTCAAGCCTTCAAGGCTCTCAAATCAGTTCAGTTCATCACTCCATTTACAGCAAACTTTCTAGAAAGGGTGTCATTTGGATCTGGTGGAAACCATCCCAAAAGGACAATATGTAAAGGATTCATTCAAATTCCAGATTCTATTATTCTGGTATTACCAGAAATAAAGTTGTGTTACTTCTCTTAACAGAGTTAAAAGTTAGGTGCAGGAAGAATACACAGAAACATTAATTTCCAAATTTTTTTTCCACTTTCATTTCTGTAATATAGATCTGACTTGCTATCTTATCTACTATGTATCCTGCAGCCAAACTAATCCTGTCTGTGCCCTAGATTTTTATTAGCTTTGCTTGCTCAATACAGAAAGATTTGGTTTCTAGGACTCCTTTTAATTCAATTTACTACTGTACTGCTTTTTCTCTTGAATATGATTTTTCTGTAGCGTCCTTTAAGGATTCTTGACCTTTTCTTACCCAGGACATATTTATAGTAACCTGATCTAGTTTTATTAATCATTAGTGATCTTCCCAGCAGGGTACATTCCTTTGTCTTCTTTCTAATATGATTAATGATACATCCCAATTTAAAGTGCCCATATGATCGAACCGCTATGCTGGGATTTATTGTACTAAATCAGCCTCCAGTGGATACAGATAAGAATTTTGTCGGTTTGCACAGCACTAGTCAGGTATCTGCTGTCAAAGTCCTTGCATTTTGGTAATAACACCTTAACATTGCTCATGTAAATACATTTTAATTTTCCTTTAGCCAATTCATCTGTTTTACTCCTTAAATATTCAGATTTCTTTTGACACTAGTCAAAGAAAGGAGCCCTAATAAATAAAATCACAGAAATAGATGTGGAGATGGGTATGAACATCAGATGATTGGTGGTGTTTGTATGGGAATGCTCACCATGCATAAAATGGTGTGAATACAGCAATTTGCTCTGTAAGTTTGACTCTGTGAACAGATTAATACAATTGGAGGTGGTTAAAGGTAGGCTTAAATGGAAGAAAATATTTAACAGTTTTAATAAATCCATATTGTACATGCAGTCCAGCCATAAATGATATACAGACTGACCACAAAATTATAAAAAATACAGATGCATTTTGAGACAGAGAGGTGTTAATAGAGTATTCTGCACTGTTGTGTGCACATGACTGTGTGTACATGTACTTGTAGACGTACAAGGTACTTGTAGCCTGTGAGTTATAGCTCCTAAGCTTGATTTAAAAACTGAGTTCATTATTAATCCCACTCCCCTCCCACCCCTAACAACAACAAAAAAAAAGTACTATGAGGAATCAATCTAATCTGCTTTACTAAATGAACATGTGAAAGTGCTTATCTGGGGTAAACCTGGGTACTATACATATTTCTCTCTCTTTTTCCTTAAACAGAATGAAAATGCCCTTGTGAAAATAAAGGAGTTAGGAGTCGAGCTTACAAAGATCAGGGAGGAAGTTGGTAAGTAGCACAAGAAAAGTAACAACAAAGTAATTTTCTCTACTTTACATGAAAGATATTATTATGATTCCCTGTGACCTGATCCTGGGGAACTTCCATACAAGTGTTTTCTGAAGCGCACTGGCAAAGGGTTTTGTGACTTTGCAGGGAACTTTGATTTCACCTCTTTGCTGTGCAGATGAGTTTATCACCACACACACTGGAGCCAGTTGGGTATCATCTTTGTTAAACAGATTGTTCTCCATAAATCCATAGCTTCTGTGCTCAAACACAGCTTCTTACACTGCTAAGAAGAAAGGACAGTGTGATGAGAAGTGGGAGCTTGGGACCATTGCACAGTGAGTGGGAATGCATCAGCTTATGAACATTGCTTATGAACTTTGCCGAGGGTATAACTGCACGTCAGTTTGGGGGTCACAGAGCAGCCTGCTCAGCAACAGGAGATCACTGCTCTGCCCTTGCCACTGCCCTTGCAATGCAGCAACAGACACCTCCTCTGCACAAAGCTGAGGCCTGGTGGCATATGTGGGGACAGTTTTGGTAAGAACCACGGACATCCAGAAAAGCAACCTGAACTGTACTGTTTCAGAAGGGAGATAAGCTGTAGATGTGTATGGGCTTTCATCCTCAGAAAGGGAAAAGATGGTGTGATAATAGAGTCCTTTCCTCAGTGGTCCTGTGGGCATGTGTAATAGAGAGGAGTCATTACAGGCCACCTCTTCCTCCCATCACTCTGGGAGACATGGAGATGCTGAGCAGAGGCTGTTTGTGAGTGACACAGGTGGCTGGTCACCTGCTTGGTAGAAGTAATCCTCTCTGTGCAACCCTGAGATGTAACATGGCCAGCTAGAAGCACTCCCACCAGGGATGAACAAAAAGATGAACATGTGCAGGTATTGCACTTCAGCAGAATGTGAAGTAATTCATTAGCAATAAAAATCTTAGTATATATCCCTAGATACCCCTAGTATAGGTCCCATAGCCTATTACATATGAAAGGTAAATGACTATGCTTTTTAGTATAAGTGAAAAATTGCTGCACAGTCTGTTTTCCTTTGGTATAAAATTACAAAACTTAAATTTGTGAAACAACCAGTGTTTTAAAGCTGTGCAGGAGGTGAAATGGTAAATGCCATGTACATGAGAGCATTTCTCATCAGTGCATTTCTTTGCAGTCTCTAAAGCAATTCAAGCTGAGGTTATTACTGCAGATATGTGGGTGCTACTGGACACATGCAGCCCACCTGTGCTATAGGAGAATTATTTTGGTCTCACTATCAGATGAATCAGTGTGTTGTACAATATTGTACATTATTTATGCAAATGAAGAATTAAACAGTCCTTTATTTGACAACAGCAATCTTGGGTGATTCTATGAAGAAATTCAGGGAAAATCAGAGCATGCTATTTTGACTACAACCAAGCTGTAGTTCTGACTTGCCTCCATCACTTTATGAGTAGTTTTTCATCAATTTAAAAATAACCAGTCCAGTTAAACAACATGGGTGTTGGTCAGAAATTCATGATTTCTCATGTGTAAATTCACCATGTCAAACTCACTGATGCAAATGCCTGAACGAATCAGTAAAACAAGGCTGGACTAGCCAGGTTTGATGCAGGCAGTGAGTCCAACACTAAGTTGTTTAGGCAATAGTTGTAATTCAGAGTTATAATTCAGGTGCTGAATGTGCTTGGTTTTCACAGCATGCAGTCTTTAACTTCAACAGAAACTACAGGATTCTGCTATGCAAAGCAATGAAACTGCAACAGAGAACCCACTTTCAGAAAAGTAAGAATATGTGTTTAAGGAAAATTCTTGTGGTAAATAAAACCATTGCTGAAGCAATAGCACCAATGGACCATGTGTAAAAAACAGTTTAGGGAGACCTGCATCCTTCTGGAGCCAGGCAAAATATTGAGGTCAGACAACACTGTCCACTTTTGCCCCCAGCACTCCTGTGGAAGTATCACACCACATCTGAAACCAGCATGGGTGAAATAGGAAAGTGATTCTCCCTTCCCAGTCCTGGGGATGAATCTTGGCCTCTATAAACACTGAGGGACTTGTTATTTAAAGCAATAAGGTTTGTTCATGTATTTTGCTAGAAACAGCAAAGCTAGGAAAACATGACAAGCAATTGTTCTACACTCAAGAGACCGATCTTTATAAATTATACATATAAGCACTTTTCAGATGCAACACTGAGTCTCTTTCAATAAAGAGATTTTGAATACCAGCTGTTTCCCTTCAAACTAGTGGAAATTAAATGTCAAAATTACCTGCTCCTTCATTGTCAGCCCAGTGACGTGACGTGTGTTGAGAGGAGGTATGGAGATACACAAAAATCCTAGACGAAGGAAAGGCAATGAGATGTCAAGTTTAAAATTTGTATTATCTGAGTTCTCAGGCATTTCAAAGCCAAAGCCTTTGTGCCATCTCCTCCTGGATATGCTTCCCAGTCAAGGGACACAACCTGAGTGCAGTGGTTGTGTGATTTGTCTGTGATTTTGGGGCCAAGGGTCAGGAAGAAGAGCCCATTTCTCATGCCAGAAGGAAGCAGTCCCTCTGTAAGGCCACCAGCCCCCAGTTCCCACAGAAGCTGCACTCCTGAATGCAAAGTGCCAGGGCTGGGGAGGCTGCACTGTGGCTCCAGCTGTGTGTGGTGGGGGGAAGGAAGGTCAGTCCAGTAGTGACTTTTCCCTCACCTCCCCAGCCCAGCCTGAAGTGGGTTTTGCTCATCTGTTGCGCACTCAGTGCTCAGGGAGTAGGGAAGCTGCAGTAGCTTGTCTCATTTAACCCAGAGCACTGTCATCCCAGGAAATGCCACCTTGTGTCAGTCATTTCCAGCTGTAAGCAGGAATGGAGATACCTACAGAGAAGGAAAAAGAAAACCAGGGTGTAACTCTTCAAAACAGACCAGTAATAGTTGTGCTCTGCTTGTCTTGTTCCATGTCAGTAATACATTCATATAACTTTTCAAAGTAATTTTTTCTTTTTTTTTTCTACAAAAGTAGCTCACTTTAACAGTATCCCTGTCTTGATGCCTGAAAGCTAAATTCACAATTTTCCAGCAGAATTAGTAGGTCATCTGTTCAGGCATGGTCCCTGCCGGAGATGACCCAGCTGTTTCACCAGGACCCCACAGCTGGCTCCAAGCAGGGCAGGCTCTCCCACCCTGGTTTCTGCTCCCCAGGCAGCACAGCTGCAGACCCTTGGGTTCCACAGGTGTTGCCTTCTGTTATGTCTGTCCCAGAAGAGCTTGGCCTAAATATCCCTCTCCCTGCTAAGAAGAGATTCAGTTTTCCCTTAACACTTCAGTCCTCAACCTCATTTGTCTTAGTCTGAGACTTATGGTATGGATCACTCCTTCTCATTAGAGGTGTTTTCCTTTGGTATAAAATCACAAAACTTAATTTTTTGAAACAACCAGTGTTTTAAAACTGTGATCAGCAGAATGTGAAATTGTATAGGGCAAATTGCCTCATTTTCTGCCTCCAGTATCATTGTTGGTTGTATGGGGAACATGGCATGCAAGCTCACTTTCCCTTCTTCCCTCTTCCCTCCATTTTGCACCTGCATCAGGTCTGAATTGTGAAGAGTCTTGTATTTCAGATTACAGGATGTGTTTCAGATGGACTTTCAGTTGGTTAGAGCGCATTGTTTCCTTTCCCAGCCCTCCCTGTGTGCTCAGTAATCACATTAGAGAGGCTGGAGAGAGATGGGGTTCATTACATCTCTTATTTAAAGCTTGAGTAAGTTTGAATTCTACTGAAGGCAGAGCTGCAGGCACAACCCCTCCTGCTTTGGGATCACTTTACATGCCAAAGATAATAATAAGGAAAAAGGCAAGAGAGAGAGTTTAGAGGTATAATCCATACTGCCAGGAGACAAGACATTCCACCTAATGTGCTATTCCATTCTGGATGTAGGGCAAATGGGAAAGCTTTCTGTGTGCTGCCACTGAGGTGCTAAACTCACTGGTTCACTCTCTTTCCATAAGGAGCAGACAGCTTGACAGGGACAGAGTCCCTCACAGTGCTCCAGAAAATATCAGGATCAGAACAGAAGCCCAGCAGCGCTCATCTGTCTGGACATACTGAGCAAGTCTGGATATTGGTGTCCAGTAAGTGTGGAAGCAGAGCTCTAAACAAAGTGAAAAATAGTTATGTGGAGAAGGGAATGGTTAGTTTGGGTGTCAAACTACCTTGGCATGGGTGCACCCAACATAAGCTGTGGGGACAGCACCGGTAACTTGGACAAATTGTTGTTATCCTGGGAAAAATGAGCACAGTCTGACACCAGAGTAGAAAGAGGCAGTAAGATACAGATATTGAACAAATATGTTGTCAGAGGATAAATAATGTGTTTGAAGCATTCAGCAGGGAGACAGCTGCTCCCAGTCCTCTGACTTGCAGTGCCATACTGGTCTGTGCATGGCACGTGCATTTTGAAAGGCAAGGGAAGGATAAATATTCAGTCAATTTTTTCAAAACTTCATAATCTTTCTAAATCAGCTATGGGTCTAAATCAGAAAGAAGATCTAGCAGTGCCATTAGAAGCCCATTTCTCCTTCTTTGGTATTTTGAATGTTATGGCCATGAAGATTTTAATTTTCTTACCTGTTAAATCTTTACAAGTGAGCAAACTTGCTCTGTTCGTGTACTTGGCTGATCTTGTCCAGCTTTCATCAAGTCTTCAATATCTGGACTTTTTTTTAAAGAACAGTTGTTCTTTAACAAAGCAAAAGGTTGAGGACACAGTGTTTGTTACATTGTTTTCCTGGGACCTGGGGGACAATAAAGGTGAGTAACCAGGTGGGGAAATGGACTGATTTTCCTTGACTTAATAGAACTGTTGGAAAACAGTGGTGTGAATTCTGACACATAGTCACTGGGTTAGTTCACTAGAGTAAAAATTTCACACTTTCTGATTGCCTTCAGTATCAGCCTTTCATTGTATTCTCTGAAACCATGAAGCACACAAGATAGTGGTTTGAATACAAAAATATTTTAAGCAAGCGTGCATTAACACATTTGAATGATCCTTGCTGGAGCTGGAAACAGATTTATGGGATGAGTGGCTTTGAACAGCTCAAAAATGGGATGTGTGAGATACAAATCCTTCTGGTCAAGTGGTCAGTCATATCCCTTGTATAACAGAGTGGGAGAGAAGCACCAAGCTCATTGCTCTACTAACAGGGCCAATGCCACAGCTTGGTCCTGGGCAGTGTGAGGACTGTGTGGCCTTGTCTCCACAGACCTCAACACGGCGAGATGGAAGAAGCTGCTGAGCGAGAAGGAGGAGCTGGAGAGGCGCTTTGAGGAGGAGGGGAAGCAGCTCCGCAAGCAGCAGCAGGAGGAGATGCAGGCGTTGGAGCAGCGGCTGCAGGAGGAGTACAAAGCCAAGAAGGAGAGCCTGCAGGAGCAGCACAGGCTGCAGCTGGAGCAAGCCAAATTGCAGCATCAGGATCAGGTCAGTCTCCACCTGTTGCCTTTGAAGAGTAGCCCATTCTAGTACTGATTGGGTTCAGGTAATGAAATACATCGAACACTCCAACATGAAGACACTGGTAATGAGATATGAGTGGAAAAATGTAATTCTGAATATCATTACTACTCTTTCTCCCTATTAGTTCCACTATTTTTTCTACACACTAGTCTATTACATTGCTATGTCTTGTCTTCACATGCTTGCTGATGTTTTACAATAAAAATATTAAGATTAGCTCTGCTGCCCACACATACTTGCTCCTCAACTCACCTATTTAGTCAATTTATGACTAAAACCAAGGGTTATAAGAACCTGCTCCACACAGGTAAGGCCAGCAGAGCCAGCCCATTGTTATTTGCTAGCTAAAGGGCAACACAGTGAAGTGACAGCAGCCATGCAACACATGCTGCCTAAGCATCAAGCTCGTGATGCACTCCGAGTCCCCTGATTTCTGCCCCACCACTCAGTCTAATCTCTTGGACTGTATGTCCCAAGTGTTTATCCTTGCTTTGCTTTCCATGTGTAGACAAGAGTATTCTCACAAACAGCTACTTTTGTCTGGTTTTGTCAGAACAAACACTGTAACTCAATGCTACTGGGCTGTTTTGTCCCGGACAAACTACCTATTTCTGTCAATGAACTGATTTCTAAAGATGTATTAGAAAGTGTTATCAAATAGGTCTTTATGTTCTCAATGAGATTTAAAAAAATATTTCTTGGAAAACGGTTAGAACCTATGTTGAGTCACGTCTTTTGGTTCTCATTTCAGTTTATGCAAGTTGGTTTTTTTGCAATGCCCTTCAAAATTTCTGCTTTTCTTTCTGATGTGAAGGAGGGGTTGTGTTCCCAAAAGCCATGATAATTATTTTCCTTGCACTATGTCAGTGTGTCAGTCTGCCTGGTAGAAGATGTTGGCTCAAGCTGCAAAAGTTTGCCTCTCCTGGATCACCTGACATCAGCATTTGTGAAGGAATTTGTTAATTTTTTGCTGAAATAGCTTATAGCTTAGCCCTGCTACTGTTTGAAGTGTTTCTGCGAGCTCTCAAGACCACAAGAACAGATGCTGATTCTTCTCCTCTCAAGCTGATCAGTGCAAGAAAACTGTTCAAAGTCATTGTAGGACTTGACTAGAAGTATGCTTATTTTTCCTGTTTTCGTCTGTTGTGACTCTATTCATCATCACAGAGGAGCAGTGGAAACACATCCTTCCCTCTGTGGGGCAAATAGTTCTTGGTTTGCTCCAGAGCTGTGTGTTCCCTGATTATTGAAAATAACACAAACATTCCTCTCCATTGCTTTGAAAGTGCTTCTGTGACCCTAGTATCTCTGAGTTTTAGCCCACATTTTCAATTCTTAGTTCAGTTAGCATGATGAGTTTTAGCAGGTTTTCCCTTTGAATTCCTCCTCTGCTGTATACCCATCCTGTGTAGAGCTTTCTTGGACCAGTGGGTGCTGACAGACCATGCTGGAAAGCTGCTCACTGATGTTTCTTGGCCAAGGAAATGGAGCTCTTGCACTGCACGTGAGAAAAGCCTTGTGCTTGAGCTGCCCATCTGCATGAGGGGGATTTTGCATTCTTGAAGGCAATAACAACATCAAAATCCTTCTGAACATGGATCTGCATGTATTTCTGTAGCCATAAATCTAATTTGGAAGATACTGATCCTGTGTTCATGGTTTCCAGTCACAGCTTAAACTTCCATGCTGTGTTGCTTCAGTCACCACTTAGTTCACTATGAGATAGCTGTTACTTGTTTGGAGACACAGATCCTGTGTCAGGTTTTGGAGGCTCAGCTGTCTCTGAGGAGGTAGCAGAGCATGAGAGCCAAACTCCTCACAATTGATCTTGTGTGCCAGTGCATTCTTGCATCTCCTTGCAGCTAAAGGCAGAATAAAGGCTGTGATCTGCCTTGCCAGTGTTTCTCACTTGAGGTGCTCAGCTCAAGCTGTTTCGCCCAGCAGTTTATTGAACTTCTCCCACTAGAGCTCCTCTTGATTTTACTTTATTAAGCCTTAAAAATTCCACCTGAGGTACTTTCCATAGCCAGAAATAAACATGACTTGTGTTAAGTGGGGTGATCAAGCTTACAGAGTAAGTTATTAGAATGCAAGAGAGCTGCTCCCAGTGCCAAGTTGACTATCTGCCATGAAAAACTGCAGACAGGACGTCACACTGGAAGATTAAAGAGAGCCATTTGAGATGTGGATATGAAACACACAGAAGGCAGCAAAATCCCTACAAATAATTTGGGGCATATTTAATTGACTTTATAGATAAATAACTTGTCAGGAATGGTGGCAGCAAGAGGAGAACCCTTCACCTTCTGAGGATGTGGGCATTGAGGATAATCATTCCAGGAGGTGCTGTTGAGTTGAGAAGAAATTAGAGTACAAATAAAGGCTTCAGCAAGGGCAAGGTAAAGAACAGGGTAATGCTCATGGGCTTGAGCTTACAGACATCATATACAAGGACACTGTGCTCTGGGAAAAGCCAGGTGATAGTCCTCACCCCATTAGCAGCCCTTTGAGTCATCTGCCCCCCACCTTTCTCAGCTCTGTCATGCAATACATCAGCAGACTGAGTCCCCATTATTTTGCAGTTTTCCACCACTGGGTTATCTCCCACATTATTATGAAAATTAGTCTGGATAATTTTAAATTCCATGTTAAATGCCCAACTTTCATTCTAACAGCATGTTTTCTCCAACATGGTTGGAAATTTGGCTTCTGGCGGGTTACCTAATACATATGTTTGACAACTAAAAGCAGTGAAATCACATTTATTCCAGTCAAGGCAAACTTAGCTGCAGTAAACTTCTACCATTATTTACATAACTGTGAGCAAATAAAGCTGTTTAGAGTTAAGTCACTTAGCCATGAATAGAACAGCTGTTTCACTGTAAATGTAAAATAGTTTGATCCTCTGCCTTGCCAGATATCACAGATAATATTGTGTTAAATGTAGAGTATAAAATCACTGTGGTTACAAACCCCAGAAATCAAATTGATGCATTGCATTCAGAAAGTGCTCTGGACCACTGACTCAGTCTTAATCAGATTTCTTATTGTAGTTCCTTTAATGATTCATATCAAAAGACCATCATTAGGGATCTCACTTTGCCTTTAGCCAAGTCTAGTAACAAACAATGTACTGAAGGAGTCCCAAACCCATTGGGTGCTCTGAAACACAGGCTGCCCACAGCCCTCTTCCAGCTGCATTCCTCATTCCCATGATGGCTGTGGGCTGTGTGGTCATTATTATAATTTAGACTAATGGAATGTTGAGACTTTTGAACATTTAATAAACAGCATCTCGACCTAAGGGTTTTTTGACCTTTTGCTTTCTTATGTTCCCCTTCATCACCATTAAGTTAAAAGAACAAAAATACCATCAGCAGTGACTAACCATGAGTCCATGTCTGTGCTCACTGCTGCTGGAACAGGTGGAAGATCTCACAGCTGTACATGAAGCTGCAATGTCACAGTTGGAAAATAACCACATAGTGGCCATTACAGTACTGCAGGATGAGAATGACTGCAAGATTCAAGGTAAGCCAAAGACAACCCAACAGCTACACAGCTGTTCCAGAGCAGGAATTAATGCTGTAGTGACACTGTGCTTCTTCCTCCAGAGCAGATTACACAGAAAATTTGTGTTGGTCTAGTGCTTTCATGCTTTCAGATTCATGCTAGGGCAGAGGGAGAGATGTCTGCAGTCTAACAAAGCATCTAACTTTGACCTGAGATTATCTGAGGGAGGTCTCTGGGTCAAAGATAAGGCTTTCTCTATGTGTTGCTGAAAATAGAATCCAAATTCCACATCACTTCTCAACATTCTTTTTCAAGAGCCTAATCCTCAGATGCTCAGAAGGCTAGAGCTCTTGGGATATCCCTGAATTTAGGTGCTCAAATACCCACAGATGCTTCTAAAAACAGCTTCCAAAATTTCATTATTTCCAGTAGCAAACGTCTGGCCATGCTGAGTAGACCAAAGCCTCTCACTGGTGCAAATCTGCACCTCAGTACTGTTACCTTTATTCTGTGCTACAGTTTGGTCACAGGATTGATGCTGCAGACAGAGCTCTTCCCTCCCTACCACTTCAGTGTCTAAACATATGCTTTTGTTCATGCTTTAGCTGACATTTAACAGTAATCTGTACAATCTCCCTATTTTTTCCTACATTTTAAATATCCCTAGTAGATTTTCCCACGTTCCCTAGACCAAGCTATATTGCGTAGCTCTGCATTGTGTCAATTACAGACATGGTCCAGAGCATAACTGAGCATACATGAACTGAGTAACAGTCTATTCTCCTCTCTCATGGGCAGAGAAGGTTATCTAGCATAGCATTTGTAAATTAACATATGCCATTTTGAAAATAAATAAGTAAAAAGCTGATTCTTGCTTGAGGATATTCTTCTATCTCCATTTTTTTTTTAGTATTTTTTTATGATAAAGTTTAGTTGCAGTTCATCAAGGGTCTGGTGGCCAAAGTTTGCGCTCCCTGCTCCTGGTGCGGGTGTGAAATGCCCTCCTGTGCCTGGAAAAGGCACTGCAGCGCTGCGGGCGACTGCGCTGTGCCCCGCACTGGAGCCGCGTGTCACACATCGCTGCTGTGACTTGCTGCTGAGCTGGGGTTAGAGGGCAGAACCCATGGCCTTGGCAGGGAAAACACCAAAACCACAATGCCCATATACTAGCTGTTACTACTGCACGGAATGATTTGATGTCATTGCTTTAGAGATCAAACTTTATTTCACTTTGTCTATTACACTTTTGGTTATTAGTATGCCCAGTGTGAGTTATTCTAGCAGAAAAGCCTTTAATCAAGTTTTTTTGTCTTCTCCATCTCACTACTGGAATAAATCTCTTAGCTCATCTACCACAGCTTGAGGAGAAGCACTGTCATTTGTATTTTTGCATCTCAGGTGGTGGCCAAGGAAATTGCAACCCAAGCTTTTAAGTGTATCCAATTTTAAATTATTTGATCTAGGGATTCTCACTCTGAACTGGTAAATGGCCCATTGTCAGACCAACCCTTTTCAGATCAGAGTGCCTGTGAGCTGAAAATTCTAAGCAGTTCTGAAAAATCAGAATCTGGTCACATAGAAACAGAGGTATCTGCAAACAGTGAAAGATCAGGAAACTGATTTTCAGAACAATTTACCTAAGGTCACAGACCATATTGCTACCAGTTTCCTGTCCCATGTCCTAAAACTGCATCCCAAATTGCACTTGGCTCATGACATGTGTGCTCTCAGACCCTGGTTTGCTGGACTACACTCAATAATGTCCTATCTGTGTAACTTCCCCAGAACTGAATACTGCTCACAAACTGGAAAAGGCACAACTAGAGGAGACTTTTGAAAAGCTGCGTCTGTCACTCCAGGTTAGCAGTTTCTTTATTTCCCACCTTGTAATGGTGCTGGGGGGCAGCTGATGGGGCAGCCCTGGACACGCTGCCCGCTGCCAGCACACCAAGCTCTTGCCTCTCACCAGCTCTGGTACCTCTGGTGCTCTGCCTGTCCAAACTGAGATAGAGCAGCAAACCCTTGGGGCTGGTTCACAGAGAAAAAACTTAAGGGGACTTAAAGGCATCTGGATAAAGAAAGAAGTGTCTTTTTGACCCTACTATCTTCTGGCAAACTTGAGCTCTTCCCTGCTTGTTGGGGAGGACTCTGGTAGCTGCAGTGGCTGTGAGCATCACCTTGTCTGCATGGTACCCACCAGCTGGCACCCCCAGGGCTCAGAAACGGTGACATCTCCCTGCCTGGCCCTGGGCCTGTGTCTGTGCCCTGACGTCCTCCCTGCTGCCTGAATTTGGAAGCCGGTCCCGCGCTGTGGACACATCTCCAGTCCCACCGGAGGGCAGTGCAGTCCCTGATGTGGGCTGCCCCGGGGCCCGCCCTCCTGTGCAGGCCAGGCTGTGCACGGCCAGGGTCAGCCCTGCACATCGCAGTCCCACATCCCACTGTTTAACACCAAGGTCAAAATCGTCTAATCCTTCTAAAAACTCCCTGCTGTTCTCACTCCCTAGATGAAGAAATCTCAAGGAGTGGAGGGCAGAACTGCACCCCTGTGACACAAGCTCAGGTTGGAAATGTGTGAACAAGTAAAGATGCCAGAGCAATTAATGCAAGCCCTGTTTGATTTCACAGGCAGAGATGAATTACAATTTTTAAACGCCCTGACTAGCACAGATTGTTGCACTGCTGCGACAGCTAGAGGCATGTCAGCAGTTTTGCAATAAGGGCTGATGTAATGTTCCAGACAAGAAATCACAACTGTGAAAGATAAAAATACCATCTTCACAGCAACTGTGGATTTTACAGGTGTTCTACAGACAGAAATGCCTCTGATGGTAACAGAAATATGATTGCTTAAAATAACATGTTGTTCCCATGTATAGCTCTGAGCTGAAATGAGGATCATTTAAATTCCACACTACTAAGTCATCATTGCTTGCTATCATGTTAGAAACTTAGAAAGGGGAAGGGAACAGGTATCTCCTGCCCTCATTTGGACTCTAAGGACCACATAAATGCATGTGATATAAATGCCAGCTCTTCCAAGGAAGGACATGTCTGTTCTCATCCAGCACAAGGTGATGGGGTGATTTAGCATCAGCCACAGGTGTTACAGCGATTTTGTGATTCCCTGAGGCTTATCAAATGCCCCTTCTATGTTCAAGTGGCCTGACATAAAAAAATATCACCTTACAGGGGTGTCTAGGCCTTATTTAGCTCCCCTGATAAACCAGTGTCTGGTTTGGCAGTGCAGACTGACCGGTATGAATGTGAGTGGGCTGATAACACAGCTGATGTGTTAATTGGTGTGTTTCCCCCCCAGGACCAGATAGACACCCTCACTTTCCAGAATCAATCTCTTAAGGCCAAAGCAGACCGGTTTGAAGAGGCTCTGAAGAAAAACACTGAGGAGCAGCTGAAGGTAGATGACAACTCTCACTGTACAGGCATTGAGATACATGTTTCTAAGTATTACACATCACCTGATTCAATGAAGAGCAATTGAATCCTCACTCCAGGGGCAGGGGGCAGGTCCCAGCTGACATCCCAAATATTGAGCTCTGAGGAAGAGTCACAAATCTTAGCCAAAGGGGTGTCAAGGAGACAAAATCAGGGGTCAAATGGTCAGTAGAGGACCAGGTCCAGGAAGTTTTCACACCACTGATTCTCCTAAACCACAGGGTTACATGGAGGAATCTCTGTCTTATGGCTAAAAATGTATGTATGGCTGACATACCCAAATCCCTGATATATTTCCTAGATTGTGCGAGCTCCATATCTACACTTAGAAAAAGATTTGAAGAGCTTAAAACATGTTCTGGAAATGAAGAACCTCCAGATTCACCAGCAGGAGAAGATGATTATGGAGTTGGAAAAACAGGTGAGTTGCCATTTTTCCTACAGAGGAGACATCACAGAGGTAATAAAGAAGTTTGGGTACAGCAGATGAACTTAAGAGAGGTGAATACCCACATGAGGTTGGGGAAAAACACAGTCAAAGAGGTTCACATCCATCAGTCTGGATTGCTTCTTCATACAGTACCTGCTCAGCATGCTGGGTTACACAGCAAGGTGAGTGGTGGAGGAAGAATGGAGGAAAGGGAAATCCAGGGAAGGGTAGTCCAGGATACCAGCCTGCACCATATGCCCCTACAGGTATCAGGGAGCCTTTTAGGGCTGGAGAGGGCACATGGGGAAGGACTGAGCTATGGTGTGTCTTGCTGCTGCTCCTGCAGGCATTTAGGGAGCCATGTGTGGATTAGCAATACTCAGCAAGCAGTTCCTAGTAAGGCTTACTCTAGAAGAGGTCTCTCCAGTCCCCCAGTAATGCTTTTCTGAAAGCTATGCTGTTTTCTCCTCTGCTTGTGGGATTCCCTGGTGAAGAACTCCCCAGTTCACCATCAATTACATTTTTTGTGGGAAAGGGGATTCATTTTGTACAGCACAACCTGCAGTGACAGTAAAATACAGTGTGGTAACAGGATGAGGCAATACCTCATCTGGGAGCTGTGGCAGCTGGTTCAGCACAGCATTCAGCAAGATTTGTTTCCATTTACAGGGAAATTTGAGAACTCTGGTGATTATTTTGCTGAACAGATGCTTTAGTAAGTGGATGCAGAGAAAAGTGCCTCTTTGCAACAGAGGCTTATTATCTCTGCTCCTTCCAACGTGCTACTCTTGGAGCTAAGCCAGGATTTGGAAACACTGGGGGGAAAAAAAATCCCAAACAACAGGCTATATAATTCGTGTTCCTTTAGTTGCTTTTGCTCATTAACCACATACAAGTTCACAGTCCTGTTCCTGCCCTTTATCACAGTAAAACAATGGGTCTGCTATGGCCCAAAGGCACAACTGCTTTCCATTTCAAGGCACACCTTTGTAAGTGCCAGAACAACTACAGGACATCCAAATGCTCTGGTGCCTCACAAGGGAGCAAGAGGGCATTTCAAACACAGGGTCAGCCTTGGCTCCTTGGCAGCTGAAAGGGAGGCTGGAAATGAAGGTGGCATAGCTACTACTTGTGAAGACTATTGAAGAAACAGAGAGAGAACCCGTGATGGTGATTCCTCTCTCAGAGCAATTCAAAACAGGGCCAGAATCCATGTGCTGCTCTAACAAAATAAACTGGGACAGACCAGAATATCTGAGAATCAGCAGTATCCTTTACAATTACCTCCACAGACCGAAAAACACAACCTAAAACTGATGTCTCCACCATTAAGTGTGAGTTATTGCTATCCCCAGTGCACAATATTTGGGATCTTTATAAAAGGTTGGGAAATTCAATAACCAAGCTCACACAGAGATAAGGTTACCCTGTGCTATCTTATTTTCTTTCAGAAGTGTTGAATTCAGCAAAATTTTCAGCTGGAAAACCAAGGACTAAGGTGATAAAGTATGTCAAATTCAAAGCTCGGGGCAAACAGGGTACCTGAGGCTGTGGAACATGCCTGTAAAAATCTTACTAATACACTGCTATTGATGTCCTCAAACTCTGCCCTTGAACTGTGCTGAATAAAAGCTACCTGTGGTTGGGAGAGGATTAATTTCAATTAATTACAGCTTAAAGTTAAATGTCTGGTTTAAGCCTGTCATTTAAGCTGACATTTTCAGCATCAGTGAGAAGTGCCTTCAGAGGCCAGCCCACCTCATGAGAATGTAGCAGCACTCTAAGGCTGCTGCTGGGCATCATCTGCCCTGGTGGGTGACTCTTTCCTCTCCATAACTGAGGAATCATAATTGTGGAGGCTGCTTGTCAGACTGTAATGTCTGGAAGATGTACATCACTCCATCTTGCACTCCTCCTTCATCACTAGACTGACCACTCATACCACACTGCTGGGCAACTTTCTGTGCTGGGTACTCCTCAAGAGTCACCAGCACTTTCTCCAATGTCTGGTAACTCTGCCTCCTTGGGGGATAAAAGTTGTGGAGCACCACTGAGGAAAATATCTATTTGCACAGAACAAAACTAAGACCTCCTCCTCCTCCTGCTCAGTTATAAGTGAGGGCTGGTTCTGCTCTGCCCCTGCTCAATGCTCTGCTGATGGCCCCAGGTACTTCTGCAGTATGATGAGGTGGTATGAGTCAAATCTCTAAGTCTCAGCTG
The DNA here is from genome assembly GCA_003676055.1 of Chloebia gouldiae. NCBI lineage: Eukaryota > Metazoa > Chordata > Aves > Passeriformes > Passeridae > Chloebia > Chloebia gouldiae. Next base: position 4,643,906 of record QUSF01000006.1, read on the forward strand.
CAGTCAAGAAAGCCACCTCCACCTATCCTCAAGTTTTAGAAGTTGCTCCAGAGGTTAATATAGAACAAATTATCTTGGATCATGTGCCGAGTGTTCTTCAGATTTAACAGACTTTCTTTTGCTGCAGGTTGAAAAAAATTTAAAGCTGGAAGAAAAAATCACCATGCTGCAACAGCAGAATGAAGAACTCAGAGCCAGGATTGAACAAAATACTGTCATAACAAGGTTTGTCCTGGTATTTGCAATCTGTCTGAGCTTGAAAAGAGGGCCCAGGTTTTAATTATCCAAGGCTGACACTTATTTCAGAAGGGGAAAACTTATTTCCCCCTGAAAATGTATTTGTGTTCTGGTCTGCTTGTCTTACTAAAAAAATATTTTTATATTGGAGATTGCTTCCTTTAACATAGGGAAGGCCATGTATCTGTCTATGTATTTCCATGATTTTGACATGCTGCTTAGAACAAGCTTACCAGTGGTTCTGATCTCAGTATCTGCTCTGAGACCTCTTAGTCAGTGGGTAATGAGGAAGCAAAATGGAAAAATCTTGGGAAAGATATCCTAAGCATGTCATTGTCACCCAGGCAGGATCAACGTTTGGGAGGTTTTTTCATCAGCACTGCCTTTTTGCAACCTTGTCACAATGGGAAAGGGTGACAAGGCTCCTTGTTGGGTGACATAAAGAGCAGGGTTAGGATAGTCCCTGCCCCAGAGAGTTTATGTCATGCTGTAAGGCTGGAGACCACAGCTGGAGCCATGGAGAAGGGGTGACAGAGGGAGAAACTAGAGCTGGTCTTGTCCCAGCACTGTAGCTACCTAGCTGTCCTGACATCCATAAATGATGCCACTTAATTTTTAGTCAATTTTTTAAATTGTTAGTATCTCATCTTTGGTTTTAGTTTTTGTCTTTCTCATGCCTCGTTCCTTAATGACTCAGCCTTTTGAAATTGTCTTCAGCATAGATATTCTAACATTCAGATCAGGGTGAGGATTATGTTTTCTCTCACCTGATTGTAAATAACTGTAGTACACATTTCACTGTCTGACATGGGTGTCTACAGCATTTCTGTCCTGGGGGAGAAAACTGGGTATTTTTAAGGTCTGGTTCACCAGACCAGTTCGAGATGCCTGGTTTTGGGCTGGATGAATTGTGGCCTGGAAGTGGCAGTCTCTCTCCACGCCTGACAGCAGCCAGGGTGCCTGGTTCAGCGTTTGGCATCTCTGCATTGCAGCTCCCTGTCTCTGGCTGGGGGAACAGCACACTCCCTCCCCACCCTGCTGGCATCCAGCTGCAGCACTTTGCTTGTTGCCTGCAACTGCATAGGTACTGCTTTCAAAAACACCTTTTAGGAGAAATTCTGAATTCGAAGTCAGCCTGGGAAGTCAACTTCAAGGAGAATAATTTTCAACAAGTAACTCTTCGGGGACAGCTGTGGGGCAGCTACACGGACAAGCCAGGGCTTTAAAGTTGGAGTTATTAAAGCATGCATTTTCCCAGCAGCAGTCACCACCCTGACTGCTGATTTATGTTGTACTGGGACTGCCTGAGCAGCACAGCATGAACTAGCTCAGGGAGCTGCCCTGGATTAGAGCTATTTCTGCCAGTGTCCAAGCAGCTGTAGCAGCCCAGCAGCAGTGAGAGGAGGGAGGGGAAACAGAAATCCAGTCTCTGTAGCACCGTCAGGAGGGGGTCCTAGAGGCACTGGGATGTGAGGGGTGCACCACAGATATATTTCCAATTAAGGACAAGGGCAGGTAGAAAGGGAAGGACAAGAGCCTTTCAGGTAGATCATGACCCAGTTTTGTATGCGAGAGCTCCACAGAGCCCCTGTTGGGACTTCCCCAAGAACTTGAATAAATCATCTGATCTCCCAGCACTTCAGATCCTCCCTCCAAATCAACCAGCGGTTTTTTTTGGTCCTTTGGACTGGGGATGTCTGAAGAAAGATAGTTTCCAACACTCAAGAGATCAAGGTGACTCTGCTAGCCACTTCTCGCTCCACATTTCAGAACTTCAGGGCTAGAAGAAAGAGACACATTCTTGAATGTCTGAGCTACATTTCTCTAGGAATCAAGGCTTAAAAAGCAAAAATTCTTTAAAAATGTCTTGTAAACGAAGTCAGAAATACCAACCCCACCCTTTCACAGACTTCTGGTGAGTGGACCAGCAGTCCATGACATCTGCTACAGCCTTCAGGCTACACCCAGAAAAGCATTTGTTTTGTATGCATGCAAAATCCACACCCAGCTGCTGCTGAACACTGAAAACACCTAGGGGAAGGTTGGGTTCCTCCCTGTTTATTCCTATAAAACTCTAAATTGCCAGTAAATCAGGTTAGGTGCCTGCCCAGAGCTGCCACAGGCTGATCACAGGAAGAGCTGGCTCTTGCCCAAGCGTAGTGGGGCTGCAGAAGCCTGGTGCTCCTGCATGCATCCTTTGGGACATAGGTGCTGTCAGCACATGCTCAAAACACGTCTCCATCAGGTCCCACAGTCTACTTGCCCTGCCCCATTTGTTTCAAAACCAGTCACCTGGCTGATGAGTGCAAACTCACTAAGGCTGTGGTGCCCATTGGAGATTTCCATGCCCAGCTCCAAAAAAGCCATGAAGTTACTGGGCACTCCAGGATGAACACCTCCCTGGTCATCACTGGTGAAGTTTCTCTACTGTTGCAGTCAGGAATAGAGGCTATTTTGGGACCAAGGAGGAAGGAGCTGGAGAAGGACCCATAACCTCATGAACTTTTATGGAGTAGAGGGAAAGCCTGGAAGCTGAGCTGTGTCCTGCATCAGGACATCAGCTGAAATTCAGAGCTTGGAAAGGCCAGACTGCTTTTCCTTTGCATACCTTAGCAGCAAATTGAAAAATCATGGATGCACCTGCTGTTAATCCTCTTTGTACTTACTCTGACACTCCACAAGGCCAGGGAAAAAGGCTGGGGCTCATCCCACCATGGGTGCATCTGGAAGCAGAATCAGTCTCTGAGGGGAAGCTATGACTTGTAGAAATTACTTTCTCACCCATCAGTGAAGAGACCTGGAGACAGGTGTGCCACAGCTTTGGCAGCTCAGCCCTAGGGGCAGGGGTGGATGCATGAATGCCACCCTCTTTGCCCTGGAGTGCCTTACATGTTGTCCTGCTTTTTTCTCCTAGGCAACTGTCAGAGGAGAATGCAAATCTTCAAGAATACGTTGAGAAAGAAGTGGAGGAGAAGAAGAAGCTCAGCAGAACTAACGAGGAGCTGCTCTGGAAGCTGCAGGAGGGAGATGCTGTGAGCCCCGTCAAACTCCCACCCTCACCGCCCACTCCTTTTTATCGCTGCTCATCAGGGAACTCCTCTCCAGCAAAAGTCAGAACCTTGAGGCGATAATCGGCAGCTGAGTGCCGAAGGTTCCCTGCCTTTTATGCATTTCCAACCTGCAAATTGTTACCATCCAAGGAAGTACTACCATCAACAGGCGCCCAGGGTTCATGGCTGCAAGCATGTTCAGTAGCTGCATAGCTTTACTCTAGGCAGAGTACTCTTACAGTCCCCATATAGAAATTCTTGGTTCTGACATGTTGATTAGGGTAGCAAAAAAGATAGCCAAGAACTAGATCAGGAGAAAGTTAGGATAACAAAAAGTTTAGTTTGATGTGTGAACATTTTAACTATGGTTAGAGCCAAAAGTTGGGAAATGCTCTATTAATGGTTCATCAGAATGAACTTTTGCTGCAGTATTTCAGGTTAGTTACAAATATAGTTCAAGTTGTGAATATTTCTGTATATGTGTCTGTGTTTATATACATGTATGTATTGTACCTTTATACCTATATATAGACGCACACACATATATATGTAGTTGCAGATGTTCTGAATTACATTTTTTATATTATTGGATACTACTAAGTGCTGATATATTTTCATTACAGTCAGCAGTTTTCTAACTCGTGCCTAAGACTTGTATCTAAACAAAATGCATTTCTGTTTAGCCTCCCAGGAATATTTATACCCAATCTAGAAGAAAGTTACACAGAAGTAGAAGCGCCTTTCAAGTGACCACCAAGTGGTACTCTATGTAACATGAACACCAGCGAATTTGAAATTCTAAGACAGTACTGCCTTCAAAACCATCACCTTTGCATTGAACACCAGAAAAGATATGCATACCATCCACTGCTTTTTAACTCTTAGCATTGATATTGTAAGTGGAGATAGGCTAGAGATGAGAAAACTGAGAGTTTTAGCAAATTTGGTAGAGGTTTCTGGCTAACATGGTTCAATTTTAGTGTATTTCAATCCTAGTCAGATCTTTTCTTGTTGTACCTTGTTGTGGTTAGGATGCAATCAAAATCTCTGGCTGTAGGTTTCTGTCCATTTTGTTTTATTTCAAGGCCCAGAAGCAAGAATGAGAAAATAAATTGTTTATCCTTGACCTTTGCTGGATGAGAGGTTTCCAGAAGTAAGATGAGATACTGGGCATCTGCTAGGGCTCTAGCTTCCTTCCACCTCAAATGCCAAATAGAGCATAGCCAACTTCATAGGTGCAGATGAAGTCAGAATTTCGTTCCTTCCACATATCTACATTATTTTACATTGCTACAGCTTACCCAGAGTTACAGAGCACTTTGAAGATTCATGGAAATGAGTGGCTAAACTACCTTTAACTTTCTCATCTAGAAGCAAAAATGTTCACCCAGGCTTGGAGTGACCTCCCACCTGAGGGGACGGTGAGGCTGAAGAGTAGAGGCTGAGTAGGGGTGAAACTGTCTGCAGGGCCCTCATGGGCATTGCTAACAAGATAAAAATATCCCTGAGCATAATTTAAAATACAAAGAGATCTGTGGGATGCTTTTCTACCCAGCTTAGACAAACAGCCCGCATGCAGGCCTGCTCTGTGCACTGGGGCCAAAGTTAGCAGCACAACAATACCTGGAGAAAATCCCCGAGGTGCAGGAGTGCTGCAGGGAGAGTGACTTTCTCACCCAGGTGTGTGGTGGCACCAGCAAGCCCTGCACCCACAGGGGTGGCATTGCACAGCCCTGCCATTCTGCTCGAGTGGGAGCTGTGCTTCAGCTTTCCTGGGAAATACTCAGGATTCACAGACTGCAGCTTAGATACAGCTTCAACCACCATCAAAACACCCGTGGCCTGTTCCACAGTGTTAAAAAGAAAGATGATTTTTTTTCCTCCTTTTTAGAGAAATTTATTTTTGTAGCAGCTTTTGCATGGTACTGTGATACTGAGTAAATTAAGCATCTTCTTAGATTAGATCATGCCACACCAGCTACTACTGTTGAAATGCATTGCTAGATTTTAGTGTGTCCAGCAAGTACAACCTGAAAGATAGATACCTAGCACGCACATGCACACACAGCCCTTTCTTGCCAAGTATGACTTTAATCACTTTGATACTTGCTAACTGCACAGCTATTTGCAACACCTACAGCATTTGCATCTTTCATTCCACCAACAGAATTCTGATACAGTGAGATCACAGACTCATGGGGTGATTTGGGTTATAAGGGAACTTTAAGAGTATCTAGTCCAGCCCCCACTGCCATGGGCAGGGACACTTTCCACTAGATAGGTTGTTCAGAGCTTCATCCAACCTGGCCTTGAACACTTCCAGAAATGGGGTATCCACAACTTTTCTGGCAACCTGTTCCAGTATCTTACCACTCTCATCATAAAAATTCTTTTCCTTATGTCCCACCTAAACCTATCCTCTTCCAGTTTATAACTACTGTCCCTTGTCCTATCTTATCCCTTGTCCCTGTCCTTTACTACAGGCCCTGGTAGTCTTTCTCAATTTTATCTTATAGGCCCCCTTGAGGTCCTGGAAGGCTGCTAAAAGATCTCTCCTAAGTCTTCTCTTCTCAGCCTGTCTTCATAGAAAAGGTGCTCCAACCCTCTAAGACCTTTGTAGCACTCCTCTAGACCGACTCCAATATGTCCATGTCCTTCTTATCCCCAGAGCTGGATGCAGCACTCCAGGTCGGGCCTCACAAGAGCAGAGTAGAAGGGCAGAATCCCTCCCTTGCCCTGCTTGTCACACTGCTTCGGATGCAGCTCAGGTTACAATTGACTTTCTGGGCTTTGAGCACCCATTGTTGGTTCATGTCCAGCCTCTCATCCACCAGTGTTCCCAAGTCCTTCTCAGCAGGGCTGTTTTCAATCTCTTTATCCCCCAGCTTGTATTCTTACCAAGGGCTGCCTCGACCCAGGTGCAGGACCTTGCACTTGGTCTTTGTTGAACCTCATGATGTTCACATGGACTCACCTCTCAAGCCTGTCCAGATCCCCCTCCTTCCAGTGTTCCACCTGAACCACTCACCGTGGCGTCAATCCACAGACTCGCTGTGGATGCACCTGATCCCACTGTCTGAGTCATTTAAGGTATTACACAGTATAGGTCCCAGTACTGACCCCTGAGGGACACCACTTCTTACTGATGGCCGTTTGGACATTGAGCTGTTCTGGATGCAACCATCCAGCTAATTCCATATCCAGCTTCCATCCATCAAAGCTGTATCTCCTCAGTTTAGGATGCTGTGTAGGATTATGTCAAAGGCCTTGCAGAGTCCAGATAAATGACATCAGTTGCTCATCCCTCACTCACCAACACAGTCACACCATTGCAGAAGGCCATCAGATTAGTCAGAGTAGCTTGTTGGTAGTCACTAGGATTCTCCTTTTTATCCTTTGTAAAAATGGTTGAGATTATACAATTGGAGTTGTTACCTTGATGCTACTCAAAACTTTAAATGCACTATAGCATATTATTGGCCCAGGACAGGCTAGCAGAACCTGATGTAATTTATTAACCTTTCCCCTCTATATATGGTGCTTCCCTTATCACTTTGTTGGTTTAAAATCATATTCAGGAGATGCTTCCAGCAGTGAATTGGGAGTGGGGCTTTATGGTGGGGAAAACTGGGACCAAACCTAGCTCCATCATCATTTGGTATCATTTCCAATCCCGTTCCCATCTAATCTTTGCCTCCCAATCCTGCCTCTCACTGGATTCTTCCTTGGCACACCCTCTGGGGCCTGCCCAATCACTAGCCACCCAGCAACCTGTCCCTGTGCGGGGCATGAAGAGTGGCTCCTTCTGGTGCAAAACCAGAAACACAGACTTTTTTCCCCAAAAAGGTTATTCCTTTTTTGTACTTTTCCTCTGTCCTGTCTTTCTTTGCCTCTGCATGCTGAAGTAGGTATGAAAGAAAAGCCCAGGCCACTGAGACAGTGGGAGGAAGGCAGCAGCCCCTGAATGGGGCAGCCACTCCCAAGGAATGAAGATCCCCAGGTGCAGGGCCAAGCTGGGAAGGGGAAGTGTTTGCTTTTGCAGGGCTGGAAACTTCCCAAATCCATGGCCACTGTGTGGACTTTCTCATTTGGAAATAGGATGGCCTTTGACAGGAGAGGGAATGTAGCCAGCAATAAGTAGAAAGGGTTTCTTCATCTCTGTCTTTAAGGAAGCTGTTTGATTTTGTTTATCGTTATTCAATGCAGAAGGGTATAGCAGCAATAAAACCAGCCTACAGCTGCTCCCAAAGGGTTTCCAGAGATGGGCACTGGGAGCAGGTATCAGCCATGGGATGGAAGGAGAGCCAGCAGCAAGCAGGGGGCATGGAAAACTCCTTTTTATTGAGGGAGGGTACCATTTGGCCCTACTGGGATTGCACCTCCAGTGACTGCTGGCACAGACAGGTTGACTCACTTGATGCACAGTAGCAGAAGGTTGTGGTGGTGGCAGGTGGGGGAGGAAAGGAAAAACTATCAAGTGCAAAATCAGGTATTTTGTCTCTGCACTGATGGTGGTTGTGTCCCATGGACACTCTGAGGAGCCTCTGTACAGTTTCCCATGCAGCAGGAGTTCTGTGGTCCTCTTTATTATGTGGCTAATGATTACAGGAAGAGTTTGTATTATTTCAATTATGATGTACAGATAAGTGTAATATATTCCTGACAATAAATCCGTGTGCCAGCGCGCCTGTGGGCTGACGGATACAAACCAGCATGTCCTGCCGTGTTTTCTGAGCATACAGAAACTGGGATGAATGGGAAATAAAGCAAAAGCCCATTAGAGGGTTACCCCATTAAGGTAAAGATGGAAGCTAGATAGTCATTAGCTTCCTGGCAGCAGGGCTGGTCAGCTGCCTCACCTGACAGTGGCTCACATGCTATGAGCTTCCATGGACTCATTTCCTAGGATGCTTCCAATATGACTGGGGCTGCTAACACAGTGATTGTGGTCTCCAATGTTTCCACTAAAGTGTCATGCTGCAGCACGTGATAACGGGAACATGTCTGCCAGTGGTTCAGGCTCATCAACAAACACCTGAACTCCCCAATGTTCCAGTTCACTCTGTTTCAACACCCCATCCCCTTCACCCTGCCCTCCTGCTGAGAGCCACAGAACTGCTCAGGCTTTGCCACAAGGATTAAAAAGAGACTGGGTCATACCCCACCTTGGGAATGTGCCTGACAACATCCTCCTGAAACATTTTCCACCAGGCCCTTGGCTTGTTCAGCACACATGAAGCTTTGGTAAGGACACAAGCTTCATGTTTTCACTGAACAGAAGCTGGTAGCCAGGTAGGAAAAACATCCTTATAGTTTTAGTACAATATGAAACTTTGATCCTCATTTTTCATCTTGTTGCCCTCCCACCACCTTTTAAGTGCCTTTTGGGAGGCTGTGGAGTGTGTTGAGCTTGCCTGTGTTTAAACAAAATAGACTTCAACTTAGTGGCTTTTAATTTCTGTATTAATCTCTCCCTGTTTGAGTAAGACTTTGCATATGCACAAGGAGCAAGGCTTAACAGATGGTCAAGACCCAGTGACTGGAGCAGACCCCCGACTTCTTTCTGTGGGGGAAGCTGCACTCATCACACACCCTGAAGGGCACCTAGGAGGCAATGAACACATTGCCTTCACTTCCTCACATTGCCATCCTGTCAAGAATAGCCTCCCAGTGTACTAAAATTAAAAGATGAAAACCCTTCAGTGGGCTATAAAGTCTCTTGGAAACATGAGAAATGGTCCACAATCCAGCTATAAAATCCAGGAGATGGTTTGATTCCCTTTTCTGCTGCATCAGATGCCTGGTGAGACCCTGGGCATGTCATACAGGGGTCTGTTCAGTTCTCCAACTCAATGACAGGTGCAAGAGCCTGTTGTTTCATCAGCAAGAGCCATGCTGACAAATTAAAGACTGTCCAGTGTTCAGAGGCAGTAGTATGAAGGACACCTAGGAAAGCATCCACTCACACTGGGAAAGGGGATTTCTGCAGTATCTATCTGGGATGCTCCAACCCTAGGAGTGTTTGAAAGCAGGTTGGACAGGGTTTTGAGCAACCTATCTAGTTAAAGATGTTCCTGCTGATGTCAGGTAAGCTGGACCAGATAATCTTCAAAGGTCCCTTTGCAACCCGAACTATTCCACAATTGTATAATCTGTTTTTCAGTACAAGCTGAAACATTAATTTAGATCAGTGGGATTACTTGGGCATGGCTAACCTTCACGGCACTTTAATAAGCCTTTTTAGAGTAGTGGATTAATTTGGCTAGGGAAAGCTATTAGAGAGAATTAAAACAAACAAAAAAAATCAACTTACAGCCAAAACCAAGACATTGCCAATCAAATACAGATCCTGGTCCCAACTCCAAATTTCCTGCCTTACTACAGGCAGGCTTTGGAGATGATCTCCAGCCCCAAAGGGAAAGCTCCCCTCAGCAAGTCAGACCCTAGAGTTTAATGGTGTTTTCTGGGCTGCACGCTCTGCCAGGATTGAAAAGTCCCTGCACAGCCCCACAGCCTCCCCAGGCAGGGGGCTGAGCCCAGGCATTGCTCATGCAAGAACTTCATGCCTCTGAGGATCCTCCTGTGCTTCTCTTCCCAGGGCAGGAATGTGCTCCAATGCCAAACCAAAGTTGATAATGCCAAGCAGCCAGCACAGAAAATTGATGTGGGGGGAAAGAACATAGGGATGCACTTGCTGTCACAGCAGCTCAGTTCTGCTGGCCAAACCCACCACTGCAACCACACCACTGGTGATTTCTGAAGCAAAGAGGCAGGACTGCTCTTTGGAGACACCCGTTGCTTTCAAGCCTTTGCAGTACTTGCTCCATGTGGGTTCCTGACTAAAGCTGGCAATTCTTCTGTGGAGTGTACAGTTGGGAGAAACACCTGCTGGTGTTACCTGTGTGCTGGCGAGCAATCGCTCACCTGAAAATCAGCAAGCATAAACTTTCTCAACATTTCCCAGCAGTGACATGCTTGAAAGCATGTGACCACGTAGCTAAAAAAAAAAAGTTAAATAAAACAAAAAAGGTAAAATCTGGTATTTTAAAGAATGCAAATCTTACAGGTGCTTTGTTAACCTGGGGAAATCTAGCGATTGTGAGAACCTTTTTTTTTGTGTGCATACACAGAGGGTACAGCTCACATAGGGTGAAGGATAGAGCCTGGTTTATGCCTGACAGTAGCACTGCAAAACCTGCTCCATGTAAAACTGGGTAAAAAAATTACCTGGGAGGTAATTCCCAGGGCTACTGAAAGAAGGACATTTGTGAGGCCTGGATTCATAGCAGCATTTGCACACAGAAGCAGTTCTCTTCCTACACACTGGGGAAAAAAAACAAAATCTGAGAGGGAGAAAGGGAAGCGCCCCAGATAAGCTGCCAGTGCTGCTGGGAATATGGCAGAGTTAATTCTTTTCATCTTGTAGTCCCTTTTAACTGTGCTGCTAAACAAACTGCAAGCTGCAGTAACCAAGCTGGGGAGTCCTGCATTCTGCTTCCGTGTTCCTGCATAACTGATTACAGGTGTGATCTGGTTCAGGATCCCCACCACAAAGTTTCTTTCACTGCAGCCATTCTTTCAGTCGCCTGTAAGTCAATCACAGTCATTTGCAGCTGTCTGAGCCAGTGTCTGTGTTTCGCTCCGCTTCTGCCGAGGCTGCGTAGCTGGCTTCCACACTGTGCCATATTCCATAGGTAAAGTAGATGATAAAGCCTGTGTAAGCAAAGGAGAAGGCACTGTTAACTCTGTAGAGAAATGGAAACCTCTACTCACAGCCACAAGTTACACCAGTCTAAATCCAGCCATCCTCATGGTTAGCTTCTAGCAGACAGCCACTATCTTCTTTAGGGAAAAAAGCCATTAACACAGGCACCAGTCTTTAAAAGTCAATCTATCCCAGCCCCAAATAGGATCCTGATTTGAGCATTTCAGACAATTCAGCTTTATCTACGTGGCTGATGGCAGCATCTTGGGATGCAGCTCAGGTTCTTCAGCTACAGAAGCACAAGCTCCACCACCTAGACAGCAGCACAAGGCCAGCCAACAAAGGAATGCTCTGTGGTTTCTTGTTGGCAACAAGACCCATAAGATGGTTCATGGCTTGTTGTTTTGTCCCCACAAAAGCTTCAAGACCCTTGAATTTGAAACAAAACTTGTTACACACTAACTAAACACCTCCAGTCAAGCCACCAGAATTGCCCAAGGATGATCAGAGTGCAGGATCCCTCCCTGGAATGCTATAATAAATTTATGGTGAACAAAATCTATTAACTTTGAACATAGAATTTTTCACTTAAACTCACCGAGGAGCATCCAGATTGCAAACCGAATCCACGTGCCTGCATCTAGCTGCATCATGAGGTAAACATTCACAAAAATACTCCCAACAGGAAGAAAGGGCAAAAAAGGTACCTGTAAAAGAGTAAGGGATATGTTACATCTACAAGCATGGTTAATGAGCAGGAACAAACATCACATCCCTTGTAAATGGGAAGTAATGGCTGTTACCAACTCTTCAGCTGCCAGATCTGAGAAAAGGCAAGGTTAAACCCAAAAGGACATAGTCCAATACAGGAGGGACATGGGAACGATGCTGTTCACCTGTTTTAAAAGCTTGTTTTGTAGTCTAGAAGAGGGAAGAGGCAAATTTTAGTGGCAATACTAAATATTACTGGGGCAAAAGAGAGAAGAGTAAAAACCAAGGACTGTATCATGACAAGCACCTATTGAAGACCAAGAGATGAAGGTAAGGGAATGTCAGAGGAGGGACCTGAGGAACTTCATCCATCAGGTACCAAAGCAATAGAGAGCAAATTAGGAAAACCAGCAAATACTGCAAGAGATGACTACAGTGGTACCAAGAATGCCTTAGTGCTCTGAGAATCAAAGAATGAGACAGCAAAGCCAAAATGAGAAAATAAGAATACAGAAAATAGCACTGCAAATATAAAATCAAACAAGGGAAATTATAATAATAGTAAAGTTTCTGAATATAGTGGAATTAAATGGAAAGCAAACTTCGCTCCTAAGGGGAAAAGGAGATTTACAAAATAAACAGGCTGAAATGTGGGCCTTTCTTAATTTAAGCTTTGCCAAAAAAAATTTATGTAAAGTAGCTGTTCACATCATTAGAGAGAGGGGATAGGCACATAAATTACAAAAGAGAAGAATATTTTTATAAATTTGTCTTTGTCAAGTCAATAGAGACAAATAAAATTTCCCTAAGTGGGTGAGTTATGTACCAAGACATTGCAGAAGTGATCTCTGAACTATTAAATAAGCAACTCTGAGAGCACTTGGTAGACTGGTAAAGTCTCTGAAGACTGGATAAGGGAGAAAAATTACCTGCTAAAAAATACAGAAAAACAACTGGGAAACAAACAGGTCAGCCTTGGATTTCCAGAGTGATTTTGGAGAAAAATCACTGTCAGGTTGTAAATGCCCAAAGAACAGCAAGGAGATAAGAAACAAGGTTGTCAAGCATTGGAACAGGCTACCCAGTGAAGTGGTGCAGTCATCAGACCTGCAGGTCTTTAAAAGACATGTAGATGTAACACTTTGGGACATGGTTTAGAGGTGGACTTAGCAGTCCTGGGCTAATGGTTGGACTTAATGATCTTAAAGGTCTTTTCCAACCAAAATGATTCTATGATTTTATGATTACAGATTTAGCTGTGACAGGTATAATTTTCTTTTTACTTGGACAGGGCAGTGGCTGAGGGGAAAAAAAGAGGTGAAACACCCTGAGTGAAAGGTGAACAGACCTCCTCAGAAGCATGTGCAGAAAATAAGATCTAGATGAGTGCTCATAACTTCTTTGCTCCTGAAATTTCTGTTTCCACCTTTGAGACCATTACCCCAAATGAGCTGCTAACACAACCTTGGAAACTGGTTGTATTAAGTTACTAAAATCTGTGAGTTTACTGAAAAATTTTAATTGAAGAGCAATCCAAATGAAAGCAGTTTAGAGGATGGAATTATAATCCAAAATTAATTAAATAAATTGCAGAGAGATATGAAATCAATATGATAAAGCATGACTTGTAGGATTACACCGGGAGGAAAAACCCATCCCAGTGTTTGTTTAATATAAAAAGGATGGTGTTCTTCGAGAGGGCAGGAAAACAACAGTCCCTCATATTTAAAGTGGTTTAAGAGAGAATGGTCATCCCTTAGCCTCCATGGGGACTGAAGAGGACATGAAAGTGAACTCTTAGTGCCTTAGATCTTTGCAAACAAGTTTACTTCTTGTGTTCTTTCTCCTTTTGCATCCATGATGTCACGTGGTCCTTCACAACGGCCCCCTGTCCTCCAGTGTCTGTCTCTTCCCTATCCTACACCCATCTGCTTTCAAAAGCAGGGTCCTGCCTTCCCTTCCAGCCACACCTCTGCAGCAGGTTCTGCCTTTCCAGCTTCTCCTGGATAGAAAAATTGACATCATGCCTCTATCCTATGCACGTCCATTTGGCCAGTGTCCCCCTTCTGATACAGGCACTTCCTCCTCCAACCACCTCCCAGACACCTCTTTTCTAGCTACATGTCCCAGGACAGTCACCTTAAAGGAGAGTTTGGTTTTGCTTTCAGGCTGTTTCCGTATAATGAAGATGACAGTGACAACAAGGATGGCGGCAATAATCTGTACAGTGTTTATCAGAATGTTTGGCTCAAGGGAAGTCAGGATACAGATACCCACAATAAGGAAACCTGTGAACACACACCAAAGGTTACTGATTTTTTTTTTTTTAGATACAGAGAAAGCCCAAGAACAAATCATAAGTAGGCAAAACAATCTGAAAGCTCACAAACAAAACAGCGACTCACAAAAACCCTACTCATAACAGCTATGCCTTTTCCACTACACACCCCCACACATTCTATCTGTGGATTTTTTTTAAGAAATCAGAAATTTAATCTTCAGTTATTCTGGCCCTTACAAGAGCTCATCAAAATCACATAATGGAGATGAACTTTCCCACCATGGTGAGAACAAAGCCCTACCAGATGACTCATTGCCCCAAAGACACACTGCCCAGCACTCACCTAAAATGAAGGTTGAGACATTCACCACCAAACCTGAGAATTTGGAAGGATCTGAATCTGTGGAACACAGTATGGCTTTGAGGGAAAACTTCTCCTCTTCCTCTGGCAGAAAACCAGCCTGTGATTCACTGGTGCTCACAGACTCGTTGTTATCTGTCTCCTCTGTCGACCTTGCCATCTGGTATGCCAAATTAGGCTGCTCTGGCTGGTACCTAGGAAAAGGAAATGACACAAAGAGCCTGTTAGTTTGGCTTTTAAATGAGAGTAACAGTCATTAAAAAGCCACACAGATTGTCATGGCTGCACGCCAGAGCACCAGAATAGGCCCACATCATGTCTATACCCTTCTGCTTCAAGGGGAAATCTGAGGAATGATGTCATCATGATGTAAGCCAATATGACCAGTTCTAACCACCTACAGCTTGGTTGCAACATAAGTGTTTTAAAGTGGACAGTGCTCCCTTTCATGAACTCTGTTATCCACATCACCAATACATGACTGGGTGACAGGAGAAGGAAAGAGCAGAGGGACAGATTGATGGTCATAACCAGGCCATTGTGTCATCTGTGGCAGTTCAGCTCTTGTATTTTGGCATGGGGCTGGCTGAGCTAACAGCTCTGCAGCTATCACACCCTGCAGCAGCATTCCTGGCAGCCCTGCTCCTCCACCCCTGGCTCTTCTGCCAGCTTGTCTGCTGCCACACAAGGAAGAAGCAAGAATGGTTGCTGCATGTGTGGATAGCACATTCAACAGGGCTGTGGCACACAACCATGTGGAATCATAAATAAAAAACACTCTTCCAGCCTCAGCTCTCTGTTACAGAATGTTTTGTCAAGTTACTCAGCCACAGGTCTGACTAAAGGACTGAGCCACTTGGAAAGTCACCTTAAAACTGTTCCTGTGGCAATGTGCTCACAATGAGGCATTTGTTAAACACTCAGGATTCTGAAATTCAGTGAAACCCTTGGGTCTAGCCACAGCAAGAAACTAGTGGCAGGATCCTACAGCTTTGGAAACAATTCAGCTGCTACATCATTAAGCAGTCAAGAGGCAGACAAATCCACTGCCAAGGTCACTTCAAAACAGGCTGTCGCCTCTGCCAACCCATGATGGAGAAAATGTCATGCAATAGCAGCTTGCAAAAACAAATTAAAAAGCTATTTCTCGCTCTGAGGAAAAGAGTAGGCTGGGAAACCAGGAAACTTAAGGTGGATATGGTAAAGCAGAAAGAATTTTCAGGGGGCAGGGAGCAGAGCACAAACACAAAGCAATGGTACCACAGAACAGCACTGGCCCTTCACCTGCTGTAAGACTGTTCTTAGTTCAGTGCAATTGCTGTGAAAGCCTCCATCTCATTCTGAAGAAGTCATTCAACAAACAAAGGTACCTTTCAATAACATGATCTTCAGATATTTTTTCATTGAGTGCTGCTGTCTGTAAGATGCCAAGCACTGAAGGTTTTTAGCTTAGGTTTGGGAAGCTGTGGGAGCTCAGCACTTCTAAAAGACACACTGATCCTGCAATCACATGCTCAGTTCTTTTCCTGCTACTAGACTTCATCTCAAATCCCCTTCCAAAAGGAGGACAACCTGAAATGGTGTCCCCACTGGGGACAAGAATGGGGACAAAACAGGCATCCAGGACCACACATCTTTCCTCCCTACCCCTTGGCGTATCTCCTGGGGCATTTAGAGTTGACCATAGCAGCACGGGCATGAACAAGAACCTCCCTGTAGATCCAACTAACACAATCCCCCATGAAATTAAAGCAACAAGCTCTTCACGTGCCTGTAGCTGGGGATGTGCCCATAGAAACTATGAGGGCATCTGATTGCTGTGTGGAATTCACTCCGTGTGCCAGAAGAGACAAAGCTTCTACATTCTTACCTCAGTACCAACACACAGGCTGCTACCAAGGAGTAAGCCAGGAGGGTCCCAATGGACATGAGGTCCACAAGATCTTTCAAGTCAAACAGAAAGGCCATAACAGCTGTAGGAGGAGAGGAAGGTAAGAGAGAAGAAAAATCAGCAACATGGCAGAACATGCACATCTCGGCAGCATTAATAACGAAGTAGCACACATGTGACTCTTGCTCAGGACTTGGCAGGGGAGCTTAAGATGTCCCAAGAGAAGGAGAGGCAGCCCTTGGTGCATGAATACTCTAAGACTCCACAGGCTGTCTCAGCCTCACTAGCTGAAACAGTAGGAAATGCTTACTACAATAAGTTCCAGCCTGTTTGTCTCACACAGCTATAATCACCCAACTACCAACAAAAAGCAGGGGTTTAAGCCACAACCTCATTGTTAGTGCCCCAGTGCAGTTGCAGCACTCCTAAAGCCACAATTATCTCCTGGAAGTAGCTAGAGGGAATAGAGAATGGGCAGCACCTTGCCCTGGTGTCTCAGCTCAGCTGGGCTGCAATCAGGCTTGTGCATGCAGTGGACCAAGCATCAAACAGGGCACCTTGAAGTATCAGGTGTCATCATGGGGATTTTCAGAAAAAGGCTGCCATTCCTTAGGGATTGCCCTGCTTACACACCCTCAGCAGGTAACCCTGGTTATACAGGAATTTGTATATGGCTTTCAGAAGGCAAGTAAGTGGATAAAAGGCACACAGTCAGACATCAGGTGGCACCAACAGCTATATGAGAGTGTAGGGACTTCAGAGCCAAGCCTGGCCCAGCTCAGCCTTAATGCACAACCTGGAACTCAATACCGGCCCAACCTTCAAACTCAGCTGGCAAATGCTGTGTCTGCAGCTTCGTATGGGTTTTGGTCATAGGCACCATGGACCACTTGGATGGGACCACAAAGTTGCTTTCTTTTTTACTTTATAGTGCTCCAGACCATTGCCCCACCATGGTCTGGACCCAAGAATACCTGGAGAGGAAGGTGCGGGAGAAGGAAGCTGTGAGGAGGCTCTGCGAGTCCCAGCAGCAGGAGCTGAGCCCTTTCACAGGAGCTCAGAGCCCAGGGCAGCAGTCCGGCAGCAACTTCCCACCAAAGGTGGCACATTCTTGTAGCCACGGCTCATCCTGCATTTGCAGCAGAAGGTAAAGAGGAAGCAGCAAGGCTGCTCCCCTCTTTGCAGGCATTGTGAGGAAGGGGGAGGCTGCAGGCTGCAAGAACAGGGTAAGTTGCTCATCCTTGCTGTCCAGGAGGTTTAATTCCCGTATTTCTGGCACGCCAGGCGAAAAAGGGGAGAAGAGGATGGCTGCCAGCTGTGACTAACTGATTAACAAATGCCAGTGCCACAGGAGCCATCTGCTCATCTCCGGCTGCTCTCGAATTTTCTGCAGAGCTGCTACCCACAGGCAGTGCAGTGTCTTCAGCCAAGCCAGGCCAACAGCCACAAGGATGCTGGGGCACCACTGGCTGCTACCTTGCAGGGCATTAATTACTTTTCAGGCTGGCTGAGCAGATAAAGGTAGTTCCTGGCATGAGACAAGATTGTAAGCAATGAGCTCTGAGAAAGAGGGACAAGCGCACAGCAAGCTACCCATGCTCACGCAGACTCTCCAGGGCATGCCCTAGAAATCCAGGACACTCTCTGGGATGCTGTATTCTGCAATATATCCAATTAGTAAGTGGGCTAGAGTCAGGCAGGCTTATCTGCCCTGAAGATGAGCTTATGTCTCCTTTCCACACAATTGTGCAAGTCTTTGGATCCTACCTGAAGTAGCTCCTGAGGTCACTGTTGCAATTAAGGGAGTTTTTCTCTTTTCATTGACTTTAGCCAAAAATTTAAAGAGAAGTCCATCTTCTGCCATAGCATAAATTATTCGAGGCATCGGAAACATGGAGCCAAGGAGACTATGGACACAGGAAGGAGAAATAATCTACTTGTATCACCTCCTGCTGAGCACAGGCATACAAGTGAAAGCAAGTTAACGGCAGTGTAACTATAGAACAGGTAGCTTTCATTCACTTCAGCTTCTCCTTCAAGAGCACCCCCTGAATACCCTTATTACTGATAGCTGGTAAATGAGGTGTAGCTCTATGATTTTGAATAGCTAAACTTAGCCATGGGGCATAAAACCAGCCTGACTTTCAGGTAATAAAAGAGCTATAACTTCTATGAGCCTCTGCGAGTTGCTCACCTAATTGAGTATATCTAAGTTGATCTGCAATAGGCCTTCCAAGTTCAAGAGGTGATATGTTCTGCCTCCAGCCTGCCCTGCCTCCCTTCCAGATGGCTGTCCTGCAGGTAACCTGTGGACAGATGGCCCTGGATATGGTAAGCCCCATGCGCTCCTGAAGATGCACCCTGCATTACCTGACACAAGTCTGTTCTCACTCAGCAGGCCAGGATGTCTTGCACCCAAACCATGCTTGCATTGCATAGTTGCCTCCATGACTTAGTCACTCAATCCAGATTTATATTCCCAAGATGCACCTCCTGGGTCTTCTGCTAAGGTGGGAGCTTCTGAAGTGATACTGATCACCTGCTTCTCTGGTACCTACCACAGGGTGAAATCCTGGTGCTTTTGAGGTCAGTAGCTCTGAATTTCATCCCTAGTCTCTGCTCCATTCCTTCATGTACCTCATGGAGGTACATGAAAGATGTACCTTGAGAGACGCAAAAATGAAAAGCAGTGTCTTACCTTGTAGAAAGTGCACACAAGGAACCAACAGCCACTGCATAATTGGCTCCATCCCAACCCACGTATTTAAAGGCATTGGGTAAAGGGCTATTGGTATCCAGCTGGTAGTAAGGCATCATGAGCGTCAGGGCAGCCGACACGCCAAAATAAGCCACAAAACAGATGAGAAGAGATGCCACAATGCCAATAGGAATGGCCTTCTGAGGGTTTTTTACCTCCTCACCTACAAGAAAGGAATTTAAATATCAGCTAAATGACAAGCAAGACCTTTATCCCAACCTAGGGCAAGCGTGCTGGTTGGGGCTTTCAAAGGTTTCGTGTGCACAGAGGTGCTCTTTGACCATAATGCTGCTGATGGCCTGCTCCATCCAGTTGGGATATCACAGCCTGTTTGAGCCCATTTCTGCTGCTCCTGTCACTTCTTCTGACACACATTCATGGAAGCCTTGTAAACTAAGGCACAGAAACAACCTGGATTACAAATAGTCCTTTCCCCTAAACAGATCATCCTTCTATCCTATTTGTGGTGCAGATGCAAGAAGAGTTCAATGATCACAGATGATGGAGTGAGAAGTTATTGTGCAGTTGTAGGGAAAAATCCATGGATGTCCATTTTAGTAACATCTCCACCAGAATTAATACACACCATGATCATGGCACTGTAGGTGCCCCTTTCCAGAGAAGGGCAGAATGCCTGAAAGTTACACGGATCTTTGAAAATACCCCTTAACAAAAGGATCTCCTCTAGATTTTGTGGAAAATTCTCAACAACCAAGTCGGAAAAAATGTGTGTAAAAAACCAAAATTCCTCAAAATTTAGGGACTGATCAATTACAGAACAGATATGTGCTTTCCTAGTCCTACAAAACTGCTCTGAAAGCAAGAGCTCCTGAGGTACAGCATTTCAGCCGGATGAACTGATAAACACAGATCCATACACCTACAAGCCAAAAGCAGATGAATGTTTCTCCCACAAGGAGAGGCTCCAGGGCTGGAGTAATGTGTTGGAGTAATGGAGCCAACATTTCAACTCCTTGCTTGGAACAAGACGCAGTAATGCTTTATATTTGTCTATGATGATTCCCTTCTCCCTCTGCTCTAATGGTTCTTGCCAAATGTGAAATTAAGGATAATCCTTTCTTCGGGGAATTAAGCCACAAGAAATATGACTATGCTAGTGCTTCTCTCTCAAAATGAGACCTCTTAACCTTTACACGTAAAAACTCCTGATTCTGAGGCACAGCTCTAAGGTGGCAGTTTACTCCCC
Source organism: Chloebia gouldiae (assembly GCA_003676055.1). Lineage (NCBI taxonomy): Eukaryota > Metazoa > Chordata > Aves > Passeriformes > Passeridae > Chloebia > Chloebia gouldiae. The sequence goes on from QUSF01000006.1 coordinate 4,664,107, forward strand.
AGAGGTTTCCTCTTTCTCTGGATCTTTAAAATAATCCAAGCCATCAGAGCTTCTTCATCTGAAGGCACTAAAGAACTCTGTTCCAGAATAACCTGTTGATTAAAGTATTATCTGGAGTTAGAAGCTCAAACTCATACCAGAAATGTGAACCTGAGCTTTCCCTGCTTGCCTAGCTGGTAAACCCGGACATGTTTTCTGTGGAGTCTGACCTGCTAGTGTCATCACTGACCATCCATAAGCCTGGGCCCTGCAGGCAAAGAAAGGAGGAAGCTCATGGTTATACAGTTCATCCATTGCCACAGCAGCTAGAAGTCAGCACTCAATCAGGCACTCAGGGACTTGAACAAACTCAGCACTTTCACTATTAGGAACAGCTGAGCCAAAAGCCTATTTTGAGGCTTCTGAGGTTCAGAGGGACGACAAATGTGGTGTCCTGAATTCCCTATTATCTGTGCTCTGCACCATTATTGCGAGTCAATCTACTAACAGCCAGATTCATAACCAGAATGAAGACATCTTCCCTCTTACCTGTAGTAGCAATACAGTCAAATCCCACAAAAGCATAAAAACACGTGGCTGCCCCTGAGAGGACTCCTTTCCATCCATAGGGCATAAACCCTCCAACACCGTAGAGCTTTTCTTCCTGTGTTTGACTGAAAGGCATGGCACTGGGTTAGAAGTGATCCTGCCTAGCTGGGAGTCACTAAGCTATTCACATAGCTCATAACAAAATCCAAAGCCAAAGTTTGAAGAAGCAGGCTCTACCTTTCATATGCTAGCATACAAATACCAGGCAAAATGCTAAGCCCTACCCACTGCTGAGCTTTGGACTGGCCTACAAGAGCCTGAGGAATGCATGGAATAAAAATAGTTCATGGTTTGTTCCTAACACCTGTTTTGTGGAATGGATAAAAATGTCTTGGCTAAGACAAGGAGAAAATAGCATGAATATTAAAAATAATCCCCTAACATTACTGCATGCGTGTAGATACATATATTGATTTGAATGAACAGAAGCTTTTGGAAAAGCTGAAGACTGAGAAACATGTGAACCATCCACTTTTTACTTTAGATAGTCTCAGATAAAGTGTAGGTGAATAGACATAAGAGAGGAATGCAGGGTGCCACGATTGTTTACAATCTACCCCATCTTCCATTCTCATCTTTCAAATTCCTTGTGCAAACCTCATACTCAAATCATGCCTGCAACAGTGAGAGAGAAGTGGAGCCTGGATCCCTGACACACCAAATGCTTTCATGAGCTTTAAGCAAAGTTCATTTAAGTCAACAAACACAGGATGATCCCAGTGCACTCTGGATTGCAACCCCAGATCCACGTGCCTTGTGTTGAGTGACATATAGCAAGCACACCCTTCAGTTCAAGTGATTTAGGTCACTTTTTCAGTGAATAACCTTTCTAAAGATGAATTAAGGCAGTTAAACTAAACTAAATCCCAAATCTCCAAGTCTTCTCACATATAAGCATCTGAACTCATAGAAGCTCTACTGAGACTTAGATGAAAACTGGCCTACAGAAATAGCACAACCCAAATGTGGATTAGTCTGGAAATAATGATAGAATAAACCCCAGACAGATTTTACAAAAATAGCAAGTCATAGAGGTCAAAGAGCTGCACTCATACTTGGAAACTCTTGCAGTAATTGCTCCTTGCATGGGAATAGCAGGAGGGAAGGAGAAGAGACCCATCATATAGAAGCAATTTATTTGCAGCAGGTTGAATTTTGAAAACGGGTTCAAGAAGTGGCTTTTACACAAGATAACTCTGACCCACACAACACTTATTAATCTCACCAGATTTTGCCCAACGGTGTTTCCTTGCAGGCCATCATAAAAGGCCTGATACATGTGGAGATATTTAAAGGCCCTTATTCTGCATGGTATAGTCTCAAGCAAAAATTAATAGTTTTGTCTTACTGGTAAGCCTTGTAAGCTCCTTAATTTTGACCTTGTGTAGGATGACAGAATTTTGGCCAAGCAGCAAAATGTCATTAAAAACAGATTTATTATATGCTTGCAGCAATTCATTAAAATAATCTGCAACTTGCCTTCATTTTATTGAGGCATTTGGGACAAGGTCTCTATAAGGTATAACAGTGCCCCAAGGATATTGCCCAAGTATTCAAAGAAAGTATACAAATATACTTGGACATGGCTTCAAACAGGCACCAGAGCCAGCCTGATGTAGATTTGAATAGAACACCATCTAAAGAGCTCTTTCCTCTCAATTTTAGATGCTATATTGGTTATAAGGCTAGAAATGGTCAGTCCTGCAGCAGGGCCCAGGATAACATAGCCAACTCCTAGCACTTTCAGTCCATCAGCACAGCCTGCTTTCAGCAAGCACACACCAAAGACAGCTTTGCCTCCAAGGTATGTGGCAAAGGAGGCAGCCATCCCATTCACTGGTTTGCTAAATCAGTCCACAACCCCCCATTTAAACTCGCCTTTGAAAATGCACCAGCTTCTGAGATGAGAAGAAAACATCCAACTTACTTGTCTTTGAAAATGTTATGGCTGGTGTTGTAAATGTCCTGTTCAGTCAGGTTCCAGTTTTTAACAGATCCTTTCACAAAGCCAGAGATCACGACAAATCCAAGGACAAGGACATTGATGCAGGTGAACACTTTGTTCACCAGGGCAGATTCTTTCACACCAAAAGCTAAAAGCCCTGGGGAAAAAATGGCATAGGTCAGGCATTTCACCACCAGCTGCAGGTGCCGGGGACTCACAGATATAGCTCAACTGTGTTTATGCTGTGCTCTGCCCAAATTATCACACTTTGTTTCTTTACAAAACCAAGTAGCTCAGGATTCACTCACCTAGAAGTAGGATAAGGACTTCAGCTCAGACATTAATTCTGCAGAACATGACACACCTTCCCACCCAGCACACCCATGTGGGCCATGTCTCCAGTAAAGTGCTTTGCTAATACACTTAAACTAGTCCCACAACCTCAAATGCCACACAGACACCTAGAGAAAGCACAACAGGTGGTTTTCAATGAAGGAACATTGTCCTAAAAGTCTTGGCTAAATGCAGAAGTTATGAACAACACTCAACTTTCCTTAGAAACACGGGGAAATATGAACAGGGACCAAATCCAGGAGGATGCTACTTCTAGAGTTGAAGACAAAGATGGCATTTTGGGACTCCTGCTCCCACTTAAATCAGCAAGAGCTGAGTTCAGTGAGAGCAGGATTTCAGCTTGGCCTTAAGATCTTCTGTCTGAAGAAGAGCATGGCTACACGCCTTGGCAAATAGAATCTCACTGAGGCACAGCTTGGCTTCTCAGGTGGACAAGTTCTCTTCACTTCCTCTTCAGGTGTCTGATTTTTAAGAACTGAAACTTTTGACTCAAATCTAAGGCTGAAGAAGAAGTAAAAAAACTTCATACGGGCCCGAGGGCGAACAAAAGCACAACACAGTGTTCTTTTACTGCTACTCAAGGGACTTCAATGAGAGAGGAACATCCTGTGTACCAACCTTTCCTTCTTTTAAAGTACGAAATAAGCTGAGATAGCCATATCAGAAGTGTTTGATAGGACTGCATAGCAGCCCACAAAAATTTGTAAGGTACTTTTTAGAAATCTGAATCTCAAGACAGTGCAAGAAGAAATAAACTTGTGGTGATGGTATTTGAGACTAAAGCTGCTTTCAGCAGCTTTTTTTTAGAAAATAATGGTTTGCCTTTTTTATTAAAATCCGTGGAATTTGCTTCATGCAGGAGCATAAAGCCACCTTACTATAAAGTAACCTTTGTCATTTTACACCTCTTAGCAGTGCTAAAGTTAGGAGTTCTAAATTCTGTAAATTGTATCTGAGGTGAAAAACCAAATTCTGATTTGAAATGAGAGCAATTCATATTGCATACAAATGAACAAAGGGGGAAATCTCTCCCATTCAGATGTAATCTTGAAAACAGAGGGCTGCTATTGGCTTCAGCAGCCCTAGATCCAAATGCAAACCCAAATGCCAAAGCATCCCTTGCTTTTGAGCCCTGTCCCCATCAACACAGCTCACACTGAGAAGGCCATTCCAGTCAGTGGGAAAGCTCAGGATAACCTTGCTAGTATGACACTGCAGCTTCTGCCTGCTGGAAACCACAAAGGAGTACAGAAGCATAATTTTAAAAATTTGCCTAAACTTGGTAGTGCTTTGCAAGACCCAGCTGGGGTAGAGGTAAACATTCAGAAGAATTTTGATCTTGCAAGCTGTCAAAATTTTTCCAATTTATGCAAAAAGGCTCAGCACATTTTTAGGAAAAAAACAAAAAAAAGAGGTGTAGACTGTCTGTGACACATTTATTTCTCTGGAGTCTTATACTCAATTCTGCCCATATATATTTGAAGCCCATATATATACTTAAAAAAACCCAAAATTAAAACAGTAGTACATAAAACTGTAACCGAGCCCTCTTTCTTTTTTTCCTCACTTTCCTGGCTCAAGTAATCAAAAATTGGCAGATTATCAAAGGGGGAATAAGGCTGATAGACCAACTGCATGAAATTCTTGTGTAATAGGATTTGTGGAGGGAAGGATTAAACTACTACACCTGACTGAGGATAACAAGTCATCTTTTCTTTTCCTCTTTATATAAAATTTGATTGAAGCTTTTAAAAGTGGCTCAAAAAATATCGAGAATGCTCCTCTCTAATTAAAAACATTGTAAACAGGCTATGCCCTGTGCTAACTCCACAGCTATATAGGTCAATCCAATACTTGTATCAAAGAAAGTCTTTAATATGTTGTTCAAGATAAATCAGGACTTCATGCTCATTCCAAAAGCAAACAATGAGATTACAGAAGGAGGTGCAAGACCCACAAACCCTCCAGTGCCTCACCTGTCAGGATGATGATTATCACCACAGCAAAGATGTCTGGGTATTCTGCGAGCACTCCGGGAGCATCCATCGTCATGTATTTTTTACAAAATTTTTCAATGTGCTGCCCTATGATTTCATCAAACGTCGCACTCCAGGCTCTGGCCACACTCGAGGTTCCTGCCAGAGGATAGAAAGGACAAAGATCACCCTTTGTGGCTGGCACATGTTCCAAACCAGGGGGAGCCTTGTATGGTTTTTCAATACAGAGGGTCTCAAAGCAGCCTTGCATGTGCTCCCAGGTGCTGGGAGCAGCCTTTCATATCCATACTCAGCCCACAGCCTGTGTTCATGCTTGGCATCTGCTCTGATAGTAACACACACTCCAGAGGTGGTGGGCCTCAGATTTATGCTAAGCTGACAAGATGAGAAAAATCTTTTTAGTCTGGCTTCTTTCCAAACTTCAACTTCGCTTTAGATACTGCCCTGACTGACTTTTTCCTTACACCCTCAAGGGCCCGCCCTTCCCCCAAACCTGGTAATTTCTGTTACCAGAGAAGTCCAGATGTAATGCTGGCAGAAGACCCTGGAAGCCCCGGTCAGGTGGCTGCAGCCCAGGCAGAGAGCCCTTACAGAATCCAGCTGCTCTCTAGCAGTGCAATGCTGGAACACCAGAGCCTGGACCACACCAGTGGCCAGCTCTGTGATCTGGCAGCACTCAGGTCTGCTGTGACCTCCAGTGCTAGAGCATCCAAGCAAGAAAAAGACTCAGATACAATTTACATGTTATCTGAGCATAGGTCAGCCTACTGCAGAACGCTGGGGATGACCACAGCAAGGGGAACAGCTCCTACCTGCAGCAAGTGCTCAGGCTTCACCCTCTGAGGCCACTTTTTGTTTCTGTTTGAGTGCATCCTACTATGTGCAGCTTGCTGGGGTGAGGACTGAACCTGGGGTCTGAGTAGAAGCAAGCTGGGGACAGTGTCTGGGCCATAAAAGTAATTTTAGAGAACTGAAATAGTAACAACAAAGAGCTACCACCAGTGACAGCATTTTGTGAAGTAAGCAGGTTTAGATAAAAGCCAACTTCTCCCTCTCCTGTGTTAATGTGGCTCCTGTTACACTCCCAGTGTCTCATACAGCACATACACTATATATAACAGCACCTAATTGCATATCATAATTATTACTGTACATAATTACCTAGTTAAAAAAAGAGCTTGGCTTGGTTTTGGCTTGCAGAGCAGCTCCTCAGAGGATGCCATCAGGGGCCCCTTTCCACCCAGAACAGTCTGTCCTGCCACACTCACCTGAGAGTGGGTGTTCAGGTCCCAACTCCAGCACCTGCAATCCTGTCAAACAATGTCTGTGCTCACCTACAGCCAAATCCTCTGCAGCAGCGGTGAGCAGCACCTGCAGCACAGCTGGGAACACTCACCTGCCCAATCCAGCTTTGCAACAGCATAAAAATTAAGCTGCAGAACAGACCTGTTGGGAGACTCTTCTGTTCACCAAGACAGAAAAGTGCACAGTGTGAACACCTTTAAAGAGTTTGGACGTCACCACCATCAATTTAATCTTGAGAAATTGCAAAAGTTATCGTACACCACATTACAATTTTTCAGGTTAGCTTTGGCACAATTTGAGGAAAAAGACTACTTTAGTGCTATTTTTTTTGTCCTAGCTCTAATATTTCACATTTTAGGATGGGAACACCCAGGTCATGCATGTGTTGTATTAGATGCCAGCTGCTTCGATGCCAGCTCCCGTAACTCCACATAACTATCAGTCATTTATCTGGAACTCTCTGTAACCAACAGGCTTGAGGGAGCAGGGGGAATCTGACATTCTTTCAACACAGCCACCTGGATAATATCTTGCTGTTATTAGAGAGCACAGTGCAAAGACATTCAGCTTGTACCCAGGAGGATTAACTAGTTCTGGGTCAGTATAGCCTCACCAGAGCAGATTTGGCTCCTGCCTACAGCACAGAGCTCCCAGAAGAACTGCAGAGCTCAGGTGCCAGGCTCACTGCAGGAACAAGTACGGGCAAGGAGGTCACCAAGTGCCAGGAAACCCCAGCAGCACTTACTGAAACAGAGATGTTGTTACTCATCACAGCACCAGCTCCCACCAGTTTCTAGTTTTTGAAACGCATTCCACAATCTGGAATGTTCCCCAAACCCACATCATCCTAGAAAAAGTTTACATCAGATCCTGGTCCTGGACACCTTTCTCTTTCTCTCTAGACCATAAGTGATAAGCTGCATACCCATTTATTTCTCATCACTCACCTCCAAGGCTCCACACAAGCCTTCCCCCAAGTCAAGTCACTTCAATTAATTAAAAGTTACTGGCCACCCATCCTTGGGACTCCAAGATTTCTTTTTCCACCCTCACAATACTTCCTGAGCCAATGTCTGAGAACCTCAGCATGAAAACACCAAGCTGGCCAAGCCCTTTAGAGATGCATATTTCAAATGCACTGCTTGCCATTTTCTCAGCAAGATTAAGAAAAAAAACCAGGTTTCTGCCCCTCTCAAGCCCTGGCTCTGAAGTGCAGCGTGTGCCTGTCAGAGACTGGAAGGACTGATGTCCTGAGACACTTAAGGATGCCTGCGTGTTTGAGAGTGAGCAGGTCAAGCTTTGCTCTGGTGAGGCAGTGCCTTGCCTCCACACCCCACAGCCTCTATTCCAGCACTGCATTGGCACACCAGGGGCAGGGCTCCATTCTGCCTAACCCAGTTCCTGAGTAGCCAAATGACCAGAAGACCCACCACCAAGTTTTTAAGGCCGAGCATGAGTGCAGCACATCTTGATCCTACCTTCCTCTTGGAGTTTGATTCTGAACACTGCTGGAAGACAGGCATTTGTAGCTATGTGTGCTCTTCTATATCTTCTCTGTCTTTCACTCCTTCTAATTCCCTCTTTTTGGAAGATTTTGAGTAACTAACAGATTGAAAATTTGCTAAGTTGGATGGGCAAAATTAATGCTGTGAGAAGTGTTTTTATGTTGATCAGATATTGTACTGAGTCTTTAGCCAAAGTCTCCTAATTTTTCAAAAGTTTGCCAGTAAACTTTTGTGTTGTTTTGACCTCTTGAGACTATCTCATCTGTATTTCTCCCATGCGTCTAACCCAGAGTACAGAAACCATTATAAACACTTCCAAAAGTCTCACTGAGTGAGCTGACTGGGACGTTACAGTGGAAGCCAACATATCTTTCTCCTCCATGTCCCAGAAGCTGCTGGGAGTTGTCCTTGCTCACAAGAGGGGCAATTAGATCTGGGAGAAAAGCTGAGCAAGATAAGGAGACCTCCTACACTTCATACCCTCTGCCAGAGTTTTTCCACCTTAGCCACCCTTTCTCACAAATTATGAGAAAGACAGTTTGCAAATACACATTCTGGACACAGGACTGAAATAAAAGTAAGGAAATTGTATTTGAACACATTCATGGATAGGATCTACTTATTTTTAACTGAATTTCCTGCCTTGTGACAATACAGTGAGTAGTCAACTCTGAACTAAGAACTGAGACAGTTGTTCAAAATCCATTATGAGAGGAAAAAAAAAAATCTCGGAAATACCACTCTGAGCCCAGATCCTCGGAGTAGAACATTCAGTAGGCAAAACTTTTCATTGTGCATTTGCAGAATCAGGTTTTGGGACAGCAACCACGGCTATGTCACTCATTTTGGTCGTCCAGTATCATGGTAGGAATGGCCCCAAAACCAACTAGATGAAGGGCATGAAGGAGACGATTTATCATTACCTTTCTGGAACAGAAGAAAAATTACCAAGAAGTCTGTTCAATTTTTCTTCGTGTAGCTTAAGCAGAGTCCATCGTAGAAGTGTGGAAGAAATTATACACTTACTTTTTTAAAAACTTATTTTTATCTACTCCCTGCAGTGAATGTAACTCACAAAATAGCTACAGGACTCAGATTTCTTAAGGAGAGGAGTTTAATTGACTCTGGCTTTTCATCTTCTCTTTTTTTTTTTTTTTTTTTTAAGAAGGAGGGGAAGAGGAGAAAAATATTTTGGGTAACACACAGAGGAAAGCCAGCATGATCTCAGACAGGCAGCTGCTATGCCACTATGTTGTTCTTGATATGATCTTACCCTCCAACGAACATGGAAACTAAATTTCAAGGTAATGCTTACAAACCCCATAAAATGCATTTAAAAATACCAACTCCCTTTAGTAATTTAGCATACAGTCAGTTTTCAGTTTAACTAGCAAACTTTCAGTCTCAGCTGCTGAGACTGTTAGAGCCTTAGAAGCATGATAACAAGCGGCCTGCCCAGAATGTGCTTGAAAAGACACAAATCCTTAATTAGCAAATGTGGTTTAGTTTTAATGCATCAGCTGAGTCGCACAGCGCATGCTTTGAGCTTGAGCCAGGGCCTCTCCTAGTGGGAGTCAAGGGCTTAGGAGGGATTTGGTTTGTATTTTCCAGAGACTGTGAACCTGCAGATCATCTCAAGATTAATTCTGCAGCAATTCACAAGACAAAACCCTTATCTCCAGATACTTTAAATAGGTCCCAAAGGGACCAGAATTAATCCTTGATCCACTGTGACTACAGACACTCTGTATAAAAGCATCTTTCTGTGAGCAGCTCCTTTCTCAGCAGAGAGGACACTCTTTAGCACCCTAGCAACTGTGCAGAAGCCAGGGGATGCCAGAGGGATGAGGTGGAGGTTCAGAGGAATTCCTAGCAGCAATAAGCCTTCAGCCAGCAGCACAGGAGCATTCGAAAACGCATCCCATTGATGAGTCCTGAAATCCTGGGTGAGTGCAAGAGTGAAGCAGCTATTTTGTAACAGTAACACAGGTGTGACCAGAAAGGGTGACCCACAGACCAGGCTGCCACCTTGAACTAAAGCTAGGCTCTCGCAGCACACCCAGCACACTTACCAATAACATAGGAGAGGATGAGATTCCAGCCTGTGATGAAGGCCCACAGCTCACCCACAGTCACGTAGCTGTAGAGATAAGCTGATCCTGTCTTAGGAACTCGAGCACCGAACTCTCCGTAGCAGAGCCCGGCCAGCACCGAAGCCAAGGCGGCAATCAAGAAGGAGATAACGATGGCAGGTCCGGCGTTTTCCCGTGCCACAGCTCCAGCCAGCACATAGACACCTGCACCCAAAGTGCTGCCTACACCCAGAGCCACCAAGTCAAACGTGTTAAGGCATCGCGAGAGGCGACTGTCTTCTCGAGAGCAGTCCACGTTTTTCCGACGAAGAAGCTGGTTTCCAAAATTGGTAATTTTTTGACACTCCATCTTCCTGTTTAGGCCTGCAAGAAAGATTCTGCCATCATTATCCAGACCAGAATAGCCCCCTACACCAGTATCACTGCACAGGTACAATGCTACGGCCCTGTTACATTTCAGCAAATGAAACTTCCCATTTTCTACCTTTTTACTGGGTGAAATATCTCCTTTGACATTTTATCTAGCCCTACCATGGGGAATTAAAATAAACAACATCAAAGTTCTTCTTCCAACTCTCAGTCTCGCTGCAAACCTTGTGCAATTCCAGGAGAGAGGTGGTAGTCCAGTCCTGCTCCCACCCTGCTCCACAGTCACTTAGTTTGCACACAAGTGGGCAAAATAAAAATGCAAATTTTGTCTTTCCGATTTCAGAGGAGTTTTTCTGTTCTGGGCAAGAGAGTACTTTAAAAGTGAATGTCCCAGTTTCCCCATTTTCCACACTTTGGTTCACATTGCAAAGAGCTTGTGGAGTGCACAAACCCTGTACTACTGGGATGAATTTAAACCTGAGGACGTTGCAGGGATGCACATAACACCTCTCAACCTGACAACCTGAGGAAACAGCTACTCCAGGACAATCTCCTCTGTAAGATGTGTTGTATAGACATCAGATTTTCTCTCCTTTACTCTAAAAATCTCCAGGTTGTGTGGCCACAGCCTACAAGGATGAACCTCATCTTCCATCTCAGACTGCATCCCCTAGCTCCAACAGCTATCCACCCTGATACCCACACTGTACCATTTAGCCTGGTTTCAACAACAGGGCTTTAAAAATGTTTCTTCATTAATTATGGAATTATTTCAATGCAATGCTGGATTGAGACATACATTTTCCAGCAGTACACATTGCACACAGACATCAATACTGTACTGATAATAAAATGTAGGCAAAAATACTCCTAAATGACAGTAGAGTTCAGTGAGATTGGTACTTCATCTGCTCCAGCTAAAACCTAGTGTAAAACGTGGGAAAATACATGCTAAGAAACCTAATTAACCGTGGCAACTATTAAATCCATGCTTCAACTTTGTTACCACAGCATCAACTACAAAACCAAAAATCCTCTTCACTTTTCCAAGACACTTGTCATAAGACCATAAGGCTTAAATCCCTTTCTCTTGGCTTTACACTAACTCCCTACTATGAGAAAGTAATTACAACTGCAGGAACAGGGCTGAGGATTTACAAGGCCCACGGTGTCAGGAATTGTACCATACCAACAGCTCTCAAACATGCTCCCAAGAGACATGGATTTAGACAAATACAGAAAGGCAGGTTTTAGGCCAATCCTACAAAAATCTTGTTTCATTAACCATGGGAGTTCCCAACACATAGAGAGAGGAAAGCTATCTTCTCCCTTCAGCAGGAAGACAGACCTAAGTCTTTACCTAAATGCATTCATGTCAGATTGAGTGAACAATCTCCTTTTCACCTGAACCTTACCCAAATCCATGTCAGTCAGGATTGCTTTTGGCTGGACAACTGCCTACCTCCCTAAAGCTGGGACAGGGCAATCACAAATTTTGAACTGGGTTAAATGGACAAGAAGATTATGGTACTGGAGTGTCTCCTATGAATTCTGTTGCTCTCTAGGATGCTACCTAACAACAATGGTAGACCTTTTACTTCCTACACAGCCAACTACCCTAACAAAATCTGGTATCCTGCAAACCAAACATAACTTAGTGGTTTTAATTCTGCACTGAAAATGAAGGGGTAACTGGTCTCCAGTTCCCTGCCCCATCATAGACACACACATCATGAGAAATCACTTCCCTGGCAAAAACAGGGTTGGTGAAGGGCAACTTCCCCAGGAGAGGAACAATCCTTGGTGCAGAGATGGAGAATCAGGGTGAGAACTTTGCAAGGTCCTAAGGGGCAGGGGGACATACAAATTATTCACTAAAAAAATAACCTAGTGAATTATTTCAAGTTTATACATCACTTGAGAGTATCCCAGAAGAAAGTTATTTCAAAGCAATTTCATTTGGAAGCTCCCTTGGGCCTATCTACAGGTGTGCACAGCTGTACTATGGCCATCAAGAACAAAGCAGAACTGCTTTTTATGAATAATTTGCTTAGAAGAGGGATTATTTAATTATGACAGACCTGGAAATTAAGACCAACATCCTGCAATTAGCTTAATGTCAGCAGACAGTGCTCTTCCAGCTGAACTCCAGAAAAAGATATTAACTGCCTCTTTCACAAAAAACATGTCAAAGTCTGAGCATCTCTGCTGTGAACTGAATACATCCCATAGCCTGCAGGCAACCAACAGGGAGCCCGGAATGCAGCCACGTTCTGCGGCCCTCACACACAGCACTGTCATTCATCTCACAGGCCATTGATCACCATCCTAAGCATCTCTCACATGTTTTCTTTGCTTTTGAAACAGCAGGTATCAAATCAACCTTTTACTTTCAATTATATTCACTGTCACTTAACAAAGACACCTTCAATTAAGACAATGGCATATTTTTCAGGAGAACAATCTTTTGGTTTAGCAGGATGCAGTACAGACTCATTACACTTCTGCCCAAAACCTTCTATGTATCATTTGTTATCTTTGCAAATGTATCAAAGGGTGATTTTGGCAGAGATTATGATTTTTCCCTTCCTTAGAAGTTGGATCCAGCTGTGATTTCGCCTTCTGAAACAGTCATCCTTGACTTTGAAGTGACCCTTTGTTCTGGGCTGCTTCCACTCCCAACCTCACTTGAAAAGATAAGCCTTTTTTTTTGAATGCACAGTCAGTATTCCTGTGGTATAATGCATAATAACATAAAACAATATAAATTATTCCAGAAATGTTTCCAGATGGTACCTAACCACCTTCAAGCTGAGGAAACTTGAACCTGAATGAATATAGATGAGTTTTGTTCTGCACATGCCTAGCTCTCACCCCTGCCTTAGCTCTGGTTCCTCCAATGAGAAACGGTGAGCTGCAAGTCCCAGCCACTCAGACCATGGGTAGGAAATGGCTTCACCCCAAGACTTTGGGAATCTCTATGTTCTGGCTGGAGCAGAGGTCTTTGGGAGTGGTGGGAAGCAAGGACACACTCATAGCCTAGCAGGGTGGACCCCGGGTCAGGGGCCACATCTTTGAGTGACTCCTGTCCCACCAAGTCAATGGCATAGCTCCCACCAACTTCAATAGTCCAACTGCTACTGGTGTTTTATTTACAGTACATTTTATGTTTATGACTTTTGTTCCCTGTCCAACTTTTTGTGCCTTGCCTCTATTGTATTTTCAAATAAAATAAGATATTCTTCCTCCTTTTATCTAATGGTTACTATTATATCAGGTTGATAGATTTCCTTCCCCATTCCTCAAACCCATAAGAAAATAAGCAATCTGCCATGTGGTTGATAGCAAAATGTAAATCATAATAAACATCTGTCCAGCTAAACATAAAACACCATGTGTAAAAATAAGCTGACAAGGCACCATTTTACATAAGCAATACTATCACTTCCTCAACAATTACAAGTTGTTTCAACTTCTGAAATGCCACCCCTTACCTACTTCAAGGCATTGCTGTTCCTGAGAATTTTCTTCTCCAATTTGCAAAAGAGCATAAAACTAAAGCTGACTAAGCAGAACAAAGAGTTTTCTACTAAGGAAAGAAAAAAACCTACGCCTAACCTTACTGCATGTCCAACAAAGTCCCCAGACATCTCCTTGGAGGATGAGTGAGCTGAAATCCTCATTCAACCTTGTCCCACATATGCTTATATCCATTCTGAAACACATGAAAATGTCTACTGCCATCAGTACCCTTCTCTCACAGCAAAGTCATGTCCTGTGGACAAACTGACATTTGTTGAAGACCAAAAGGATGTTGAGGAAATATATCCACCATAGAGCTGTATAATCACTGCTGCAAGTCTGCAGAACATCGAGCTTGCGCTTGCACCATGCTGGTATATTTGACAATGCACAATGGTTTTCAGCCTGTATTTTTAGTTCAAACATGGTGCCCAAACAAGCATGTAGTGATGATGCCATGGCAGTTGATCAACACATCAGTAACAAACCCCTTTGGGAGCTCTTTCCAAAAGGATGATTTTGCTGCTTCCATCCCCAAGGCAGCATCATTCAAACAGAAGTCCTACAGAGGAAAAGAGGTAGAAAACAACTCCTACTACTACTGTTAGCATTACAGGTATTTTTAGGGTGTCAGATTTGACTGTAGACTCCTAAATGCAAAAGATCATAAAGTAAGGGACCAAACTAGATCTCCTGAATGTTTTCCAAAGCATCATTCATTCAGAAAACCAAAGCACATCAGTCTTGGTGTGATCCATTCCAGTATAAAGTGAGAATTGTGTCAGATATGTCCTTCCAAAATGTCTTGCTTTGGAAAACTATGTTTTATGTTACTCTGCAAAAAGCAACAGAGGAGAGTCAAAATAACTACAGAGGATGCTGAGCCTTCCCAACAGATACTGAGTACCTATCTCTAGACTTTTAGAAACCGAAGCAAAGGGTGTAGCATCCTACCCTGAACTGCATCTGGCTATGTCCCTGAAGCAGCTGCAAGTGTCCCCACCAGCTGTGCTGGAGAAGGCAGGCAGTTTAGAGAAGACAAGCTTGGGACAAATGCTGAGGACCGACTCTGAGACTTTGATTGTAGCCATTTGCAGATGCACCCACCAGCAAAGAGGCCAGTGAAAGCAAAGGCATGACCAAGCACTATACACAGCTGGAAGTCACCTCACTATAGTAGCAGTAATGGCAAGGAGTCCAAGTCAAAAGCCACCAAAGTAGCTACAATTCTTTGCATTTGCTTCACTGTGTGTGAAGAGATGTTGTCCTGCTGAAGTATTTTAACTAGAAAAGGAAGGCAATGTCTATAAGCTGTTCAATTGTTGCCTTCTTGATTATCATTATTTTCTTAATATGTGCGCAAATTTTTTAATATATGCGCATATATCTCAATATACATTAATCTAGATTACATTTGAGTGTATATACTTATATATATATATGGACATTAATGTTAAATTATTTGCCAATTTTGTCATTAAAAATCAAGATCAGCCACTAGCAAGGCATTTGCTACTCAAAGGAAGGGAGCCAGGCAGTTAAATACAAACAACACATTAAACACACACAGGAGTGGGTGTGCAGTGTACACAAAACCCAGTCTTTTGCACCTGCTTAAAGGCACACGCCTGTCTGAAGGAGATCATATTACTCTCCTTTGTTGAGCAGATCCTTTAACACCACGAGGGAGGTGGTGCTGGGGGACCAGCCCCTTGTCACAGAGAGCTGGGCATGCTGCAGGTTTCTGTTCCTCAATCTCCTGAGTATTAGGAACATTTTCAAAGCAACACTGCCCACTCCTCTTCATGTGTCTCATAGACCTGGAGGATTTCTTCCATTGGAAAAAGTGCAGTGAGATGCTCTTTATAATCCCTATACCACCCACTGACCAGTAATCAATTACTGAAAGGTGACCACCAAATCCCACCAGACATGAAGAAGGTGCTCAATTACTGCCGTGGGATAACACCAGGGTGCTGCAGCTCAGCCAATTGCTTTCCAAACTGTCATGGCTACTGGTTGTACCAAGGTCAAAAAATCCTCTTATCCCAGGACAACTTCCAGGATGGCAAAGACCATTCTTTTGCACAGGTTCAGATTTCTCAAATTCCCCAAAATTTCAAAGCAGGCAAACTTCAGCGTTTTGTCTCAATAGCTGCAGAAAGTCCATCTGGGTTATTTGTGATGATACACAAAACCCATTTTGAAACGAGCAGTTATTTTTGACCAAAGGAGGGAGGTTCCTGCTGTGGAAGTAATGAGAAGAGTACTTCAAACACTCAGAATTCAAGCTTCAAAATCTTCAAAATAGCAGTTGTAATGCCCTTTCTTCTGCACAAAGCTCCAGCTGTGATTATCATCAAATGTGGCATACAGTAAGCCATTCAACAGGGAAAAGGTTGGATAAACACTAATTCCCCTACTTCAGAAACACACACCATATCATGCTTAATTTGCAGTGGGGAATTTGATCTTCCAATCACTTTCCAACTGCGAGCACAATGAAAGGTTGGGACAGGGTACAATACCAGATCTCCACCACCCAAGTGTTGCAAAAAGAGATTAGAGAAATACCTTTTAGACTCTAACTGGAGTGCACCCTGCCTCAAAACAGGGAAAACAGGAGCAGCCAGACATGTTTGTTTTGGCAGGGTTAAATCATGAAACCAGATCTTCCTCTCCCCAGCCTGCTGCCTATCATCCGTAGCTGTACCAGAATAACCTCCTGGGGAATCATGCTGAAAACCACCACCACTGAAACAAACTTAACACTGTGACTACAACTGACCAAATGCCAGGCCACCACAAACAGCAGCCAGGGCAGAGAGGGAGGTGACACTTTCCAGGACAGATTCCCTTATGAGAAGCACCATCCAGTAAAAGTTGCCTGCAGTGCCTTCATCCCTTTTAGCCCACACCTTGAATTTCAGCTGGTGAGGATCCTGTCAGCACCCAGATATTTTGAGGACAGCAGTAGCACATTTGCCATCCAAAGCTCCTCAGAGATAAAAAAGTTAAGGAAATGTTTTCCTGCCTAGCCACTAAAGGGCATCACACCTCTCTAATTACACGAATAACTATTTTCTGGTGAAAAAGCATCTAATTGAAATGTCTCCCACCAGCTCTAGTACAGTCTCTTCAAATAGTTCCTCAGCATGACTTCAAATTACACCTTGCAAGAAAATTGCTTGATTTAACTCCCTCAATTTGTTGTAACACCGAAGGGGATCTCCACTGATAATTAAACTTCCCAAATGAAAGCCTGAGACAGACTGGCAGGAGACATAATCTGCCAGGGATGCAGCCTTGGTATTGAACAGAAAAAAATTAATGCTCTGGGAAACAATATTAAATAAGTGAGCTTCTGTCTCCTTAAACACAGATAAAAAGAAGACAGAACTTTGCTTAGCCAAAAGCCCTGGCCATGTCATTCAGCATAAACCAGTTGTGGTCCTTGGACAATGGTGCTTGGAAGAAGGTGGGAAATGTCCCTTAGGGGATAAGGAAATAAGTTAGACAGCAACAAAAGTTGGTTTGTTATTAAAACAATAGTGGAGAAACAAACATAACATTAAGAGCCCCAACCTTCATGCAGAACAAAAAGTATCCTGTACAGACATGGGACACATCCAATCAGACTGACAGAAGAAAGGAAGAAGACTTCCCCAAACACCATTATTTTACCAGGATGAAGGGCATAGCCAAATTGGGACTTTCAGGTGCAGACAAGGGGCAGATCAAAGTGGGTATAAACAACGGGACTTTGCTACTTCCCTGAGCAGCAGGGAACAGCCAGGGACCATCAGGTAGGTCATAGGAGCAGTGGCACCTCCAGCTGGAGGCAGGACCATGAGGCAGCTGCAGACCCTGATCACTCTTGCCAAGGAACCCATGAGCATCCTGCCTGAGTGACAGGCTGGACCATGGACCTGTGGCCAGCCCTGTGGGTCAGCAAGTCTGCAGATCAGATGTTTCTCAAACAGGCATGCTCCCAGCACTGCTGAACCAATTAAAACACTGTCCCAATTTAAAAAATGCTGTCCCAATTAAAAGCTTCCTCCACTACCATAAAGGGTACTGAAACGAAACAAAAGATCCCTTTCCTTTGCTGGGAAAGCAGGAGTGTTGTTTCTGTGAAAGAGATGGAAGAGTTTGAATAGCTTTTTCAGAGAAAACACTCTGTAACAAACCTCAGAGGAACAGCTCACATAAGGGAGAACTTAGCCTATGCAGGAAACACTCATTCAGGGAGGAAGGGGAACAGAAATTGTATGTGGTCAAATCATGGGGCTCCTTGCCTTATACCAAGGTGACTGCAGGCTTCTGAGAAAGGTTTTGCTATCCCTGGGTAACTGTGTATTCAAATTAAGCATTTAGAGTCAGGATGGATGGGGCTTTGAATAACCCCATGGCAGGGACATTGTACTACATGGAACTTCAAAGATTCCTTCCAATTCAAATCATTCTAGTAGTCTATGAAAATTCAAAATATGCTACATTACTCCTTTAGACTTCTGCAATCAAAACAAAGTCATTAGCAAAGTAATTAGAATAAATTTTTGTTAATTTAGGAGTTTTTCCACTGTTTGCAGGCATTCAAGGGCTTGCCTTATGCAGAACTCCAAGTGAGACCTGCCAATCCTGCATCCTTGGTGGGGCTGTTGGAGGGTGCCTCAACACAGTGGAATAATTAAGAAAAACTTCCTCTTTTTTTTGAAGAAACTGAAGTTAATTTCTCATTGAACACACCAGCTGAATTTAAAAAAATTACAGCTTCTGAGGGTGCTTGCATGACTACAGATCTAATACTAAATCTTTTTTCAACCATGATTTACACCACACAAAAGAGACGCTGACTGTGACAGAAGTTAAAATGTTTGCTTTTCAATTCAGTATTCCCACATTCCAGCCATAATTCAAGGGCTGGGGAGGGATCAGCTCCTTCCAAGCATCACGTGCTCATCACTGCAGGCACAGACAAGCACTCCACACCCCTTGCTTGCCTGGTGCGTGCAGCAGACACATCCTCTTCTGAAGTGGAGAAGCTGCTGCATGTCTGTAGTTCCCTGCGTGCCTCTTCCAAGTAATTCCCACTGTTGAGTTCTTCAGAAAGCCCTTCCCCTAACAGGCAGTGCCCTGATGCACACTGGAATGAAAGCAATGACTGAATCCTATCATCTGATCCAACTATACTGCCCATTGAGCAGACCTACCCCAGGGTCACTCAGTGCTGAAGGAGACAACAGTGCACAACTTGGATGGGCCACCAATGCCACAGGTGCCTTGGAGCAGAATGAGAAGCTCCCACAAGAAGAAGCCCTAAATGAGGCAGCCTGGTAGCCCCATCGAAGGCAGAGGGGCAATGCTGAGAACCAATGTTGTGGCCATGCTCCCACTGTAACTGGGATATGGCAATATGCCAACTTGTTGGGCCAGTAAATGACTCCCCTTCCCCACCAGTCCATGACACGTGCCTCACCAGGGACCATCATTTTGGGATGGGAATTGGTTGCACAGGTCAGTCACAGAGCCTGGCTGCCAGGTCTATACAGGATACGCCTACATCAGTGTAGCCTTGACACACATGCACAGGAAAATGGGAGCTGAGGATGGTGCAAGGAGGTAGAGCAGAGGAGATAAAAGTATGGGGCTACGTGGAAAAAAATTCAGTCGCAAAGTTGTTTTGCAAATAATCCCACAAGCCATCACTGCAAAGACTTCACGGCTCCTAAACTGATCGAGTTACAACAAAATGCCTTGGAAAACTGCATCTGTTTTAGGCATTTAAATATAAATTAAGTACAGAGCATGGCAAATCCTACAAACATCATGTTTGATTAGTATGTCAATGGGGTAACCAACCATTCCTGTTTTCACAGACAGGTATGACAACCTAGTTTTCATATATTGTACTTAAATAAATCTCATCAGAAAAGCACTAGAACATTGATGCGGAATTAAATTTCACAGTGAGGTAGGCATGGAGGATTTTTTGCTTTGGGTAAGTATACTTTTCTTAGGCACGCATTCACCATTCAGCTTTCTACTGCTCCAGAACAGGAAAGCTGTTGTTTAAGTAGAGTTTTGCCTCCACCTAACCCAAACATTCATAGCTGCATGGCTGCTGATAGGGAAGGACTGGGGAAAAGAGGCACCCAAACACAGCCCATTTCATATTTATCTCAGAACTTCTATCAAAAGCATGACAAAAGGCTTCCTGCTCCTTTTTTGGATCAAAGCAAGACTTGATGAAGTTTGTTGGATTTTAAGGGGTTTTTTCCCCTCAAAGAGCAAAGATGACACTGACCTACCAAACTGTGAGCCAGACCACGAGCCACGTATTTCAGATCTCACTGCTGCCACACAGAAGGATCCTGCACGACCTCAACACAGGGCTCCACACTGGCCAGCCCCAACAGGGGTTTGGGCAGAAGGCTGCTGCAGTTGAAGGAGCAGTGACAGCAGGGACAATATAGTGATACCAGGAGATAAGAAATGCAAAAACTCGGCAGACTTGGCCTGAACCTAGACATCAGGCCACTGCAAAATGCCAGGCAGGCTCAGCTTCCTGGTTTGCACAAGGACAAGCATTACTTTGTAGACACCCTTACAGTTTATTCTGCCATCTGTGTGGCAGAAAACCAGGTCTTGCAACTCACATCTCTCCATGAAGAAAGCTTGTTTAGGCTCCCTTAGAAGCAGAAGTCAACTTAGAGAAGTAATTAACTCCTGTGAGCAAAAAACCAGATTTGTCATCTACTTTTTATTCAACCCCATCAGTGCAGTAGTTATCCAATCTGTAGGCTAAAATCTTACTCAGTTTTCAGAATGTATTGGAATTGCCACCTGCACCTCCCTGCCCTTCACGAAGAAGCTTGGTCTGCCCCAAAAAATGATCCTACAATCCAGTAACAGAGGTAAGTGAAGCCTCCCAGCACAGAGTCCTGTCAAGTTATACTGCTATTCTTAAAAATAATTGTCCCTATTAGCAAAATACAGTGTTTGGAGTAAGTATACACTTTTATTGGGAGGAAAAATACTAATATCACCTAGTCTGCTCAACTTTTTAAAACAATGTTATATTTTTCCAACTCATCATTCTGGCATCAAAGGAAATCATTCCTAATTATGTTTATGGGACTGGGGGAATAGACAGAGAGACCTAGATATGACAGTCTTTGAGAAGAAGTGTGGAGAAATGTATAATGCAACACCTCTCCGAACATGTACAGTGTCATCTCTCCCATGTCACTTACCTAGAACAAGAAACTTTGAAGTATAAGAAGTTCTGCTGCTGCAAGGTGCTTTAAGTGACAGCAAGAAGGAAACAAACAACTGGCTGTAAATATTCTGCTTAGCTCCCCTGTGCTGGGACTTGCAAAAGAAAACAGGTGGTTTAAAGCAAAGTAAGTGAAACAAATGGTAATTACCATTTTCCCCCCAAGGGTCTGAACAGGAGCATGAAAAGTAAAGCACTGCTGTTGTGTTTTTGATGGTACCCTACACCATGCTGTTCTGCTCTCCAGATATTTCCTTTGAAGGAAAAAACAGGTTGAAAAATGTTCTAACATCTGTGATGGCTTATCTGGAGCTGCCAAAGCACAACAGTGAGGCTTCACCACTTGTTAATTTTTTGGGCAATCATCCTTGTGTTTCTTCACATGCCAACCAGGTTATGGGGGGCAGGATTCCTCCTGACTAGATTCAGCTCACTCCAAAGCAGACACAGGGTATCATCTCACCTTCCTCTGTAACCAACAGGCTAAGACAGGCACCTCTAAGCATGAACTTTTTCCCTTTGGAGCAAAGATGGGAGCTATGGTCCTCCAGAGGTACCTGCTTTCCCTAGTTACTGCACTACTCCAGCAAACATCTACAAAAACTCCACCAGACAGATGCACAAGACAGAATTGCACCTAGACCCAGCTGAAGCAGAAACACCTTGATGAATTTTGACTGGTCTTTCTGTGGACACATAATAAAAGGATGGTGGAAGTCTTTGAATAGTGTTAGGAGTTTTAACAACTCAGTCATGCACTTTTCTCACAAGAGCAATAACTCCTGTTTATTCTTGCTTTCCTCAAAAATAATAGTGTTTTCTGGAGAAAACATTGGATTTCAGCACTGTCCAAGCACTCATCCCAGCACTTCCAGAGCAAAGCATAAAATTTCACTTCAGGTCTTTTCCAGTTACTTAGCTGTTACACTTTTCACTGTCTTGCTTGTGTTGGTACCTTTCCTGAACTATAAAGCTGCTAGAAGCCAAATTTCTGCTCCCATCTCCTCGAAGTTCTCACTTCCAAAACCCTAACAAACACCTATCGTTTTTGTCCTCCAAGATGTAGCACCTCCACCCTACTCCACAACCCAGCTGATGACTTCTGGTTGTTGTACCTTCATTTTGCTTGTGGTGCCAGAACATTCTGCTCCTCTCTGCCAGCCAACTGCACAGTCAGAACGGTCATGCCTAATGCAGCTGAGGTCAGCACAGACAGGCATGCAACGGTACAGCACTTCTGCACTTCAACCTACAGCAGCCATTCTCCTCAATGGCCTCCTCTCAGCTTTGGGAAGCTATAAGCACACAAACCAGCCTGTCCCTGCAATGTGAGACAAACTAAGAGTCTTCACATCGTGTATGTTACAGGTCACCCAATTTTGTGAACTTTTTGGAAGGAGAAAAAAAACATTGTTTGAGGATTATATTACACGGGTCATCAACCAGCTATCAGGCAGTGTGCAACCCCCAGTAAAGTTCAATCAGCAACATAATGATAAAATACTATATTCTGGTTACCTCAGATAACTAATTCCCTCTGGAATATTTTCTAAAGATACAACACATTATTTACTTTGTTAGCTTTATAAAAAAACTTTTTAATAAAAGTTTTTAAAGCAGTTAAAAAACTGCTTTATAAAAAAGTCACTTCAACAAAACAATCTAGTTCTACAAATGCAGCAACACATTTTCCAACTAGTTTATTTTAAGAATTTGTCACCTGACAAAAGCGAGCTATTCTTCACCTTAAGGAAACAGTTTATTTATCAAATCACAGTAATTTCTTGTACAGTGCATTTACTCCTGTTGCATACACATCCAAATAAACCTCCTACATCAGCATTCCCACATGAAACTATGACTAGCATTAACATGGACTGATTTAGTTACAGTTTAAAGCTTGTACTTTTTGTTCCCCTTCCCTTTCTATTTTCCAGGACTGGTTTTGCTTAGTAACTTCAGATTTCACAGTAAACAGTTTGGGGCAGCAGATCCTTTGGAAGCAAGTCCTCCCAGACCCTGATGTCAGCATGCTTTACCCACAAAATTAAAAGGTAATGTTGCATGGCATCTCTTTTATAGCAAGAGAGAGTGGCACTACATCACAACTCGGAGTAAACTCACCTTTGGTTTAATCAAACCACTGAGTCAACGTGGTCCACTGCCAAGACACAGGGCAGCACAGTTAGCAGTGCAATGTTTTACAGTCAGGTCCACACACATCCATGTGACTCATGGCAAACACTTTCTCTTTTGACAGAACATATACCAGGAATAAGTAAATTGTCTAGCAGGGGGCATTTTAAAGCATCTACCTGAATCAGAACTGTGGATAAACCCTGGGTAAACAAAAAGCTCATTGACAATTACACTTTTTTAAACTCCAGATTGGCTTGCAATAAACTTTCTGAAGTGGATGACCCAAATAGGCACTAAATTTCAATAAAAACTTGCTCAGTGTAAATAAGGGAAGTAATTAAGCCAGTCCTCAAAAGCAAGATATTAAGCTAAATCCTCACCTTTGTAATTTAAAAATTAAATGAGCCACTAAGCTCTACAAGGAAAGATACAAATTAATTACAGGGATCCAAAAATAACGTAAAAGTGAATTGTGAAATTTGTACAGCTCAGGAAAGCCTGCTGAGATATTTCACTGCTAATCTTGTGAAAATGAACCCAAGAGTTACTCCTCATCTCAGAAAGAGGCAGGAGAAAGGGTAGGAAAATATGATGGTAAATACTACCACTATAAAAACTAATAAATTAAGTGTTTCAGTCAATATAGCAATCATATGGACTTCTCAGAAAAGGGGTCAAGACATGGCACAGAAGGCACTGAGGTATAGGTAAGATTTGCAGGAAAATTGAATCAAGGATCTCACGATACTCTGAATAAAGTTTTCTGAACTGTTTTTCACTTGAGTAAGAAAAAAATTAAAACAACAAGACCAAAACCAAAAGCCAACAGAAACTGAAAAAATGTACCTAGAACCAAGCATCTCACAGTATTCTATTCTGGAAACTCTGAAATCGGGCACTTCTGATACTACTCACAGGATTTATGATCCACCACCTTGGTGATCTCCAGCAGCATCAGGGACCCTGGCAAGGGCATCAGCTGCTGACTCACCATCAAGGGAAGGCAGTTCCAGACAGTTCTGCCAGGGCAAGAGGCATTAGATTTCTACAAACCACAACAGGAAGGAGGGAGCCCCAGCTCCTGATCCCTGACACCTCCAAACTACCCAGGAACACAAACAATAGTCAAGAATCCTGCAACTAGTGGGCCCATCATATGTCAAGTGAGAGCCCCCCTTGTTTTGTTTGACCATCAGACTCAGTTATACCTTTTTCTTTCATTTTTCTTTAAGTAGGTTTTAGTAGCCAGCAACACTGCAACAACTGCACTAACAAGGGAGTACCCAAGTACCAAAACAAACCGACCCTTATGGCAAAACTGCTGTAACTCTTCCCAAAGTCCTTGAGGTTTCCAAGAACCCCACAAGTTTCTTGAGATAAACACTTGGATCATTCATGCCTTCTTTTATACTCTGTGGAAAGCAGATGAGTACATGAGCATGTCAGGTCACAACTCATTTGCTTAAGTGTACGGGGCTGAGGTGAATCACATCCTGGAATATCCATCCCTCTCCTGGCTAACCATCTCGGAGATGGATGAGTACATATGGCCAGATCAATGCCACATTCAACACCATTCAGCACATGACAAATTTTCAAGGATTTGGACCTTGGGATAATGAAGGATGGGGATATAACAGGTAATGGAAAAAAAAATATAGGATAAAGAACACCCAGCCTGGGTTACTAACTTACTAACTCTGGGTCAGCATTGACTGCAGCTGACCTCAACCAACTCTGCCCAAAGCACTGAAATAGCTCCCCACACCACGCAGCCTCACAGTGCTGCTAGTCAGTAGCACTAGTTTCTCCACATAGAGTTAAATCAGCAGGATTTCCTAGCTCATCCTTCAGGAGCAGCAAAGGGGCTGTGTCACATCCCCATCTGCCTTTGTAACCAGGATGGCAGAACCAATAAATCCCGTCAGGATCGAGCCAGCATCTACTCAGCACATCTGCAGACAAAGTAACTCCATTTTCCTCCTGCCCCACTCTACACTGATGCTTTTAGCATCACAGATATGGGGCAAGAGAAGAAAATTAAACTTACCACTTTGCTTTCTATTCACTTAACGCTGGGATACAATTGGAAGTGACTTTTCTGAAAGGCTACCAAAGTCTTGTTAACCTGTCCTTAGGCTTGAGAAACGTGCTAGATCAAGAGTGAACTGAAGGTAGCAGAGGCTGTAATTGCAATAAGACCCCTGCCCTCCTTCAATCAAACCATATTTCTCCCTCTCTTCTTTCCCGTTTGCTTTTTCTTCTCTTCCCACTACTCCTTTTTTCTCCCTCCCTCTTGCACACACCAGGCCAGCAACGGTGCTCAGCACTAGCTAGACTGGAACTCACTCCTCCCTCAGAATCATGCTACTGTTAAGGTTGGAAAACGACTCCAAGAGGACCAAATCTAACCATTTACTGTGTCACACAGCTGAAAGCAGAGACACAGAACTCAAGCACACCACCATGAGAATGAATACTACCTGCCACATGTCAACAGACTACACAGGAAAAAAGGAGGAAGAAAAAAAAAAGAAGGGAAAAGAGAAGAAAAAAAAAAAGGAGTGACAGATCTTGCAAAAATACGCCTTGGAACTGGTTTCTCCAGTAACTGGTTAAACAGTTACTAGCTTCCTCTTCTCTGAGATAATGCCTTCCGATCAGAAAAAATATTGCAAGAATATACTCCAAAAGGAGTGAAGAGCATATTGCATCTCAACCACATGCACAACTGAACTGCCTAAATTAGAAGCCTAGTAGACCTCAGGTTTCTGTTACAGCCCACTCGAAATAAGAAGTGCCTTCTGAACATGCCTCCTCACTGTTAACCACAGCCCTATAAACAGCAAGACTCAAAATTTTACAAATACCACCAAAGTGGCATAAGTGAGGGACTAAATACCAATTAGCTCCCCTGCCCAAGAAAAGGCTTTATTTCAAAGCCAACGTAACCATCTAAAGCATGCATGTGATGGAGCACAGTCAAGGTTTGACCCTGTCAGATCACTCAAAAGGCAAGATACTTGCAGTACTTGAATGCCAAGCTCGTAACCTTTCAAAGCTTGTGCTAATGCACAAACTCGCTCCTGCTTTGTGCCAGGGTCAGCACTTGCAACTAATGAGCCTGTGACACTGCAGAGAGTCCCACATGACACTTGCATTGCCATGTGTGACCACATCTTCAACACTTGTCCCCCTGGCTTACCAGAGTCTACAGAGGCAGGCAAAGGGAGGCAGGGTAGGGCATCCGCTAATTCTGCGGATGTTGGACTTCACCATGCCGTCGTTGTTCAAGCACAAAGTAACATTTGCAAATGACCACAGGCAAGTGAGCCGGCTAACTCATGAACCTTCAGCACCATTATCATCAGCTCTTCGGCCCAGATCTGCAGCCTCTGTAGAGCTGCAACCGCCTTTCTGTCACGACGCTATACAGCACCTACAAAAACATTACCTTGCTCCAAAATTAAGGTTTCTAGCAGCTGACAACAGAGATAACTAGCAACTCCCAATCTAGTCTCAATCTTCCTCTCCAGCCGTAGCTACATACAAATCTCCTGTTAAGGATTTTTAGTTCCCCTTGCTCCATCCCATCTGCCACCCACATTCACACGTATATATGCTAGCCAGAATAGCTGCCTTGCAAAGCGCTGACAATCCACATGGAGATAATTCCCTGTCCTGCTCAGAGCAGCGGGCTCAGGAGCAGCAGGCTCCAACAACTCCTGGGATACGGGGCTGGCTATGAGCCCTATTCTCGGTAAATTCTCAGTCTCTTTTGCAATTTGACGAAGGAAGCAAAGCACAGCATGGCAGAAAAAGGCTTCGGGACACGGCCCAGGGTTTCTCCTCGGCACCTGGGCCTTCACCTCCAGCACAGCACGTTCCCTGCGGCGCTGCTCGCCCCGCAGAGAAGCGAGGCAAAGGCAGGGATGGGGGCGGCGGTCAGGCCGGCGAGGGAGGGGAGCGCTCCGGCAGGGACGCGCCGCGGGCCCCGCCGCGGGCCGGGAGCGCCGCGCCTGCCGCAGCGCGCAAGATGGACGCGCCGCGTGGGGCCCGCCCGCTCCGTCCCACACTCACCCAGCCGGGGGCTCGGGCAGGCGGCGAGGCAGCGCAGCCACGACCCCCAGCTCCCCGCCGCCGCCTTAGATCTGCTGCGCGGGCCCGCCCGGCCCGCCCTGCCTCCCAATGAATGGGAGGCGCTGTTACACGTGGTGTAGGCGTGGGCCGGGGGTAGCGGCGGGATGGAGAGGGGGGGCTGGCGCCCCGGAGCGGCGGCTCAACCGCGTGGCTGGGCACGGCCGCGGAGGTAGGGCAGGAAGGGGCTTCACAAGCCAGCTCCCTGCGCTGAAAAGCTACTCGGGTTTTCTTTTTCTCCTCGTGCTCCCTGGGATTAGAACCGAGGGGCTGCGTTGGACTAAATCATCCATTCAGCTGTAGCACACATCCTCCTCTAAGAGCTGATGCATTCTGCAGAACCTGGTTGAGCAAGGGATGCCAGCATAAAATGGATGCACTGGGTATCACAGAATGTTAAGGGTTCGGAATGGACCTTAAAGTTCATCCAGTCCTAAACACTCCTGCTGTGGGCAGGGACACCTCCCAGTCGGCCAGGTTGTTCAAAGCATTATCCAGTGTGTCCTTGAAGACTGCCAGGGTTGGGATATCCACAGCCTACCTGGGCAACCTCTTCCAGTGTTTCACCACTCAGAGTAAAAAATTTCTAATATCTAACTTAAATTCCCCCCCTTTTCAATTTTTACCCATTACTTCTTGTCCTATCACTACAGTTCCTGACGAAAAGTCCTTTTCCAGCTTCCCTGTTGGCCCCGCTAAGATACTGAAAGGCTGCTGTGAGGTCTCCACACAACCTTTTCTCCAGGCTGAACAGCCCCTGATAAGCACAGTAGAGCAGCATTTCACTCACTTGATAAGGAACAACACTTCATACCAAGGACAGTAGAACAGAACAGCACAGCCTTGGCAAAATAAATAAAGGATGTAACTTAGGCAAACAGAAGTCATGCAAAACGCAAGCAGGATGCCAGATCAGCTCTGCAAGGCTGAAATAGTAGAAGTTAAGCAAAGCAATGATACTGTACTTAATCAAAAGCAGGGGTCAAAGAACAGCCCCCTGAAAATGACACTGGACATTGATGACGGACCCAAAAGAACCAATAGAAGGACTTTAATAGTTGTGCTTTTTGTGGCTTTTGTAATTTGTTGTTGTGACTTTGTAAAATAAAGCCAAGGAAGTAGGGATAGCTAATGAATATGTAATCAGCGTTTATGAGAAAAACTGTACACCTGACACTCATGGCATCAGGGGAAATATCCATCAAATGCCCAGTATGCTTTAATAAAGAATGCCTGCTACCTAGTACAAGAACTGTGCTAGAAAGTTTCTATCCAGCTAATTTCAGTGCAACCTCTCCCTATCTGTCTTCACAGGAGAGGTGTCTGCCTTGGTTTACAGGATAGATGTCTGCTAGGGAAGGCAGAAAAGCCTCCTTTGGAACAGAGAATGCAAACCTCCTCCCTCCGAATGATTAGAACCTTGAAATCAAGGGGCTTTCAGGCAAAGATATGGGAAGAGGAATACCAGTTCTTTACTGGTGTGTACAACAAAGCAAACAAACAACAACTGCAGCATCAGCACCAGGCCGAAGCCGGTGACACCTGCGGGCGGCGGCCCCTCCCCGCGCTGCAGTTCCGGGCACAGCCGGCGGGGCGCTGCTGGCTCCCGGCGGGCGGCGCGGCTGCAGGGATTCCCCGCGGCCGCAGGGGGCGCTGCGGCGCGGGGCACGTCGCAATGGCGGCTCGGCTCGGCGGGGCCGGGAAGGCACGGAGGAGAGGCTTTGCTTCACAAACCCCCAGGGGCGGCCGATCTTGGCACCCCGAGAGGATTCTCGGAAACAGCAGGCTGGAAATGGCAGGAATGAGCCAAAATCCTGGGGCAGTGAACGAGAGTGTCCCAAAACTCCACAGCAAATAGCTGGAAGCTGAGGGGTGTCCTGGCAGGCCAGGGGAATGTGGAGGCCCAGCAGCAGAAGAAAGGTTCCCTGGTGGGTCATGGTGGTGGTAGGAGAAGGCAGCAAGGATGGAGCTTCACAGTGGTGGCGACTCCTCTCCACTGTGCCCACAGCCCCCCTTCAGTGCTGAGAAAGCAAGAGCCAGCCAGGAGCTGTCCTCAGCCCCTTCTCTCAGCCTGAATCTCCTGGTATCTCCACATCGCCCCCAGAAAAACTCCCAAAAACTAAAAGAGTTCTCCTTCCCTGCCCTTCTCAAGCCATTGGTTCCTATTATCAACTCAGTGGAAAGAAATTCTACAAGTTTCCATAGGAAAGAACAGAAAAAACCAAAACCCAACCCCCAACGGTGTCCCAGTCCTCTTACCAACATTGTGACCACCCTTTGGGCTTGCTCCAACCATTCCATGTCCTTTTTATGTTGGAGACACCAGAACTGTACACAGCACTCCAGATGGGGTCGGACAAGAGCAGAGTAGAGGGGGAGGGGAGAATGACCTACAGCCTGCAGGCCATGGTGCTTTTGGTGCAGCACAAGATTCAATAATGGTAGACACTGGTGGACTTAGATTAGGCTTTTGACATTACCTCCTATGAAGCACAATGATCCCAATCTGGAAAAGACACTGTTGATGAAACTTCCATGGCTGAGCCCAAAACTATGGCAAACAGCCCAAAAGAGCAGTGGGTATTAGAAGAACAATATAGTGTCCATGCCATGCTTGACAAGATCCCATTTCCATTACAATTCATAAGTGACCACTATGGGAAAACTGTCCAGTGTGCTGCAGGATGAGGCAGCATCTGAATGTGAATCTTGAAGAAACGTCAAGATTCAAACTGTCCAAAATAAAGTGGGATTCTAGAAAGGAGGAGAATGTTAGTTAAGGAAAGAAAACCAAATAAGCAGTGAAGAACATCTGGCTGAGCAACCAATTAAAATTGCATTAGAGGAGATTTAGATTGGCTATTAAGAAAAAGG
Organism: Chloebia gouldiae; assembly: GCA_003676055.1. Taxonomy (NCBI): domain Eukaryota; kingdom Metazoa; phylum Chordata; class Aves; order Passeriformes; family Passeridae; genus Chloebia; species Chloebia gouldiae. The sequence continues at coordinate 4,694,214 of QUSF01000006.1, forward strand.
TCTTTAAGTTTTAAGAAAAACAACAAAAGGGCTGTCAAGCAAGGGAACAGGCAGCTCAGGGAAGTGGTGAAGTCACCATTCCTGAAGGTATTTAGAAGATGTGTAGGGACACTGAGGGCTAAGTGTTGGACTTGGCAGTGCTGGGTTAATGGTTGGACTTGATGATCTTAGAGGTCTTTTGCAACCTAAAAAGACTCTGTTTATAAAGAGATCGGGAGATTAAAGTGGATCCCAAAAGCCATGTGAGACTGCTGCATGGGACTACTGGTGCTAATGAAATAAAAAATACTACCTGAAAGAACTGTATCTTTCTAGTAGAGCACCTTAATTGAAACATATGTAGTATATAGAAAGTAATTATGAAGCTGTAATCAATAGTGCCAAAACTTTAGTACATTGCTTATTTTGGCATTTAACCATAAAAAAATACATCTACTTGGTGAAATCCTGAAAAAATGCTGGTAGGATCTACATTCATTAAAGAAAAGTGCAAGGAACTGCTTTTCTTTTCCAGGACAAAGACAGAGCTGTAGAACAATCCTTCAGTGATTATGAGGCAAAGGCGTAAACACTAAAGGAAGAAAGAAATTGTTTAATGTCAATTACAATTGCACCGTGCTCATTAATAATTACTCACTGAAGAGACTGGAGGACACTTTGAGAGTAAGCATTCACAAAAACCCCTAAAACAATGTTTTACTGCTGTGTTTTTTCATCGGCTGCTCCATGTGAGATCAACAGCTATACCTGTCACATTGCCATCTGCTTCTGCCTATCACTTCCATTGAACCCTGGTCCTCTGTTATTATAGATGTGGTTGCATAAATAAGGGGAGTGGTGGTCTGAGATAATGGCTCCTAAAATAGTTCTGGGAAAGAAATACTCTCTTTATGCCAAGCTGAAGTACCCAAGACACCAAGTATCAATTAATAGGAAAAAGACCCCAACCAAACAATGGTTCTGAAATTTCTCTTTTATCTGCTAGAATTACACTCTGTATTCAAAAATAATTTCTTGCACCTTAATCCTTTGTTCTCTTTAATTAATCAGCTAATCTATCTGTCCTAGTTAGTTTTAATCTGTGGAACCCATCGATACCAACTAACAGTATCTCAAATAATCCTTAGACACAAGAGCTGTTAGCACAAGCCTGTGGCCATTCCCTGTTTACATACAAGCATCCAATTTTGGAAGGTAAGAGGATATAATAGTGTGGACATTAACCATTCTGTTCCATTAGCATCTTCTGTCTTCAACAAGCTTAGCAGACTAATCAAAAAGCAGTCAATACAGCTTTTTGTGGAACAGTGCTTAGGGACCTGCCCTGTGTTTAACTACCAAGCACAGATGTGGGCTGGATGTGTGAGATTAATATTGCCTTGTCTACCACAAGACCATGATAGGTGAGGCAGAGGAGGGCAGAGCTGCTTTGACTAAGCAGTTCAACATTTTCTGCAAGATTTATCAAGCCAAGTGTGAAGATGTAACAAAATATGTAAATGGAGTAATGCAGCAGTTGTCTACCAGTTTAACAAAAAAAACCCCAGAAGTTAATGACCTCTAACAGCACATGACTGAGGTCATCCAAGATGTTCCAACAACATCTGTGTCATTTGTATCATCCCAGTCTCAGAAGCTAGACTTGTGTCACTCAGGAAGGTGCGCTTGTTTTCTGTCATTGAGGGCACAGCACAGCTTATTTCCACTCAGCAAAACCCTTCTCCAAAACAATTCCATAGCAGGGTGACCACCTCCAAACTTCTCACTGGGAAGAACAATCTGATGCTATCCCATGAACTGTGCACAGGCATTTCCTGAGAGAGGGCTTTCTTGCTTAGACCGTACCTGTAGCAGGAACTGTTTAACACCATGGGCAGTTGAGGACTGGCACACCATCCTGAGCCCTCACCATCCTTTATTTGCTGATACAGGTGTAGCCAAGTACAGGCTGGAGCTGGAGCTGGAGCTTTGCTGTGAACCTAGACCCAGACAAGATGGTTTTGGACAGATGGCTTTGGCATTTCCTCATGAGCAGCTCAGACACCACACCAGTTGTTGTAGATTTTAGCCCCCAGAAAATTCATTCTAAATTTTCAAATTTCATTTACTGGCCAGAAGAATAAGACATCTTCCTTAGCATTGTACATTTTGTTCCCAGAGCTAAATTAACTTCCTGGCATTACACGCCTGTGTACCCCCCTAGATCTGGCCCTTGATGATCCAAGGTGTAATCCAAATACTGTCTTTGATCTCAGCCTCATACTCTGTGCACAGCAGCCCCACTTCCTCCTTTTTAAATTTTGTTTCTATTTATACAGTTAACAAACCTTTCCACATTCATCTTCACAGACCTTTGCAAGGTCTAACTCAGCTTGAC